>JAREIL010000004.1:0-600000 GCA_030142105.1 Fusarium sp. FL617 | reverse complement strand
TCTCGAGGGAGTTAGAGACATGGCTTCCGTTATCTTGAACGTGTACAAACCTGGCGCTATTCATCTACATTACCCTTCTAAGTTTTTAGTCCTTATTTGCGCTCCGAATCACTGCGTGAACAATCCGAGCTATAGCCAAGCACTTCTCCTCCTCGAACTTCTGCCCAACGATTTGAACGCCTACGGGTGCCCCGTCATAAACAGCCGCATCATCTGGTTGAGTCAGCATGTGCGTCTTTTAAAAACGAGCGTATGGTGTATGACTCGTATCTAGAAAACACCATTGGGAATTTGCACTTACAGGCTTGCCAGTTCTTCCGATCTGTGTCTCCCAGTGGCTCGTACGAGTCATCGAAGACGTCGACTTTCTCATCTGCTCTCGTGACGGGAATGACAACAGACGTGTAGTTGGTCAAGTTCATGGCATCAGTGTATGCTGTTCTGGCGCTTAGTATCAAGCATTACAGCGTTTCGATCCATGTTGCACTCACCTCCATGGTAGAATTTACCAGGTATCACTGCCGCATGTGGCGCTACAGGCATGATCACGGCATCTACAGCTTGCCCTGCCAGAAAGTCAATACAATGCACCCTTCAGAATTCTTACGACTCTTACCATCTGAGTCTTTAGTCGAATTCCAATAGTCGAGGTACTTCCGTTCATACTCAAGGCCTTGAAGAGTCAGATCCTGGTACTTGAGCAACTCAGTGGGAGTCTTGAGCTGAAACCCATCACTCAAGTCTGGTATCAACGGCTCTCCGGAACGGTCCAGGTGTTGGTTAATATCGTGCGCGCCGTCGGCGCTGAAAAATCCTCCCTGATTGCAAACGTCCTGTTAGTGATTTCTTTTGAGTGTAGACCTTGTACCGATCTGGCTCACAAGAATGTCCGTGGCTGTAGCCTGTGCTGGTGGTTCCCAATCCACCACCTACTACACGTTAGGAAAATGCTTTTCATTGAAAAAGGCCACATAGTGAGAGCATACCTTATGACCAGCCTTCTTCAGAGCCTCAGCAACCATGCGCAACCCACGAAGAACAGGTGGATGCAGCCCAACCATCCCATCAGACCAGAGCACGCCCATCTTCAGAGGCTTCTCAGATGCTTTGGCATTGCCTTCTGGATCCGCTCGCGACATATAAGACTCCAACGTCTCTTGTCTGAAAGGAAGTGGTATAACAGCTGGATCCCGCCCCCAAGGCTCGGTGCCAATAATGGACTTTAGCAAGAGTTCAATAGCATCAATCGAGGTTCCCATGAATCCAACGGTTGACCTATAGGTATCTTGACCTGGGTTAGTGTTCGCAACATCACGGTAAGAAAGTCGATGCGATGTTGGCTTGATAGAAAAGATGCCACAAAAGCCGGTAGGGATACGAAGTGATCCTCCGATATCTGTACCGACACCAACAGAGCTGCCGCCCAAAGCCATCAGTGCAGCTTCACCTCCGGAAGAACCACCACACGACAGATTTTGATTATGCGGGTTCAGAGTCTGCCCGATAATGTTATTCTTCGTTTCTCCAAAGAGAAGTGTCTGAGGCAGACTTGTCTTGCAGAACAACACTGCGCCTAAAGATAATAATTCCGTGACGATTTGACTTTCGACCTTATGGGTTTTATCTGGGTCTGATATACCAAGATTACTACCAATCCAACCTACGTACCCCATGGTAGTGTCGACACCCTTGACGTGGAACTGGTCTTTTAGACTGACAGGAAGGCCATGAAGTGGTCCAAATGGCTTGTTGTGCTTGGCGTAGTACTCGTCCAGATACTTGGCTCGGTCGATTGCTTGATCGAAGAAGATTTCATGAAGACAATTGTTCTATATTAGAGGTTTAGTCAAAACATTCCGTTGCAGGGTGACATGAATAAGCCTACGATTTGATGGGCGATAGCAGCTCTTTTGCAAAACGCTGTCGCCACTTGAGTCGCAGACCATGTTCTATCAGCAACAGACGCCGTGATCTGCAAGCTTTTCATGGACGTTATTGAAACAGTTTCCTTATCCAAGAACTTTTCGATGAAGGAGCCTGTGATGTCGCGTTGTTGACGAGCACGCTCGAGGTCTTCGGAGGAGAGTCTCCATTCTGGACGAATCTTATGCAAGGTCGCAGCTCGCTTCGCGGCGGCCTGAGCCTCCCACGACATTCTCATAATGGCGGTAGTATGTACTAAACCGGGGGAGATGAGGGCGAATTTCGTGTTGTTTTGGAAAACGTAGCGGAAGAAATCCTTGCAGCAGTAAAATCAGGTCGCGAATGAATGACGATGACATCCGCGCTTGCTGAGACATGTGACCCAGGTTACACAACATGCCAAGCACTAAAAAAACAAATGTTGACTCGTGAAATACTTTTGAAAGCCAGTCTCACATTTCTTACCGCATTATCCTATCCAGATATCCACGTTGTGTCCTTGGGCCTTTAAATCATTGGTCACACCACCAAAAACAAAATAGCACCAGAATCGTCATACTGTAGGCATTTCAGACAGAATTCACCGTCGTTCACCACCTTCTTTCCGAGAATCAGCATTCACTATAGACAATTCATTTATCTTTCCTGCACTGCTGCTGCCTAAGCCTGGTTCAGTTGCTTCATCCAGATGAGACAAAGAATTAAGACCAGTTCCGTTCCTTGCATCCTGCAAGTTTCGTCAAAACTCCTCGCTTGCAGTCCAGATCCGTTTTCCGTATAACTCCAAACGCAATAAACAAGTCGACCGTTCAACTCAAATTAGTTCACCGAAGACCATAAAGGCACATTCCGCTGCTGGCACAAGCCCTGGACCTCATGTCCCTTGAGATGAGACTCTCACGCACCATCCCCGTCTTGAGTCGCACAGGAGCAAGAACCATATCGCTCCTTACGCGCCTCAGCCTCACCCTCTGCTCTGTACTCCGCCGGAGTATAATCCAAGACATCAAAGTCGATACCATAGCGCTCACAACCTTCTCTCAGAATGTCTATCTCCTCGTCTGTCCAAACATCGCTGAAAGTTGCGCCGGCGATGGTGAAAATCTGAATATCGGTTCGTTGCACATTAACCTCGCCGTACAAGAAGGCGTTTGTGAGAGATCGTATCGATTTTTTGCTCCAGTCGCATTCTTTCTGCTGGCACAGATCATCCGTCAGAGTGAGTGAGGTGAGGCATGGAGGGATCTTGTCCTTGAGCCATGCAGCGGACTCTGATGACCATCCCATGAGCAAAGGCAGAGGTACGGTCAATTGCTGTAGCACATAAAAGTCTCGCAGCACATTGAGTTCGCCCAACATTCCAACCTGCCAAAGTTTAGAGGGATCTTCGATTCCAGCGTCGTCAACCACTACAATGTCGAGTGTCTCAAGATCCAGTGATTTCGTCTCCAATGCGCTCTCCAGCATATCTACGTCAATGACGTTGGTGAACTCTTCGTGGTGCTCTGGATTCCAAGACCAAATCCATCTCAAGGTTTCCATTTTAGGAGCCAGGCGGAAAAAGTCTTCGAGCTGACTTTCCCTCACCCTGTGCAAATGAAGCTCAACGAGACGTTGCAAAGCTTTAGGGCGGCCCTTTGGCCAAAACGCTGGTGTCGACGAGGAAATAACAGCGAAAGATAGCGCCTCGAGGGTTGGGATGTTGAAAAAGGCCTGGGCGCTGTAGGTGAAGTCAAGCCAGCTGTGATAACTGTCGACGATATCATTGCGGATGGTGAGAGCTCTGAGACGCTCATGAGCAGGAAAATTGGCACCTGGCTTTGATCGTCTGTCCGGGTCGAACATCATGGCGAGGTAGTAAATCTCGATAGAAAAGTCGGGCCCAAGCCAAATTTCTCTGATTTGGGGTAGTATGGCGATCAAAAGAGTGACGAGGGCATCGACTTCACCGTCCGAGACAGCTTCCGCCCAAGCGTCTGCGAAATCCGCACCAGTCTCTTCGATGAAAGTGGCGACCTTGTTCATGTTCAAGCCAGCGACCGAAATGGTGGGCATCATGTCGGGGCATCTGTCAGGGAATTCGTATCCGTCAAGGCGTAGGTACTTAACCTCCTTGGCGAGATCAGGACGTTCAAGAAGAGTTCTGGTGACTGTTGTCAAACAAGGGGAGTTTCCGGGTGCCCATCCCACAAAGATTCGTCTGAAGAGGACAGGTTGGGCGATGTTGTAGAAGTGCTTGTTGAGGCGGCTCATGTTACACAGGTCGGCATACTCGTAGCCGAGGAGCTCCTCATTGTCGAGGAGCTCCTCGACAATGAGGAGCTGCACTTCGTTGGGGCAGCTTGAGAGGCATGCCGGAGTGTTCCTGGTTCAATGTTAGGGTATGTTTGGGGAGTAAGGCGACATTCTGCTTACGCTTTCGCATCCATCTTGATGAGTTGATGATTTGTGCAGAAATGCACGTCTTTGTTTTGTTCGTTGATACTCATGAGGGAGGGCGATGGCACTGTTGGGTGAGAAGTGGTAGATAAGGTGAAATCTGAAGTCGTCAACGACCAGCGTCACAGACTTCAGAAAAGGACGAGACCTCGCAGTCTCTGTTGAGTTGGTTTATTTGACCATAGACATGAAAGTAAAATGTGATCTGGCGACGTCGTAAATTCAGTTGCTGCGGAAGCATTGAGCTTGTTTGCGTATGTCACGTGCTGGAGCAAACGCCGCGAGCATGGTGCAGTGCCGTGCAGTGCCAACGCACGTGACCATGAGAGTGCCACTGCCAGGTCATGTTGAATTCAAAAGTGGTCTGTGCCTTTCAAAAGGTGAATGGGCGTCTGTTTGTGTGGTCTTGGGAGACGATGCTTTAGTGATGCTTCCGATTCATCGCCTTGGCTGGATGATCAAGACCTTCGCCACCCTACGGCTACAACAGCACTCGCCATTGCTAAGCATTGATTATTCGTGCCTTTGCCAAGATCCAAACCTGTAAAAACTTGAATGGTACGAATACAATCGCGTCACGCCGGAACACTTGTTTTGGGGACGCATCCTTTATATGATGTCCATAGATGTTGGTGTTGTATTTGTTTGGCAGACCCTTCTAAGAAGACCCAGTACACACGTCTTGAAGGCTACACGTGACCATCCCACAGGGACTAGAACTCCATAAAGAATGCCTTGAAGAACATTTATCAGATCAAGTCGAAAAGTCGGAAGCATTCCCGGTGGTCGTCCTATACTCTCAATCCACTAACCCATTCAAGCAAAACAAGCCGACTACCGACCAGGCGCGGTGGTCAAAAATGGCAGGCCACGGCGGTGTTCAGTGAATTACCACAACAAGTTTAGCGCGCCATGCTTTTCTACGGGCCGTGCTCCAACGATCCCCCACTACACATCTTGATACAGCATCTTATACCGATTTCTAGATGTTGCAACAAGACCCATGTTTCCACTGACTCCACGATACTTCGATCGGATGAAAAACAGAAGATTTTTATTGAGACCAAATAAGATGCGACGTCATGTGGATGATCACCGGTTGAAAAACGAATGGGGACAGACCCTTTCCATTGCTCCATCATCCACTGTCCCTCCGTCTCCTTCCCTTTCTCTTCTTTGTCACCATCCTTAACTCGGTCCAGTTCCTTGTTTTCACACCCTGCTGTAGGAAGCGCTCTCATTACTTTTTCTTATTCCGACTTCGCTTGCGTTCTATCTCTTCGCTAAGCCACGTGGCCCTGGACCCCTATGCAACAACGCAACTGAATACGCGACAGATCGAATCACATCACCATGGCCGGTGAAGGGAGCGACCTGGACACTAAGGGTGGCACACTCAAAGCGACGAATGCTGCATCTTCTGGAGTGCTCGCTGAAAATGGAGCCGATAACCTGCTGGCCAATCTCGGTTATGAGGCAGAGCTGAAGCGCAACCGATCTACGCTGCAGGTGGCATTCATGTCATTTGTTTTGGCTTCTATTCCCTGGGGTTTGTCGACGACTATTACCTATCCAATTACTGGTGGAGGACCTGTTAATATTATTTGGGGTTGGGTTGCCGTGTCGCTGATTATTCTTTGCGTGGCTGCTTCGCTTGGCGAGATTACAAGTGTCTATCCCACTGCTGGAGGTGTTTACTACCAAGCCTTCATCATCGCCCCTCCTCGATGGCGTCGAATCGCTAGTTGGATCACCGGTTGGCTTTACGTCGTCGGTAATATCACGATCACCCTATCAGTAACCTTCGGCAGCACCACCTTTATCATCTCATGTATCAACGTCTTCGAGACAGCTGCGGGCGAACCTGTCTTTGGCGACGAGCCTTACAAGACCATTCTTCTCTTCATCGCTATCACGCTCCTTTGCAACGCCGTTTCCTCGCTCGGTAACAAGTGGCTTCCTCTTTTGGACACCGCTGCCATTTTCTGGACTTTTGCGGGTGTTATCGCTCTTGTATCGGTCATCCTCGTCATCGCGAAGAATGGCCGTCGCGATGCTGCATGGGTGTTTACCCATTTCGAGAACAACTCGGGATGGCCTGACGGCTGGTCGTTCTGTGTTGGTCTCCTCCATGCTGCTTACGCTACTTCTGCTACAGGCATGATCATCTCGTGAGTAGAACCTTCAGTCGGCCACTCTTTTGGACAAAAACTAACTATTTTCAGCATGTGCGAAGAAGTCAGAAAACCAGAGACTCAGGTCCCCAAGGCTTTGGTAGCCACAATCATCACCAACCTCTTCGCCGGCCTTTTGTTTCTAATCCCCATTGTTTTCGTCATTCCCGACATGTCAGAGCTGCTACTCCTAGCGCAGCCTGTTCCATACATCGTCAAGTCCGCGATCGGTTCCACTCCTGGCACATTTGCGCTTCTCATCCCCCTTCAGGTGTTGTCGATCCTTTGTGGTATCGCTTGTACGACCGCTACGTCTCGCTGCGTCTGGTCTTTCGCCCGTGACGGTGGTATCCCAGGAGCCAAGTATTGGTCAAAGGTTAACAAGACGCTTGACCTCCCTCTCAACGCCATGATGCTTGCTATGGTCATTGAGATCCTGCTAGGCTTTATTTACTTCGGTTCATCAGCCGCTTTCAACGCCTTTGGCGGTGTTGGCGTTATCTGCCTCACTGCAGCATATGCTACACCTGTCGCTATCAGCTTGGCGACCGGCAGAAAACAGGTCAAGAGGGGCTCTTTCTATCTTGGAAAGCTCGGTCTCTTTTGTAATTGTGTTGCCGTTGGTATGTGTTCCATTTCTTCCTCGACCTTTTGAGTTCATTGCTGATTTCTTAAGCCTGGTCCATGCTCGCCATTCCTCTGTTCTGTATGCCGTCAGCTATTCCCGTAGCCACGACGAGTGTTAACTACGCACCTGTTGTTTTTGTTGCAGCTATGGCTGTTTCGGGTATCTGGTACTGGGTCTGGGGTTACGATAACTATGTCGGACCTCCTGACGCTGGCAATGTTGACTAAGTTGTGAAATAAGCCCGATGTGGTCAGTTTATCACCCAAGATCTTCTGTCATTATTTAATTAGGTCTTTACAAAATTCAGACTCTTGTATAGATAGATCGTGTAAATAGAAGTTGAAGCTCGAATACGAATCCAACATTGGTTAGCGTGGGTGACGCCATCGCAAGTCTTATCTACGACGCGCGGGGAAAATGACAGGGCTCTCTACCACTGAAAACACCCACCCAACACCCAGTGACCGACCTGCACAATGCCCGTTTGCCGATGGAGATTAGTCCTTCAGTAGCCAGTCGCAAGAGAAGCAGTGTTCGACGCGCCAATGTAACGGCCTGTCAGCGATGCAAATCGCGAAAGCAGCGCTGTGATCAGAACATCCCTGCGTGTTCATCATGTGCTCGCGCTGGCGTGCCGTGTGTGAGCGTGGATATAGATGGCCAATCTGCACCTCGAAGGTAAGTATATCCTCTTCAATTGAACTCATCATTAATGATCTCGGTGGACAGTTATATCAAAAGTCTGGAGGATCGCGTTGCTGAGCTTGAGCTGGCTTTGCGAAGCCAAGGTGTAGATACAGAGTCTCTCGCTGGAAGTCGAGTCTCCCAAGATGCGAGCGAATCAACTCCGGAGCCGCATCATACATCCAGTGACTTGACCTTGCTGAGCCTTCTCGTTCCCAAACCTCATGATCTACAGGACAAAGCCGGTCCTGGGTATCATACTCTGCTCGACGACATTACTGTACCAGAAACTGTCAAGTTCCCACCAAAGTCAACAGCGATTCAACTTGCTGCGACTTACTTTGAACACTCAAACTTCTTCTCGCCTGTTCTTCACCAAGAGTTATTTCACAACACTATCACCGCCCTTTACCAAGACCAAATCTCCCCCGGTCAAAGCTCTCCGATTCAAAAGTTCCAGCTTTGCATGGTGCTAGCCATCGCTATCAGACTACTCAACAGGACGGATTCAGCGGTTCCAACAACAGCTTCTGATTCGTTCTTTGCTTCGGCAATCGGAATTCTTACAGAACGACCACATGCTACTTGGAAAGGCGACCTTGAACATCTACAGAATCTACTTCTTATTGTACAATACACCATATTCGCATCCAATCTCTCCGCTGCTTGGCACTTTGTGGGTTTGGCGACACGGTTAGCTATCGATCTTGATCTTTTGAACGAGACACACTTGATAAGCGGTCAAGAGATACCCGAGGCTGAAATCAACAAGAGACGCCGTGTCTTTTGGTCTACTTACATCCTCGAAACGAACCTGTGCGTCATTCTCAATCGTCCGCGATCAATACCCGACGAAGCTATTTTTACACCTCTTCCATCAACAACCAGGCCGGAATCGTCAAGTCCATTAGCCAACCACTGCATTTTATTTCGCCAATTAGAATACGAGATATTCCACACACTAAACTACAAGCCTCCAGTGAATGGCGCATTCTTCGACTACCAGGCATGGAAAATGGACGTCAAGGATCGTCTTATCGAGTGGCATAACAGCGTACCACCTGTCGATGTAACCTCCAAATTGGCACCTCGAAACTTCTTTGACGGCGCGTTACACATATTACTCGTATCTCTGTTCTCTCCATCACGTCATTTCCCTGATTTGTCTGAAGGCGAGCTCAGAAATCTTGCTCAATATGCTTCTCGAAGCATCGAGCTGTACAGAGATGGATTTAAAGAGGGCAAACTACGCTTTTACTGGCGAACGACACCAAATCTCTTCCAATCGGGCGCGGCACTAATACACTGCATCAAAGTCCTTACACTACGAGGGGCAGTGTTCGATGCAGATGCTCTAAAAAGTAGAGTCGCTGTGTGCTCGACGGTCCTTTGGGGAATGGCGGAGCGATACCCTCCTGGGGCTTCATATCGGGACAGGTTTGACGAATTGTCCGCTTCAATGTCCGACCTGACGAGTGAGCTCTCAGCGGATATATCTAGCGAGCTTTTATTTGGACAGAACGTGATGGCGCCTCTGGACTTGGATAGTACGGCGACCTTGTGGACAGCGACACCTCCAACGCTGGACCCGTGGATATTTGACCCAACATAGTTTAGACTCAATATGTAATCATGAACAGTCTGATAAACTGCATCACGTCTTTCGCATCGGCTTTAGGATCTGGTTGCCAACAGTCTTTGTTATACATTGATGCCTATCTAAAGACCTTTCAGAGGATCTGGTGGCGCCGGATCACTCTTCAGGCTATTCTCAAACGCCGCTCTCAACTTCATAACTGGCTGCATGACCCAGGTGTTGTAAGCCAGAATGTCCGTCTCCTCCTTAGGATCGCGCACGACATTGAATAGATATGGCGACTCAAGCTTGCCAGACGATTGGTTGACCTTGGGTTCCCATACCAGATGAAGTTTCCAATCCTTCCACTTAACAGCGCGCAGCTCATCTTTGATGTAGAAGAGAAACCCCTCGCGTTGTGACTTCGTTGATTTTGGGTCCTTGAAGAAAGCGACCTGGCTGATACCGTCGATCGGGCGGTCTGGGGGGATCTCAGCACCGGCAATTTCCAAGATTGTGGTGAAGATGTCGGTGACGTGAACTGTCTCGTTCGACTTCACATCGACTGGGACTTTTCCTGGCCATCTGACAATAAAGGGGACTCTCAAGCTGCCTTCCATTGCTGTGTGATATGTTCCCGACCATGGTCCAGCGGTGCCCTTGTACGGTGGTCTGAACTCAGGTCCATTGTCCGAGGCAAAAATGAGTACAGTGTTTTCACGTACCCCAAGCTCATCCAGATGATCAATGATCTGACCGACTCGATAATCCGTTTCAGCCATGGAGTCAGCAAACTCTCCTTGCCCTGTCTTGCCCGCAAAGTCCCGATGCGGTAGTGTCGGGAAATGCAGGTGAACCAGTGGATGATACAAGAAGAAGGGTTTCTCGGCTTTGACTTGACGTGATAGCCAATCTTTTGACTGATCCACTAGCATTTCGTCAATCAAACGTCGCTTTTCTAGATCATAGACACAAATATTCTCTGAGTCCTGTCCCGCAATGCCCTTCATGATATATGGCAGCTCAGCAACCTCAGGAGTATATCCAAGTGCTGAAGTAAACTGACTCTCATCAGTTGTTCGAGGTATGCCAAGCCACTCATCAAAACCACGATCTGAAGGGTACCGACCAGGAATGTCTCCAAGATGCCACTTCCCATGGTGCGCCGTCGCATAGCCTTTTGGCTTAAGGCACTCTGGCAGCGTCTTCTCCCAGCTTGTAAGACCCTGAGGGAAACCAGCTGGAACAGATTGGCGACATCCGGTTCTAATGGGATGTCGACCGGTCATTAAGGCCGAGCGCGTTGGTACGCAGTCACTCTCGACATTAAAGTTGTGTAAGAGAAGACCTTCTGTGGCAAGTTTGTCGATGCGAGGAGTTGCTGCACCGCGAAGAATCCCACCGCCATAGCAGCCTAACTCACCCCAGCCGAGATTGTCGGCCAGGATGAGTACGATGTTGGGCTTTGACGGATCTTTGGACATTGCGCAGTAAGTGTAAAGAAAAAAAACTTGAGCTTGCAGGCGATTGACTTGAGGATAGTGAGTTCGCCGTAATGCAAGCATATCACGACAAGGCCCAAGGTTAATTCAAAATCGTCTTGCTTAGTGAAAAGCAGCCAAGAAAGATAGTTTGTCTATCTTTATCCTAGTGGCCCCCGTGAAGCCGTCGGCCAACCGTCCGAAACCCCACATTTCGCTCATCGCCGACGCTCACCTCCGACAACTAGACCATCTCTTCCAGCATTTCCTCGCTATCATCTCGCAACACTCCCTTGCCGGTAAATATACGCGATCAAGGTGCTGAATTGCGTGCGCAGGTGATATTCCATGATACCCTATCGACTTTAAGAATCCATGGTGACGATGGAAGGCTATAAAGGCCGCCGCAAGTCTTGGACGATTAGACTGACAACAGTAGACTCATCTGCTTAGATTCCTTGAAGCCGTCAAGTTTATCGCGATTATGTCTCTAGGAAAATCAGAAAACATGGTGCTGGGAGACGATCTGAAAGAAAACCATGATGTTGACGAAGGTCAACATTCCATTGATTCACAGGCGACTTGGACAGAAGCCGAAGAAAAAGCAGTTGTCAGGAAGTAAGTCCAGCCAAAAACCGAGAACATTCCGATAAGACTAGAAGCTAACAGAATCAAGACTTGACTTCATCCTCATGCCACTGCTGGTCCTCGGGTTCTTCTCCCTTCAACTCGACCGCAGCAACATCGGCAACGCTTTAACAGATACGCTCACGACTGATCTCAACATCACAAAGGACGACGTCAACCTCGGCGACCAACTGATGACGGCCGGTATCATCATCGCCGAAATCCCATCTAATATCATTCTACAAAAACTTGGTGCTCCAATCTGGCTCACGGGTCAAGTTCTCGTCTGGGGCACTATAGCTCTTACACAAGCCTGGGTCACAAACGTCCATTCGTTCTTTGCGACTCGTTTTTTGTTGGGGTTTTTCGAAGCCGGTTTCATTCCTGGTGGGCAGTATATGCTGGCTCTGTTCTACAGGGAGAAGGAATTGGCATTGCGGACGTCTATCTTTTATTTTGGAAATTACTTTGCCACTGCTACTGGGTCCTTGATCGCGGCTGGTGTTCTGCAGATGGGTGGAATCGCGGGTCTGGCAGGCTGGCAATGGCTCTTTGTCCGTACGTGATCCTTCTATCCTGGAGCGCTTGATAAATCGAGCTAACATTCCCAATAGTCGAGGGCATCTTCACACTTCTAGTCTTCATCGTCTTCGTCCTTCTCCTCCCTCGATCTCCCATCCACACCAAGCCTATCCACGGCCGCTTCGATCTCTTCACTGCACGACAGCGCGAAATCATGCACGGTCGCATCTTCCAAGAAGACATTTCCAAAACCGAAGCCCACGTCCAAATCACATTCCGCGGCGTTATAGCAGCCCTTGCCGACTACCGCCTGTGGATTCACCTAATCCTCAACCTGGTCTCTCTTGCTCCCAAAGGCGGTCTCCAGCTCTACGGTCCTACTATAATTCGAAGTCTGGGATTCAGCAAGATAAACGCCAATCTTCTCAACTCCGTCAGCAGTTTTTTGGTCGTTATTCTCAGCTTTGCTATAGCTTGGGCATCAGACAGGACTAAGCAGCGTGGACTATGGTGCATGGTCGCTTTTCTCTGGAGTATTACTTTCGGAGGAGCACTTTTCGGATCTGTGGATAAAGACAAATGGACAAAGTATGCGCTGTTCACTTTGTTGAGCAGCGGAAACGCGCTGTCGCAAGGTCTTAATGATGCTTGGCTGAGTATCAATATCAGATCCGCTGAGAAGCGCAGCATTGGTCTGGCGTTAGTGGTTATCGGCAGTAATGCTGGCGGACTGGCAGGAAAGCAACTCTTCCGTGAGAGCGATGCGCCGAAGTATACACGTGGATTCTTGGCAATTGTGCTTCTATACGCCGCATCCCTGCCCATTACTGGCATTATCATGTGGATGTACTGGAGACAGAACAAGAAGATGGAGAGGGAGCTGGTCGAAGTTGGGCAAGAAGAAGATGAGCAGACTAGCCGCCATCACTTCCAGCTGTAGCTGACAAGCCTATAGAGTAGTGCTAGCGCTGAAAGAGATAATATTGGTATGAGATCTAAACATCGGTTCGACATGGTCCTTCTTAAGTTCTTGTCCAAGCTTGTAAACAGTCACTACTCTAGGCCCAGCCAAGTGCAGAGACGTAAACCAAGCCTAGACGTAGGGCTCTGGCACTCTAGAAGCACGGAAAGGCTCCGCCGATACATTACGTTGCAGCCCTTGATACGCCCTCTCCCCGTGGTCCTTGCTCAACCATCCTCCAGCCACGAGACAAAGAACAACCGCCAGTTGTGTCAAGAAGATCAAAATGAGTTTCGTCGCAAACACACCCATAACTGGGTCCATCGCAGGTTCTCGTTCAAAAGCGTAGGTCAAGCTATGAACGAGCCTGATGAACTGAAACGGCAATCCGATTCCTGGAGCGAGAAGCATGACTGTTCCAGCTGCCCAGTTGGGATGCGTCGAGGCAACTAGAATTCGGTTTGTCGTCCAGATCCACCAGATGAAAACGACGAGGATCACGAAGATCATCAGACAATTTCCGACCTTATTAATCATTGACGAGACGACCCCATCGGATGTTTTGGCACTAGGTGAGCCTCCGTATGTTGCGATGCCGATGCCAGCCGTGTTGACAAGATGTGTAAAGCCTAGAAGAAAGGTATTCACAAAGCGATTGCTCCGATCCGGGACTATATTGTTCCTGCATTTATCTATGTGAGACATAGTTCGCGATAAACAGGAAAGCAACTTACGCTTCATAGATAACTCCAATCAGACTCAGTGTAAGACAAGCAATGCTGCCTGCACTGGTGAATATCGATACACCACCTGGAACATTGGGCTCGTGTTGATTGACGATTTCGTAAATATCGGCTATGAACCGCATGACAAAATAAGAAGCGAAGATTGGCCAGCAAACCATGCCAGCCTTCCCGTGCTTCCATGTGATCCAGATAGCTACCGGGAATAGCACGCCATGAATGACAAGGTCCGCATAAGCTAGATCGATGTCACTTGTGGAGGGGGGTGGGATATTCTCCGGTGTATCAGGCATCTTGTCGTATAGCGATGTGATTAGAATTTGTTTGTCGTTCTTAGAAGACAAAAGAGGTATGAGATTCAAGCAGAGAAGAGAATGATGACTGAGATTCATGGACAACAAGCACGAAACTATTCACACGTTTTATACAATCTTTGTCTGTAGCACAGATACCATGATGAGGCTCTGCACGTAACATTCAGCCCTTCGAATTAATTAAACTAGAGCGTGGCTTAAACAACTACAACGCAATTATCGCAATAAATAGAACCGACGCGTGGCGATCGTAGGGCTAGCCTAGATTTTGACTATCGAAACGAGTCAAGACTGGCATTAATATGGTCAAAGAACGCGTCGCTCTGAGGCTGGGTGGTTCACAAACAAGAGATCTATTTGACCTGAACCGTAAGGCCTGCGTAGCACTGTTACAGTTGAACGTGCCGAGATTTAAAACCGAGAGCGAAACCGAGACCGAGATGGACGCTGACCACTCATCGCGTCGCGATTAATCAGGTAGGTATATAGATTCATGCGTATGCCACGCTTATTGATTCCTACTTCTTCTGAGTAGTTATTTCCCTGATGCTTGTTGAATCAACCGCAGGTTCTTTTGAAGCACAGCCATGCCCAATTACATAGCTACACAAGGGAAGACTCGCATGTCTTCCCCATCTCCTCTCGAGCCAATAACATAGCTCGATACTCTTACTCAACTCAGGTCATCCGATGTACCTGCGCAAGGCCAATGGCTATTCTTTTAATTAAATAAGTATGCAATAGCCAGGCCATCTCCCGACCAGTGAGGTTTAAGGCCCTGTTTGGCGCGGCTGCATCGTGCATCGGCAATGGAAGCCGAGACGACCTTATCTTGAAGCTTGCTTCCCCACAATTTCACCTCAATTTCCGTAAATTATGACGTCGATCTCTCGGTCCCTTAGTTTGCGTCCCGAGACGAAGGGTCCTGAACGACGGCCCGAGGGATCAAAGTTGGATGAAGGATGGGGCAGAATGCGGGGGAGGCGTCAATTAATACAAGTGTACTCGTGTGATTGAGGTGGAATACGAATAATGTCAAGCTTGATTGTTGGGTTCAATTACAAGCAGATGTGCTTGTTTGGTGTCTCTAAGAACGGCAACGGATCCAGTAGCTATTCGACCAGCAACCAAGACTGAGAGCAAACTTATCTGATAGTTGTAGAGCAAGATAGAGCTTTTCCCCTCAATCTGTACCTTGCTTTTGCCTCTCAATGTCTTGTCCAGATTAGGTTTGGTTACCCGGGCATTTGTTATGCGTTGCTGTCATGTGCTGATTGTCCCTCTGAGCTCCTTGCTCGCGTGCCCTTTAAAGCCAGTGTCCCAAGCATTCTTCCATTCTAGATAACTCTGAGTTAGGCCACTCAAGCAACCACTATCATACTCGAGATTACTTCCAACCCACAGCTGATTTGGCAATTTTCCAATTCTCATATCCTTCGCCCATCAATTGCTCTCCGGCATTCTACTACCGACGCCTCTCCTCACGACACCACACCAACTCTTCACCATGGCGACAATGGCTTCGGGAAATGTCTTCAAAATGGCCCTGGACAAAGGCAATGGCTCAAGTCTTGGCTATTGGCAAATGACACCCAGCGCCAACATTTCACGGATGCTCGCCCAAATCCCAGGATGCGATTGGGTGTTAATAGACTGCGAACATGGCGACCTCGACGGTTAGTGATTGCATTTGAGATGGATTCGATACAGCGTAATTAACAGCGAGTAGACAGAGACATGCGACAGTGCGTTCCCGCCGTTGCAGCTGCTGGCGCATCGCCAATCGTCCGAATCCCTAGTACAGAGTCATGGCTCATCAAGCGTAAGCATCACTTACAAGTGCCTCTATCCCCTCACTGACAATTGTTTAGGAGCCCTAGATGCTGGCGCGCATGGAGTAAGTGACACCGTACACTGAAGCGCAATAAGTAAACTAATTGCGGTCTCAAGATCCTAGTCCCTCTATTACAAACCGCGCAAGAAGCTCGCGACATCGTAAAAGCGGCCAAGTTCCCACCCATGGGTAATCGCGGATTCGGCAGTCCCTACGCGATGGATCGCTTCAGACCCATTCCCACATCGGACGAGTACCTACAACAAGCCAACGACAGCCTATTAACACTGGTTCAAATTGAGACGCGATCAGCTCTTGACAACTTGGAAGAAATCGCAGCCGTCGAGGGAATTGACGTATTGTTTGTTGGACCTTTTGATCTCGGTAAGTAAGTTCTCGCGACCGGGCAACATGTGTGCTGACGGCCCGGAAGGTAACAGCATCGGACACCCCATCATCAACGGCGTGATAAAACCAGAGCTTAAAGAAGCAATCTATAAAATTCTCAATGTTTCGCACAAGGCGGGAAAGAAGTGTGGTATTTATTCAGGATCTGGAGAGCGCGCTAAAGAATACATCGATGCTGGGTTTGACATGGTTCACGTTGGGACGGACCACACCATTTTGGAGCTTGCTATGAGCAAAGAGATGAGGACTGCTCAAGGAAAAGAGTAGAAATCCGTCCCATCAATTCAACACTTCAATTGAGATTGCAAAAAACGTGCTACGTCTCGTGACCAAAATCTTTGTTGCTCTTGAGACGATGATCGTGATGCAATAAGGACTTGATATTGCAGTGCTCAACAATCCTATAATTCACGAATGACAACAGATTCCATCCACATTAATAAAAAAATTGGTTTGAAAATCTTGAAAAATGAACCAGACCCTAAATAATTACTTGAAGTTAAATTCGATGGAGATAACCAAGCAATTAGTGTCCTATTTACCTTGCTCTTTGTTCAATCTAGGGTAAGCTCTCAAGACGATCAAGCTCGATACCCACTGAAGCTCCGCTCAGATGGCCCCACAATGAGCTTTTCCGACCTGACGTAACTGTCCATCTCGAAACGAATCTCTTCTCCATCGCAACATTCAATTATTTACAGGTCAATTCCCCAAACCTCCACCATGGACGGCCTAGACGAGTTCGAAAAGACGCTCGCCGCGGAAAAGGCCGAGAGAGAACGCGCAGAACGCCACGATGAAAAGCGCCATCGCAAACACCGACATCATCATCGACACGATTCAGAAAAAGATGGAGAACGCGATAGAGATGGAGACAAGCACCGACACCGACATCGCCGTAGACATGAAGACGACGACGATGGCCATAGACAAAAGCGCTCGCGACACTCGCGCGACGACGGTGATGAAGGCCACCGATCGCGGCACAGACATGGCGATGACCGACATCGCAAATCAACAGACGCCAAAGAGGATCTCCCCATCCCTGACGAGGAGATGCCACCGAGTCAAGATCCCGTCGACAGATCAAAATCCTTACAGCGAGATTCCTGGATGACAGCGCCCTCCATCGACGTCGAATACGTCAACCGACCAGACAAGAACAAATCACCACCCCCAAAGCCCGAGCCAAAGCGCGTCGTATCCAAGCGTGAGATCAACACCCATATCCAAGACATCAACGAGGGCAAATCAATCGATGAGCTCGATATTCCCACCGAACGAACTGTTGACTACACCTTTGGCGACGCTGGGTCTTCCTGGCGCATGACCAAGCTCAAAGCTGTCTACACAACAGCTGAAGAAAGCGGTCGCCTAGTAGAAGACGTCGCTATGGAACGATTTGGCGATTTGCGCCATTTTGACGACGCCCGAGAAGAAAAGGAAGAGATGGAGCGAAGAAGGCTATATGGCAAAGACTACAAGGGTCACGACAAGCCAACCGGTGACCTCTACCGCGAGAGGATCAAGAACCAACACAAAGACTCACCCCCTCCCGAACCCGAACAAGGCACCATCATCCCCGACACCCATCCTCAAACCACCCCAGCAATGGACCAAAGCTCCCTTAACCGTCTCCGCGCCCAAATGATGAAAGCCAAACTCCGTCGCGCCCCCAACGCCGCCCAACTCGAAGAAGAATACAACAAAGCAGCGGCCATGTTCTCCTCCGCCCAGTCCAACCCCGAAGCCGTCGTTCTCAGCGTCATGGACAACCGTCAACTCGCCGGCACACGAGGTGAAGCCAAAGCCATCACCAACAAACGCGGTCGCGAGCGCGGCAACGTAGAAGAGAACACAGACATGACCATCGAGGACATGGTGCGCGAGGAACGTCGCACAAAGAACCAAGCAGGCGGCGAAGGCCTCCGTCTAGCAGAACGCATCGCCAAAGACGGCAAATACGACAACGACCTGGATTACATGGACGAAAACGCCGAGAAACTCGCCAAACGCCTGCACAAATCCGACATCAACCTCAAAAACATGGCCGTATCCGAATTTCAGAAAATGTCCCGCGCCCTCGATAACTGCCCGCTCTGCCATCACGAAGACAAGAATCAACCGCCTCTCGCCCCCGTCATCGCCCTCGGCACCCGCGCGTTCCTCACTCTAGCCACCGAGCCCGAAATCTCCACCGGCGGCGCTGTCATTGCGCCCCTTGCGCATCGGGCAAATCTGCTAGAGTGCGATGATGATGAGTGGGAGGAGCTGAGGAACTTTATGAAGAGCTTGACGCGCATGTACCACGAACAAGGTCGTGAAGTGGTCTTTTACGAAAATGCGGCCCAGCCACAACGGCGTATGCATGCCGCTATGGTGGCTGTTCCGATTCCTTATGAAGAAGGTGCTACGGCACCTGCGTACTTCAAAGAGGCGTTCTTGTCATCGGATGAAGAGTGGAGTCAGCATCGGAAGATCATTGATACAGGTGCCAAGGCTCGTGAGGGTATGGGTCGGTCTGCGTTTAGACGGTGCATCGCCAAGGAGATGCCTTATTTCCACGTCTGGTTTACGCTTGATGGTGGATTGGGTCACGTAGTAGAGGATGCTGGACGATGGCCGAAGGGCGATCTTTTTGCACGGGAAGTGCTGGGTGGTATTGTAGATGCTGAGCCGCACATCATGAAGAAGCAGGGGAGGTGGGTGAGGGGAGATCCGAGGGTGGAGGGGTTCAAGAAGGGATGGAGGAAGTTTGACTGGACGAGGATGTTGGCTGAAGGATGAGTTCACAGTGACGAATTCAGTATCAAAGAGGGAGATGTTGATGAAGTGAGATTGTTTTGTTGTCATTATAGCGTCTTCGTGGTATGTAACAAGACATTACACTATGGACATGGCGTCCTCAAGATTAATGTATCTAAGAAACAAACGAGATCAAAAGCTCTCCAAAATGGTTCGTCCATCCTAAACCATGTGGAAGTCTTCTCGTTGGGTATCAAGATAAACCTCATCCAAGAGGTCGTAGAGGTTAATAAAAGTAGCACCTCTACAATAATATTATTCCATTATCGCACGAGTGTTCCTCGTCGTCCTCTCTCGCGATCCTTTCGACCGTCTGCTCCTGTAACCTTCATCCAGTCCTCCCACTCTTTGCTCATCTCCATGAGCACTGAGCCCATTACACTTGCGCTTGCCATGAGGCCATGGCCTTCGCCTTCGAGGACTCTTACTTCGCAGCGGCGCATTGTCTTGCCGAGCCACTTAACATTATCCACGGGGACGCGAGTATCTCTACTGCCGTGGTGGATGACGACGGGTCTTGTGATATCGACGTATCGGAATCCGATGGTGTGTCGTCGCTCAAGACAGACCAAAAGGTCTACGGCTGGGTTCGCTCCGGTAGTTGCTAGTTCCCAGATTGCGTGCGTTAATCGCAAGTCGTAAGTCATTTGACGTTCCTTATCCGCCATGGCGTCGGCTGCTTGGGCTAGGATATCCTGGTCGCCTCTTGTGCTTTGTGGGATACTCATCCGATCCATATTCTCTGAAGCATTGGGAGGCTCTAATCCTGTATCGGTAGGTCCGTTGGTCTTACTGTAAACGTTCTCCTTATCCAAGCTCGGTGTCACATTTCGTGTGCTTGCCGTACTTTCTCGACCGCCATTGTTCTTCCGCTTGTTTCGTCGTGGTGTTTTTGGTAATGAACTTGTGATGGAGCTACTCGTCGCCGTCATAAAGCTGCTGTTGGCAGCCTTGAGAATGGGTGTGGGGAGGGCTCGAAGAATTCGTTGGGAGGTCGGGATAGCGTTGGTCGGAGGGAGAGTTTGTGAAGTACCGAAGACGTTCATCTGGGAGGGAGGAATCCATGGTGCAAGTAGGTGTATTCTGCCTCGGATATGTTGGGGCATGCGGAGGGCTGTAGCCAGAGCGTAGATGGCACCAGCTGAGTGAGCTAGGATGGAGAACTTGGTGATCTTCAGAGTCTGACAGATAGCATAGACATCATCTACAATAGTTAGTAAACAATCTGAAACATAATCAGGGATGACATACCTGGCCAGCTGAGCGGCGTAGCGGTCCCATCCGAGTAAGGCTCGCTGTCACCAACACCCGGTCGATCCGGGGTAATGAGCCTCAGCTTTAACGTCAGGGCCAGCTCGTCGTAAAACGCAGTGATATATCTCGTCAATCCCATTCCAACGCAGCAGAAAACTGCTGAACCCTCGGAATCACCGACTTCTGAGAAGGAAATAACGCGACCTGTTTGAGGATGTCGAATCTTTTGTGATAGACGTGGTGAACAGAGATACGACTCGACGGCATCATCGACAGAATCGGCAGATTGAGGACGTTCGTAACCGGCAGGTGTATGGTTCTGGATTGGCTGAGGACTGGGAGTTTCTCGGCTTCGTTCGTCGATCTTGGAGGTTAGGGGTCCGGATAAACGCTTGAGTCGTGAGCTGCTACGCTTCATCTTGACTCCATCGGGCGGCACTGGACTTGCATGTCCTGAGCGCCTCCGGCCATGTCGATCGTTGCTCTGATCCCGCCGTCTGTTCTGGGCGACAGCTGGGAAAGGCGCACCCTCATCTTCGTCGTCGCTGAAGCCGTTATCATCCTGGCTAACATCGAGAAAGCTCCTACCGGCCACACTTGTGCCCTTTGATGGAGATGCATCCTTCAGCCCATAAACTGGCGATCTAGTGGATGACCTTGACTGGCCATGAGCAGTATGGCCCTGTTTTCTCCTGCCAGTATCCCGATCTCGAGGTCTATGATGCTCCTCAGCTTCCGGAATCACATCTGTGACCGACCCATCTTCTCGCCGTGACCTCCTTGCGCTCGATCGCTTCTGCGGTCCAGTCTTCGCCAGACTGGAATTGCGCGCTGGGATAGGACATGGGGCATCCATCGGGCGCTCGATCGGCAACTCGTAATGCGACTCCTCTCGAATGGCCGTCTCTGCAAAGAATGGATCACTGCGACCGCCGCTGTGAACGCTGCTCTCACCGGGAAGAGCACCAGATGATGAGGCTGAGATCCCACCTGACGCACGCTTGCGCTCGGCTTCCTTTTCTCGTAGACGCTCCCTTGAACTCATGTACATGAGACCCTTTGAGCTCCTGTTCGTCTTCTTGCCCCAACTATCATGCGATTGCTTATGATTCAGCTCGGGTGTCGCCGCGGAGCGACGTTCGATTGAAAGGTTTCCTATACTCTGGGCATCATCGTTCTTGGAGGCAGCTGAAGATCCCTTAGACGAAGGTCGAGAAGTACTGTTCCGGATAAAAGATCGCAGGCCACCAGATCCTTCACGGCTCGGGCTTCGAGGACTCTTGGGGCTTTTGGTCGCGGTTAACGGGGAGTATCCACTGGGGGGTTTTGAAGTCCGAATAACAGGCGGTAAAGCGGCGAGTTCGTCGAGGGACACAGGGTCCTGTCTCAAGTCGTCGAGGCTCGGCTGATGAAACGCTCCGTAGTCGACACCAAAACTACCGTGACCGTGACCGGGGCTGGCGGGGAGAGATAGACTTGTCGGAGAGGCTTCGAAGTGAGAAGTCGCAGGCTTGGAAATGACACTGAGGCTGGTGATGAGGTTGGATATGACCTCGGGACTCGCGGGAGGGGGATTAGCAGTGCGCTTTGACGTCGACGGTGCGGAGGGGCCTGGGAGAGAACGACGACGGCCGTGAGCGTGATGTTGGTGGGCGCGAGTAGGGATAGGGGGGATATCAGCCGAGTCAAAATCCATGGCTGGGGCCTCTGCGTGCCACCGACTCTAGGCGGTGGTCGAGTCAGTCGATAGCTATGTCAAGGGATGAACGGAAGCCCAAGGGCCTGGGTCGGGTCGCAGCGGGAGAGTAGCAGTCGACGGAATGTCTCGCGATGGTGTCTCGCGCAGACAATGGGTTGCGCGTTCACCCTCGGGTCAAAGGGATGAGAAGGATTCAGGCGCGATGGGAGAGAGGAGCTTTTGGGATATTAGCTTGTTGGTGGAAGTGGTGATGGTGGATCGCCGTGGCTGTACTAGGATAATCGATGTTGTGTTGGGTGTTGGATGGAGACGTCAAGCCAAGTGGGTTTTTTGCGCGTCGCTTCAAATAGTGTAGTATGGAAAAAAAGAAGGGAGAAGGAAAGGAAAAAACAGAAAGCGCTGGCTTCAAGGATGAAGCGGTAAGTAGGTAATAATTGATGGCGCGCAAAGTTGGTTGACGAGGAGAAGAGCCCAGTCCCCAGCCCAGGGCAGCAATCTTGGACAAGGCTAGGGGAGACGACAGTAGTCTAGGCCAAGACAAGGGGTGTGGGCCAATCAATGAACGGGTAGTCTGTCTACCTGAGAATGGGATTATATTAAGTTAAGACCCGAGACAGTTATTGCGACTGTTTAGAGGGATTCTGCCACAGTTTGATTGAGGATTTGCGTAAAAGAGTCGAGAATCTGGGGGAGGAATGGTTTCAAACCCAAGCTGACAGTATTCGTTAAGGGGGCTGAAGGTTAAACGGTACCACGGACACTACCACCAAGACGGGAGCATGCGTCCCGACGGGAGACAGCGCATGACCATGACCTGAAGAAACGAGTCAAATGCCGTTTCTGTTTGTTTGTTAAACTGTTCCCGAACAAGCTTGGGTCCTCCGTGGATGACATTCGCACGAATAATGAACCCCTGAGCAGAGGGCACTAGACCCCTGGAAGTTTCCCCTGGAGCTTGCATCCTTTCCCGTTAGCTTAACACATGACCCCTGCGAACCACATGCCTCGATGAAATCTGCATTCCATCCCATTCCAATTTCAGTCTTTTGCTTGTCCAGAATGTTGGGTCGGCAGTTTTTGGCTTTTGGCCATGGGAAACTCAAAGTTTGGGTTTTCTCGATTCCAGATTAAAAGTAAGGGATTATCGATCTCAGGGTCTGGGTTAGTACTGTAGGTAGTTAATTAATGGACGTGAACTAGACTCCACTGATCCACAGCGGATATGCGTTTTAGTTGGTGCATATGCTGGGTCTCCCGTCTTGATTACAGTAAGCCAATTTCATTTGTTGAGAGCTTGGGTAGAAGATGAATGGAAGAGATGGAGAATGGTCATTTCTGCTCAGTTCTAGTGACTATAGTAGACTATCTTGGTGTCCTTCTGGCCGATGAGACCAATGATCTATCGTCGGCATGTTCGGCCAAGAATGGATATGACCTGATTCATCGCTTAATGGCCTTGTTCGTATCGTTTCCCTGCAGAATGTTTTGGTACCTGCATTTGGTCTCACATGCAGCTACTCAATCAACAACAGCTTTTGTGTTATGGATAATGTGTGCTATTGAGATGTAGTCCAGACAGGTAGACATAACTGGAGTCAACATACAATAGTGTATTCTTGAATGAGCCTATTGACTCCGCTCATGTAGGGCTGCATATCTTTAAAGCCAGATCGGATCGCATGTGGCTGGAGCATGGCCAGCCACACACCTACGTCATACCTCAGCCCCAAATCATCATCGCATCCTCACCAGGGTTTCCAGGATAAACAGCTTTGCGACGTCATGGCAATGGAACCAGACAGCTCAAGTGAGCTCCCCTCATCAATCAAGGATAAGCAATGTTCAGCCAGTTGTCGCAAAAGATGACACCTGAAACCTCTTTTTCAGCTTAACAACTCTCGTCTCGTGTATAGTTAGTTATGCGCTTTTAGTCCACAACACCAAAAGACACCATCACCACTTGCGACCATGGACGTACTTCTCTCCCTCCCGATTTTATCTTACCTCCTCTCGCCAGCCTCGGCGTCGTGGTCCACATCCCTCAATTTACTCTTCTTTTATATGACATGGACGACTCTCGTCCTGTCGCATACCTCCCTTCGTATTCGCATTCTTGGCACCCTCGCCATACGAACAGTACTCTATCTGATACCCTCCCTCGTCACGCTACTCCTTGACGCCTCAGTGCCCAGCGTCTCAGAGTCGATCAAGCTTGGCGGTCGTGGGTCGCTTCCGCCGCGCAACAGTCGTGTGATTGTGCGCCAGATTGCGCTCGTCGTGTTGAATCTTGCGATTGTGACGGGTGTTGAAGGCGCGTCGAGTTTGGGATTTAAATATGTCTTGAATGAGGATGATTTCAAGACGGCGTCGACGCTGCCTTTGCCATGGCAATTGGCTAAACACATCTTGTTGTTGCTGACGGCGCGTGAGGTGCTTACCTATTACATTCACCGCAATGTCCTTCACTCAAAGGGCACCATTGCCAAGTATCACCAGCGCTTCAGTCACGCTCGATCAGCGGCTCCCTACAGTCTTGTTCTCTTTGCGGATCACCCCATTCCTCTTCTCCTTCATCATTTTATCCCCATCTACCTACCCTCCATCGCACTTCGCCCGCACCTTCTGACATACTTCCTCTTCCTCGCGCTATGCACCGCCGAGGAGACACTGTCAACCTCGGGCTACAGCATAGTCCCCGGTATTATTATGGGCGGCATGACTCGTCGCACAGCGGTCCATTATGCCAGTGGCGGTGATTGCAACTATGGCGCGTGGGGTCTACTGGACTGGGTCAACGGTACTTCGCGGGGGAGAGATGTGCTTGAAGATGTGAAGGCAGAGGCAGATAAGCATAATATCAAGGAGAGATCGGCGAAGAAAGCGGATAGTGGCATGAGTGCTATCCAAGGAGGCATCGACAAGTTGACGAATGGAGGAGACGAAGGCGGCAGAAGGAGGAGCTCCAGATTGAGGTCGAAGCGCTCTTCTTAAGTTGATCCACAGCGTTACACAAAAGTTGACTCTTCAATTGATGTCATTACCTGGCATATCTTCCAATGTAGACAGCGTGACCCTCTATGTGTACAAACTCCCATCTCTTTCCAATCCGTATCCGTCATGTCTATTTGTATCCCATCTTCTTGCTAAACCAGCTTAGCGTCTCAATACCACTCTGTACCCTCATACCAATTCTAGTATCCAGCACAAACGTCTCCCAAACTTTAGCAACGTCCATCTGCTTCACGCACTCGTCGTACTTCTGTCGTCTGTACACCGCAATCTCCTCTGGTGTACCCGCAGGTGGGTTGCAGCACTCGGACCAAGCAATAGCGCCCTTTTCGTAGACTCCAGCTGCGAGAACATAATCGTCCTTTGTCGTGCCCTTGAATTGGATCCTAATCTTCGTTAGTTGGTGTTATTAGTTGGGAAAGAAGGGGGCTTACCGGTCATGCTTGAGAACATATGTCTCCAACAACTCCCTCGCCTCAGCAAACTTCTTCTGATTTCTAAACACCGACGCACTAATAAGCGCCCACGATCCCATCTCATCGATCTCAGCCTTGATCTTCTCCACCACCTCGGGCTTAGCCGTGCATCTCTCCCAGCGCATTCCACCCACGGCCTTCTCAAGCTCTGCGGGTCCCATGCGCTTAATCGTGTTCCACATGTAGCTCATCTCGAGCGCGGGACTGGCTCCAATGGCATCGGCAAGATCAATGCTCAAGCTCTTGGCGCGCTCTTCCCATTTCTGGATCTTGCGCTGCACAAAGACTTCAAAGGGAAGTTGGCGTGCCATGAAGCGCTTCTTGCCGGCTACGCCCGGGGCTTTGCGGAGGTATTCCTCGGCCTTGACCTTTTGACGACGTGCTTCGTCTATGTCGCCGGCGGCGACGGCGTCGCGGTAGAGTTCGAGGGAGGCAATGCCGGCCATGTAGTAGTACAATGCGTGACTCCAGTCGTTGAGCTCGAGGCATCGGAGGAATGAGTCGCGCATGAGATGCCAGTCCTGGGTGGCCATGGAGTTGAGCGAAAGCTCGAAGTTGTTGAGAGCGGTGACTTGCTTCATCTTGGACTCGCCGCCAGAGGTGAGCACTTCGACTGCCTTGGTGACATTACGCTCGTTGCTGTACAGGCGCGCCTCTTCGATGAGCCACAGTCGAGAGTCGGGGTATCGAGAGCGCATGGATGCGAGGAGCTTGTCGCACTTTCCACGAGGGGGACCAACGATCTCAGCACCGTCGTCAAAGTCCTTTGCATCAGGGAGAATGTCTACTGCACCGAGGAGAGCGTTGTAGTAGGATAGCAAGACAAGACCGGCGATGGCACCGTTGACGTTGGCGTAAGCTGTAGAGCGCCAGAGCATGCGAACGCCGCGCTCACGATCGCCGCGGAAGCCGACGACAGAAAGGAGACGGGTGAAGGCAGGAGGAACAAGGGTGAGCATGAGGAGGATCATACCAAAGCACATGTTTGCGCCAGAGTGGACAAAAATGTCGAGAGGGTTCTCGAGAAGAACTGAGTCGGACTCGGTGGGCTTCGATCTGGCCTCACGCAATGGCGCACCCGTGTCGACCTTCTCATCCTCGGTGCTTGTCCCCTGAGTTGAGGAGTTTGACGACTCCACGTTCGCAGGCGTCTGAGTACCAGATGACGATTCAACCTCGAGCTTCTCCATGCTCTTAGTGACCTCGTTCACAGGCTCCGCAGATAGCGACGCCTCGGGGTTGCCCTCAGGTCTACTACCCAGGGTCTTCGTCTCCGCCTCAATGATAGCATCAAGCGTCATAAACGCCTTTCGAAGCTTAAGAAAACTCTTCATTGCGTCGATGAGACTCTCATGCAAGACACCGACTACGGCGCCCATGAGCTGTGTCTCTGCACGCACGAGCTCAAACTCTGTACCGGGGGGATACAATTTACTCCCCGCGCGAGCCTTGCCGTGCTTCTGGGCTTTCTTGTAGTCTGCCAACGCCTTGGCCTCGCACTCATCGAGCTTGGTCGTCGTCTCAGTCATGACAGCTTTCTCAAAGCCTAGCACTGAGCGCATGAAGATGGTGACGGCGAGACCGAGCTGATGGAAGGACGAGTCGCCTGTCTGAAGCTTCTCCCATGCTCCGTCGATGTCGTCGTTCATGATGAGCCCGCACGAGGCCATTGCGTCGTCAATGTCTTCCATCTCCCTGGCCATGTTGTCCCGCGTGGACAAGGAACCAGCGTCGCTGGCGGCATCGTTGGTGGTCGGGGTGGCGGTGCCGGAGCGGAACCAGCCCGCTAAACGACTCATTGTGAACGTGATGAATTGAAAGATTGAGTGAGATGAGGGTGAGTTATATGGCCAGTCCTACCGATATATCCGTGATTGTTGATGCTGAGCCCCGAATGCTGACGTCTTCGGTCTTAGGCTGATTGAGGGATCGCGAGCCCCTCTTTGTGGCGTTTATCGATGATTGAGCCAAGGAGCGTAGTCCAATTGTGTCAAGCCTCTGGCTTCAGGTCTAATATTTAAATGCCCAGATTACTCAATCGCCAGCAGAAATTGACCTCTGAAGATGACAGATAAGTGATCTGGGATGCTGAGTGATAAAAACCACTCGCTGGTGGTTCTTCACAAATTCAGTTTCCATCATAGCTAGCCTAAGCTAAGCTAAGCTCCCCCACTGCTTTTCATAGGCCCGCTCCATACCCGCGGAGTTTATGCGGGCTTACGCTGAGGGCCGCAACCAATCGGAGCTTGGGACTGACAAGCTGCGGAGTCTGGAATACATCATCAATTATCTTATCTTTCTTCAACCTTGGATATTAGTCGCGTGCAATTGTGAAAACAGGCATGTGACGTGAATGCAAGAACCAAATATTATTGTGATAAATGAATGATGGAATATTACGTTTTCAGTGATTATTAAGGTCTTTTAAATCTATTGAAACCTATAGAATTTGGATTTCAGACAGCTAGGTTAGACTCTCGGACATCAAGAGGAGTCTGCGGAGCCACGAGTATCGGCTTTTTCGGATACTCGGAAAAGAGCTTTGCGCATAATATGGCTCAATAGCACGGCTGGGTGCTCGGCTTGTGGAAAAATCAGTGAGTGGAATAAAAAGAACATCAAGAGAATTATGTTTGCGGGATTTCTTTGCTGCTGGCTTTTGAGGTGTTGTGGAAGGAGGGTCATACCTCAGAGATTCTATCTGGCTCAGCGAAGAAGTGTTTACTTTTATACTAAGACAAAAGCTTTGACACATTCCGGTAGAAATGACCGTCGAACCAGGGGATTGTCATAACAGATGGTAATCTCGGCACGTGATGGGCTTCATCCACGACCTATGTTGAAGGCATCAAAGCTGGTTTTCTTGTTGGATAACATGACTATGTTAGTCGACGGACGATACAATAATTGAAAACTCCCCATGATATTTAAAATCCTGATCAACCGGGCTCTGATAGTCCCATGAAGACGGTGCCTAGTAACTTCGAGTCCTATGGCTAAGTGACGGAGTGCCTCCCCTCTGATCATTGAGTATCGCGGAACGTGACCCATCGTGGTAAAATATTACAATTCGAAGGTTAACCAAATTGAGAAGCTAGGATCTTATACGGCGAGTTGCAGTTCAGTCTCTAGAGATTAGCCTAAGCATGATTCTCAAGGTGCAAAGATTGTTGCCTCCGGCGTAGAGTCATCGACATGACTGCATCTACGCACATAAGCTGTCGAGCTGTCAACGACGCCCTAGTTCATCACACACAATTTGTGGTAGTTAGCAATGCAGCCAATCAAAGTCACTAGCTCAAAAGCAACTGTTCCTCTATCAGTATCCAATCCACTTTACTATTGGTGGAACAATAAATCTGCAAGCCACCGAATTATCAACGTAGAGGATTTGCAACGGAATTCCGAAAGAATCTAGATCTTACCTATGGCCATTCTGTCAATGCATTTTCTACGCGACGACTGGCAAGGCAAACTTGAGACCCTCAGTGAATATATAAATGCTCGAAGAGCTTTTCTTGGCTGTGCATCATGAATCTCCTCTGTATTGAAGCCAAAGTCTGTTCTGCACTATCACTCTCTTTTCTACCTCGAGTCCGAATACATCATGGTTAAGTCAGATGTGCCTTTACAACAACTATCAGCCCTACGAGACGAAGATATGAGAAATAAAGAGAACAAGTTGTGCCTAGGTGAAAGCAATGAGAAGAGAATGGAAGCCGGACTAGCAAGCCAGCATCTCTCAGAATCCAGTCACCCAGATAACGAACTCGGCACAGCGATTGAAATCCAACATCATGAGCCACGAGAACCAAATCATGTAGCCTCGACTTCCAATGATACGTCGCCTTCACCTCCGGACGGGGGACTCTGGGCGTGGTTATGTGGCAAGTACAGAATAACCCAAAATATTTCTAGAAAACGTCCTAAAGTCAGATACTATTAGTGTTTGGATCACATCTAGCCATATTGAACACATGGTATGTCTTCCAACCCCCCTACCTGATCCGCTCACTGACATATTCAGGGGTGTGATCAACTCCTTTGGCGCGTTTCAGAGCCATTACGTGCAAGCTCTCAATCGCTCTCCATCAGACATTGCGTGGATTGGCTCCCTCGAAATCTTCTTCCTCTTCTTCATCGGCGCCTTTACCGGCCGTCTCACCGACGCAGGCTACTTCCGACCCGTCGCCATAGTAGGCTCTGTCCTCCTCGTTCTGGGCACTATGCTAGCTTCTGTATGTACGCAATATTGGCAGTTCCTCCTTGCCCAAGGGGTATGTGTCGGCCTTGGGAACGGATGTCTCTTCTGTCCCACCATTACTCTTGTGTCAACCTACTTCCAGAAGCGAAGGTCTCTTGCTATCGGCATCACTGCGGCTGGTAGCTGTACTGGGGGTATTGTGTTTCCAGCTATGGTGCGTCAGTTGCTTCCGAGTATTGGTTTCGGATGGACGATGCGAACCATTGGCTTCATGCAAGCTGTGACTATGGCGGTTTCTCTGGTTTTCATGAAGTCAAGGTTACCTCCACGGAAGACTGGACCTGTGATTGAGTGGGTCGCTTTCAAGGAGCTTGAATATGTGTTCTATGCAGTCGGCTCCTTCATGGTATGTAATTCCACGCCCTTTAAGCACCGGAGTAGCAAATCAGCTCATTATCTGTGTTATGCAGTGCTTTTGGGGCACTTACTTTGCCTTTTTCTTCCTGGCCACGTACGCACGAGACATTCAGGACATGTCATACTCGGCATCACTAGACCTCCTCATGGTCATCAACGGCGTCGGTACCTTCGGTCGTCTTGTACCAAGTCACCTAGCAGACAAATTCGGTGCCCTCAATATGTACATCGCATTTATTGCAAGTAGTAGTCTTCTGTTATACTGTTGGGCGGCCGTATCGTCACAGGGTGGCCTTTACGCATGGACAGTGGTATGTGGCATTGCTGTTGGTAGTATCCCATCACTATTTCCTGCAGGACTAGCCTCTTTGACCGCAGATTCGAGTAAGCAGGGCAGTCGGATAGGTATGGTTTTTACAGTTGTTAGTTTTGGATTTTTGACCGGGCCTTCAATTGAAGGGGCTCTGATATCTGCTCTTGATGGTCAATATGTAGCTGGACAGGTCTTTGCTGGGACCAGCTTGGCCATGAGTATGGTGTTTATCATCATTGCTAGAGAAATTAAGAGAAAGAGAACAGGGTTGGAAATATGGGTCAGGGTTTAAGGGAACGTCCTGAGAAAACCAACTGGTCTGGCTGGATGCAGGAATGGTATTTTGCTATCAGTATCATGTGGTTGCAGATGGCCCGGAGCATCAAAGGTCTATCTTGAGCCAGGAAACAGGAAAGTGGAAACCTGCCTGCTATCTAGTTATTGTGCGCATACAAGAGTTCCAGAGCCGCATCCACGAGCGAGAAGGTTTCTCATCGTCAAGAGTAAACAGTGAAGCACCAACACAGCAACCTCTGCCGACTTTGTGTTGACCCATGCCACCTTAACTCTGCTGGCGTAGAATGACTGGGACGGCGCCAATCACTATCGAGTCTCCGTTGTCTAGCTCTCAGAGACCAATCGCTAGAGGAATGCTCAGAATCTCCCAAAATGTACCAAGAGAAGCAAATGAACCAATGAAGGTAAGGAAGGGCGATACCCCAAGGTTTCCGTCTCTTGAATACGCTTGGTACTTTCGATATTCTCGGCACTATGTAGACGTCTCACCCTCCTCACGCGAATATGTCGGAAGAAGCAGACATGTAGGCTGAAGCCTAACAGACCACCAACACTCAGACCTAAGGGCCTGACTTCATCGTCAAGGATCTTGAATTTCCCGCGGACTTCAAATAGAGAGCTGCCACTGCAGATGGGAAAGTGAGATACATACACTCATCTCACCCCTTTTCGAACCAACGGCGAGAATGCCGATGTCACCAGCGACCACTATGGTCTTATAAAACAAGATATCACCCCTATGCTGTCACTGGGCTTGGCTGTCTGTCGCTTTTACATCGCATGGTCTCGGGTTATTCCCTTTGGTGGCCGGGGTGATCCCATCAATAAAGCCGGAATTGCATTTCTCAACCGTCTCATCGATACCCTCCTCGCCAATGTGATCACATCCTCAGTCGTCTATCACCAGAATGTACCACAAGTTGATTTGCTCGTTTCTGATATCGTCAAACTCATCTCTCTCATCAGCTTCGGCTCTTTGATCGAATGTGTCTGTGCGCCTTCGAGCCTGGGAATAAATATGACGGCAACCCGGGCGTGGTGTTTACTATTACTCCAGGGACGACCGAAAGAGAGAACAGGAATGCGTGTTTGGAACAGAATCTAGGCAACTTTGATACAGAAAGACTGCTGAAGTTTAAAAAGAAAGCCAGTATAGTAAGAAACCAAATCCGCTGACCGGGTGACCGTGTCGATAATGCCTGCCGCATCCTGTTTATCAAGCAGCTTTAACCCACCTGTTTATGGGGAGCTGCAAAACTCGTTTCAGAACCGCCTGAACCCTTTTCGTCCGTGCGAACATAATTTTGAGGACAGGTTGCTCTCGCTTCTTCTGTTGACATAGACTTATGAGCTCGTTTCCTATCTTGATGAACCTGTCTTTTTCAACAGCTTCAGCTTTAAGGTCGAGTTCAAACATGCGAGTAGACTTCCACATCATTTTCCTTACCCAAAGGGAATCACCCCTCATCCCTTCCGTGAATCGGTGCACAAAAGCGAGTTGGATCTGCTCTTCAATTGAGCGGTCCCGCTGTTTTGGGCTGTAATCTCTTGCCGCTGCGTTTGCACACTCGAACCATTTGACTTTAGCGCCAGCATCGGCTCCATGCTGAAGAAGTAGACGCAGGATCTTTGCGAGCTCTTCAAGTTCTGACAAACTCAGAATTCTTGAGTCGAGGGCCACCACTAATGCCATCTCCCATGGAGTATATCCTTTGAACTCCTCATTGGGGTTTGCCCCCAGGTCAAGAAGCATCTTCACAGTTCTGAAGTCAATAGTATTAGGGTTCAATAGACACCAGTGAGGCACCGGCGCACAAGCACTGCTGAGTAAAGGAAGACCTCGACGACTCAAACGGGATGGGTCTTTCTTCAGTTTGGTCTGCACATAATAGAACAGTCCATTCTGAACTGCTAAACTCAGAAAGTCCAGTCCATACTGCTCTGGCCATGGATAAAAAGTAGGTTTCAAATGCTGGGTGTCGTAAGGAAAGAAGTTCGCCCAATGACTGTTAGGATATTTTGCCAAAAGCGAAGGCGGAATCCAAGACGAAAAATGCCGTGACATGGCTTCATCAAGCTGATCCAAAGCGTTCTCGGTCCCTTCGGGATTGGTCTCTTCAGTAAGGCGTGCGACTCTCATGATAGCTTCCGCTGACTGCCATGGGAAAGTCTCCTCGTCTGGGTTTGATATCTCTTCAGTGATGTTATTTTGGTCCGGGGTACTAGGCTTACCACAGGTCTTTACGACCATCACCAGACATTCCAAAAGGTTCATAAATAACGCTGACTCGTCTGATCGCAACGTATCGTTAAGAGAGTCTTTCTGTTTCTGTTCATTGAGAAATAGTGAAACGTCTTTATGGAGAAAATGCACTTCAGGATTAACCACAGCATCACAGCGCTGCTCTGTATAGTTGAAAAATGAAGGTGGGGCTCTCATCTCGAGGAGTCCGGCACAACTGCGTCGCAGTTCTGTGGCCGTTTGATCTATTCGTTCTTGTCGTTCCGTTGCTGTCAGTGGTTGTGCCTTGACCAGAGATGAATTCTCATCGAGAAACGAATACAGCAAGCCAGTGGCCACGTGGAGTTTGGGTTTGCGTCTCTCTACCCAGGGCAAAAACGTGCTTGGAAGTGCGTAGCATTGTTGGAGAATCCGTATCATTCGAAATCCGCGCAAACGGAACTGTGGCTGGATACGCTTCCACAGCATGTGCTCAAAGAGTTCCGGGAGTTCTTTCTTGCCATCTGGAGTATCATTGACAAGGCTCGTTAGCATATCGATGCTCTTTGCAACGTGGAGCTCTTCCTGCAGGGCTGAAACAACGATACGGAGCCACAGGAAAATGCCTTCTGACTTTTCTACAATCTGAGAAATAAGAGACTCTTTCTCCTCAGTGGCTGCCTTCAGCGCAATGAATCGCGGTTCTTTCCAAAGGGAGTCTGTGACATAGATCTTTCGGTCGACCTCTGTCAGTTTGTCGAGCTTGAGCCTCATACAGTTCTCAAAAGCAGCTTCGAAGGCAAACTCTGGTCGACTCGAGACAAGAACCTTAACGTGAGGTTTGGCTGCGGCTTCCTTGAGCATATTTGACAGAGCGATCTGGTCACCCGGTGGTGCATCGTACTCGTCAAGACCATCGATTATCAAGGCAATAGCCACTGGTAGAGTGTGTGCCTGAAGTAGGCGCGTAAATGCTTGCTTCATATCCAACAAGGTCGGAAATGATCCCCAGTCTCGACCTCCAACGTGATCAGGAAACAACAGCCCCGCAAGCTGTGGAGCAGCTTCAAGTATCTTATACAAAAGCCCCTGATAAATTCCTTCCAAGCGGCGGAGCCTGCTGTCGGTCTCCTGCTCAGGATTGTTCCAGAAGTAGAATGAAGCAACAACCAGTGGGCGGTCTCCAGCCCATTGCTTGAAGGCTGAGGTAGTTCGAGGGTCGTCGTTGAGGAAGCGCATGAAAGAGCTTTTCCCACTGCCAGCTCTCCCACTGACCCAGTAAAGACCTTCTCCCTTTCTCATCCACTCTGAAAAAGACGTATTCGAAAATTCTGTCGTTTGTATTCCTGTGAAGGCCCATTCGAATGTCTTGCTGTGAGCTTCCGTAATGGCATCATGACGATGGGGTATGGCGTTGAACCATAGACGATTTTTAAGCTCTTCCAACACGTTTTCCCGACCCGTAGGTACGATATCTCGACGATTGCCCAACATCAACAAGTCCTGGACACCTACTTGGATTTCATCTTGCTGCTGCCGCAAGCGCTGAAGCTGTGATTTGACAGAATCTTCGCCCTCTAGTAGTGCATTGACCAGGTTCTGATGAGTTTGGCCAAATTTCGCGAATTCTCCGGTTCGCTGAACATCTTGTACATCGATCCTGTCCTTGATCGAAATCACAATTTGAAACTGAAGCTCATGCCGTAAGCTCTCAAGCCTTCTCCTCAATCCTTCGGCATCAGTGCGCTGGCCATTCCATAGTACGTGAACGATAACATCTTTGAACCAGGTGTATCCTTTTGAACCTTCGGGGACTTTACACCTGGACAAGCGATTGGCTATTTCTCCAATCATAGCACAAGACTCGTTCGCGATATCATTAATTCTGGCCTTCGTAGAGTCAGCCCAAGGTCGGCATTTGTTTGGACTAGGTATCACGTACCGATTCCGGCAACTGGGTCTTTACAGATTGTAGAGCCTTGACCTCTTCGCACTGCTTTAGAAGGATATTGGCTTCTCTCTCGCAATCAGCAGTTGTGACTGTTGAGCCAGTCTTCCTGACGTTGTCCGTCGCATCCCAGAGCTGAAGACTGAACCCGATGACCTGAATGATACCGGCAGCAAGCCCGAAGGCCGTCGCAGCCTCGGCTCCCGACATGGTACCTGATGAATATAATTATGAACGTTTGGCTTCTGTCAACAAGATGTTTGAGCGAAGCGGAACGAAGGGGAAAATGGCAGAGGTAAAGTGAGGGGGTTTGACGATATACCAGGCTGTGCTGCATACACAGCCTGATTCTTTCAAGCCACGCATCAAACTATTGGATGTGGCTACCGGTGATCTCCCGGATGAGGTAGCCCAGTAAGCAACAAAAGAGACACAGCCGCGTGATTTCAAAATCGTATTATCCAAGATACGTCTAGAATCAGACCAGAACGCTCAACAATACAAATGATTTGTGAAGAACTAACAGGTATTAACCTGGACAATGGTATACGCATCCACCAAACTCCATACACCCCTAGTCTTCTATGTCCTGTGACCGCCACCGTGGCCATAATCATTGCCTGGTAACTCGTGCGCATATTGCGTGTTGTTGGTATCTCCCATCTCATATGGACCTGGCGCGACACCATTGTCGCTCGGGGCCTCGACAGGCGCATAGTATCCGTGCTTGGGTATCTCCGTTGATGCGCCCGTTGTAGGCGGTACGCCGCCGCTCGCCCTTTTCCTTCTCCAGAACAAAACTCCTGCACCGGCGAGGAGAACCACTCCTGCGACAGCTCCAATTGCAACTCCGGCTTTTGCTCCAGATGTCAGTCCCGATGATGATGACTCAGGTTCGTCTGTAGCTGAAGCGGTGGGCTGGGACGTCTTATGGGTAGCCGTATTGAGACTCCGGGTGTGGCTCTGTGTGGTTGTTGCTTCGGAGGTGGTCGCTGAGGTGGTAGAGGCATCGGGATCGGTGATATTGAATGCGTGGCTTGAGAATAGCGGTGAGCTTTCGCCTGACTTGAAAAGCCAAAAACTGAAGGAAGTTCCGTTTTTAGGATCAATTCCCTGGTAAGACGCAATCCAGTTGTATTCTTGGGCGTCGCTTTGACCTGTAGGCGGTTCACGTTAGCCAAGCTTGCTACTAGAGCGAGTATAAACACCATGCTTGATGAATACGCGTCGAGATGAAAGAGTACGTTAGATAGCCTACCTTGTAGAGTATACCACTGGCCGGTGTCGGATTGCCACATAGTGAGACTCGTCGACTCCTCACTCGTCGTCCAAGTAATCTTGACCTTATCTCCCACCTTATAAACCGGGTTATCAATCACCGAGTCGGTCGGTGGCGGGTTCGTAAATCCATCAGCAAGAGCTATCTGCCCAAGGGACAGAAATGCCAAAAAGGCAAGCAAGCATCGAATCGCCGTCATCTTTCACAGTGGCACAACAGCCTCGTCGATGGTGACTATTGTGTGTAAAAACGGAACTACGAAGGAAACACGCGACACCAGGGATAAATACCTCTTATCCTCTCCCTCTGAGCACTAGCCCCGTGGGTACGAAGGATGCATGAAACTAGCTCTAGGGGTGTCAGCATGCAGCTTGGTTTTTATTAAGGAGCGGCTGTGAGCCTTACGAAGGACCGCTAGGAGGACACTTGCGGGTCAGACATGCCGTGGCCCCCATATTCTTGTTACGGGTGTGTATGGATTGCGTTCTTCGTATACCATTTTTATCGTGGCTAACGCTTCCCAGAGGTGAGACTTTGGAGAGACATGGATATTACATCTCAAATTCGACAAGAAAGCCGTGCCTCTTCAGGAAGACGCAAACAGAACTTATATCTTCTTATTCCCGACAATGTTTGCTCACTAGTCTAATCTCAAAAGAAGCCGTCTGGCCGTTCAAAATTGCCTCCATGCAAGGACCAAGCATCGACCAGTCAACGCCACCAAGATCTTCAATAAATGGCCCGATGCAATTAAAGGCCCGCTTCCTTCGCCGTCTCAGCCCCAATTTCAAGAGGCTAAGATCAACAGCTCAGACAGCGACCTTTAATTTAATAGGACAGGCGAACCTTGACCTAGATCCAGCCTTAGGATACTTTAGCTCCCCGCTGTGACGCGCTTGACTATTTTACCGCGTATCTCCTTGCAAGGCCGTTATGCCAAGAAGACAGATCGATCCCTTGGCTGTACAAATACTACTACAACACGCGTATTCAATCCACTATTAGAAATAATTTTTCCATGACATTTTCCAGAAGGACATGTCGATGTTTTATGATCTTCGACTCTGAGGTCTGGCCCCCAAGCGCTCAACGATGTGTTGTGGTAGTATTCCCACTATTGGATCATATCCCTGCACGTTGATCCTTTGAAGGGGCGAAGGTCATTTACTATTTATATCCCTTATATGGAAGGATTGTTGTCCAAACCTGTTCGTGTTTTCTGCAGTTAGAATCTCACCTGTTGCTTTCTGTGAGCACTCAGTTATTATGCGTGTGGATGTGATATAAAAACGCTTCAATACTCGAATCTCATAGACAATCCTCAAACTGAGACTTGAGCTGACCCCCCCACGAATTTATCCGAGCGCCGCTAATCGTAAGCTAGCTGTTTTGGGAAGCATCTCGTGTGACTTGTCACCTCGGCTAGACCAGACGATTGGGGCATCCATTGCGAGGACGAAAGCAGGGCGACTCGGTTGGAATTCCAAGCATAGTACTCAAGCTTGATAAATAGCTATGGCCTTCAGTTACCGAGTTCGCTATCAACTGTTGTTTGACTTGGTCATGCGTATTTTAACCCAAAACTACTTTTCTATAGAACCCCTCACTCAACGTGATTTTCCGGCCACAAGTTGGGGGCTTTGACAATTTGTTTTATGGATGCACAACGAGTGATGAGGTTTCTGTCTCTCTCACAGGAAAAGCGCACAGGGAATATTAAATTTCACCAATTACTTATCATTCAATTTGAAAGAACTACTACTATGAAGTCTTTGATATTTGATATGCGAGCCTTACCAAAAGCAACAACCTACCCTACGGCTTGGCAGGTGACTACTCACGTGATCATAACCTCCAGCGTGTCGTAAGATGGACCCCAACACTGTGCACGCGCGGGAGCGGGTACTTATCTTGCATCTGGGATATCGCCAACACTCAATGATCTTCGCGATCGAGAGCTTCCTAGCAAATACCCGTGCACCGGATTGACCAGGCTTCGTTACTACTTCCCTCTGTGTTAACATGGTCGATCTCCTCCGTCGGATAAGGCTCAATTGTGGTCATGACTGACCAGACCTCTCCCGAACCAAATCCCGGTCGCGGGGATAAGCCAATCATGAGAAATTGTATGACCTTGTCCTAACAAAACAATCAGGACCTCGATCTGGTACTGCCTGCAGCAATTGTCATCTTCGAAAAGTCAAATGTGACTTGGCTGCGCGGCGGGCGCCTCCATGCACAAGATGCGCTCAATTGGATGTTGCATGCCATAGATTCACTAGAAGACAGAGAACCGGCAGGGTTTTGAATTCAGTGCTCAATTCCCAGAGCTCAAAGTAAGTACTGAAAGAATTTTTTAAAAGCATAAAATATCAGGAATGTGGCATAGTTCTCCCCAAGCGCAGCCGCAGCAGGCAGAACAAGATAATGAAACAGAAGCGCTGAGGAGCTTCTTCAGCACATTAGGCGTAGGAGACAATCCTCGGGCGCTCGTGGTACCAGGTCTTGATGATATTTCACGGCGGACGTCTACACTCGTCGATTTTCTATCCCAAGACTTTTCCCTGGGATCTATCAGTGATTACCAGGTAACCTTCAACGATAGTTACAGCAACATCACCCGAGTTCTCGCGAAAGAGTTTGGCCAGGGCTTCACAGATGATGTGCATCACCATCGTGATGCTCCCTTTATCAGGCGATCGCAGGGGGGAATCCCGCGTACGCTTCCCCTCCCTGAGCGAGGCGTTCTGACTCTACAGGGCGCCTTTTCTTTACCTAAGCGAGAGATTGCGGATGCATTCGTATGTGCCTTCTTTGACCGCGTTCATCCAGCCATGCCACTTGTCGACAGAAGCTCTTTCTTGAGACATTACTACGCAATGGGCTCTGGAAGCTCGGAGCTGTCATTACTCCTAGTGCAAAGCGTCCTTTTGTCTGGATCGACTACGTATAAGCACCCGGATCTCGTCCAATCAGCTACAGAAGTGTCCCGGCGACTCTACGTTCGCGCTAAAGCTTTGCTTGAGAATAGATTTGAACAGGACCGTCTCATCCTTGTTCAGAGCCATCTACTTTTCAGCACCTTTGCGTCCGACAGCTGTGATGATACCGTACAGAATATGTGGCTGTCGATCGGCGCAGCTGTAAGGACTGCCCAAGTAAGTGGCCTTTTGATGAAGTTCTGGAGCACTCTTAGCTAACACGATGATTTTCCAGGGGATGGGTATGCATCGGACCTTAGGTAAGGCCAAAGCTGGCCCTGAGATGCGACGACAGTGGAAAAGATTTTGGTGGAGTCTCTTTGTTCACGACGTGAGTGCTCTCTCACATTCTGATTCGAATCCAAACTGACTTGACTTACTTTGGATAGACTCTGTGTTCCTTTGAGTAAGTAGTCCTCCATCGCTGTCCATGAAATACGATACTGATGATATTCACCAGATGGGGTCGTCCCCGAGCTATGTAAGTTTCTGGAGTACGGTTGAATGAGAGATAAACTGACTTGTGACACAATAGCCATCTTGAAGACTGTGATGTTGAGCTGTTAACCCGCGAGGACCTTAACGAGGAAGAGTTGGGCGCCCTTCCACGTGCTGAAGAGTCAAAATTCTTCATGGCCATTTGCGACCTGTGCTTGATCATAGGAGAGTGGTTAGACCTCCTACGACCTGGTAAATCGAGGTATACCTCTAGAGCCAGGCTGGATCCCCAAACAGCGAGCTCTCCAAGTCAAGAACAAAAGACACAGCGAACTAGGGAGTTGATCACTCATATATCCACCTGGTACCAGCAGCTTCCCGCTATTCTGAAGCCGTCAGAGAACTGTGCAGGTTTCAGTTTGTGGTCTGCGACAATCCACATAGCATATTGCGCGGCAATGCTCAGGTTTCACCTGCTACTGGCCAATGGAGTGGATGTGGTGTTCGCCATGGCGAATCACATCACGACAATTTGCCAAGATCTTCACCAACAAGGTCTGCTCTACTCTCTCTGGACATTTGGCATTCACGAGCTTGACTTGGCTATGGGGCAACATGCTCGGCAGGCAAACAGCAGGGACAAAGACGTGGCATCGGCGGGACTCTCTAGCCTGCGGCTCGGTCTACCTCTGATGGAGTACCTGTCGGAGCGGAACTCTGTCGCTGGCCAAGGAAGTGCCTTTTACAAAGTTCTCATCGAGCGGGCTGAGAGTGGAAAATTGCCGAGTCCCCAAAGTACTGACAACGTTGCCGCTACCGGTGAAGAGAGTCAAAGTATTCCGCAAATTGGCGTGGCAGAAGGGAACTGTGCTTCGGTGCTGGATCCAGGGGGTGAGCTCAATTTTGATCTGGACTTTCATGGCCTAGGCTTTTCGGGTCTAGCACATTTTTCTGGGCAACCGTGGGACTGGTATCTAGCACAGTAATTCTGGAAATTTATATCCTAACTGAAAGACATCATACTGTTAAGCAAATAGTGCATATAAATTCGTTATTCAGTAAAGGTAATCGACTCTGTGTATGCAACGTCAAGTATCGTCCTACCCCCGTCCCAACCATCTGTATTTCTAGCTTATCATTCAGTGCTTGCCTTGGCTCTCAAGCTGAGGCTCAACGATCTCAGCTGGAGGGTCCATCTTTCCAGCTTGAATCTCCATCTGATGCTTAATAGACTCCGGGATGATTACCGTCTCTTCCGAGAAGTAGTTGGTCTCCTTGACATACACATTCGGCTTATTTCCAGAAGACGTTGGATTTCCGATGATGAAGACTCTAGGAACACAAAAAGATCTGATTCGGTCTGACATGACTTATTACGACACTTGCGGAGGAGGAGCCGTGTTCTCTGTAGGTAGTATCAGCTGGTACTGTGCGTTGGGGTGGAATGACTATGACAACGATGTGGTTATTATTACCAGGAATGTTTTATTGCATTTCTTAGGGGTTTTATACTACCCAATAGTCTGGTGGGAAAATGTGCAGACATACTTCCCAAAGTAACTCCTTCCATCCAACTTCGTATACTATAGTAGTGATAACCTAAGCCTAGAGAAACCATAACTTATGGTAGTCATGTTATTTCAATGGCTTATAAACTTTCTTCCCTGACAAGATATCCAGGGTGTTAGGGTCGTGGCTTGGAAGAATCACAACATCTTGCTGTCTCGCAAATTCCTTGATCAGCTGTAAGCTCTTAAACGCAGTCATAGGGTCATCGTTTATCCCATCTGGCTCCTCCATTTCCAACAGTTCCAAGCTATATGTAGCATCTCCAGTGAGAAAATATGTCGTGGTCGTGCTTGGTTGCATGTTGACTTCTGTGACGACAACTGATATGTGACCTGGTACGTGACCCGGCGTTGGTACCGCAACAACACTCCCATCTTTTGTGATCTTGGCCGATGTCGGCCATGGTCCAACGGGGTCTTCGGTGAGGTGAAGCGTCCGCGGTTTAAAGCCATCTGGCCAGTGGTTCGGCGTACATCCTTGCATAGCGGCGTAGGTGGTATGTTTACCGAAAGCCTCCCAATGCTGATCGTTGACGTATATCGGGACATCAGGTGCAGCCTCGACGATATCCTTCAGCGCACCCGTATGGTCGTGATGGAGGTGAGTGAGTACGACTGCTTGTAGGTCTGTCACAGCCACCCCTTTTGTGGAGAGCTGACGAATAAGATCATCCTCCTCTGCTACGTCGAGCTCGTTCAACACGGTAGCTAAGAAGCCGATAGTTGGGAAATATCCTCGTTCCATGCACCGTGGAGAGGCGCCGGCATCCACCAAGATTGGTCCATCTGCATGTCTGATCAAGAACACTCCGATTGGAAGCCAGTCTGTCCATTCTCCAGTAAAAGAGCGTAGGAGTCGTAGAGTGGTGTTTTTATTGCTGATTGGTTGTCCGCTCATATTTCGTCTCATTCTCACCCTCCCAGTCGAGATGAACTCGATCGCCTGCTGCTTCTGCATGGTTGATACAAGCGTGGTGATGCCTAGAGTCAAGTTGAACTTGCTATGATCGCTGTAAGGTCAAAAAGACAAGAGTTAATGCCAGTTGAGGTAAGCTACAGATGGTTTTGCTAAGAACGGCCAGTCGAAATTTTCACTACCGACTGCCGAGCGCCGAGCGCTGTAGACGGTGAAATGTGGTTATGCTACGTCATTTCGGTCAAGTTTAAACTGTATCCCGCCATTAATAATAGCACGATACTCTGGCCCGTGATCATGGTTGAACACTCCCTTCCCAGAAAGCTCGCGCACCCAGCAACGTCGTCCGTTGTATTGTCCTACCAGTCTTGTCCATGCCTCCGGGCGAGGTGGAAGTTAAAAAACTGGTACGGGATGGAGGTGGAACCCGAAGGCCGAGAACTTTGCACTGAGCCTCGGTTCTCCGCTTTTCAGGGTCTGTGTCTTCACCATAATTTCGGTATACATAGGACATGACGGATCCCTTAGTGCCGAGTTTTGATGAATTTCTCTTGACGTTTACGATGGAGGGAACACGACCCCTAAGAGACCGCGCGCATGTGGTTTGTGTTGAATGCCACGGCCGAAAGGTATGCTGACGATTGAGTGTTTAAGAGAACACAATTGCTGACCAGTGGATCAAATCAGGTAAAATGCGATTTGCAAGACAAGCCCGATCAAGTATGCAACAATTGCCGACGGCTTGGTCACCGTTGCATGTACAGCCGAACCCCCACTGCCTTCTCGCGTCCGCACTTCATAACTGACTGGGCTTCAGCCGGCGGGACGGGGCTCGTAAGAAGAGACTTACGACTCGGGCCAATGCAATCCACCGTCGTCAGACGGCTTCGGTTGCCGGCCCTTCGGTAGGACCCATGACCCCGGGGTTGTCACCACGGTCTGTCGGCACAGCTCCCACCACTTCTACAGAGAACCGACTACCGAAGTGCTTCATATCTCCAGCAACGGTCATGCACTATGACGACGGAAGCGACCAGCGGGATGTTACCAGTGTTCCTTGCCCGCCCTTGGACTTGAGGACCTCTATACTAAATCTAACCCATGTTGATGTGCTACCCAAGCCTGCTTTGCTTCAGGCGCTAACAGATGCCTACTTTGAGCACATTCACCCTTTCTATCCCGTAGTGGATCGAGATGACATTGATAAGCCTGGTGCTAGTATTATGCTTCAACAGGCAGTTTGTCTCGCGGGATCTTTGATGCAGCATAATGTTGAAAACCTGCAGTTATGTCGCTCACAATACGAAAAAGTCAAGACGTTGATACATCTCAACTATGAAGAGGATAATGTCGTATTACTCAAGACGCTATGTCTTCTCACTTGCTATAGTGTACACCCCACAGATCGAGTCACAGTCGATGGTCCTTGGCATTGGTTGGGTATGGCGATTCGGCTGGCAATCCAGCTAGGTCTTCATAAGGATTCAACTTATCGACAATACTCGAATCCAAGATGTCTTCGACGTCTCTTCTGGCATCTAGTGGTTCGTGTACACCCTGAACGCCCCCGCAGGTTTCTGGAAAATGCATCTAATTCATATCACCTACGCATAGAATGCCGATCGATTGGCAACCTGCTGCTGGGGTCGTCCTTCTGCCCTCGGTGACTGGGATGTCGCCAGTCTCACAGAGTCGGATTTCACGGTTCCAGGAAGGACATCTTTGCTCTTTCTACAAACTGTGAGCTTATCCGAGACAACTGGACGCATCGCCGAGATGACTTTGAATCGATCACGTAATTTATCTGAGCCCCCAACCAATCTAGTCGAGAAACTGTGCAGCTGGGCTAAAGATCTGCCACAAGAGCTTAAGCTCTATGGCCCAGATGAGACCAGGCAGCCTTTTTGGCGCCCTGCCATCGAGTTACATATAATGTACTTTGTCACCTTAATCCTGCTGCAGTTACTCGATCGGGTAGAGTATCCCTGGAGGATAGGCCCTTCTTCACTCGCTGCCGCCTCGTGTATTGCGAGGCTATACGAAGAAATACACTATCGAGAAGAGACGGCACATCTGTTACAAATACATGGCTTCTTCTGCATGGTTGCAGCCGTGCCTCTCATATGCTATTCGCATACCTCGTTGGAATTAGATGGAGCGCGTAATGAGAGTATCGATATTATCTGCCGTGTTCTTGGTCGGATGAGCTGTAAATATGGTGGATCTGAGGTCGTCCTGAGAAAGATCCGGCGACTTAGGCAGGAGATGAAGGACAGCCATCACCTGGTTGCGGCTGACGTCCAGCAGAGTCATGTAGCTGACCAGCCTATGGTTATGGCATCGAGCATCCAGGCTCACCGAGACGAACTTTTCCCATTTCCGAGAGGACTCTGTGGAGCTTTGGAAACATTGGACTGGGATATTCCTAACTTGAGCCATCATGTAAGGGAAGCAGGCGAAGAGGATCTGGGAAGTGCGCCCACTCCGCTGTTCTATGACAACTTTATGAATCTGGCAGATGTACTATCCATGGACTATCCCATGTTAAATTTGGAGAACGGACAGCAAAGCTTAGAACTTGGCCTCTAGAGGAGGGGGTGGGACAAACTGTCCCCTCCTCTTCCACGATCTCTTAGTCATGAGAATAATACATGGTTCTCGCGCAATTGATAGTGGTTGTCTTACTAGGTGATATAACTATTCAAGTCTGACTTTCGACGCCAACGGGTTCGCCATTATTGGAACGTGAACGCTCCAATGCACCAATGGAAAGTAAGAGTAGATTTTGACATTTCTTCGGCACAGATATTTCGGCTTCGGAACTTCGGCATGTTGACCGAGCATGGAAGAGCCGAGACAGAATAATGGAAATAAGGAAATATTAGAACAAGATAGCAGCCCTCCTAAATCCCTCCTACTTTTGTTCCCACATCTATTCCACACTTCCTAACTCAAATTTTATTGACCAACATCAACCGGCAAGTGCAACACAGCATGTCTCAGCTCAACGAAAAGCAAGTCTTAGGTGTCCAGATGATGCAAGACTTCTTTGGTCAGCAGCTATTCGACACCTTAAGATCGCAGTCGGTTAGTTTTCTTGCCAGAATTACCATTCATCACCACCATTACTGACAAGAGAAAACAGAGAGACGATCTTCCAAGTAAAGTTGGGGCTGAGTACATTGCTGAGACTTGTTTCTCATCTTATGCTCGGCCGGGATTTTCATTCAGAGATCGATCTTTAATGAACATTGTGATGCTTGTAGCCTTGAACCGAGGGCCGGAACTACGCATTCACATCGCAGCTGGATTGAAGAATGGTCTGTCGGAGGAGCAGATATGTGAGGCGTGTAGGCATGCAATGATATACTGCGGGGTACCTGCAGGAAGAGACGCTCTGAACATTGCTGGAGAAGTATTCCAGCAAGCCAAGCAGTCTGGAAAGTTGTGAGACCGACCCTGGATGGCATAGCTGTTGCCCGATGCCGAGGGCCCAGAACTGTCTGGACTTAGAATACAACAACTAGCAAGAAGACTTTGATGATCTGTAAATAAGTCCTTGAATATTCAGGTCCCATTGACATGAAAAGGACCCCATCACGTCGTTTGAATGCCTGAGAATTATTTCCCAGTCAAACCCTATATGTGTTCACCACTTGGTGGTCAAAGTTTCCCCTCTTCGGTCTTGACTAGTGTCGTGCGCGAAATGCCCCTCCTCCCATCACATCTTGGAAAAGACTAACCACAGATACCAAGGCCTCATCTGATCATGAAGGTTCTGCCGAGTGCCGTTGTGCCGGAATAGTCTACGCCACGACTTGTGTCTCAAGAATTAACTGAACCAGCTGGTCCATCCTATATAGTGCTCCACATAACTGTCCGTATATTGCTCCCTGTTAACCGTCATGCTTCCCCAGACTTCCCCAGACTTCCCCAGATCTCCCCAGACTCACTTCACACCCACAACTTTTAGTTTCCACCTCTGATCTTGCGATGGATCGTGCAAACGATAAAGTCTTCATATCTAGCATGCCTCTCTCCTTACAAGAAGCAAAAGAAGTGGCAATGTCTGAGATGATTGAAACACGCACCGGCAAAGATACAGACAAAGATTCTCCTGAAGCCGAACAGCCAAGTATTTCCATTGACGAGAAGAGGCTACTTCGCAGAATTGACCTCCACGTTCTTCCCTGGCTATGCATTACATATGCTCTTAGTCTGATTGACCGCACCAACATTGCGGCGGCCAAGGTCGTCGGTATGACCGTTGACCTCGATCTTGTCGACAATCGATATAATGTGGCTCTTCTGGCTTTCTTCTTTACAAACATCGCCGCCGAGATACCTTCCAATGCTTTTATACGAAAGATTGGGTCCCAAAGGTATTTGACCGTTCTCATTGCAAGCTGGGGAGCAGTGGCAATGTGTTTTGGATTTGTGAAGACGTATGGCCAGCTCGTCGCCTTGCGTGTACTCTTGGGCCTTCTGGAAGGTGGTTTCAATGTGAGTTAAAATAAAACTGGCGAAGAGGGTGATCAAAGCTAACACTGTTTTGGCATAGCCCGCTTGTATCTACCTTATTTCTTGCTGGTACAAAAGATATGAAGTTCAACAGCGACTATCTATATGGTTTGTTTTTGGATCAGTGGTTTCCGGCTTCACGGGGATCATTTCCTATGGTCTCAGCCAGATGGAGGGTCTTGGTGGCGTCAAAGGGTCTTTATCATTCCTGGAGCTGTCACGATCTTGATGGCTGCACCGATCTACTTCTTTGTTGCGGATTTTCCCGAGAAAGCCAAGTGGCTCAACAATGACGAGCTTGAGACTGTTCGTCAACGACTGAGCGAAGACCGAGGAGAAACTTTGGAGGAAAAGGTCACGGTGAAAGCTTTCTTGGAGGCCGCGCTAGACTGGAAAGTATACGTCATCTCATTGATGCTGATGATACCCACTGCTACGACTTATGCACTTTCTTTTTTCTCGCCCTCTATCTTGGCTAGTTTTGGGTTCAGTGTGGCCTTGAGCCAGATCCTGACGACACCTCCATATCTATTTGGAGCGATCATCTCTATCTTAACCGGCAAGCTTGCGGACAAAGTTCGACTTCGTTCTCCATTCATCATTGGATTTTCTTTGGTACATATTGCCGGTTTAGCCCTCATTGACTGGGGAAATCTGCAGGGAGTTCGTTATTTCGGTATGTTCTTGGCTATAGCGGGCAGCAATAGCGCGATTCCATCGGCCTTAGCATTTCTGGCCAACAACGTGGTCGGTAACAGCAAAAGACAATTTGCGGTGCCGATCCAGACCGTGTTCGGCGGTATCGGGGGAATTATCGGATCCGCCATGTTCCGGGAGAAGGACTACCCAGGATATCGCCCCGGTTTGTATGCTGCATTTGGGTGTATGGCTCTGAATGCATTTTTGGCTGCTGGTATGGCCTTGTACTTCATCGATCAGAATAAGAAGGCGGATCGGAAGGGGAAGGTTCTTGAGGGATTGGAAGGGTTTCGTTACACAGTCTAAGAGAGTTCAAGGTCGAGAATGCTTCATATACATATCGGATACACTGATCAGTGGTACTATCTCTTCGGCGGGCAGCAAATCTGGAGCAGGATTTTGCTTATATGTTATCATTCTGGAAGTTACCTCAATCAGAAAACAGAGTTCTTCCCCATCCTGAGAGCATTATAGCAAAAATGACTGTATAACTGCCTTTTGAGCTACAACGCAGTAAAACAACACTAGATACAACCACTTCTTCAAAGATGAAAGCGTGCTCTTCTTCACTTGAGACAATCCAGCTCAATAATAATGATCGTCGAAAAATAGGATGGTCGCTTTTCCGCATCCTGCAAGATTATTCCCAGGCGACCACGACGACCAGAGTCTTGCCGCGGTCCCCTTTGGGCTAACATACAGCTTTTGACGTGGTGCGGCATGCTCACGTGCAAAGTTCCTTCGCCGGCGATGCCACTAACCGAGCGTTTCGGTATTCGGCACACAATGCTGTGCAACGAATGTGCATAGAGTGCTAGTTCTCGGCACTCGGTTCTGCGGTACAAATCCCTGTCACGAGCTGTTAGCATCCCCGCAGTTGTGCCTGGACAGCTCCATTGACTTTTAGCGTTGGAGTATCGAGTGCTAATGGGGAGGCACATCAATCACGTATACCCGAGTTTGCCCTATATAACTGTACAATTCTCATGGTCCACCAAAGACATTCAAGTATATACACCTCACACCTGGCGACGTTTGCTAGTTCCGATATACCGGATTCCATCCTATTTTTATACATCAGAATGGCTGCATCACGCTTAAGTAAACTAGCTGAGCAGCTTATCGCTGCCAGCACGACAGCTTCTTCATCGAATATTGAAGCGGTATACCAGGTCGCAGATACACCTCTCGGCTCGACTCGTCATCTGAGAATCATTGGCATCGGTGCAGGCATGAGTGGGATCAATATGATCCGTACGCTGAGATTGCACCTCACGGACTACGAACATGTTATCTATGAGAAAAACCCATCGATCGGAGGAACCTGGTATGAGAACCGTTACCCGGGGTGCAAATGCGATGTCCCCTCACACAACTATCAATTCTCATGGCGGCAAAACCCTCGATGGTCAAGTTTCTTTTCCTCAGCACCTGAGATCCAGGCATACTTATGCCGCGTTTGTGAGCAAGAAGGTATGTACCCGCTGATAAGGACTCAGCATGAGGTCGTGAGGGCCGAGTGGGAAGAGAATGAAGGCATTTGGCATCTGGAGATCCGAAACTTACAAGATGGCGCCATCTTGAAAGATCAGTGCCATTTCCTGCTGGATGGTAGTGGCATTTTGAAGTAAGTGACGAAAAAAACACGAGACCGCTACATACTGACTATGAAGCAATTGGAAATGGCCAGCGATAAAGGGGCTGCATGACTTCAAGGGCGATTTGATTCATAGCGCGAATTGGCCTAAGAGCTTTGATTATACTGATAAGACTGTGGCCTTGATTGGTAATGGCTCATCTGGTGTCCAGATTCTACCGGAACTTCAAAAAGGTCAGTAAATTATGCTTGATCAAGACTCGTGGCTTCCTGACACAAGATCCTCGAAGCGTGCAAACAAGTCGTGCATTTCGTCCGAGACCCAACATGGATTGTTCCATCGAGATTACAATTGCTGGCCCAAGGCAGCGGTGGCAGTATCATCCAGGAGATCGAGTTAAATGATGATGAGTCGTTTCCAGCAGCACAGCTCGATAGGTTTGAGTCAGATCCAGTTTTCTACCGAAAATTCATTAAATCAGTTGAAGAAGTTGTTAACGGCAACTTCCCTTTGGTGAGTCCAAGTGCAATCTTATTACGTGGGTTGCAAGCCATGCTCATTATGATAGACATTGAAAGATACCGAATTCGCCGCTTCGATGCAGGAGAGAGCAAAGGAATACATGACCATGGCGTTAGAAGGCGATAAGAAGCTTTGCGACGCTATAATTCCAGACTTCCCTCTCGGCTGTCGACGACTCACACCCGGTACTGGGTACTTGGAAGCTCTCAAACGCCCGAACGTCAAAGTCGTGCTAGATCCGATCACAAAGGTTGTACCAGAAGGCTTTGAGACCTCTACAGGAGAAACTATCAAGGTCGATGCCATCATTTGTGCAACTGGGTTTGATGTGTCATTCTCACCGCGCTTCCCGATCATTGGCCGCAAAGGGAACATGCAGGATCTGTGGACTCAGCAAGTTCCCAAAGCCTATATGTCGTGTGCCATTCCAAGTTTCCCGAACTATTTCTGTAAGGCAGCTAAGATTCCCCGGCTAGACAGTTGCTGACTATAGACGCTAGCATTCCTGGGCCCCAACGCCCCTATCGGACACGGTAGTGTTTTCACGATCACGGAACATGTTGCCAAATACCTAGCTCGCATCATAAAGAAGTGCCAGGTCGAGAACATCAAGGCGATATGCCCTTCACAAGATGCAGTAGACGATCTATTTGCCCACACGCAAGCTTTTATGCCAAGAACCGCATGGAGTGGGAACTGTGTTTCTTGGTTTAAGAATGGGACCTTGGATGGACCTGTCACAGCTTTGCATCCAGGCAGTCGCATACATTTCTTCCATATGCTAGAGGGTTTTAGAGGTGAAGATTGGGAGTATACATACCTTGGGACTGGGAATCGTTTTCGATACCTTGGGAATGGATTCTCTACTAAAGAGGGAGGCGATGAAGATGCCACTTGGTACCTTGATAACCCTGATGAACTCTAGAGAGGAGGGCTGTAGCTTTGAAGTGAGCTATGCTTTAGGACTAAGCAATAGCAACACTTGATATGTAGTTTCCGATCTGCTTGTATAGTTCGCCGATCAGAGTTCACACGAGGTTCCCTGGTCTTTCCCATATTAACTTCTTTTTCGTAGCGATCCATATCGGTGATGACTTTTGGAGACTTGATTTCGCTGGAAGCATGTATGACCTTTATAAGATGATTTGTCAGGCATGAACATGTTTTATTAAACTAGATAGTATGTGATCGCGTCTTACTTAAGCTCAGACGCCGTGCGACTCATGCGCGATGCGACAAGTTGAAAGGAGGCAAAAAGCTCAAGTTCGACTTCTCTGATGCGAGCTAGCTGTCTAGTTATACAATGGCTTGTCGCTCGTGACTCTCCACTGCCTGAAGGCTATGTCATCATCCAAATTCTCCCAAACGGCCTGGTTCAATGCTAGCGCCACTACAATGTCCCCATTCCCATCTCGAGGTTGGAGGAAGAAGCCAAGACCATCAACAAGATTAGTCTCTGTAAACGGGACGCATGCAATCGTTGGTGGAACCTCCATATCAGCCCCTGTGTAGAGCGAAAACTTGTTCCAAGCCGTGGTAATCAATGAATTTGTTCCAAATGGGGTTGTTTGTCTTATGTCTTGTTTTCTTGGCTGTGCTGTGATCCAATTCCCTAGATCTAGCACCTTTTCTGGAGAAACGGCGCGTGTTGTGTCATGTATGGCCTTGGCAATGCGCCAGAGTGGCGCATCCACGAGTTCAGAAACTGAGAGCTGGACTGATGGCGTGACAACAGCACTTGGAAAATAGGGCTGAGGAAGACCAATCTTAGAAGAGAAGTCGACGCTGGTAAAAAACGTACAAGGCTGCGATGTCAGAATATCATGTCCCTGTGTTGAGGTCTGTGTCCGTAGTTTCGCCTTTTGGGAGTGCTGCCATATGTGGGCCGACAAAGCAGAGAAGGTCGACACCCAGGAACTGTCGTCGGGAGGCGTGCGTTTGCTTTTATAGCAGCGAGCTCTGAAGCCGTGAACCTGATTTCTCGGCCGCTTACTAGACTTTCTGGCGCTGTCACTTCTGGCGTTGCGACCTCACGGGCCTTAGGCGTCGAAGATGGTTCTTCCGGGGTACGTTCGACGGAGTAGCCAGGCGGTTCGGTCAAAAACGTGGCTGGTGCGTCCTTAACGCCATCGAACTCGGCCATTTTGTCCGCCATAAAAGGCTGGATATAGGTTGGATTTCTCAACGCAGCCTTCTCAGTGCCATCGTGCGATATCGCCCTATATAACTCAGCTAGGTGCCGGAATAGTTGCAAGAAGCCTCCGGCACCGGCTATAATACGGGCAAGTCGGATACCAAGACCCACAGACCCACAGGCAAATCTTGTGTGTTGAACGCGCAATAACGGCTCACGTTGTACACTTGCTTCTGACGCCTCCCAGGGAGAAAGTAGGGCGACAGACGTCCCGCTTAGATCGCCAAACCCAAGGGACAGGTCCTCGGCTGATACCCCGTGGAACTCGGTCAATGATGCATCGCAGCTTGCTTCATAAAGATATATCCCAGTTCCTTGGCAACTGATGGTACGGATCCCGTTGGAAGGGTCAATGTCAAGAAGGCCAGTCAGTTGTGGGTAGTAGTCCAAAAGCCGACTCAGAGCTTGACTTAGCGTCGCAATTGACACAGGCTTTGGGCATCCACTTGAGGTTTCGTAGACCCAAACAGCGCTGACTGGTATGACAGGGGAGCCAAGGTGATCCAATGGGCCGAGGAGGAAGGGGAATGTCGAAGAGGCCACCGAATCGGGCACTGTCAAATCCGCGCTTTGAACAGTATACCGGTTAAGGATATGAACCCCTGAGTGGTCCATGATCTGGATCTATGTGTGAAAGAAATAAGGGCTGCAAGTTTTTTCTGGAATAGGTAGTCAACGTTAAGTCGCCAGGGATCTCAAGAAGCAAAACGATGATTGCATTACTGTTGAATGATCCCGTACTTATACACCATGCCATCGATTGACTCGAAATGATTCATTGCGGAGACTTTCCAGAAGCAGCTAATATGTGAGGGGCACTAATAAAAGTGTTTTTGGAGGCTGCTAGCTAGATTAAGCTCACCGTAAACTCTATTCTTACAGGGAATAAATCACAACCATGAGAGAGAAGATTGTCAAGTAGAATTCAAGAGGAAATCATCATCGCACGAAATGTGCTATATTCCGATCCTTCACCCTCAAATCATCAAGTATCGAACCCAAACAGGTTATCAAACATCATCAGATCTGGCACTACAAAATCCTGGTCTCCCATTCCACCATTAGTTAAACCCGCTTGAAAGTCTTCCAGCTGATATAATGGTGGTCCCTGCTTTGTAGAGACGGGCCCTTCAACGACGAAGCTTTGCATGATCTGGTCAATATCGAAGTCGGTGAGTGTCAGATCAGTATTGATCTGAAAGTCGACAGGCATCTCGGTATCTGTATCGGGAACAAGTGGCGGAAGGCCTAGGGCGTCAGGGACTTGGTTAACGATGCTAGACTCGATTCCGGCGGGGTCGTGTCCGTTAATAGCATTTGCATCGTTCATTTGACAACTCGTAGGGTCTATCGCAACAAAGTCGCCAACGTTGACATCCAGGCGCTCCATAATCCCGAGCAGGATTTTCATGGTCCTCTTTGGGCCATGGCATTGAGTTTGCTGTATAGATAACGTCTCGAGACAAGCCCGTAGACAAGCATGCGCCTGCGATCCCGGGCGCTTCTGCGCCGCCATGCGGACGTGGATTGTCGCACTGACATACGTTGCATATGAGATGAAGTATGGGGCTGTTTTAAAGCAGAAGTGTTGCTTGTATAGTTGGAGTATTTGATGAATTTCCAGGGCTGCAGTTGCGCAGTTAGAGAAGGCTTCGGGCGCTGCAGTTGCCGAAACTGATGCAAGATGTCCTTCTGAAAGAAACGGTCGGTATACCAAGATGGCTAGCGAGTTGTATAATGCACTGTACTAGTCAGTACTCATTCTTCGGATCTTAGAAGCTCACTTACATTAGCGATAGAGTATGGGGAAGTATCGTTGAAGCAGCAGGGTTATTTGACTGAAGTTGTAAGTGCCCAGGTAATTGATCCTTCCAAGACTTGAGTCGGTCGTGAAGTAGGTGTACAGTTGTCCATAATTCATCCGGACTTTTAGTGGAGCATTTCTCTGCGTAGAGGGCATAGAGAATCTGGTCAATGATGGTGCTCAGCTTGCACAATTGCTCAAACGTAGACACGCTGTAAGTAGGACAGCCCAAACGGACTGGTATTTTCGAGTACGTGTGGGTGCTAAAACCTTCGAGTTCTTCATACTCATCAAGGAACACGATGGGGACTCGGTTATCGTCTTCCCGTAGTCTGGTAGGACGGCCTTGATAGATGGATTGAACCTTGTCCAATGCTAGCAGATTGTCAGTTCTGTGGTTTTCCTGGCTGGATTAAACGTACCAAAAGCTGCCCAGAATACACGACGCTCGATTTCTGTATCTTCAGCAGTAGGTTTACTGGAAGACCTTCGTGCGGGACCATCAATGTGTAACCCAAGGTCGACTATCATACTGATCGCCATACCCATGTAGTGCCACGATAAACTCCTCTCATTGCACCAGGAGAACAAAGCATCCGCGACAACTAGGAGTGCCTGTATAGTCGTGATTTTGCTCTCGAATAAGATCTGGGAGCCAGAGCTGTGCAGGATCTGTTCAAACTTAGCGCGAAAAGGCCGACCGATTGAGTTCAGGTCATTGAGGCTGTGGAGATGAGCCTCGTCTGCCGTATGCTTTGAGCCCGCAAATAGTATAGCGTTCAGAAGGAGTTCTGAAAAGTATGGCCCTTGACAGGCCATGTCTCGCATGAAGGCTGGTCGATAGACAGCAGAGCCTATGTAATGTTGGCGATTCCAGAAGTTGAAGAGAAGGTCCATGCCGGCTTTGGTGTCACTTATTCCAAAGTCTAGCTTTCCAGCTCTAGCATTTATGTTTTCTAGTTGTCCTGTTATTGTAATTAGAACCTGTGCTTTGATGATATCGAACCATATCAACTTACGTTGCCTTGTTGTTTCTGCTAGAAGCTGGTTTCTCACCATGGAATCGCCAACGTTGGCTGCGTGTGTGTTTGGGTTCCTGGAATCTCTGGTTTCGATTGTGCCACTTGAAGGGCCATGAAAGACGCTATGCTCAGGTTGTCCTGTTGTTGTGGTAGGATACGATACTAAGGCTCTAGAAGTAGTAGGTGACTGTGTATGATTGCGCGCAAGGGTTGCCCTAGGGGCTGGGCCTTCAGTAGTATGAATCACAATTGGCTCACCCTGAGGCTGTTGAGGAACTTCGGGACGGTCGGTGCTATTCAACGCCGAGCTTTGGGATCGCAGTAGCTGGCGGAGGTGGGCATTTTCTTCTTCAAGCTTATGTATCCGAGCGTTTGATGGCCTCGACACAGAGTTCAGTACATCTACTGACTTATAAAAGAAGTATCAAGCTCTTACCTCGCTTGTGCGGTCCTTGTGGTATAAGTACATTCTACAGCACGAGCCTGACAGTTCTCACACTTGGGTTTCGCGTTATCGCAACCCAACTTGCGCGCGTTAGTGAGGCCACAACAGGGACTTTTGGAAGCGCATGTACCTTCCTCCTGCGACAAAAGTCACAAGCCGTAGATGTCCGCTGGGGCCGGCGGTTGTTGCTTGCCATTGTGTGGAGGCGGAAGTTGACGGGCCGTAATGCTGAAGGATGATGATGGATGACCCGCTGCAAAGGAACGGGTAAAAACTACGATCTGGATGATGACATAAGCGGACATACGCTCTCCGCTTCTTTCACCCTGCTATATTGAGAAGTAGTGTCTCACGCTGTAGGAGGACAAACTAGTAGACCTTTTTTTTAAAACCATATTAATTGCATTCATGTAATTCTTCGGTTCTCGGGTTCATTCATAATTATCCCACCGTCCAATATCTACATCTCCAACTCACATCTAAGCGGTCCCGATGCTATCACTCAAGCTAATCACAGCTGACAATCCTGACCTACTTTATGGTAAGGATGATGATCGATACCTTCTTCACCATCCCAAGTCGCCCAGGCTCTGAGCACCTTCCAATGCCTTGCATACTACATTTGTCAATTAGTTTTTCTCATTTCCACTCAATAACGAGAGATCCATGATAGCAGACTTACTTCCTTCAGCTTTCGCATAACCGTCACTCTGGCACTTTTTCACCGCAGCTGGCCTGATCTCTGCCCCATCGCTCTTCTCCTTCTTGACATGAATCTCAACCATGTCGGCTATCATAGCTTGCTCGTCTAAAATTGTTAGATTCTTGTGCTTATCATACCCCATTTTGAGTTACTTACCAACACCCTCATGCAGAGCATGGCCTGAGCTTACGAGCTTCGCGTAAGTTTCTTCATGTTTGCGGATGGTTGACTGAATCTTATTCTCCAGACTGGGCTTTAAACATTTCTCGAAGTCAAGAGCACATTGTTTCAACTTGGAGTACACGTCGCATCGTACCGTGGTTTGTCTGACAGACTCGGGAGAATATGTGAGTTGGTACCAGATTGGGCCTCCACTGAGAGTATAAACAGTGGTGAGAGGGCTGAATCGAAGTGTGCCTGTTGAGGGAGATGCAAACAAGCGCGACAAAATGTTGATAGAGGATACGCAAGGGGCTTCTCCATCAGAGTCGATTCCTGAAACCTTGTAAGTATCTGTCACACTTTCTCGCAATAGAACAAGCGACATACCGGGAACCTTCCAGTTGAACTTCCCCTTTACTTCCCATGATCCAAGAAAGTGTTGGTTCTGATCAACGATTGCTGGTCTTCCGATGCTCTTCGCACTCGCAAGTTTAGTACGGCCTGCTTTGGGACTGCTGCTCAGGTTGATGTGGACGAAGCCGTTGTCATCAGTCTTGGTATGGATGGGGAACAGGCCATTCTGGCTCTTGTCAAAGCCAGCCACGTCATCAAAATGGGGAGCTTTTGTGAGTTCACCCTTGGTATTGTAACTCCAGCCGTGATATTTGCAGCCAAGGATAGTCGCAGATCCAGAAGCTTTTCTGGCGACTGGAAATGCGCGATGGCGGCAGATGTTGTGGAATGCTCTTACAATGCCGTCTTTGCCTAGCATGAACAGGACTCTGAAGCCCGCGATGTCCAGCGTGATGTAGTCACCGGCCTTTGCAAAGCGACTGCGATGGCTGACGCAGATCCAGCTCTGCTCTGGTTAGTTAAGTTAGGAGTAGATATTAGTGAGACATACCTGGCTGAAGATGGCGCGCTGTTCGACACTAAATCGTTTGGTATCAGTCCACCATCCTTTTGGTGGTTCAACCCATTTTGTGGAGAGTTGGTTCGCCCTAGATTTAGATGATAATAGGGCTCTGAAGGATAACAACAAAGGCAGCGCCAGGGCAAAAATGGTGCCGCAAAGAATGTAGGGAGAGATATTAATCAGGCTAGACATCGTGGAAAAGCTTGGAAGCTGAATCGAGGTGATGTATACGACGAGATAATAGTCGCTGGTTGAAAACGGGATAATGACTGAATGATTTGCAAGCTTTATACCGACCACCACTTTTCCCCTCTATACAGCACCATTCAAGAGTCCGAACCCCTCACTACGACAAATGCACTTCTCGATTACACATGACGATCTCGACAAACCCGTTCCACTTGTGGTGGTCAGCAGACAAGATACGCTCTGACCTGGTTTGGAAGTCCGATCACCCATGACACACAAAACAATGACTCTTAGATGGCCTCAAAGCGATGCCGCCAATAATCCTCCCGTTTTTGCAATGGCTTTCACAACTTATCAAAGTCATACTCCACCCAAAACAACATGGCGATGTGGTTGTTAGCTGATGATACTCTTATCTATGGCGTTGACCAATGGGAGGCCGTCAATCGAGGGGATTCGGTTTCCTAAAGCGGATGTTTTGGTCGACGCACAATTCGGCCATCGTTATTGGCCAAAACTGCGCGGCTTCATTTTCCTGAAGAAGATTGCAAGACAGCACTTGATACAACCATTCTGTATTAGGAATTATACTAGCAAAAGCCGCATTGTGGTGTGGAGGTTGTCATTAAGATGGGTGTTGCTGTGAATGTGTACTGCGTAGTATGTGTATCTATTTGAAAGGCTTCTATTTCTTCACTAGAATGGTCGTTAACTTCATAGCTAAGCACAACAACTCATCAAACTATTATGACTTCTTGCCAAACTACACTTCCTGGTTCTTGGTACACCAGCAAGGCCATCTACGGCCTAGAGAGGCGGGCCATCTTCCTCAAGGTTGGTCACCTTTTACTGAAGTTTTCTGACATGAAGCTTATTGAAGTAGAGCTGGATTCTTTTGGGAGCTGTCACCAAATGGTCAATTGCAGGAGAGAACTACACCGCACAACTTGCGGAGATTAACTACACCATTCGTCGATCCTCTGATGATTGGAAGACCACCAAGATCTTTGACGATTCCGTATGTTCCAAGTCTTGTCATTTGTTTTTTACATCTTCTGACTTGACTACAGGGTACAGAGATCCGAAGCCATTTGACTTCTGGTGGTCTGCTCTTTATGACCTTGTCGGACGAAACAGTCAGCTTCGAGGACTTCTTCCCGGGGCTTGAAGACAAAATCTCCAGCGTGGACTTTACCAATTTACCTCTTCGACGCCCATTGAAGTACGTCGGCAACTACAACTGGAAGGCTATGGTCGATGGTTATCAGGAATGCCTTCACTGCGCCTATGCCCATCCTGAGTTCTCCAGGAAGTACACGCCGACCACGTACAAAGTTATCAACAACCATAACTACTCTCAGCACCTCGCAGGAGACCAAAACCAGAAGAACGACGGGTTATTCTTCTACCTCTTCCCCAATTCTACTTTGAGTATCTACGGTGGTGGCATGACTTCCTGGCGTGTTTGCCCTCTCGAGGACCCTAGCCAATCGATCATGGAATTCGACTATTATCACACTGCACCTTGCGGGTCTGAGGAGTTTGAAGAGTACTACAGATTCACTCGGAATGTAGCGCTGGAAGACATTGAACTTTGTGAAAACACACAGGGGAACCTGAACGTGGGTATCTACACGGAGGGAATTCTCAACCCCAAGAAAGAGAATGGCGTGATGTGTGAGTTCATGCTAACTAACCGGATGCAAAATGCTGACTGAATTTCTCAGATTATCAAGGCCAAGTATTAGAAATGTGTTCGGCTCAGTATGAAAAAGATAAGTGTGAGTTAGAGTCATCTGGGCAGGCGGCTGTGAAACCGGTTTAAAAGATTAATCACAAGTGGAAGGGTGGGAACCAAGCTCTAGGGACAAGTTGAGTTAGATCTATCTTATCAGGAAATTTTCCAGATTGCAGGTTGGGGTACTAGTTATAGTTTCAGTCGTTATCTATCTGACGTTAAAACACTTGAATGATAAGACACACAAGTGACCACGGTTGATGCTTGTAAGTTGTAGGGAAGTGATAACAACACTCGCCGTGATAACCGGCCACGAAACATTGATTCGGTTAACCTACCCCGCAGATTATCCAAAATAGGAAAAATAGCCCATATTGCTACCCCAAGATGACTTCACTAGCGCAAGGCGAAGAATGTGAACCGGGACCACGCCATGTCTTCTGGATCCTACTTTGTTTCCTCCATCGCAGTCTCCAGCTCAGAAAGCTCGAGGTTCATTACCTTCTGTTGAGAGTTTCGTGGTATCATCAAGTACCGCTGTATGAACGCATTCGGAATGACGCCTGTGTCCCCGGATACAAGAAAGGCACCTCGCAAAATACTACCCAGCACCCTTGCAGCTCCGGCTTCCACAGAATCACCACGAAAGGTCAAGCATGCAAAAAGCCGACATGGGAAGTCATACCCTTCCCTGAAAGAACAAAGCCAAGAAAACTAACCCTACCTAGGATGCTCGACTTGTAAGGCAAAAAGACGGAAATGCGACGAACAAAAACCGTCATGCGCGCAATGTACCCGGCGGAAGCTTGTATGCGGGGGTTACCATAAAGAAATAACGTTCCGATTTGAGAGACCCGAGTCAACGAATAAGAGCGAAGGTATTTCCAAACCCTAATATGCGGGTTATGCAAATAATGACCAATTCATGTAGATGCTCGGATAAGCGATAACCAACAGGCCACTGATCCGTCCGATAGCGCACCCAACCCGCTCGATGGGAACAACGAGTTTGGAAATGACGAGTCATTAGACCAGCCTCAGTCTTCATTTATTGGGGCCGATGATTCTGAGTCGATGGAAGTTGTTCCAAGCCCTCTAGGCCAAGATGTCGGTGCTGGGAGTATGCAAACACCAGGCTCCATGGCTGAATGGGCTTTGAACTTGTCCTTCAGCCCTTCAGAACAAGCTGCAAATTTCGACAGATTCTTCTTCCATTTGAGAGATAACCTCGAACTCTCACGTCATTCTCCAATCCCAAAGCCCAGTCTGAATGGACGGCAAAGCCAGGACCCCGCTCCTACTACAGGGTCAATTCTGGAAGACGGGTTCCTAATGGACTTTTTATCTGGTACTGCGAATGTAGAAACCTCACCAATGGACCAGATGCACTATGGTCCGGAACCGATAGGGCTAGCGTCTCCAGGCAAGGGAGAATCCCCGTCGCTCCATCTTCCCGAAACGCCCTTCTCCTTCTCAGATAGGTCAACCCTCCTCACCCTCTACCGCCAGCCTGTCATATCCGACGACAGCCCTGAGAGCATAGCAATTCTATACAACAACCGGACATGCGAAGTTTTGAGTATCAAAGAAGACCCCATCGGGAATCCATGGCGAAAGGTTGTCTGGCCACTAGCCCAGAAGCATCCAGCGTTATACCATGCTGTTGCTGCCATGACCTGCTTCAACGGCGCTAGGAGTCTTCCACAACTTCGCTTTCAGGGTGCTAAACATCTTGAAAGTAGCGTTATAAAACTGTCGCAGGGCCTTGAAAGCAGCATGCGACTGGAAGTCGCCCTCATCACAACGCTTACCTTGAGTATTGCACAGACATGGTACTACCCAAGAGCCTCCAACGGAATTAACCACATCAATAAAGCAAAGAACATGCTGCAAGAAGCTTTGTCCCATGACAAAGATCCACAACAACTAGAAGGCGGCTTGAAGCTAGGTTTTCTTGCCAATTTATGGCTATACATGGACGTCCTCACACGGATCACTTGCTCTAGTGTGCAGAACATGGACTTGAACTTCATGAACGCTTGTACCTTCACGCCCTCGGGAGCCTCAGGGTTCCAAATCGACCCTCTTATGGGATGCGCCAGGACGTTGTTCCCATTAATCGGTCGGGTAGCAGACCTTGTCCATCGCGTTCGCAAGTCACCTAACAAGCTCAACTCGCCGACTATCGTATCTCGCGCCCTTGAGCTAAAGATGGAAGTGGAAAAATGGACTCCTGATGAAAGCTTAGAAGCGCCACTTGACGTTGACTCCCTGACGCCGAGCGACTCAGATCTGGTCCAGACAGCGAATGCACACAAATGGGCAACATTATTGCTCTTGTACCAGGCAGTTCCCGAACTCCCCATACGCTTCTCATTCTCAGAAGTGGCGCAAAGGATCCTTGTCTATATCGCTACGATTCCGCTTACCTCTCGGGCTGTCATATTTCTGATCCTACCGCTAATGATTGCTGGTTGCGAGGCTACAGATGCTGAGGATAGAGAATGGGTCAGTGATAGATGGCAGTCAATGATTATGGGTAATAGCTCTGGAATAGTGGAACGATGTCTTGAAGTGACGAGAGAAGTTTGGAAAAGACGTGATGGTGTAGAGTCGCGCTGCGAGACATGTGAGTACTACTGGCCTGAGATCACGGGCGATTTGCTGATATTACCAGGTTCCCATTCATCCAACGGCTTGGATCGAGGTGTTCTGGCACAGAATGGATTTGATACTAGCTGCCAGTGCTCGCATGGGGGGAGCCTCAACTCGGCCTCTTTTGTGTACCAGGGGCAGATCAAGGCTGGATGCGCGGAGAACATCGTCAAGGGTAGGTATCACTGGCTCAGCGTCATGAACGAATGGGCCTGGGAAGGTAAGCCGAAAGATGCACTCCGTGAATTGTTTCACGCCGCTAACAATATGACAGTAATGTTGGGCTGATAGTTAAACAAACAATTATGTCGTCCTGAGTACAAGAATTGCTCAGTTGCCAAATATCCCCTTATAACCGAGCCATTTGCAAGTCGTAGCATCAGGCAGTACCATTTCACAACTAGCCAAAAACCTTCCACTGTGCAGCTCAGGCTCCGCAGTGACGATAATCCCATCAGCCAGCGATGCCGGCTCTCCCGCTTCTGACACAGCCTCGACGTTAGAGAACGTCAATTCGCCGAAATCCGGGAAGAAGAGCTCAGGATCGTCTTTGCTCATAAAACTCTCGATGATCCATTCAGCATGATTAGTGCACAGGGTGCCGTTCGCGGGAGCTTTGAGATCTTTCTCAAATCTGTCAAATAAGGTCAGATCCTAGTTATCAGATCATTCACCGCGTTGACTTACGTTAAGTTCTGGGAAAGATTCTCCCAGGTAAAAGTTCCGGTCGTATTGTCCTTTTGTGAAACCGTCATGCGCACATGGTCGCCAATATTTGTCTTAATGCCCTCAGTGTCGTCCAGAAAAACAGGCGGGTCAGGAAACCACTCGTAAAAAGCATAGACACCAAAGTCACCCTCTTTGTCGTACATGTAGTAGTACCCACCCTGAATCAGGCCTCCGCTGTTGACTCGTGCCGGGTCGTCACATGTGTTTTTATCTCCGCCGATGCCAACCCAAACCGAGGAGCTGTAGTAGGCGCTGGAGTTATATCCATACGGAAAAGTGATGTTTGGGATGACGACTTCTGCAGTTACGGATTTAAATCGTGGGCCTGCGACCTCGCCGCCGTTCCAGATGTAACTCGTTCGCTTCCTCACATCTCGAGGTTGGTGTCGTCCAACATCTTGGCCATGGAAGTCCCGGGGAGCGATATGCTTTTCTTCCGATACAGGCAGGCTCAGTCCGTTTGCAATCGTGCTACCAAGTAGCAGTGCAGCGCCAAAAAGACTTGGCCACATGACGGATACTTGCGAAAGAGAACAATAAGGAGGTCGTTTATTAGATGAGGGAAAAGTGTCGTAACGATTATCTTTTATAACTTACACTCATTTCGAGCTGCCCCGTAGTTCGGCATCAACTTACCTAGCTTAACTTTAGTCTCCGCTATCACGAACGGTCGGTAATGGATCAATACAATAACCATACTCTCGGCATCTGTCGAGGCAGGGTGCAAGCACCTACTTGTGGTCTGTGGGCCATTTTACATCGAATTTGTAAGCGGAAACTGTAGGTATGAACAGTTTCCGAAACCTTATTTCGACAGACCCTGGTCTCTATAATTGGATGTTGAGTAGAAAGTTCCCGGTTGAGAGATCTCGGCCCATAATGACAAGGCATTTTTACAAGGGTCGCATGGGTCGGTGACCCAGACCTCGCGAAGGATCTGTGCCGCCGAATATCAACCAAGGAAACTTCTTGAAGCGCCCAAGTTGTTTTGGCGGCAAGATTTTAACTACAGGCTGAAGCGTTAGATGCTGTGCTCATCTTTGGTCTTCCGATCAAGAAAGAAGGGCGACAACGTCCAGAATAGGTTGCGCTAGCCAAGAGACAACGCAAGTGTGACCATATCATTCGGGATCACCAACAAATTATACCAACTTTCTTGCTAGTAAAGCATCCACATGCGTCCCTATGTATAAGCTGGATAAAACTTTGGTTTTCGCAAGAGGATTTAACCGCCGTGGCGTACTACCCATGCGCGCCGATAAGGCTGGTAGGTGCGATCACAGAGGTTTGCACGAATAGACTTCATTGCAGGGATCCCATCTCTGCTGCGCCTCGTTTCAACTTATGCATGTTGGTTCAGCTCAGTGCAGCTTTGCTACTCGAATTATAACTTAAAAACCATCCATACCGACAGCCGAGGATTTTGTCCAATTTCGCTTTAATTAAACTTATGTACTCTCAAGATTCCTGCTCGGATATTCAACGTACAACTCGGTTTCGCTGGAGTTTCAATCCCGTACCTTTCATTGCAAGTTTGTCACAATGTCTTCCGCCCTCTGGGATCCAGCAAATTTGCTGCAAATCACGGATAACCTCAGAGACCATTCTGGCAAGGTCCATTGCGTTGGCATTACTAAATATGATGCTCGCTGCAAATGGACCATAGATGAACCAGGCCTCTCAGAGATCCGTCCATTACTCAGCCAGATGTCGCAAAGCCCGCCAGATTCTATCACACTCGAAACACTGCGACAGCTAGCGCGATTGTGTCTCTGCTCTAAATACCATTCGAATCAAGTCGGACTTTTTGCTGGTCATTGGACCACCGTAATAAAGGCCGCAACACAACATCACAAAAACATGATGACACGGGATAAAGGCCAGAATCTGGGTGACAACGATTCTCTTCGGTCTCAACTTTCAATCAAAACAGAAGAGGTCTTACGCTTCGAAAGAGAGCTTGCCTCAGCAAGGCAAGCGATACTCTACTATAGTCGCGACGAGCAGGAATTAAAGAATCAGACCAAATACTTGGAACAGCAGCTGCGAGAAAGCCAAACCCGCCAAGGATCCGCAGAGACTTTGTTGCTGGATATCAAGCAATCCCACCAAATTCTACAAACCCAGGTATCAGAGGAATCCGTGGCTCGCGAGAAAGCTGACCAAGAAAACATTGCTTTGCGAGCCAAGATACAAGAAGCCGAAGACCATTTGGAGGGTTATGAGTTGGTCAAAGAAGAGAAAGATGATCTGAGACAGGAAATCGCGAGACTGGAAGAGGAAAATGAGAAAGGATTGCGTCAACTTCGAGCCGAAGTTGACAAATGCCGCACGACTGAACAGCAGCTAGCGGTTGAACGCGTTGCGAAAGAATCAATGGCACATCAGTACCAAGGTCAACTCGAAGAGCAACAAACTCAGAGCTCTGTACTCAAAGGTCGTATAGCGAGTTTAGAGATGATAGTGGCTCAGTTAGAAGCAAGTATTTCAGCTTGTTGGTCGCACAGGTTCTGGGCATGGATGGCCAAGGTTCGCAAAGATAGGAAGTCACAACAGTGTATAGGTGCGATGGGCGAACAAGTGGAAGAAATTCCTCTCAAAACGTATGCTTGACACACAGGGTGTAGCTCAAGGAGTCACCATGGATCTAACGGAATGGTCTATCAATTTTCGCAAGGGGTTTCCTCAAAGGTTGATATCACCCAATAATCAGAGCTACGTCATCTGTGCAAGATACCGAGATTACCCCAGACGAAGCGTTTCATCTGATGATAGGAGTCGACACTTCTGTACCGTATTCACTATCTAGAGCCAGCGATAGGAAGTCATTCATGGGGTATTATCAGACTCTATGCTTGCATAGATAATAAATTGCGGGTTCGACATTCCAGATTAGGAAGTCCGGTCCCTCTATCACGCGACAGCAACTCTGGTGAACGCCAAGTTTGCCTATCAGATCCTTCTGATCACCTTCAACGACCCGCTATTCCTACAAGTCTCCAGTTTGCCCCCGAGCTATCTCCCTTTGAGCACTGAGTTCGCCACAGATAGCAAGGATATGATCCAATCAATGGGAATAATCTTGAGAAACCCACGGGGATCAGTCCTTGCGCCCCCGCAAATTAGGGCAATGTTTGCTTGTTTTTCGGCTCGCCGCGGGGGAATGGGGTTAAATTGTCGTACAAGACTTGGGCTTAAATACAGCGATCGGCCGAGGGTATAAAAAACCTCGGTTCGTGATTTGCGGTATTTTTGACCTAATTCATACTTTTCTGGAAAGTTTTGTTTTTTTGCAGTCATTTCTCATTTTGGTCGCAATCACCTCATCTAGATCTTTACTGGGAGCTACTCAATCCAGCATGACCGTCTCCAACGTTACAGCCCCGGCTTATGACCATGATGCCGAAAAGGACTCCAAATCCCCACCCTCAAATTTGACCCAGGACGATCTTGGCCAACAAACGCTCTATGGAGATGCTACGCACCGAATGCTCAAGGGCCGCCATATCCAACTCATTGGAATTGGAGGCACCATTGGCACGGTTCTTTTTGTACGGCCCTTGCCCCAATGTCCCTTGTCCTAACCTCCTTTCCTACAGGTGATGCGTTTCCCCCGATGATGGCCTGTGATTGTTTGCAATGCGTCTCTATCGTGATACAATAGCTGACCCAGATAATCCGTAGGTTCAAATTGGCAAAGGACTCATGCAAGGCGGCCCTGGCAGCCTTTTCATCGCCTTTTCATTCTGGTGTCTCATCGTGCTCACAATCACCATGTGCATAGCCGAAATGGTCTCGTATACTCCAATCTCGTCTCCCTTCACTCGCTTTGCCGGTTTCTACATCGACGAGGCTCTTGGATTCGCAGCTGGATGGAACTTCTTCATCTTCGAAGCTGCCTTGGTGCCCTTTGAAGTGACAGCGTGCCACTTTATCCTCCAATTCTGGACCGATGCGATTCCCGTCGGCGCGACCATCGCTGTGATTATTGTTCTGTATGCGCTCATCAACCTCATGGCGATCAAGTACTTTGGCGAGACAGAATTTTGGGCCGCGATCGGAAAAGTCATCTTGATCGTTGGACTTATCGTCTTTACCTTTGTCGTTATGGTCGGTGGCAATCCTCAGCATGACGCCTTCGGGTTCACATACTGGAAGAGCCCGGGAGCCTTTGCCGAATTGTACTACGAGGGTTCTCTGGGTAAATTCGTCGGCTTTCTGGGTTGTCTGATCCAGGCAGCTTTCTCCATCGCCGGTCCCGATTACGTGGCCATGGCTGCTGGAGAGGCAGAAAACCCTCGCAAAGTCCTTCCACGAGCCTTCAAGACCGTCTTCTACCGATTGACCTTCTTCTTCGTGCTCGGATCCCTCTGTGTAGGCATCCTCGTGCCCTATGATGATCCCCAAATGATCGCCGCGTTCAGAGACGGCAAGTCTGGAGCCGCCGCCTCGCCATACGTTATTGCCATGGACCGTCTCGGTATCAAGGTCCTGCCCCATATCGTTAACGCAATGATCCTCGTGTCAGCCTTCTCCGCGGGCAACTCCTACGTGTTCTGTGCCACGAGGTCTCTGTACGGCCTTGCGCTTGAGGGCAAAGCTCCGAAGTTTCTGAGCATTTGCACCAAGACAGGTGTCCCCATCTACTGTGTTGCGAGTGTCCTGGTCATTGCGCTTCTTGCTTTTCTTCAACTTTCGAACAGCTCGGCTGTTGTGTTGAGCTGGTTTGTGTCTTTGGTAACTGCTTCCCAACTGATCAACTTCTCTGTTATTTGCTTTACGTATATTCGTTTCCATCGCGCTATGAAGGTACAAGGATTTGATCGTCTTGTGCTTCCTTATCGTGCGTGGTTTATGCCTCATGCTGCTTACATTGGACTTGTCGCAACATTCGTCATGACTTTTGTAGGCGGATACACTGTTTTCCTGCCAGGCATGTGGGACGTTCCCAACTTTCTTTTCTCGTAAGTATCTCGACCGTTTGGTAGAGACTTAGCTAATGATTACAGATATACCTCGGTCGGATTGTTCCCTGTGCTTTACGTCGGATGGAAGATCGTGCATAAGACCAAGATTCGCAAGGCGACAGAAATCGACCTCAAGTACAACTTGGCTGCAATTGAGGAGTATGAGCGGAATTACGTGCCTCAGCCACCAGCGTACGGGCAATACTCATTCACCTCGTATAAAGAAAATGCTAATGATCTCTCTTAGGAACTGGTTTGAGAAGATCCTGCACTTTTTATTCGGTTGAGACAGCTCATCTCTTTTAGCTACTCGCCGGTGTTCTAGTTGGATGAAGGAACATTTCTGGAAGGGTGGGAGAATGGTCGTACGAAGTTTTAGCAGCTACAGGAATACTTGTAGATGATCAGCTCTAAGCATCAGGTCATGGTACCCCGTTTCAATCAGAGAATGCCTTTCATCAAAACGCCGTTACAATTCAGAGTGACTAATGAACGTGTTATACTATCCAGATGTAGACATACTCAAAGGCCCTACTTCTTCTCTACATAAGGTGACATCGTCTCTGCAGATCGCCTCAAGAGCTCCGTATAGTAAATATCCGACAGCAGTCCCGAGCCATGATCAATAATGAACTGTAGCTGATCCGGCAAAACATCCACAACTTCCGTCTCCAACTGTGCCCTTCCATAGTCGCCGACCGGTGTGCGATCAATCGGCGGCATGAATTCAACCGCCAAGCCACCATCGTAGCCCGCTTCAGCCAAGGTTTTCATGATTGCAGGCCAATCAAATGAGCCGTCCCCAGGAGCAAGGCGATTGTTGTCGCCGACGTGAAAGTCCACGATGCGGGAACCGCACGCCCTAATGGCTGACAACAGGTCCTTCTCTTCGAGGGCTAAGTGGAAGGGATCGAAAGCGATACCAACACCAAATCCGACCTCATCGGCGAGAGCGAGAGCTTGATTCGTTCGATTGAGAAAGTACGTCTCGAATCTATTGAGAGGCTCAAGTCCAACCTTGATGCCCTTTTCTTGGGCAAAAGCTGCAACCTCGCGTAGACCCTCAACAGCCCATCGCCATTCATTCTCGGGAGTTGATGACGGAACAATAGTACCGACAGTTCCTGGAACGACAGTAATGATCTGCCCGCCAAGTTCAGCCGACATGTTGACGACCTTTTTTATGTAATCAATGGTGTCTCGTCGTTGTTGAGGGTCCGAGGCAAGCAAGTTTCGCTTGCCATGCTGAACAGTGACAGTTCCCCAGCACTTGATGTTGTATTTCTCAAGGAGCTGGCGTGTTTCGTTGATGGGAAATTGGTCTGGTTCACCAGCGAGTTCAATGCTAGTGTAACCAAGTCGTACAAGCCTTTCGAGAGTCTTCTCAAGGGGCTCGGGACGCATCCAAGTATGTGAAGATAGATGCATGATGACAAAGCAGGTAAATTGATTCTGCTGTGATGATTAGTTTGACATGAATTGGATTTCCTGGGACTTTTATAATCTTTTACTACTCATATGTAAATGTGAATGGCAGTCGGTTTGTAAGGCGGATGGTGACGTCCCGCTGTGGAGCGAGCGATGGAGCGACGGAACACGAGCATCCGTCTAATTACTTTGGGCTTACCGTTGTTAGTAAGCGGATTACACCATGCGGATGAACAACGCCACCCTTATCGCCCGCTAAAGGAACGTAATGCTCCGTCCAGACATCCGTTCGGAGGAACATCGCGAATATATATATCAGCGTCATGTTCCAGGAACCCAAATCAATTCAAACAACTCGGCTCATCAGATTAATCAATCGCATCTTTCAAACTTCGTCCTCGCTCAAAGTTCCTAAGCATCTTTTCAATTTATCAATATGTCGGACATTCCCTGGAACACTGAGTCAGTCTTTGACTCTTACGATATTTTCGAAGAGACTTTTAAGACAGTCTCTTCTCATGAAATCAAGACTGCCATTCTTCTCCCCAAGAACCTCAAGCCAGGTTCTCATCCCATCATCTACCACATTCACGGTGGTTTCCTCGTCATGGGCCACGGCTTATTCGCACCCTTCTTTCCGAAGTGGGTCGACAAGCTGGCACTTGAGCATTCCGCCATCATTGTGTCCCCTGACTACAGACTCTTACCCTCTGCAGATGGTCTCGCAGATGTGCTTGAGGATGTGGAGGATGGCTGGCAATGGACAAAGTCTCAGCTGCCTAGTATCTTGAAAGAGAAAGCCCCTAGCCACTCTCTCGATTTTTCCCACACTTTGTTGGCTGGTGGCTCTGCTGGGTAAGATACTACTTGATACGATGCTGATCATTGAATGGTGGCTAATCTTGGATACTAGTGGCTACTGTGCAACTGAGCTTGCTCTCTCCCATCCTGACGAATTTCACTCACTCGCCGTCGTCTACCCTCTGCTGGATACCAAGGACAAGGTATATCTTGAAGGCCCAAGCCCCGACGAACCTACAGTACTACGATTTCCACCAGAGGACATTCCATCCAAGGAAGATGCTCTGGTCTGGATCGAAGAAAAGCGCAGGGTACCCGAGTCCAGAGCTGGTTTCGAGAGAACTCCCTTCGCGGTTGCAGCTTGCCAGCACGGAATCTTTGCATCACATATTCTTGACAACAAGAACCTCAACAAAACTGAGTTTCATCCACTTGAGAGAGTTGAGGCTGGCGCAACATTGCCTAAAAAGATGTGAGTAAAAAACAGATATTAAAGAAAGTCGGACTGACCAAGTACAGGTGGATCATGCACGGAGGTGAGGACTCGACGGTGCCAGTTCGCGGTTCTCAGAAGTTCGTGGACCTCGTCGCCAAGAAGCTTCCACAGACTGCTGTGCGATACGATGTCGTCCCTGGCGAAGACCATGGTTTTGAGTTCGATGAGAAGAGATGGGAATCTTTTGCGGATGAAGCACTTGGTTTTGTGAAGGATGCTTGGCTGATTGAGGGTTGATCCGAGAAATGGTGGATCCCACTAGCAACTTTTGATAATTGTATCGTTCCTATCTAGAACTCCTTATTAAATTCGTCATTTACTAGAATGCGCATACGAAGGCTGGCTCTGATACCCTGGCGTATAATCTTGAGAACGAGCAGATTATAGTGGCCAGGGATTTTAAGCATTTGTACTTGCACGACTATATTCTTTTCTCAATGACTCTTATTACAAGATGCATAAGCATTCTCTCGTATTTATTTCCAGACCTAAACAATTCGCCACCGAAAGTGAGCTCATAAATTATAGAAGAGATATTTCTGGAGCACAAATGTCGCTCTTACTGTACAAATTGAACCACTGCCCCGAACCTGTCAACTTTAGGCTATACGTTATCTATTTGGAACTTGTACCTTGTAAGTGATCGTAAGTCAAGTTCAGCATAATTGCGTCGCCCCTGCTTGAATGGCAAGCAAAGTATAGGCGGGACTGAAAATCGGATTTCAGCCTACAGTATCATACTAAGGATCACCTATCCATACATATTTGACTCAACACGGCCCAGACAAACAGAAAAGTCAAGTGAATCCGAGAGACCCATGTACAGGCCCTGTAATCGCGTCGTCAGCCTTTGCTGACCACGTGTCAAGGATGTGGTTCCTAGCAGCTTACCTTGTCGTCGGGAACACGACGAGCGCTAACTGCTTAAACACAAAGCTAGGTAGAGCGGATGAACGTTGGAGAATGATGACACAGCGATATAATTTGCCAGGATCAACAATGAAGAAGGGTACGTCAGTTGGGGTTAGATATCGCGCTGGATTACAAGGATTGTTGTGGCTTACGTCGGTAAGATCATAGTGCCTCGATAGGTGGTTAAGAGCCGCATGGCGCGATGGTAAGCTTAAAACAGTAGGATCTTAGCTTCCCCGAATATGCAAGTGTGGTAAGACGGAATGGTGGGCGGTGCGTAGCTTAATCTTGAGTATAATGGCAGCACAATAACGTGTTTTCATATATATATCCTATCGGAAGACTAAGCAACGTTTGTCTGAGCATTATCTTACATATGGTGGTTTTTCTGTGCTATAGTGAGTATCTGAGCCATTTTAATCTGAGTAAAGACTCAGATAGGTGATACAAAGGCATAGAGGTCATCTCGTTTCAACCTTCTTCATTACCATTCTCATCTGCCGCGAGCTGCCCCAAGCGATAATATCTCGTATTGAGCCTGTATATATTGTGTTGAGGGCTTACTGGCTAAGTAATCGGCATTTTGTGTTGGTCTTGGTGGCTGCATGCCGATGGCAACATCGCCAAGGCTCCCTGGATGGCCTCGAATCAGTAAGATATCACAGCCTTTCCGCACCATAACATATGCTCTCTTGTATCTAAGCGATATTTGACCCTTGTAAGTCTATGTCACGATACGACCAGATAGGAAAAGGCTGAAAATACAAAACGTGGCGCGTACTTTGTCGACTAATGGCATGTTTTTGGCCGGGGCTATGCATGCGTCAGCACTGGTAATTTTCGTATTCCGTGGATGTTGTGGATAGATTCAGAAACTGGCATGGTGTTATGATTATATCTACGCGAACAATTCAGCCTGCGTAATTTTCCAATGCATGAATTGACGCAGCCTGATAGCCAAGACGGTAAGACGGCAAGGCTGGGGTCGTGAGTGGCGTGTGCCCTGTGTGGACGAGTTGGCAATGCATTGAGGCGAAAACTAGCTTTGGTATGATCTTCGTATTTGCAGGTTGTTTTGTGTCCTATTAGCATCTACAAAGTGGTTTGTAGTGTTTGAATGATGGCCTTGCTTACGTTACCCTGTATTCCTTGCAGTGTGGAGTTCAATTTCAGGGATAATTTTAAGTTTTAGCTTCTTTGTGCTAGGGCGCGGCCAAGGAAGCAATGTTATCCGTAGGTTGCTGTTAATGTTCTTGTTGTCGCTGTAATTTGATGTTTTACGTCAATAATTCGCTGGACTTTTTGTCACTGTCCCCGAATATCTTTGAGTTGCGCATAAAAACAGCATAGTAGCTCTGACGTCTGCGATGGAAAGTCTGGCACATTTCATTGCAGGATGCTACCCCAGGCTCAAAACTGGCACAATCTTCAAACTGTTCATCCGAGCCTCCGAACACCACGCGAAGAAAAGCAAGGAGATCTTTATTATTAATCTGATATGCATTTCATATGGCCACAATGGAACGTTGTGTGACGATATGAGTGCGATAACCGTTGGCCCTTGAACGAGCTCACCTTCGGACTTCCTCAATTGAATGGTTCATAATGCTCGAGTCAGGGAATGTCACCCGGAGTAATCACCTCAATCACGGGGCACGCCCGAGATGGGGTTGCAATGGTGTGGGCGGCCGGCAGATCTTCTCCCACCACGAGCCGCGATCTGATAAGGCTGTTGCATCCCGCGAATCCCAGTGAACCCTTGATCATGGTGGTTACGGTGAAAACGGTCTAATGCACGAGAAAAGGCAGTTGCAGAGGATCATCCACCAGGAGGTAACGGTAGAGAGTCCAATGGGGGCCTCTACTCACGGCACTACCGTGTCACGCTGGTGGCCTTGGGCATCGAATGACCTCTACGATAGAGACAGCTGCAGATCAGCCACAGCAAGTTGCCTCTAACCGTTGGTCCCTTTGCAACGTGCCCCTCTGGAAGGTCTCACGTAAAGCCCGCATCTGGAGGTTAGCGGCGCTGATCGCTCTAGGACAAACGCGGAGACCTCACACGTCATCCACTGCGTGGCTTGAGGGGAGACTAGCATTGGTTCATTTACCCCAGATCCCTGCTCTGCTGGTATCCGCACCAGAAACTTGGCACAAACCGAGGTCATTGACCGGTGCTTCTTCCTGCATCAATATTTGCCTTCATTATACCTAGGTACGTGAAAGATACATATAAACAGCCAAGAGGCCCTGTGATTGTAATCTTGGGCGTGAAGAATTTTCCCATTACAACTTCGGTTGCGATACAAGGTTCTGTTCTGTTCTTGACAACACCACAACTCGTGCTGTCGTTGACGTACGTAAGCGTGTTCGTACGCATCACTCGCGACTTTTTTTTTCTCTCCCAACGCGGGAATTTTGGACTCTCGTACAACCAAAAATGAGACTCCAATCCCCTCTTCTCGCGGTCGCATCCGCTCTATGGCTGGGCCTTTGCCCATCTGTCCTGGCACAAGACCCAACAGCACAACCTCCAGCGCCTGGTGCGCCCGTACCCGACGCCTCGGGCTCTTTATCCCTCAACGCCGATGGCCCTTCGTGGACATTTGACTACTCAACACAGCACGCTGGCATCGCCAACTGGATTGGTCTTTACTACAGCGCCGGCGGTGGCCCTGTGGATCAGAAGAAAGGATCTACCAACTCTATTACCTGGAAATTCGCTCCTAACGCGCAAGGCTCTGTGACGCTTGCTAGTGAGAAGCTTGAGCCTGGAAACTACACAGCTTTCTTCCTTGCCAACGGTGGTTACACATGGCTCGCTCAGCCTCTCGAGGTTATCAAGGCGCGTGAGTACGGTGGAGATGTTGACTTTATTGTTTCTGAGGTTAATCTCGCCAATGCCCGCGTCGATGACAGATACTCTCAAAGTATTAAGGGTCTTGTCCGTGGCGGAACCAGCAAAGTGACCTTCTCGAAGGAGGGCTCCAACGCCGACTGGATCAAGGTCAGCTCTGATGGAATTATCTCCGGAACACCTACCTCTAGCTCCAGTGAAGCCGTTGTCACTGTCCGCGCCACGGGCACTGACTCTGCTTCTTCTGCTGTCTTCACCATCAATGTCGCTGAGTCTGGTTCAGCCCTCTTGGGCCAGCTCAAGGTTCTTACCCTTAACATGTGGAACGGTGGCACTAGGGTCACCAACTACCACGACAAGCAGGTCAAGTTCCTTGCTTCATCCGGTGCCGATGTTGTTGGTATCCAGGAGGACCAGAATGGTCGTCATGTCCCTCGTCTCGCTGATGCTCTGGGCTGGTACCACTGGTCTAGCGGTGGTGATGTTGGTATCCTTAGCAAGTACCCCATCACTGAGGACTATGGTGTCATCAGCGGACCTAGCCGTTCTGGCGGTGTCCAGATTGCTCTCGATGGCGACAAGAAGAAGATCAACTTCTTCGTCGCTCACTTGGGCTACACTCCTTATGGACCTTACGACACCTGCTACGATCACTTGCCGGTTGAGAAGGTCATCCAGCGTGAGGCTCAATCCGGTCGCACTCCTCAGATGGAGGCTACTCTGGAGGGCATGAAGAGCCAACTGGACAACGCCGACGACATTCCCGTTTTCTTTGTCGGCGACTTTAATGCCCCCTCTCACCTCGACTGGGTCGATGGTCTTAAGGAGAAGAACTGTGGCTACACAAACGTTCAATGGCCTACCTCTGTTCTCCCCAAGGAAAAGGGCCTCATCGACTCCTTCCGCGTTGCCCACCCTGATCCCGTTCAAGAGCAGGGCATCACCTGGTCTCCCATCTACATCTGGAACGGCGGCTACCGTCGCCCTGAGCCTCTGGACCGAATTGATTTCATCCTCCACAAGGGTAAGGATCTTAATGTTACCGACTCTCATACTGTGGTTGTTGGTGAGCCCAAGCCTCAACCTAACCACAAGGACAACGAGTGGTTCTCGGACCATGCTGCCGTCCTGACGACTTATGAACTGTAAGGTTGGAAAACAAGGGTATGACTCTGTATATAGTTAGGGTCCCATTTAGACGACGTTTATGATTGAATAAATAAACAAAAAAAACTTTCTTCAACAGAAAGATTAGTATTTCCCCTGTGAACATACCTCGAACATCTCCTCCGCGACTAGTACCCGTATTTTATCCATCTTTCAACTCCGGCAGCCGGCCTTACGTCGTCGCAAACCATACACGTTGAAGGTGGAGAAGAATGCCTGGGGCGAAGCGTAGAGGCACAACGTCTTGCAAATACTACTCAGGATGCGTCGGTCTTATTTTGGAATAAGGTCCTGCCTTAAACTATGATAAAGAACACTATTGTCTTGCAAATACGTAGGTTATTTATTCCCTTATACTATTTGAGAGGAAAAGTAACCTTTAGGTATGTGATCTTAATCTATCTCGGAACAGTCAAGAAGGATTGTACCACATAGTAACGCCGTACTAAACAGCTTGGCAATAAGTCGAGTCGTTTCGTCCGATTGGCCACGCAACCTATCCGCATTGCACTAGGGTTCAAAGGGTTCTACATAAACTCGGTAGTTGCACCCTGTCTTCTAGCAGCCACATTTATGTGACATGATACTGACTTTGAAAATTATATTTGGATCATTCGATGTTGATCGCTATCTCATTATACGAACCCTTGAGCTTACTATCAGTGACGTCGGCTACGCCTAGCCTCCCGATGTTTTGATAAAAGCAGCGAGATAACCAAAAGTCGGGACCCGATCCCGACGTCGAGCGTCGGCGGAAAATCCCCGATGATATCGACAGATGTGAGGATTGGAGCGGATATGACCTCAACTGATCAAAAGAACCCTGCAACTGCAAGGTGCGGGGAAATCAGGGGAAACCTGTATGGATCTACATGTATATCACCCAGAGTGTATAATCAGGCGACCGGATTATACGGGTGATTGCAACCAACATGAAGATATCTTGATCCGGGAAATGAAAAGGATCACAAAGATGTGATGGAAAGGCTCTCCGACATAGCCATGACCAACCGAACTTCCTTTTTGGTTTTCAGCCATTCAAGGATAACAACCAAGGGTTGAGGTGTATAAAAACAGCCATTCCCTTGAGGAAAACCATCCGTAACAAACCTTGGGGAAACATTCCATTTTGAAAAGGTCGTCATGAAGCCTTCTCAGCTTCTTTCATCTCTGCTGTTCGGCACTGTAGCGCCATCTTGGGCTGCTGTAGTCAACCCACGCCAGGCACCAGGTCATGCCGAAGGCGTCACCACCATCAAGAGTCCCTCGGGATCTCAAATCCGATACAAAGAGCCAGGAAAAGATGGCATTTGTGAAACAACTCCTGGTGTCAACTCTTACAGCGGATACATCGACATAGCGCCCGACGTTCATGTCTTCTTCTGGTTCTTCGAGTCGCGACGCGACCCTGCTAATGACCCAGTAAGCTTTTGACATCTTATGCTCAAGTTGGGTTTACTAATAATTCTCAGGTAACTCTGTGGCTCAATGGCGGACCAGGCTCAGACTCGTTGATTGGCTTGTTTGAGGAGATTGGACCTTGTGAGGTTGTCGAAAACATGACTACCATCTTGAGGGAGTATTCGTGGACAGACCTCTCCAACGTTCTCTTCTTGTCGCAACCCGTCGGAACAGGTAAAACTTCCCAATATCTTGCAGTTCTATGAGCTTCGCATCTGACAACACCAGGCTTCTCTTACAGTGAGGAGGAAGTGGGCTACCTCGACCCTACCTACCAGACCGTCGACAAGAAACCTGAAAGCTCTAGAGAGAAAGAAGGTCGCTGGTCAGTCATCAACGCTACTAAGGAGGATACCACTCGGTTGGCTGCAGTCACTTGCTGGGAGGTCTTGCAGGGCTTTTATAGTGCCTTGCCACAATTGAGTGACTCCAATATTACCTCGACCGAATTCCATCTTTGGTAAGGCTACCACTCTTGTACTACAACAGCGAGTCATTCTAACAGTCTCTCAGGACCGAGTCATTCGGTGGACACTGGGGTCCTGCCTTCTTCAACTACTTCAGCAAACAGAATGACCTTCTCGACGAGGACACCACAAAGGGCCGCAAGCTCGAAATGAAGAGTCTTGGTATTGTCAACGGTATAGTCGAGCCTGCAGTTCAGACTTGGCACTTGCTTGAGTTCACGCAAGCTTATCACAATGGCTACGGCATCGACCTGATTAACGACACTATCTACGAGCATGGTAAATTCAGCCGTGACCGTGTCGGAGGATGTCAAGAGCGTATGGAGTATTGCGCATCCCTAGAGAAAGATCTGCTTGTCAAGCGTTCGGCATGCTCTGCCGCGCAGTTCATCTGCCAGGCTGATGTTGAGGGCATGTATTACGACTTCAAGACGGAAGATCGTGGCACTTATGACATTGTAAGCTCACCCCCACTAGGTCCGATAATAATACTAACATGAACACAGCGACATAAGAGTGGAGAGGATGTGCCTCCTGACAACTGGCGGGTAAGTTCTCTCGGTACCATTTTTCGCAAACCCCGCTGACTTCATCCTAGCCTTGGTTGAACACCGCGCCGGTGCAAAACGCCTTAGGAGTGGATCTCAACTACACGTCCAGTAACCTGATCTACACTGCTTTTACATTGTCTGGAGACTTTGCGGTCGGCTACATGAAAGACATCGAGGAACTTCTCGAACTCGATGTTCAGGTAGCCCTCGTCTATGGCGACGCTGACTACATCTGCAACTGGCGCGGCGGCGAAGCATTGTCCCTCGCTATTGATTGGTCTGGAGCGAAAGATTTCAAGGATGCTGGCTACACTAACCTGACGGTCGATGGCAAAGCTTACGGAGAGACGAGACAATATGGAAAGCTCAGCTTCTCTCGCGTGTGGAACGCTGGTCATGAAGTTCCATGTAAGTCCGCATTGTACGTCTGATACAAACTTGAAACTGACGCTTGGAATAGACTTTCAACCAGCCGCAGCATTCCAAATCTTCAACCGTACCTCTAACCGATTCGACATTGCGACTGGCCAGGTTTCTATTACGTCTAACAGCACGTACAAGACCAATGGGACGGCGAAGGCGACTCGAACAACCACCCTTTCACCTCTCCCTTCCGATACTTCCAAGTAGTTCTGAGTCTCGAACAGGTTACAGCGCACGCTCCAAAGTTTTAGCCACTTTAATAAACTCCTATCTTGATTGATGATGCGCTAGTGAATGAGGTGTCCGAAGAGATCCATGTATGGCGGTTTAATGCTTTATGTTGAGCGACCGTTGATAATGCAGATAAAATACAGAGGCGTAAAAAAGAAAAAGTGAAAGACATTATCATTCCAAGAATTTCCACCCTTATACTACCCATGCCTGGTCTTTTCGAAACGCCCTCTATCGCCTTCGAGAGAGCATGAACTTAGGCAAATGCGCCAACGACCGACATTCCAAAGGCTTTGCAAGTTAGTAACCGGACGGAAACAATGATGTGACTGAGTAGACATACCTCCAAGAAAAACCCAGGCAAATGCGGCAATCTTATCCTTCTTCTTCATAACAAGTTGGGCTTCCTCTGAAAGAAAGTCCTCAACCATGAGGTTTACCAAAGCGGCGTAGATCAACAACCCAGAAGATCTTTATCGAGTTAGTGGCCGAAGATGTATCGATTGGTGATGACTTACATAGAATTAAAGACACCAACCATGATGAGACCAAGCTCGCCCTCGGGGTCGTACGAGTTTCGGCTTGCGATTCCGATAGCTTGGCCGATGGGAGCTGTAGTGCCAAACGCCAGAACCAGAAGCCACGGGCGGAAGCTGCCTCGGGGATATGGTACAGCAGCGATACGCGATCCTAAACCAAGGCCTTCGAACATCTGATGAAACATGATTGCAATCAATAGGACGACGAGACCATCGGTAGTCATAGCGATAGTCATTCCCACAAAGACAGAATGGAATAGAATACCTCCTTCCAAAAGAGTGATGTGAGCTGACATCTTTTTGTATACCGATGGATCAATTGCTTGGTTCTCTTCGTCAAAATATGACTCGCTAACTTCCACGGAAGGCTTTGAGTCGATGGCGATCGGCGCTGAGTCCCGAGTCTGTTGGATCATTTCCATCATGTCTGCCCGTTGGCGGATGTATTGCTCGTAGAAGACAACAAACCACGCCGGCATGGTTGAGTTTTCGTCGCGATCGTATGAGAAAGCGTGCGGCTTGTTGTCTCTTTCGTACAACTCTTTAGCCATGGCTTTCTCGTATGAGACATCATCAGATTGTTCCGACTGATATGAATCGTTGCGTGTGTGGAACGAGAAGTTGGCCTCGGGAAATGGCCGTTGAGGACGAGGGGGCGGATGAACTGTGATTGTTTCGCCGGTTGGACCACCATGTGAATGGCCGCCGGTCTTGGCATTCAGGTATAACTCAATAATAAAAAGAAGAAACATAGAAACCATCATGATAACTCCAGGCATGGCAGGATAGATATCGGTGAATAAATCGGGTAAGCATGGATCGGTGAGACTCCCGAAAGCTGTTGGGAGTAACTAGTAAAGTATAACGGCTCTTGTCAGCTTTCTGTTTTGCTTCGATTCATTATCTTGTTGCAGCGTAGAACTTACATGAACGAAAGCAGTTGCTACCAAAACTCCTGTACCGAAATGCTTGCAAGCAAAGAAGACTTTTGGGGGCAGCTTCAGCCATGTCAATCTCTTGGCGGCCACGGGAAACCCAGCGCCTAGACCGGGTTAGCAATCACCTCAAGAACTACAGTCAGAGTGCAGCTAACCGAGGCAGGAAACAAGTAACACAGAGACTATCGCATATATATTAGCAGTTAAATAGCTGGATAATTCTGCGTTTTGGGTTACGCACAAAGACCCCCGACGTGTAGACCAACGTTGTAATCCGGTGGGCCACCCTCATTCTGCCCTCCACATTGTGGCTTGGCCGACTCCATTATTATTGTTTTCGAACAAGAAACGAGGAAAGTCGAGATATGTCGTGCCGCAAAAATCGTAACGCAAGAAACGAGACGTAAGAGAAATGAGGATCCAGCCCCGTTGACGATTAAAGAAAGAGCTGCAAAACAAACCCCAAAATCGAACAAACGAAAGGGAAACAAAAGAAACAAGTGATACAATGACAAAAGAAACGATTAGAAAGAAAAATGCCCAGGTACCAGCCTAGGTGCAGCAGTGCAGAATATCGAGAGGACGATACCTTGGCGATTGCTCCATCTTTATAATTCTTCTTGGCAAGCCAAGACGTTATAATAGACTATTCTTAGCTGAACTTAATCCTACGATGCGAGACAGGCTTTGCCTCAAGCCGCAACTGGGTTTCAGAAGTGCCCTATAACTACCGTGTTTCAGCTCGTAGTTTAGCTAAGGAAATACCACCCCAGATTATGACGATCTTGTTACCTCGGGTATTTATTCGTTTAATTGAAACCTGATTGGCGAGGGGACGTCTCGGAACCTTCTTAAGATCTGCGTGCCGCGTTTGGAAAAGTTAAGCTTGTTACGGGAGCTGACAGATCGGCTGTCGCAGGTTCCGAATCCTTGACGCGTAACGGCACGAAAGCATAACACATATACCCACCGTATTTGTTTTGAGGTCGAGGTTCAGTGCGCGGAAGTCGACTTTTCCGACTATCGTGCGTCAGTCTTGTGGTGATCATTGGAGAGAGTGAGGAAGACTACAGCCAGCCACCTATATTCAACATTTGTATTTCTTGGCAATGCTAGATAAGAGATGCGATTTGATAATGAGGCCTTGTTAAAACACGCTAGAAGACGGCCTGGTCGACATATTATTGGCTGGAATCTGATTATGTCAGCGGAATCAACCTCCGAGAGACACGACGGGATATCGATGCTTTGCAAATAATTTCGAAGCTCGCTGAAAACATGGGTTTCACCCACACACATCCTACAGACCTTAGCAGCAGCTGAGTATTGAATGAGAGGAGCAAACGGCAATACCATTCAAATATAAGGCATTTATAGTATATGACAATTCGATTGGTAGTTCTAGACATACGTGGTGTTATCGTAGTTAGGCATAGGGTAGGTGAAGCAAGAGATCTCGGAAGATTCTTTTTGCGAGAATCATTCCTAAGTGGAACTTCATGGATGAATACCTAATCTGCCAGGATGTTTTGAGTGACCTGGCTTTTTTGCAAAGGGCTTCAGCTTTCGCGCGATATCTGCTCCTCTTAGTAGCAAACAAAACGACCATGGCGCCTCGATGCTATTGCATCGAGCAACCACGTTGCAGATCGTGTCAGTTCAAACTAGAAAAAAATGAGCTGATCGTTGCAGGTGCGAGACGATCGTTTAACAAATGGCCTCTACTAACCATGCCCAGCGGAGAGTGGTGGTGGCGTCAGCCAGGTTTTCAATTTCCAGCCAGGCTCAACGTTCTACGATGAAAACCTTGATATTGAATTTCATATGTGCTTTTCCAGTCACTGCTCAAAATCTACTGGTATTACGCTATGCTTTCACTCCCGTTGCTATTCAAGTCGCTACCTTCACGTCATAAGACCCTTCCTTGAGGTGACACGATATTCCTTTATGCCGTCAATGTTGGAAGACACACGAAGAACGCACTACATTCAGGGGCACTTGTCTCAAAACCTGCGAAAAGCTGTCGAATGCCCACGAGAGCTTCCCCCAGAAGTGTGGGACATGATCGCCGGATATCTCATAGAGCCTTGCGCCGCGATCACAGCTCAAGAACAACTGCGAAACGATAGAGATCAAGATTTTATCGAACGTGACTTCACAAAAAATGTTTATGCTTCTTTTATCAAGATTGAGGGTCGTTGCTATGTCAGGGCCATACACAACACGCCAGGTGCCCACAGTGATGTGCAAACGGTCTTTCTTGTACTTCCTGCCCAGCACGACCCAGAAGGCGAAATGGAGTGTGACAGACGAGCCGAGAAGGATTTGTTTGTGGCGATGGATCATATCGGTATCAGAAGAATCGTATTCGTTTCCCCTGAAAACTGCAACGAGTGGTGTCGTAATCAGCCGAGCGTGCCGGGCATCTGGTGGAGGCACGTTCCCCGCGAAGTTCTGCATTCTAAAGTCTGCATTAAAAGAGATGTTAGTAGAATCGCCATTTCCCTGTCATAATCAAGCTAAAACATCACTAGGGCAGAAAAGTACGCGACATTCAACGCTCAGTGACAACACCTCTGGGTCTTTTATCTTGTATTGGCTGGCCCGTACCATTTTACTCGCCACCAACTGTTATCAACGCCACGACATTTGAAGGACCATCGATATATCAAAGCAACCTTAGGATGAATTGTATTGATTGCAATGCATCTGGCACTTTGGGGTATTATGTGGCGACTGACGGTGCAAGGATTCTAAACATACTTACCCACAAACGTGATCAACAGTTGGACACGAGCTTGTTCGAAGACTTTGGTGCCTCCATCTGTTTCTGGTTGTACATGCCAATCAACCAAGATGAGTACCTCACCGATATCTGCAGGCGAGCAAAGATAGGAGACCAGACGAATAAAGCCAAGATAATTGGATTCACGGTACGAGGCATAACCTTCTTTACTCATCAGAATCTAACGCTTTATTGCAGTTCACTACTAATCATGGACGGACGGTGGAATTTGGTGCTTACACAAACGATATCTTTGACTTCCGCCGCATCGCGAAGCTGGGTCCTGACTCGTGCCGCGTGTATTTCAACGTCGACCACTCAACCTTTAGACCCCGATTTGATAGGGAGTTGATGGCATTCGAGAATCGCCTTACTACTTCCACCGACGATGAGCTCCCAGAATTACCGGGGTCTATGTCTGACCGTCCTCACACGCAAAGCAACCAGGATTGGCTATACTCATCATGCACTATGTCGCATGTGACTGAGATCTATGCTTGCATCGACCAGACCGTATCCCACCGACCAGTACTTGGCATGCTACTGTACTACGCCGATAGCCATCGAGAATGTGTGGGACAGTTCCGTTCAGATTGGGCCGCTGAGCCTATTCAGGTCGGGGAAACGGACAAGATCTACATCTGCTACAAGAGGACTGAGCAAGATTTGGGGTATGTGGTAGCGGTTACCACTTGTCCGCCGGCACAAGACACCTCAAATGACTGGGTCAATATTGAGCAGACTGGGACTCTTGAATGGTGGTCTTCGTCTCAACATAGTCTCCTCTGTTATGATGGGACTCGGCTGAACTGATGCTGGTAAGGTTCAGTGAGGGGCGCACGTTTCTAGCAGAATACCCGGACAGCATCTAGTTACCTTTGAGTCTTGGATCGAACTCTTCTCATAATCAGAGGAAACGACTAATGAATAAAATTAACGATACTTTATAACAATACGTAATTACGTGATGCTGATGGAGACGCAATAGACATCTTAAGGCTCATTCCATGAATCGGTAGGGTATCGTGTATTTGTGAACTGCTATCGAAGACCAGGTCTAATTCTTAGGATAGTGTTCATGATAATGCTTCATGAAGGTTAGTTTTTATGTACTCCTCACTCTTCCCAAAGAAGTTATCGGGATGTAACCGAGGAGCGATGTAATTATAACCCTGCTTTTCCACAGAGATACGTCTCAGTACAGTTGACATCCCTTCAAACTGCTTCAGCCGTGCAGCTTGCTTTTCGCCTAGCTTCGAACGCGCATATTGCAAAAGAAAAGCAGAAATTCCCGCCGCTATGGGTGTTGCGAATGAAGTTCCCGATTTATGTGCCAAGCAACTCGGATTGCTTTGCGTGTCACAGAGATGTTGCGGCCAAGCTCCTTCTACTGCCTCGCCAACGACCGCAAAATTATCACCACGTATGGCAACGGGGTTGAAGGGAGAAGAGGTCCCGTCTACTGAGGTGGAATGAACGCATATCACTCCTGAGTGTCGAGCTGGCCAAGCTCTCTTCGCATTCGCACCATCATTAGATGCTGCAGCGAATAGTAAAACATCGTTGAACTGGGCGTTCTTGATAGCTTTCTCGAGGGATTCGTATCCGTCGTCGCGACCCGGCCAGCCAAAAGACATCGTGATGATGTCTGGCTGCCAATCTTTAACAGCATCGTTGATGGCCTTAGCTATGATTGATGAGGACACTGGATCGTACTCTGCGATTTTGACGATGTAGATATCAGCATCTGGGGCGTACCCGCAGAGAAGACTTGTGACATGTGTTCCGTGGCCGCTTGTGTCACGAACGTCTTTCCGCTTGTTACCGACATAAGATACCGAAGCTTTGATCCTATCTTCGCAACCGTCAAAGTCGAGATGATCTTTGTCTATCCCAGTATCCAGAACCACGATTTTAACCCGTAACTCTTCGGCTATGTCTGGTGCATATCGGTCGTAGACACCAATGACACCTTGCTTCCATGAGGCATATGCTTCTTTCCTACCTCCATGTCAGTAACTTTTTCAACGAGTCTAGAGTCCAAAGGTACATACTTTGCTGTTGTGATATCCTCAGAGCGTTTCTGATCATCAAAGAAACTGAGTCTCGAATGATCTGATACCGCTGAAAAGCTGCCAGCCGGGCTCGTATAATCGAATCTGCATCGTGCGCCTCCACCACCGTCATCTCTTATTCTTTTACTTGCTGATGATCTTGAGTCACGACCCACTGGAGCTTGCATCGAGGTTTGGGGCTTCTCAGGCTTGATCGGCCGCCCAAATCGAGCAAAGTCCAACGTCTGTGCAAGGGTATCAAGTCCTTCGATTGAGATGTGACTGTGCCCTTGCTCTAGCTCGTCTTCCAATCTTCGGACTATTCCTTGATATATGGTAGTACGCAGAATGTCCTCATCTGGCTGATCATCATCAGTGTCTCCCCCGATACCAGGGTCGAGACAGGCGTCGATGGCCATCCTCGTCTGGTCTTCGAAATCCTGTTGGCATGAAGCAAAGATCTGACCAGCCATTAAGAACCTGTCTTCGTTGGTCATGTCTTCTGACATTGTGAGGTTGTTCTCTTCGGCGATACTTTGTATAGGTCTAGCCTGATGCAACTCAATGAGTATGAGGGCTAAGCTGACAAGACAAGGGTACGGGTGGTAGAATAATTCGTCGTCAGGGTCGATCTCGTCTTCTTCCTCGTCATCCAAGTTATTGTTGCTATTCACGGGGCAATGTGTCGCAGTCTTGGACTTTATGCGGACTTGAAGGTATGGCTTCAAGGGCACCACACCGCTAGTCTTGAAGAAGAGGATATCGTCACTGCACAACGTAGGCTGCAGCCACTCTGTACCATGAAGATGAAGCACAGCGTATCCCAATAGGACAGCTAGGATGCGTTTTGTCTTGCCATTCAGAACATGAGGCTGCCTGGTGATGAAATGTGACAAGGTAACGACATCTTGTGATGCATCGATGACAAATTTGCTTCGCTCGGACGGAATTTTCCAAAGTTCGTTGCCTCTGACTTCGAAGTTCAGTCGAAACATCCATCGTTTTTGGGCTTCTTTGATTTGTCGGCACAGGCTTTTGACTCTGGCCTCCTGCTTGCGTTTTGCGCTGCGGCTTCTTGGGGTCGCTTTATTCTCATCATCTTGGCTGTTGTTGACCATAAATTTGACCACAGATTTGTGAATGGGTCTAATGCGGGCTTCGTGCCATAGCTGATCCAGACCTAGAAACATGTCGAAGTCGCATGCTTGCGCATCATGCTGAGCTCTGTAAGTTTCGATGCACAGTCGAGCACCGTAGCCGTGCGGAATCTTGCAGATGTCGCATGGGCCCTCGTTTGACGAGTCCAGCGCCGAATAAACTGATTGGGCCAAGGGCCATATGTCCAGTGGTGGCATCTGCCTCATCTTTCGGCAAAGATCTTGTTCGGCGCTGAGGTCTACTCTGTCGGTTTTAGAGCTCGACCGGTATACGTCCTCAGCTGCCTTGAGGCAATTGATCAACTCATCCTGGCGCTGTTTAGACCCGAAATCAAGGCGATTCTGTACGCAATTAAGCCTTTTGCTTGGCTGCCGCACCATTCTCTTAAAATAGTATCCAGGCCCGGCAAAGTAGACAGGTTATCGACTGTGACCGTGACATCTGAGTCCTCGGCAAGCACTTGATCCAACAAGTGGATAAGCTGTTCAAAAACTCGGGTTTCCGCCAAATGGGACGAGAAAGCGCCGGGGAACTCGTCATTGATGTTGGAGAGTATGAACATGCGAGCGCTCACATGCAAGTAGAATTTTTTGAGCTCTGGCGAAGGCTCATCAGGAGCTAACGTGTCGCAGATCTCTCGAAACGTCTGAAGAACCTGGGGTAGCAACTCAACCCATTTCTTCATAACCTGAGAGTCAAGCGAAGTCATTGAGAAGTCCTCAACGCAGAATGAAGCTGATTTGAGTGAGAACCCCGCGTAGTTAAGGATCTCTGCTGTTTGTTGTCGCAAGACGTCTCACAGCCTCGTTTCATATCAGCCGCAGTATATTTCTGCCTCAGGCACTAATGCAGTAAGGAACCACCTACCAACGGGACAAGACCATCAGCATTCAGCCTCACTCACTCTATCGATTCGTGGTGGCGAAACTGATTGACGCCGTAGCAATGGCCACACAACAGGATGATGTCCTCACCTTGAACACGAAGCCGAAATCGGCGGCAGGGGCTGCAGAGGCTGCTCCGATCTCGTCAAAGGCCGCGGCATGTCTTAGCTTGTTCGATCGCTGTGGTGCCATTGCGGCCAGCGTCGACGCGCACAGACATTCAATTATTGAGGACCAAATAGCCCGATTCTCTATTTGGACTTTCAACATGGCGGTCTTCGCAAAGTCCAAGTTGTCATTAGATCACAGACTACGGTGGACCCCTCAAGTGCGAGATTTAGTTACCGGTCTGCTTGGCGTGCTGGAAGGTTATATTCAGCAATGTACGTATTCACTTTGACTTCGATTGAAGTCTGGAAGAGCGTAACTAACTACACAGTGATCTTGGTCCTGGAGCGTCTTGGTAATTCGGAGCTGTCCATTCCCGCTCGAAACCAGTCACTGGCAGGAGGCGACTTTCAGCGAGCTTTGGCAGCCCTAAGCGGTGAACTATCACTTCTCAACGATCTATCAAGCACAATACGTAAAGCTAGCCGAAATTCCCAAGATGAGAAGGCCCTGGGTGAGTTTGTCATAAAGGATGCGGACGGCAACAACCTCGAAATCTTTCTACAAAAGACCTGGGCCGACAACCTGCTTGACCGCTTCCCAGGATGTACCGATGCCATCAGGGAACGGCTAGCTACAGCCATGGTCTTGCGAAGGAAGAAGATTCTTTACCGCAGAAGCCGTTATTCCGGTGATCCTTTCAGGTCACTCCAGACAACGGAGAAACCGACTCTTCGGCCTTTTCCTCATCGTCAAGAAGCTGAAGTTCATCAACAGCCACTCAGAATAGGCATGGGATTCAAGCCAAGTGGTGAGCCCCAAAGTGTGATAGCTTCAACTGCTACAAAAAGTGCAACTACTTTAGCGCTCCCAGATTTTCAAAAAGCTCAAACACCTTCGGTAGTCTCGAAATCAAGGACAATTGCGCTAGATTCCCACGAAGAACTTGCGTTCCCACGCGCACCTGGCGAATTTGGTAGGAAGTTCGAGCAAACAGGATCGACTTCGCTGCTTGGTCAGGATCTGCCCACAGAGCTAAAAATGACTTACACAGACTCTGTCTCCAAGAGTCTTGGTGCACGTAATAAGGAGCTTACCACCCAAAAGGTCGTGCTCAACTCACTCACTAGTGCAACTTTTGAGGAGATATGTCCATTCTGTCTGTTTATACTTTCCTCCAAAGACATCAGAAGCGAGCGAAATTGGCGGTTAGTTGATTGATGTTGCTCAATTCCGGAACTCAACTGACCAAACACGCTCCAGGGAACATGTGATAGGTGATCTGGAAGCGTATGTGTGCCTGTTTGACGAATGTGAAGAACCAGAGCACATGTGGACAAATAGCGAAAGCTGGTTGAAGCACATGCGACAACACGCTCTGCAATGGAGGTGTCCAGCAAAGTCGCACCGTGGCCGATCCTTCATGTCACAGCAAGACTTTCAGAATCATCTGGAGCAAGACCACAAGAAAAAGTACAATGACTCCGAACTTTCTCTAGTTATCAGTAGGAGCCGGCAGTCAACAGGGCCTCTGTTCACATCATGTCCTCTCTGTGGTGAAGAAGTCCAGCAGGCTAGTGGAAAGCTTGAGAAGCATATCGCTGGGCACTTGAGATCACTTGCACTCAAATCGTTGCCGCCAGTAAGTAAACCATTCAATTGTGTTACGCCTTCGAATTTCCATATTAATGTTTGCCTGCTTAGATATATAGCGAAGAGGACGATGAAGATGAAGAAACGGCCAAAAGATCCGGTGGTGCCATTTCTAATCGCAGTACCATCGAAGGCATCTCTGATATAGACAGTCAAGGAACCTTCCGAACCGTGGACCGACTCAGCTCACCCCAGGAAGAGCTTACCAACCTACATTTTGAGGGCATATCAAATGAACTCCCCGGCGTTCAGGATAATCAGCCTTCCCCTGGTATTGGCATGGACTCAGAAGGCTCTATGACACAATGGCCCGAGACAACGCCAGACCCTCAGTATCACGACTCAGCGCTTACGCACGACGCCCCGCTCAGTAATCCATTGACCAGCCAAACCATGAACCGGTTCAACTCACCCCAAGACGGGCCTGCGGTCATGCCTCTTGATGAAGACGTATCAGATCCACCCCCTAGCTTTCAAGAGATCCAAAACTTTGGCATTACTGGTATACAAAGGTATCTCCGAGAGCCTGGATCTTACAACCCGTCCTTATCCCCAGCTTTATCCAAGGGCGATTCTGATATATATTCGACCAATGTAGAGGATTCTACGTGGTTACAAGAGTCACCGGAGCTACCTGATGATGTTGACACGGACTTGAGCTTGCTCGATTATAACTACATTGGTTTAAACCCTGAACTTCAGTTGCCATTTACAGCGGCACATTCTCCACCCCGTTAGCCACAAGATCGACTTTAGGACCTTGCGCCTAAGAGCCACATACCAGCCGAGCAGCATGCTTCTCATGAGAAGGATTCAGGCTATTACTCAGGAGATGTAAATAAGATATTTATATGACGAGCCAACCCTTTCTTTCTCAACTTCCTTAATGATGGTTCTTTAGAAAGGTCAGAGGAAGACTTTACATTATTCGGACCCGCAAGAAGGCTGAATGGCATATCAAGTCAGGATGTTGCAGTTAACATGGGCGACTACGCCTTAGGTGGGAATGCTTCTACCGATGCAACAGGATTCCCTCACGTTACCAATAGCCCAAATAGCGAGGTTGTCTGTCCTCTTTTCCATCGCGGTGGTTCCGGCTGTGGCAAACGGCGTACTGGTACAAGTCTTCGGAGATCCCCTTTCCTATCGACTCTAACCTGCCAATATCCCTAACTTATCAACCCTGTATCCTATTTCTTGGCCTAAAAATACTCCTATAGTAGTGTCTTAACCCTATTGGTCAAGCCCTAAACGTAATCATAGGATAAGAAGTATCATTCTACCCAGGAGCATATCCGTCGAATACACCCCAAAAACTATATCCCGAAGCTTCCAGCTACTGAAGAGAGCTTCTTGCGGATGATTAGTACCGCAAAGACGGAGCAGAGTCCTACGTCTGACCCTGCCTTACACGGATCTGAGGCCTTGGCGAAACTGGTGATGCTGACGAAGCCTCTTCTCCTTGCAGCATGTGCAAATTCCACCAATACCCGGGCCCTCCGCCTGTCGAAGGACCAGATGTTGGTCGGTTTAAAGACAACGTTTTCGCGGGATCCAGTGTTATGTGCGGCAGTTGTAGAAGCTGGCAGCATGGCGCCTGTATAGGCATTTTAGACGAGGAGATATCACAATATGAAAAACTTTGCGAAGTAGGCCATCCATATCATCATGAGATCCATACCGCTAAGAACGGGTAGGTTATTGTCACAATCTTCAGTCCTTCTGAATTGAAAGAGGCGCGTTTGAACATGATACTGATTTCTTTGCCTTTAGACAGCGATGGTCCAAATTTGTGCCAGACAAATTTTATCACACTGTTCTTGGATGTCAAACTCCCCCTTTCTTTTCAAAGGAGGCTTTAAAAGTCCGTCTCAGAGAGGATCATCTCCTATCATCTACACCACTAGAACTGAAGGAACCAACCAAAGTATCTAGTTACTGGACCGCACGCGAATCCCGCGACTTCCAACACCTCCTCCGCTCGTTTAGAAACGAATGGACGGCAACATTAGCCCGCCTGGGTTCTAGGACACCTTTGATGGTTGAGAATTACTACGTCTGCCAGAAAGACCAGGGCAAGCCTGAATGGGAAACGATTGTTTAAGAAGCTGAAAGGTGAAAAGAAAAGGGCAAAAGGCTGTCTTATCTTCCACTCACACGGCGCCTATGTTTTACCTTCTCCTAGACACGTCCACAGTGGCATGGGCTCTATCACAGGGTACTTTCTCTTTCTACATCCTAAGAAGAACTCGCATGATTAGGAAGAAGGGGTCCGGTTAGGGAGAAAAGGTCAAAGACAACATCAGACCGTCTTACCCAGTAGACTTACTAGCTCTTGCCAAAAACGCCCTACATGCCGTCTTAGGGCTAATGGTAATGACGGATATATCTCCCTGCTTGCTATGACCTTTTGAAAAACTTGGGAACTCCTACGATGCCTCTCTGCTAACCAGGAAGTCTTACAACCTCCCCGGCAATAAGACAAGTTGATGACAGTGCTATCATTCTAAATCCCTTATGTTTCGTTGACTTTCCTTGGCAACGTTGTCGCAATATCTCCACCAATTTGAATCAACGCCTACGCTTCGATCAAGAAGTTGCCGAGCATCTACGGTGTTAGACGGATCCGGAACTTACCAATATAGCAGTACTTCAATAAAACTTCATTGTCAATTCTGTAGTAACGTGCATCTATGTTTTTTTTCTTTCGTCGTGGCAGACTTTTCAGCTTTTGCAAATGTGTTAAGGCTCCGAGCCGGGCCAGAAGATAATCCTCAACCCTTCTTAACATACTCCTCCTCAGTAACCGCTTCATGCCACACAGTCTTGCCAAGCCCAATGACAAGATGTGTCATCAGACTATTATCATTGGCTCCGTGCCAGTGAGTTATTCCCGCGGGTACCCAGATGACAACGTCAGCCTCTATCCGCTTGGGGACTCCGCCCTTGTCGCAGACCCATCCACTTCCGTTCAGCACCCTTAGCATCTGGCCCTCTTCATGAGTATGCCGGTATGTGCGAGCGCATGGGGTAAAAGTGACAGTTGTAGGCAGCCTTGGACTCGGCGTGTATCAGGTCGAGATAATCGTCGCCGGTGGAAGTTGCCGAGACCTTTTGAGTGCTCGCAGCTATGTAATAGTGGTGTATTAACTAGTTAATACAACCCAATCGGCACGACCCGTCCGTATTAAATCCCATCCGCTTGTGGCGCAAAAAGTGACTTTATATTATGCATAAGTACTTCCTATGCAGTGGGCTAGTAGCCGTGGCAGGAAATCATATAACCGTTCTTACGACCGGTTATATAAACCTGGGCAGATAACATGTTTTCCTGCAGCTAGCTAGCCCACTTGACTTTTAACTATACCACCCCTGCAACGCGCACTACCTGGTGTAACCTTATGTATCCACGATAATCTGGTTGACAGGATAGAGTCCACCAAACAGAAGAAGGGCAGCCGGCTGAGCCGGACGAAAAAACCTAATATCTTAAAACCTCTGGCCACCGCAACCAGTTAGGATATCGCCAGGCGTATCCCTGTACCGTAGAAACTCGTAACGCCCTATGGGTCCCTTTCACCTGATAACTGGCCAAGGCATAAATAAGGATACGAAATCTGCGCTAAAAACGGACTCACAGCAAATTCTGTCGCTTGGCTGAACAAGATCCATAGGACGTTATGAAACTCGTGAGTTTCTACTCCTTACGGCACGTCAATGGCGCAGAAAGGAAGACCAGGGTACCTAGTTCAGATGGCGGTCAGGCTATGACTCGATAAATCTCAATTCATTTTTCATCGTGCCACGAATTCAAGTGTTATCACCGATGCGCGAGTCAGTCAAGATGCTGCTTAAGTCCGCTGCACTAATGCAACTCGCTTACATCACACGTTGGTTTTCGGCAGTAAGGCCGTCCAACATTACTATGCAATGCCTCAACTACCGGTGACCAGGGAGATAGGACGATATCTCAGTCTCATTGGTCGGCATTGTGCGTCGTCTGAGAGGAGATATAAGAAGGATGCCATCGCTTTGCACGAATACCTTTTTCTTGCATCATCTCTATAACAGCATTGAACCATCTTCCACCATTCCAATACAACACAATCCTTCCCTTTCAGATTTTTCACAAAACAAATCAACATGACCGACTACAAGTTTGAGGGCTGGCTGGGCAAGAGCCCTGAGTCCGTCCAGGGCAAGATGGAATGGGGTTCTTTTGAGCCTAAGGAATGGACAGAAGACGACGTGGATATCAAGATCACCCACTGTGGCGTCTGTGGATCTGACCTTCACACGCTGAAGTCGGGATGGGGTCCAACACCATACCGTAAGCCTATTCCCCAGTAATCAGAGTATTTTTGCTCGGGGTCTGAAGATGAGTTAACCTCCTATCGCCCATGTAGCTTGCTGCGTTGGCCACGAGATCGTTGGCAAAGTTGTGCGACTCGGCAAGAACGTCGGACATCTCCAACTTGGCGATCGTGTCGGCGTTGGCGCCCAGGCTCTGAGCTGCCTGAAGCCTGATTGCCGTCTCTGTTCGACTGGGAGACAGAACTACTGTCCCGACTTAGTTCAGACGTATGGCATGAAATACCCGGGCGGTCGTGGCTCGTCTTACGGCGGCTTTGCTGACTACAACCGCTCACCGGGGCCCTTCGTCTTCAAGATTCCCGACAACCTTGCGTCTGAGGCTGCAGCCCCTATGCTATGTGCTGGAGCTACGGTCTTCTCGCCGTTGAAGCAGAACAATTGCGGGCCGGGAAAGACTGTCGGTATCATTGGCCTTGGAGGCCTTGGTCATTTTGGCGTTCTGTTTGCCAAAGCTCTAGGTGCCGACAGAGTTGTCGCAGTCTCTCGCAGGGCCTCTAAAAGAGCTGAAGCTCTGGCTCTGGGAGCCGATGAATACATCGCTACTGCTGATGACGAGGACTGGGCAGCTAAGAACACTCGCACCTTGGACCTGATAATTAATACTGTTTCCAGTGCTAACATGCCCCTCACCGAGTACCTATCACTACTCGCCGTTGGAGGCACTCTTATTCAAGTTGGGTATGTGCGCCATCTTTGCCAGCTTTCATCCTGCTTGACAGTTGCATTGCCATGAAAGGTATCTAACAGTGTATAGAAACCCTGACGGAGGCCAGTTGCCTCCCATCAACGCCTTCTCACTAATCTTCAACAACATCAATGTTGGCGGTAGCTGCATTGCGTCGCCAGATACCATTAGGGAAATGCTGCAGCTTGCTTCCGAGAAGAACATCAAGCCAATGATTGAGACTCGACCCATGGAGGAGGCAAACCAAACAATTATCGATATGGAGAAGGGATTGCCCCGGTACCGTTACGTGCTCGTTAACGGCAAGAACCTATAAAGAGGGGATTTGAGAATAAAACATATATTCATACTCTGTAGTAGAGAGTTATAGCTTAGGAGGCAACAAAATAAGCCAGAGTACTTAGAGAGTGGTCGCTCTCTCTAGAACATCACAAGCAGGCGAGAAGGAGAGATATCATTAAATAAATCACCCAAATATTTTGACAAACTCCCCAGCTTGGCAACTTCGTTGCCCCTCTCCCGCCGTCGCATTTTCCTTCCTATCTGGGACTCGCCCCAACTATCCCCAGTTTTGACACTCCCCGCAACATGCTTAAACAAAGGAGGCGACGTCTGATGTCCAATTGCATCCTCAATTCTCACTACTATCATCATCATCAATTTGCTTCAAAATGCCGAGGAATACTTCTTCATCATTTCTGGGGATTGAAGGCTGCCATGTATTCGTAACCGGTGGTTCCGGTGGCGTTGGAGCTGCGGCGATCAAGGAGTTCCTCTGTGAGGTGTATCCCATTCTATTCCGGCGCGACTGTTTTATTAACATCAATATCCTAGTAAATGGTTGCAAAGTCACGACGTTCGATAGGAAGGCTCTGGATGTCGGTGCGCTCGACGTTTCCGATGAGCAAGGCAGCCGGCTACACCAAGTCTTGGGCGATCTGCGAGATGAACCATCCATTGTCCAGGGTTTCGAAACGGCTGTTGATAGGTTCGGCCCACCTCAAATTCTTATCGCCAATGCTGGTATCACCGACGAGAATAGCCACCCTCCAATCTGGGAAATTGACGTTGAGAAATGGGACAACGTCAACGCAGTCAACGTTCGAGGAACTTTTCTCACGATCAAACATTTCCTCACTACAGTTCGAGACTCACAGAAGTCTTCGGGACAGGAGTTTGATAATGTCTCTATCGTGGTCACCGGTTCGGAAACTGGAGTGTTTGGTCAAGAAGGCCATGTTGAGTATGCTTGTGGAAAAGCAGGCCTCCAATATGGGTTGGTGAAGAGCGTCAAGAATGAAATCGTTCGACTCAATTCGAGAGCTCGTATCAATGCTGTTGCTCCTGGTTGGATCAACACTCCACTTATCGGAGATCGACTTGATGACCCGAAGGAGAGGTGGGCCGAAGCAGAAGCCACCGTTGCGCTTCGAAAGATAGCAGAACCAACCGATGTGGCAAGATGTATGGCATTTCTGGCTTCTCATCGAGTCGCTGGTCATATTACAGGTCAATGCATTTCCGTTGACGGAGGCCAGGAAGGTAGATTGCTGTGGAGGGAAGCTAAGGGACAGACACAAACACTACAGCCAACTCCATCTATTCCTCCTCAAATCACTTTGACATCCAAGTCTGCAAAGCCAAGACGGCTAAGGATTTGTCTATCTGTCGATTTTGACGCTTTGTCGGGACTTCTTGGTACGGGTCACTCACCAGAAAACAACCTTGCCGATTACTCTTCCGGGATCTTTGGTGGTAATGTCGGCATTGGTCGACTCCTAAAAGTCTTCCAAAAGCACGGCATCTCAAAGCATACAACCTGGTTCATCCCTGGTCACAGTATGGAAACCTTTCCGACGCAGACTCTAGCCATCGTCGACAGCGGTGCGGAGTTCGGACTACACGGATACTGCCACGAAAGTGCATATTCGATGACAGAAGAGCAAGAACGCGACGTTCTCCTCAAGTCCATGGAACTAGCCGAGAAGCTTTGCAATGGCAAAAAGGCTGTCGGGTATCGAGCGCCATTATACGAAATTAAAGAGTCGACAGTGAATCTCTTGCAAGAATACGGATTTCTCTATGATTCCAGTCTAAACTCTCATGATTGTCTTCCCTACTTCCTACCGAAGCCGTTCGAAGGAATCCGCCCGACTGTTCCAGATTATAAACAGCCAGCCAGTACCTGGATGAAACCACTCATTATCCAAGATCAGCCTGAGGTAGGATCACAAGCCGCAAACGACTCTTTGGTCGAAATACCTACCAGTTGGTACACGGAAGATGCCACTCCGATGTGCTTCTATCCGCATCTACCAAACACTCAAGGGTATGTGAGTGTCGAAGTCATGGAGAAGATGTGGCTAGATCGATTTGAGTGGATATGGGAAAACGAGAGTTGGTTATCTGAGGGTCCCAGCGCTGGATTTGGCAGTGTGTTTCCTCTGATCTTACATCCTGAATGCGCTGGGCGAAGTCACATCATTGGCATGATCGATAAGTTTGTGTCAAAGCTGAAAGCAAAGATGGGTCAAGCTGCGAACGGGGAAATCACTTTTGAGACAATGGAATCGATATCTAGGAGTTGGAAGGTGAGGTCAAAGACTGAGTAAGGTCCCGACTTTTAACGGTTATGAAGCTTTGACCATACAGTATTTACCAGTGAAGGGGCAATATACAAATCATAAAAGCCTCGTTATTGCTTCAAAGGGATGTCCGCAGGTTTAGAAAGTCCGATAGTATCCCATCCCATAGCTATTGCCTACCCGTTTGCCATGCCCATTTGCCGTCCGTCATCTGCACCCCATGCCAGTCTCCACTAGCCCTTAAAATAGCGTCGTATTGTTGCTGGATCCTATAATCAACAAACGACGCAACAGGCCTCCAGGCCGCTTCCGAGGTTACCGAAAGCGGGAAAGCCTTGCCAGTTTAGATGGGTTTTAGATCTGTCGGCCACATTGGTTAGCAGGACTCGGAGGTCTCGAACACCGTTGTTGCTGCTCATGAAAGAGTCGATCTATTCTTCGTTTTGAACATAAGTTATCATAGCAGACTACCAAGATGTCCTTCGTTACAACAACTCATATATACTCGACTTCTACGGAGGCCGAAGCCTGGAGCAAGGCCAATCTCCAGTCAACCAAAGCCACCAACCGCGTCACAGACGCAACCTTGCGTGGAAAGATCGAGGAGGAAATTGCCCACAATACCACTGAAATAAATAAGGGGATAGTGCAACTTATCGAACGGCTCAAAGAAAATATCAATGCACAAGGTGGTAATGAGAAGTACAACCAGTTCTACTCGTATCCCTCAGCTTTTGTGGTCGCAAGTGACGTCGAGCTCGAGTTTACTGGTGACAATTCACATCTCGAATCGAAGCTTGAGGCGTCACGCACTGAGGCAAGTGTCAAAATTGGTCACGGACCATTTTCTATTGGTAGCTCTCATTCCCAGAGCAAGAATGGTGCCAAGACGTCGGCTGAGGCCACTCCAACAGGTATGCGTATCTCGATGCAGGCACCATAAATCATCGCCTGGGTCTCTGAGCTGCTACTTGGATGGCCACGTAAGATGACAGCAGACAAGATGGCTGGACTTTTGCTTGAGCAACCCAAGCTCGTCCCTGAGTCTAAGGCTGGTAGTGTTAGCAATGGCTCAAGGAGCTAGCTGCTCCGCTTGAAAGGATCTACTATGCAAATTGAAATATGTATGGATAGATACCTCCCGTAGGTAGCCCTACTGAACAGGTCTTGCATTATCTCCTGAGAAAACATACTACTGTGGCATTTATCGATGGCATTGGGCCTAAGGCCAGTTTTTGCGCAGTCAAAGGCCGACTATTACTCGTTCTAATTCCCATATTCAGTATCTCTCTTGTCTGATTGCCCAAAGCATCATGTTCCCACGTCCTAGACAAGGTCATGCAAGGGACAAATTGATGGACTCATAGAACGAATTATCGACGTAAAGTTGATTGGGCAGCTTTTATAGACTGAATACAGAGAGAGCGAAGGAGATCCTTAAGTCAGATTAGATGCCCCTGCATCCCTTGCCGATACTATTGTCTTTTGTTCAAGTGTGCATCTGCTCGGTTCCTCGTATACTGCATCCCGAAGAGTGAAGAAGATACCTATTGGTAGAGGAATCTTATGCATGAAGTCGCAGATTTCGAAGTTCTAGCAGAGGGAGGTCTAAAAGAAAAGACAACATTCTTGGGCGAAGAAGTGACGACAAAGGCATGAAAATACGACTGTTTGCATCATTGTATTCATCTATCCTAAATCGATTGAGCGTCTTTCCGATCACTTATAAGACTTCCAAAACGTTCGTAATACCTATTTACAGCTAGCTTGATGATCTCTGGTTTCCCACGGAGAGAAAGGTTGAGCTTAGCTAAGGCCCAACCAGTGAAGTCAAAGTCTGTCTCAGCCAGTTTCGTAACACGAGGGTTCTGGCCCTTGGGGGAGTATGCTTGGGGCCAAACGCAGTTCTCTTGCTTGAAGTCGGGTGATATTTCATCAAAGTCGACAGACTCGATGTCGCAGCGGATGGTGTACTCCTTCGATTTCCATACATCTGTGGACCAGTCCTGGTAAACATACTCAAAATTCATCCACTGAACACCGTCCTTGTGCGAGAGACCTTGGGGGCGGGTAGCCATAGCCTGAGGTGGAGGCGTAGGCGATGGCCTTGAAGGGGTGTTTGTCACATCGCTGACACGCTTGGGTAGTGGAGGAGGGTCGTCGTTGAGCAGCGACATAATGTTGAGGCTTCCCTTACGAGGCTCCGGTGGACGAGGTGGCGCTGCTGCTGGAGTTTGGACCGGTGTGCCAGCTTGAGGACTGGGCGCCCTCATCGTGAAGTATGGGTCCCCTGGAGCGATCGTTGACTCTGTAAATTCCATAGATCTATTCACATCGATATTTCTGTCAAGCGTGGCTGTTTCATTATGATTGGTATGGGTTTTATCGGTCTCTGGCGGGATCAGAGGAGATGGTGTCAGCATTGGGGGACCTTTTCTATCAGCAGCTAGAGGCACAGAGTCGGTGTCTTGCTCATGAAAAGGCGCCCAAAGGTAAAAGTCTTCTGTATCCCTAGCATCTCCGAATTCATGGACCTCGAGATTGAAGCCGTCCTGCGGTGTTAGAGATGAAAAGTCCACCAAAGGATTGCCAGCAGAAAGACCTGCTGAATCGTTTGCCTTAGCATCGTATGCTAGCGCATCATACGAAAGACTCAAATTTTCACCCGAGATTATTGATGAGTGCTTCTGCGAAGATTGAGGGTCAGAACGACCTGTCGCATCATCTGCCTTGACGGATCTACTGGGACGCTTTTCCAGTGGTCGGTCTATCACGCCTTTGCGTATCGGTTTTGGGGTAAGAACACAGGTGTGATACTTTTCCATATGCCGTTTCAGTGTCCCAGCTGACACGAAGGGGGGATACTGGCATCCAGTAACAGTACATTGATACCACTGAAGATGAGATTCCTCATGTGCTTTGAGAAGTTTTGCTGTCTCGAACCCGATTGTTGCACGCGAGCATGAAGCGAGACGACATGTAAAGGCGGCGAAACGGAAGCTGACTTTGAACTGTTCGAGCTCGTCGGTGGTGAGACCAGGGTAGTAAGTCTGGCCGAGTAAGATCTCGATAGTGTCTTGATAAAAGGCGAGCATGGCGCTGATCTCATCGGAAACCAACTTAGAATTCGGGCGTTGCTGCCTCTCAAAAGCTAAATACAACTTATTGACTTGTCTAATCGCCACTAGTTAAGGTAAATCACTTACGTTGACTCTGCAAAACTATGGACTCGAAATTCTTGAAGGATCTTACCCTCAGAGCTCGTTCCACATGCTTTTGCAGCACCGTATACTGTCGTAAGGAGCTCAATCGCTCGTCTGACAGCTTAAATGACGTGGATGTATCAGCCGAGTTCACCGGATCCGATCTCTCCAGAATGTCTGCCAGTCTACAAGCCAGGGTAATCAAAGAGAGCGATGAGTCTTCAGACATCGCATCATTAGAGGTAGCATAAGTGAGTAGGTACTCAGTCCAGAATTCAGTAGCATAGACGTGAAAGCCATGTAATCCTTTAGCTACTCGAATGAACCTATCTTGCTCTGGGTATGCCTGTCGAAAGACTTTCAGTCCGGAAAGGAGGCACGTCACAGAAGCTATCCCGTGTTCACGAAATGCTTGCTGCGGCCTGATAACGATAGTGTTCGAGTCCATTTGCAGGAACCTACGTCAAGTTAGCAACATCCCTATGGATATGGTTTCCTGACACTTGCTCTTTCACAGAGTTATGTATAAAGGCTAGAGTTGCATCTCTCTTCTCTTCGATGAGAGTACCGCAGATATCCAATATGTATTGGGGAACCAGACGAGGAACTTCAGTGTCACCAGAACTGAAAGTGATAGCAGATAGTAATTCAGCTTTATGAAGCGGACGTTTGGCAAATGCGATCCATCCGAGAACGCATCTTATGCGATCCACAGATCGAGGATCTAGCTGAACCAAGATCTGAGTCAGAATTTTGTGGTAGCTAAATAAAGAATTAATTTTGCCCGCTGTAGGTAGGAACGATTGCAAGCATACAAGTCAGTGAGCTTTTGAGGCAGCTGGTTGACTGATTTCTTGATTTCGTCGCTATCATAAAAGATATTGGTCGCAAGGTAATCCATGACAAGTCGAGCGTATAGGAACATGCCTTGTGAGGATAAGCTAACATACATCCCGGAGGGTTATGATATGGTAACACTCACCGTCAGCTTTTGTGACGACCACGGATTGTATCTCTCCAACTTCAGGAGAACTTATGTCAAGTTGGCGTAGTTTGATGTCCATCGATTTTAGTCTTTGACCAACATATTGATGGATTGCCTCTTGCAAGAAATCCTTCTCTTCACTTAGAGAAATAGCTTGCTTTCTTTGGAGTCGTTGCAATGCATTCGACGGAGAACGACTGGAGATCAAGACTTTGCAAGTGACAGTTCCTGGTAGCGCAGGTTTCGATGTGATTCGGTTGATCAGGCGTATTAAACGTATCTGTTTGCCTGGATCGCATTCATTGAGACCGTCGATTACGACCCAAATGTATTGTGCTTCATTAGGCTCGCTTGACATACTTGTAAGAAGTGTCGGTAGGAGCTGTTCCAGTGCAGACACTGTAGGTGCCTTCTTTTCCAGGATGAACGATTTGTAGACGTGGGCGACCAGGTCGCCATCCTTCCGGAGAAATTGCAAGACCAATGACTTTAATATCTGCTCGTACATCGTCGACGAGGCATATAGATAGGTGCAGAAGTGATAAGCTACGTCCTTTGAGGCACCCAAAGAACTGACAAGCTGAGTGCACAAGACGCTTTTCCCGGTTCCAGCTGAGCCACTCAACCAAATGGCTGGAGTGTCTGGTTTGCTGTCTGCCCAAGAACTGATCTTTTCGTTTTCTAGAAACCATTCACAAGTTCCTTGATACTCTGTGGCTTCGGATGATATTGAGTCAATGATGGCCAGCTGGTCTGACTCGTTGACCTTGAGCCAGGATACGATAGATTCGTACTGCTTTGCATTCTCTTCAACTTCTTGGTTGCGGACTTTGTTCTCGCTATCTTCTCTCCATTTCCGGATATCGTCGCGCATTGTTTTGGCTTCAGCTATATCTCGAGCGTTCGCCTCCAGGTCGATCAATGACCCATGTTGCTTCAGGTCTTCGAGGATATTACCGAACCTTCTCTCAAAACGTCCCCAGGATGTGGAAAACATCAGCTTCCATCCTTAATAAGGTCAGATGATGGGTTTCCAGAGTAAATGTATAGACTCACCGCTTCGCCGAACAAACTTGTACGCGTACTTGTGAAACTTAAGGATATCGGCGTAAAAGACAGCCAAGGTCTGTTGAAACTCTGGCTGGTAGATAAAGGCATCGCTAAGTATCTCAAATCGCTTGAGAGATTCGGCGATGCTAGCATAACCTTTGATGATTTTCTCAAAAGCCTCGACGTATTCGGACGCTATTCGTAATATGAGAGTGATTGGTGCCCAAATCCATGGTAGATACGGAGTGCCGTTGCATAAGATATCGACTACCTTAGAATAGTGTTCGAGCCCTCGGAATAGAGGCATAAGGCGACGCATATTGCGAAGTGACTGTCTTGCAGCAAGCTGGTTTTCGATGTCGAGTGCGGCTTTTTGGACATTCTGCAATGTGGTGTTTTGGAGTACCCTCTTATCCCCCAAGTTTATCGTGTTATCGAGCTCATCGTAAGCCGTCTTGATAGTTTGCCTTGCGAGCGTTGATACTGCGGGCTTGAGTGGCATATTGATGAATACGTCGCCCAGTCGACGTGTGGTTGAATGTTTGGCTTGTCAAAGAGTTTTGTCACTTCTTCTGGATGATTGTTTATGGCCTTATAAGTCCCAGAGCCTCGTATGCATATATCGGTGGATGCTTCACAAACACACAGCCACCGCCAAATGCACAATGTCGCGTCGATCAGGGCTGTGTCTCATTTGCTGGCCCTCTATGCGGCCAGCAAAACGTTTAGATCTTAACTAAGGGGTCGTTATCTTCAATACATTCAAAGGATTAAAAGATTCTTGAAAACACTTATAGCCATCGAGACATCTCAATGAACATGAGCGCTTTCCTCACAGTATCTGGTCATACCAAGCAATAGTTCAAAGCATACCCTTTTCAATGTTGTTGATTATGCATTCGTTCGCCATGTGCCTCTTAAGCGCTGCGGCCCAACAATGCCACCAGGCTGTGCGTAAGGTGTGCCTCGCCAAGCGCCCTGGCCGCAGCCAACAGCCAGAGCCTGATTTTGACAGTTCGATCTGCTAGACCGAAAAGACTTGACTCTCGCATTCTTTTACTCAAATTTCTTCCAGCAGGTGGATTGTATGCCTTCCGCCAGATATTGAGGTGTATCATAACCTATTGAGGATGGATCCGTCACACAACTGGAATCGATCGAATAAGAGGCAAAGGATTGAAGAGGAAAGTAAAGACCAGCGCGAATATGAGAACCACCAGTATTGGATGTCTGGGTTTCAGGCATTCCATGGGCCCCAGTCGTTCACAGCACCAACTTCTAACAGCCTTTCATCCACTCCGCAATTCATGACCGGAACATTCATTAACCATAGTTTAACATTGGAACCTCACACCAATAGCCATGCATCTCACAACAATAGCCACCAGCCCATTGTTGTGGGCCAACAGCATCTATTCGGAACTTTTCCCAGCTGTCCCACAAGCTCCCAGCCTGCAAACTTCTACGCCGTACCTCCAACTTCAGCTTATCCGGTGTATCAAGAACTAAGCCAGTTCCATACCCCCTGGTTGGCACCGGCTTCTTATCAGCACACTGCTGTAACTACTTCTGGTGTTTCTTACCGTCACCGACAGCAGGAAAACCCGATTCCGGAGCAGGCCTTGACTTCATCGACTATTCAAGGTGCAGTATCCCAGAACAACACTGCTGATGCTGAGTCTTGCACAACACTTCAGACTTCCGAGAACTCACTCTTAGAAACCGTCTGTTTCGGTATGGTGAGTAGCAGAAACTGCTTCTCTTCTCTGTTTGAAGGCTAACTTCACAGATTACATCCATTGCTGCAAGGTGTGATCGAAAGGGTTCAACCAAAGCATTACCGTCGTCTTTTCCAGTTAATTTAGAATCTTCAACTCGTTTCTGTGCAAAAGAGATTCCTGAAGTCACTGGACAAATCTTATCAGAGCATGGACAGATGGTGCAAGGGTTGCTCGACGAGGAGGTCCTCGACCTCCATGTCTCATGCAATCCTAATGATACCCATACTCCCGAGAGTAAGAAAGGATCAAGTGGCTTCATACCAGTATCATGTCACATGGGGATTACCCTGTATGGCCCACTGGAGCTTTTTGATGAGCTCGGAGCCTGGTTTGAGGACTATCAAGTATATTTGCAAGATCCACGGGAGTGTCATCGGCATGTCAGATACTGTAACCCCCATCGGCTTTCTTCCGATGATCTTTCGTCTTGTCCTTTTCTTTCCGATGTTGTGGCCAAAGGTTCAAAGGCTCTTCAATTGGAGATTCTCGCTCAACAACCGGATCTATTGGATATGCTGAGCAGTCACGATGACTTGGAAGAAACCCCACAGCCCTCGGTCATCAAAAGAGCTCTTAGAAGGTCATTTTCATCCTCCTTTCGTGCTTGTGCTCTTTATTAACAGTCCATAAGGCATCAAAAGCAGGCTCTGACGTTCATGTTACGCCGAGAACGCGGATGGGCATTTAATGACCAGGAGCCAGACGTTTGGGAGATCATGGATACGGACCAAGGTAGATTGTGAGTTTATGACTTATTCTCTCTGCTTACACGTATGTCTACAAATTTTCTAACCTTTCAGTTTCTTAAACCGAGTCTCCAATGCTTCGCAGTTAGAAGAACCTCCTCAGTGTTATGGCGGTATTGTTGCGGATCCTATGGGTCTCGGAAAGACTTTGACTATGATAGCACTCGCGGCAACAGACTTGGAAAGCGACGGCAGTCAAATGGACACCGATTATGAGAGTCATCTAGATGTCCCGACTACTCTCATAGTTGTACCGCCTCCGTGTAAGTTCACAGTCGTACCTGAACCCGCATAGCGTTGTTGGCCTAACTTTTCGTAGTAATAGGAACATGGGAAGAACAGTTGTCCGAGTTCGTACTAATAATCCAAAAATCGTAACAAGCTGACAAAGATACAGGCATGTTGTCGAAGGTGGTCTGGCCAGTCGCCGACATCACCGAGAAGGCCGGTTAGCTTCCACCAGCGAGCTTGCAGGTTTAAGTATTGTGTTAACGACGTATCACACCATCTCGGCCGACTGGAGCCCGTTGGATAACTCAAAAAGCTCAATCATGTTCTCTGTGCGTTGGAGAAGGATCATCCTTGATGAAGGTAAGCTTACATTGACACAGCAATCCATACTATCATAGGTTTCTAGACTAATAGCCTAGCCCACCTTATCCGAAATGGTAATTCGAGAATGTCTCAGGCAATATGTGCACTCGAATCCAAGTCACGGTGGGCGGTCACCGGTACCCCCATCCAGAACCGCCTCGGTGACCTTGCAACTCTCTTCAAGTTCATCAGAGCTTATCCTTACACCGACCGGAGATGCTTCGATGCCGACATATCTCGTCTTTGGAAGACCGGCGAGTACCAAGAAGCAATAAAGAGGCTCAAACGTCTATCAAAGTGCCTTCTTCTTCGACGAGACAAAGGAACAGTCAGCCTTCCACCCCGACGAGATTTACAATGCCCTGTCGACTTCAGTTTAGAAGAGCGATCACTGTACGATAGTTTACGCGATAAAGCTATCATTAGCATAGATGAGGCTCTGAGAAAGGATTCCGACTCCTCTAGGTCGGGAGCTTATGTCAATGTCCTGCAGCAGATCGAGTCGCTACGGCTTGCTTGCAATTTGGGACTGCACTATCATACCAGGCATGCCAAGACATCTCAGGGTACGCAAGAAGTCGAAAACTGGACGAACATTGCACAAAGCACCTTCAATTTGCAGCGAGATATGGGACCCATGATTTGCCGGCAATGCTCCTCGACGCTCGAGATCACAGAAACGTTCCTTGAAGACCCAGCGTCTATGCACTATAGTCCCGTGTTCTTCAGCTGTCTTGCCTTTGTTTGCGCCGAATGCGCGCTTAGTTCTGGACAAAACGCCGGATGTGGCCATAGCCCTTGCTGTCCCATGAGCTCCGTCTCTACGAGTGGGCGCTCCCTTGAATCGAGTCTGCCAGACATGCAGCCGCAGCTGGGTATGGGCTTGCCATCGAAAGTAGAGGCATTGGTCACGGATATTAAAGCTCTGCCTCCGGACGAGAAATGGTAGGAACTATTTGCATCCGACAACTGTAGTAATATCCAGTTACTAACTTGGCGTAGCATTGTGTTCTCAACTTGGAGGCTGACGCTCGATATTGTTGAAGCTGGCCTAGCACAGTCGTCCATTCCAAGCGTCCGGTTCGATGGCAAAGTGCCACAGAAAGATCGACAGAATATTGTGGACAGGTTTAGGACTGATCCATCAGTCCGTGTCATGCTCTTGACATTGTCTTGCGGTGCAGCTGGGTAAGTGACTCTTGACTACCTACTTACCTCAAGTGTCCAAGACCACTGATAATCTCTAGTCTCACTTTGACGGTAGCAACAAGGGCCTACCTCATGGAGCCACATTGGTAAGTCCAACTGCCCAAAAATGGTTGATAAGTGACTGATTGACTAGGAACCCAACTCTCGAGGAGCAAGCGCTGGCGCGTATTCATCGCATCGGACAGGCACGCGAGGTAACTACAGTACGATTCTTCGTGCGAGACTCATTTGAGCAGGTAGGTTATTCCAAACTCACTTGAATACTTCTGACACTGCGGTAGCAAGTCATCAAGGTCCAGGAGTCCAAGAAATATTTGGCAGGCTTGTTGCTCTCGCCTCACGATAACGGGCATGCGAATGAGAATCTAGGAAGACTACAGGTTTGTAGCCAGGACCTTAAATATGCGCATTTACTAAAAGAGTCTAGGAGTTATTGTCGCTGATTTGATGAACTGTGTTCAAACAAAAATTGGGGTATTTCTGTCTGGGAAGATTGAATGGAAAGGAGGGTTGATCGGGAGTCAAGAACAAACACAGCAGGCAAAATAATAAAGATGTCAGAAGATATAGAGCAAGTTCCGTGTGCCAGAACTTTATCTTTCATCATTCATCTTTTTTTTTCTTATCTTTTCTTTCTTGTCTTTTTCTTTTTCCTCTACGATGGTTTTCGAACCGACAACGCTTGTTGTGGTGTGGAGGATTTACAGTTTACGGACCTACCTGCAGGGCTCTGGACACCGGCACTTGCCATTCCATCACTGCCCGGTACTGGGCACTAGATGTAAATTTGTTCATAAGACTACCTCTAATGGTGATTTCTGCCAGTGGGATCTATGAAAAAAGGTTGTTTGTGAGCGGCGTGTTGTAGAGTTTCTCTGGTCAGTAGAGTTCAGGGGGCCTGGATGGGCCTCCCCAACACCAGAACATCATGAGTTCGATCATACAAATAGATTCGTGCTCCTTCGTCTATGCATTGAATAGTCAGTCTTGGGCAGCTGGACTTCTCCAAGATGATTGGCTTGTCAAGACTACCGCCCCAGGCTTTCAGAGCTTCAACAGTACACCCCAAAGTCATTACACGGCAGCTTACACAAGAATGAACAAGATTCGATTTATCAAGCACTCAAAAACTAATTACCGATCCCACTGTGAGCCGCAAATATCTTCTCTGTAAACTTCCAAACAGTCTCATCAACACCCCGTTCTCTGAGTCCTCCCAGCACACGCTCGTTATCCGTGCTCTCGCCCACAGGATTGAGCAGAAAGATCCCCCCTCCTGACTTCTTTGGCGTTTCTTCTCCTTCAGGGGCAGGTACAAGACTCCCATGAACGGAATAACGATCGTTCGTAGCAAAGAACAGAGCACGAGCGCCGGCATCCTCCTGACTCATGGCATTCGGTGACGGTTGCTGACCCAACTTGACATTTCTGGCCAAGGCAGGAGTATCCACTGGACCAGGAAACCAGTGCACGATGCTGATGTGGGGGTTCTCTCGGGAAACTTTCTCAAGAGCCAGTGTGCCCATGGTAGCGGACTGTAAGGACGAGTTCCAGGTTGACCAGTTATTTGGGTTTCGCAGGTCCAAGTCATCCTCGTTTAGTGGCGCCTCTAAGCCTCCTGCCAACACCGAGACAATGCGTGGACTAGAAGCATTGTTGAGTAAGGGCAGGAGTTGCTCCACGGCTCGGAGCCGAGAGTAATAGCGTGTTGTCATTGATGAGTCGAGACCCTCGCTGGTATCTCCTCGGCCCTGCAAGGGCATGAAGCCAGCGGATAGGAAAAGGATGTCGACCTTGGTCTCATTCTGCTTGACAGCCTTGACGACCTTGCCGACCTCTGAAATAAGAGAGACGTCGGCCGTGATGAGGTTGTAACTTCCTTCAGGGCTAGACTGCTTCAACTTTGCCAGGAGGCTTTCATGAGAAGGAGCTGTTTGCGGACGAGCGACAGTGTAGATGCGAGGGGCAGGTGCTAGCTGAGCAAATTGTTGAAGCGCGCTCTGCCCAATGCCTGATGTTGCGCCTATGAACAGGGCAACGAGGCCTTTGGGAAGAGACGCTATTCCAGCGTTGGATTGTTTCACGATTTGGATGTATACCATTGTTATGTAGACTTATTCGTATAAGTGATGAAAGTAGTCAGATGAGTGGGTGGTCAGACATTCTCGATCGGGCTGTGTTACCCCTCTACTTATACATCTTCAACAACTCACCTTAAAACTATTCTATCCTCGATCATGCAATTCAGTATTCATTCAGCATTTGTCAGCTCGCAAGGTGGTGAAATCTTCGTCCGAACACCGGTCGAGTTTGCTGTGGGCGAATGATGACGGAGCTCGGTAAAGATCACGGACAATTGGCAAATGCCGAGTATGCGAAGTCAAAGCAACGAAAATTGCCATACTGATCGGCTAAAAGGATGATAATCCATATTTCTGAAGCATTTTGTTAGTTATGCCATACCATTCTACTGAAGGCAATGACAACGCCCTGAGCTTTTGCGGGGTGACAGGAGAGTAGATGTGTGGCCAACACCGGAATACTGTGTTGAGGATTTGAGCCAAGACCTTTCATTCATTACGTCTATATCTAATGAGAAGTCAATCGCTCATAGTCTATCAATTTACGCCTGCCGAAACAAAGCCAGGGCATTCTTTCGTGTCCTGTTGTGTCGTGATTAGACGGCGATTGAGCGAGACGAAAGATCGTTGTCCAAGTTTAAGTCGAGAGTATGTGACGTTCAAAGAACTCGCCTCTGCAACACGATCGTCTTAGTCTGTTATCTTCATTCACACCGAACAAGACACAGGTATAAGTTACCTAGGTAGCTCAGCCTTACCTACCTACCTATTCAACAATTAGCAGAGCTACCTGCCTCGTCGATGTGGCACAACCGGCCACCTTCTCACAGTCAACGATGTCGCATATAAGGAAGGCAGCAGGCACTCATCTACCACAAATACGGCCAATCGTCCACATTCGTTCTCTTCAATCCGTCTTATGCTCAATCCATCTTACGCTCAATCCATTTTACGCCCAATTCATCTTACCAGTATCCAATCCAAGATGGCAGCGCCAACATTCGCGTTCGAGTCGGAAACAATCAACGACATTCGACTCCTCCCTCAAGATGTTTACCTAGTCCACGCGACAAATTGCATCGGTGTATGGAGCCACGGCTTAGCAGGCCAACTCAAAAGATATTTTCCAAATGCGTTTAAGATATACAAAGACCATTGTCAATCAGCCAGAACGGACCCCGACAATCGATGGTCATCACAAAGTCTTGCTGGGAAATGCTTCATCATACCATCAGAGGCATCGGACGTAGAAGAAGGTGCTCCGAAGATAAATATCGTCTGCTTGTTCACCAGCTAGGGATATGGAGATGGGCATTTTATGACAGGAAGGCCAGGGAGAGACGACTATCCAACAGCTCTGGCACAGACTCAGACAGCTTTAAGGGAGATAAGGACAGAGCTCGAAGCGAAGAAGACCCCAACTGTCTACTCTACGGAGTTTAACTGTGGGACATGCAAGATTCCGTGGATCGATACGTCTATGGATATTGCGAAAGAGTTTGAAGGTTGGGATGGCCGTTGGGTAGTCTTTTATGGTGCAGTATGAGAACAGTTAGCTTTAATACCTGCGACTATGGCGCCTGCATACAAATAGCAGCTTAATACATCATTGAAGATCTGATGGTCGCTATACTGGCGCGGGCTTTCTCAAGTAGTGACATCCGTGGTGAGGAACGGCATATGGAAGTGATCAGTTGTCAACTTCTCCCAAAGCCGGGACAAAGAGCCGCGTGCTCTGCAAAAAGTTACGCTCATTTCGATATAAGCCAGCCAGTAAAAGTTTTCGATACCTCCAACAGCGACCGTGGTGTAGTGGTTAGCATTATTGCCTTCCATTCATCGTCAATGTTAGCAATAGAGTCGGGTTCGATTCCCGACGGTCGCATTCGTCCCAAACGAATTGCAAGTCGCTTCTTTTTATCTTCTGAGACTATCTTGGTCTCCACCAAGATCCAGGTCCAAACCAATCATCTCGTTCTAGCTTACCAGCAGCTTTGTCGAGCCCATGAAACGTCGCGTGTAGAGGATGGTTCTTTTTATACCCTTTCTTGTTGTGTTTATTTCTTTTATCTATTTAAGGATATCAAAGCAGCGAATCAGGAGTTACACACGTATCGGCGTGAGAGACCACGTAGCACACCGGTTCACGTAACCTTATTTCCTCTGCTGTTGTTGACACGAGCATGTAGTGTCTGGATTGAAAACACACTCTGCAGCGCCCGACAATCAGTCTGCCTCCAAGTAACACATTAAGACTTAGATACAGAGTATAAGTCAAAGATAAGTCAGTCTTGCATAATATTCACCGTCACCGCCCAAGCATGCTTCTTTGTCCCATCACCATCTGATCCAAGTCTACCCTACATCCACACCGGTCGATCGTTCTTCCGCCCCACCTCCCGCCTCGCCCGCAAGGCTCCAGCTGCTACCTCATCATCACCAAGCTCCCCACAGCCGACCATAACCACAACCACAGCTCACTACCCACGCCAAACCATCTATACGTCCCTCTCCACCGACACACTTTACAATACCTACCAAAAAAACCACATTCATAATGGCATCCACAGATCCTAAGACCACAGACGACAAGCCCGCCGAGCAAAAGCCAGAGCAGAAGCCTGCCGCTCTCGGCGAAGACGACGAGTTTGAGGACTTCCCCGTCGACGGTACACACCCACCGCTCCTATCGCATTGTTACACCGAGACTAACGTGATTGCGCGATACAGACTGGCAAGAGGATCAGACCGAGGCTGCCAAGGGCAGCGGCGAGACAAAGCACCTCTGGGAAGAAAGCTGGGACGACGATGACACAAGCGATGACTTCTCAAAGCAGCTAAAGTACGTCCACGCCTCCACCCAATCTCTATTCGGTCAATGCTAATCAACGTACAGGGAGGAACTCAAGAAGGTCGACGCGGCGAAGAAGAAATAGAGTACCCAAACCGAGAATCTCCGGGATGTAGCGCAGCAAGCGCTTGCCTCACTACCACCAAACCCAACCCCAAGTTCAACACCAAGCGTTAACCCTACCGTGCCTGACCCAGACGACGTGATACCATCGACTAAAGATCCCATGACAAATCTGTCTCCAGGCGAGCAATGTACTGAGAATTCTACGAGTGAAGATGGGGTTGCGATGGGCGAGAGGGAAAGGATGAAGGAGCGCGATGAGAGATCAAGATAAATGAGGATAGGGAGAGAAACGGGATAATGCGGAATGGATAGACCATCATAGACTGGGTCGGTTAATGAATCAACAAGTAACTATTTCACAAAGCACTCTGAAGCAACAATTGGTCATGTGGGTATGTTTTTATTGGCGTTTCCGCCAGTTCTATTGGTATTTGGTATTTGATTATTTGCTTTGCTACAAGCTAGCCGTTCCCGCCCGACCTTTTTCCATTTTCATAGCCCGTCATCAACAGGTTCATGTACTTCGTATTCCAACAGAGTGGATATTATTTACTTACTAGACAGAGCGGTAACACCGGGCAGCTCCTTGCCCTCGAGGAGCTCCAAGCTGGCACCACCGCCGGTAGAGACGTGGCTGAGCTTGTCCTCGACGCCGTACTTCTTGGCGACGGTGGCGGTGTCACCACCACCGATGATGACAATCTTGCCGTCCTTCTGGACAGCGTCGACAACAGCGTCGAGAGTAGCCTTGGTACCGTTGGCGAACTTCTCGAACTCAAAGACACCAGCGGGACCGTTCCAGAGGATGGTCTTGGCCTCAGCGATGGCCTCCTTGTAGAGCTTGACGGACTCCTCGCCGCAGTCAAGTCCCTGCCAGCCGTCAGGAATACCGTCCTTGTCAGTGGCGTAGCCAGTGTTGGCGTCCTTGTCGAACTTGTCGGCAGTGATGTAGTCGACGGGGAGGACGAGCTTGACGCCCTTGGCCTTGGCCTTCTCAACGAGCTTGCCGACAGTCTTGGAGCCAGCCTCGTCGAAGAGAGAGTTTCCGATGGAGACGTTCTCGAGGGTCTTCTTGAAGGTGAAGGCCATACCACCGCAGACGATGAGGGTGTTGACCTTGTCAAGAAGGTTGTCGATGAGCTGGATCTTGTCGGAGACCTTGGCACCACCGAGGATGGCAAGGAAGGGGCGCTGAGGCTCCTCGAGAGCCTTGGCGAAGTACTCAAGCTCCTTCTTGACGAGGAAACCAGAGGCCTTCTGGGGGAGGTCGACACCGACCATGGAGGAGTGAGCACGGTGAGCAGTGCCGAAAGCGTCGTCTGTTATTGTTAGCATTAAATATTGGGTGGTCCATGATGTTGGGGCTACTCACTGATGTAGACATCACCAAGAGCGGTCAGACCCTTGCGGAAAGCCTCAACCTGAGCCTTATCGGCCTTGGTCTTGTTGCCCTCCTTGTCCTTGGAGGAACCCTCCTCCTCAATGTGGAATCGGAGGTTCTCGAGGAGGATGATAGCACCATCCTCAGCCTTGTTGACGATCTCCTCGACCTCAGGGCCGACAGAGTCAGGGGCGAAGGTGACCTTCTTGCTGAGAAGCTTCTCAAGCTCGGCAACAACGGGCTTGAGAGAGTACTTTTCGTTGGGAGAGCCGTTGGGGCGGCCAAGGTGAGACATGAGGATGACGGACTTGGCGCCATTCTCGAGGGCATACTTGATGGTGGGGAGGGCACCGACAATTCGCTGGTTGTTGGTGATGTTCTTGTCGGCGTCGAGAGGGACGTTGAAGTCGACCTGGTGAGGGGTTGGGTTAGCTTTAGCTTTTGGAGCTTGGGATGGCGGGGTATTGATGTTGAGGCTTTAACAGGAAAGAAATTGTGATTTGGGAAGTTGAGTCAATTGATTGAAGCTGAAATAAAGTCCAGATAATAGACCCCAGCTGCTTCTCTAGCAAAACCACTTCTGGATTGCCCATAACATCTGATGATGCGATGCGGGGAGCTCAACATAATCGCGGGGCAGCAGCTCTACTTACTCGGATGAGGACCCTCTTGCCCTTGACGTCGACGTCAGTGATGGAGAGCTTGTTGGACAGCGACATGATTGCAGCTTTTATGATTGTTCGGAGATGAGGAAAAGGATGGTTGACAGGTGGTGATGTCGAGGAAAGGAAGAAGGGGAGGAGACGAGAGTTTATGGAGGGGAGCACCAGAAAGAAGTAGTAAACAATACAGAGGTTCAGGTGGGGGTCAATCTCAGCGCGATGACGCTGGCGGGGCTTTTGCGGCTGCACTCGCACCTGGTGGGATGATGAGGCCCGTGAATGCCCCTGAAGAATCGACTTTAGCCATGAATCTGGCGTGAGATTTGCTGTTATCAGTGGTCGACGAGGCATTGGTCAAGTACAGTACCGTAAATTGATAATCCAATCCTTTTCCATGCTATGAATCCCAACATGTCATGACATGACATGATCGGTGTCGTCTCGGCCTAGTTCTAGTTACAGGGCCCTGTAAATCCACATCTTCAAAATCACTCACTCGCCTCAACTCACTTCACCTCACAGCATCAAGCACGGGCTTCATCAACCGACATCCATCCTTCACGTCTGAAGTTATCGCCGGGTTACGGGGATCCTCCCGGCTTCTGGCGATGCGGATGCGGATGCCCGGAGAGACGCGGACCGGCTACACCGCCGAGACCACGCCGCTTTACGTTTTTACGTACCTTGTCGGCTCGGTACGTCGACACTGCATTTCGTATGTAATAGCAGTGCATATCTAGAAACGTGGTAGGCCCAACATCATCCATCGTCTGCGGGACGCGACGCATGATATGAGGTATAAGCTAGCGAGGGATAGAAGCTGAAAGAAGCCCATGCTGAATCCAACAACCTCGATTAGCTGGGACCAGATAGTCAAAGCTTGATACCCGTTACCTTTACCCGTTACGATTAGTGTTCTGATCAATCTATCCGTCAAACTTACTACATATCACCCAACCTCATCGCCACAGCCTGTGCTCTATTCTCAGACCACCTACATCTCGGTGAAATATGACAAGACAGACCACATCTTCACCACCTCACACCTTGCTGGGTTCCCTTGTAATCCCCATTTAACCTCCTTCCTGGTAAAATAGTCCGATCCTGTCGGTAGTTTACGGCCGAGTTCAATCCGGACCCGTCAGCCCTACAGAACAAAGCAAATGTCTATGTTATTGGCAATGACATAGCATTGCTCATCGTCTAGGGTAATGATGAAAGCCTGTCTGCCGTCGTCTTTCGCGCTTATCTTGATCCTTTTAGGGACAATAAATGGTACTTGTGCCGCTTGCAGGGACCGTTTTGTAGTGCTAATATTTGTATACCCAAAGTCTTCCATTGCATCAGCTCTCAACGTCCAACATTGCCACCCTATTCTTTCGCCCATACCGAATCCATCAGGTTATCCGAGGTTTCTGTTGCTTGTTCTAGTTTATTAACGTCCGTTATCTCATGCGCCTAAACCTCTGTTGTTGCTCGAGTTCGACTTGTCCCCAATCCGAAACGCCTCACATCTACATCACTGGGCATAACAAGAAATTGACAACAGCAAGAGCGCAATGCTTATCGAAAATGTAGAATTGAGGAATTGAGGCCAGCAATTGTAATTGTTTCTGCTATGGCCACCTAAAAAGCAAACTCCATTTTTGTTTACCCACACCCAAAACACACCCTCTCGACACACGACAATCCTCCACCACTCGAGATCTTCTAATTCTTCTGAAGCTCGAAGTGGAAGGATCTTATGATCGAGTCGGTATCGTCGATAGCGAGTGGCCGAACTCGCAGGATGTTAGCATTTGCTTCATTAGATTGAGGATGTGCAATGAGTACTTACCATCAGCCAAGTCCTTGATCTTCGATGTCCTGTTGTTGCTTATGTCAGCATTTGTGACCACCACAGCCACGTGACTTCACTTACACTTGCTTAATCTGGTCGTCAGTCATGTTCAATCCGAGCTGCTCAACACGGCTCTTGATGGCGTTCCAGCCAGTCAATCGGGAGGCGAAGTGGACGTATCGGGACATGCCGAAGTCTGCAGGGTTGATGATCTCGTATGTGCTGGGCTGGTTGAGAATGGCCTTGGCGTGGATACCGGCCTTGTGAGTAAACGCACCTGGTTGTAAGTGTTAGTCTACGCGATTTTCCATCGAACGAAGGAATAATACATACAGAAACCAGTGATATAGTTGTTGAAGGGCACGTTGATCTCGACTGACTCGGCAACCATATCCTCAATCTCCTTGAGCTTGTGCAGCTTGTATCGGGAGGTGACGTAATCATGGCTGTTGACAATCATGCGAGCCAACAGTCCACCAAGAGGGGTGATACCGTTACGCTCTCCGATTCCAAGAACTGAAGTGTCGATGTGAGTAGCTCCAGCCTCGAGGGCGGCATGAGCGTTGGCGATAGCGCAGCCTGTGTCGTTGTGGACTGGTCTTGTTAGCATACCTTCACCCACCACCAAGGACATCAATTCGGAATCTCACAATGGCATTCGATATCGCAGCCGACAACACTATCATACTGTTAGTATCTAATCATCAAAAGGTAACTGATGTGAGGTTGTCGAAAGTCGGCTTCCGGACATGCGGACACGGGAAAAGTGGGGGCATCGGAGGAGACAGGGAATCGTTGACTTACCCTCGCAGAGTGCGGACAAGGTCGTAAACTTGACGAGGAGAAGCACAGCCCTATCATTGCTATTAGCATGAGCTCGTTCTGATCCAGAACGCGATTGTACGCACGACTGTGTCAGCGACACCAACACGGTGAACGCCCTCCTTGTCTGGAATGAGTGTAAGTATACATTCGATGTTCAGGTATTCATGCTCAACTTACCAACAGCTTGGTAAAGGCTCAGAAGATCGACGAGGTCACTCTATTTGGAGAATTAGTATTCTTAATTCACACGCAAGTCGTAATCGGGAGGGTGTCGTCGGGACGTACGCGGAACGAGTCTTCGGACGAGAAGCGGACTTCCTTGCCTTGGCTGTGAAAGGTCAGTATTGATGTATGCTAGAAGTTTGATGAGGTGTTGAACATACCTCTTGATGTAGCGGATAACCTCAATGGCAGACTCCTTGATGTATGCCATATCCTTACCGTGGGAGTGCTCCCGGAGGTACTGTGAGGTACCAATGACAACGTCGACACCTGTAAATTATCAGTATGCACTAAAAACGAACGTGGTGTTGAGTGCTGATTTACCGTCGACTCCTGTCTCTACAGCGACCTTGGCATCTTCCATCTAGAGGGGTGTTAACGTAGGCTCGAGGTGCCCAATCTCGACGGGGATCTTACAGTGCACCGCACATCTAGAATTTTGTTAGCCAGCAGTCCAGATAAGTGATGCTTGTCGCAATTTGGGTAAAACTAACGGGTGAGGATCTTGGCCTTGAGGCCGAGCTTGCAGATAGCCTCGCAATCCTTGCGCGACTGGGGAGAAGCCAATGGTGAAGTGAGCTCGATGTACTCAACTCCGAAGTCAGAGAGAGCGGTCGCACTATAAACATGTTAGATGCTGGATATTCGCGGGTCGAAGTCGTCGTACATCTTGATCTTGGTCTCTGTCGCGCAAAACAAGTCAGCCCCACCATACCATTCAAGCATCGCAAGGAAGACAGATGAACATACCAGTGTCGAAATAAGCATTGGCAAACTGCTCTCCCTCTCTTAGGGTACTCTCGATGATCTTGAAGTTGTTGACATTGGAGAGGAAGTCACCGACGGACTGGTAAGGCAGCGCAGCCTTGTGGACGGCGGGATTGGAGATGATACCGTTGCTGTTGGTGGGGTTGGCGATGTCACTGCCATTGGCGGGGGCGGTTTCGGTCGACATATTGGGCGATGTGTATTTGATCTGAGGTATTGGGTATAGAGAGACTTGAGTGTTGAAGAGTAGAATCGAGGTTCAAGTATTTACGAAAAGGCAAATCTGACTCTGTTTAGGTGGGGGCGGGGAAAATGGAAGATATACTAATTGCAAGACTCCGAATGGCGGAGCAAATCAGGAAAAAAGTTTCCATCGAGTGACGCACTCAATACCAAATGATACGCCAAGCCAAGCGCAAACTCTGCTAGCACACGGACCCTTGCCTAGGTCCAGCATGTCCAGGTCCGATGAGAATGACAATTACTCATACTGAAGATCTCCTTGCAGCTACAGGTCAGGTCGGGTTGAACAAGTAGAGGACTGCCGCTTCACGTAACCATTCATGGCAAAGAGTACCAATGATGATCATGGAGTTTCTATACTCGTACTACCTAGGTCCTACAAGGAACACTCCAATTGGCACAAGCAAATCATCAATTTCTGTGTGGTACCTGTATTTTCACATATTCAGCTCCGTTTCTGTGGGATCGCCAAACTCAATTCTTCCAGCTCCAGCAGCACAACACTCAATCTCAATCAACTCTCCAACCGTCACCCGTTAAAACAAACAGCCGATTAACAGTAATTCTTAACAAATATTCACCAGTTTGATTCCATCACCTCCTGACTCAGACGCCGAATATCGGCTCCAAGCTATAGAGCACTTGTAATTGTGTGGGTGTTTTGCACAGGGGGGCCTTGCTCTTTGCGGGGTTAGGCCAATGTTGCCCTTGGCCTGATGTCTAGAATTGGCCGGGCTGCAGATCTGACCCGGACCCTCGATTGGTTTTGACGTCCCTGTCTTTTGCTTCTGCGGCCGGCGGCCCGGTCAAAGCTAGAGAGGCTTGCATTTGGTGGCAAAGGTAACCTTTTATTAGAAAATGTCGGAAAATCTCCTCGGGAAATGTCCTCTCCATATCAGCTACTCCCTCACCGCCATCATCTCTTCTACCATTAGTCGACCGTGCCCTCGAGAATTAACTGCACTTGTCGTGTAGATTAGATTTAGATGTATACTTCCGCCAGTCAGTAACTACTCTATCGTATTTAACATAAATCAAGTTGCCACAAAATGCAGGCTGTTCTCTTTCGGTCGTAGCAACAGAGCTCAAATGTATCGTCCATAGACTATAGCTTAATTGCTACTTAGTCGATCTAATCAAGGTAGCTGACATTTGCTTGGCAGTACGTCGCATGGCCAGCAAAACAAAGCAATCACGTCAATAGCCACGCAACATCCACACAACGTTGAATAAAATAAACCAAGACGTCTGGATCATTTTGACTGTCTACCGAAACTCCAATGACGCCCAAATTATCTAATCAAGAGCCAATCCCCTTCCAAAGGAAAAGACATTAGGGGAGTGCTGCAGGTGTCTCAAACCCCCGTATCCGCAGCGGCTCTGAAGCCACGTTCGCAATCATGCAGTATATAAAAAGGAAATCCCAACGCCAGTTCTATGTGACGACCTAATCGATCGCCTCAATTAGATGTTCCAATACCATCAACCTGCAACTGGCTCGTGGCCGATTGACATCAAGGGACATAATAAAATGGGCTTAGTCAGAAGCGGAGTTGCTCAGGGAGAGGTAAGCTGTCCAAGCGATACCAATTGTTGACACGAAAGGCTGTAAAATCATTAGCATGTAAATTCCAAAACCCATAGTAAATTCAACATACCAGCTGGAACTGAACAGGCATCAAGCGGAAGTTGACAATCTGCACAGCAGGCCAGATAACGTAGTTGGCCTTGAGCGTAGGGATGTACATATCCCTAAGCTTGTTCGAGATAGCGCGACGGCCACCACCCTCAGCGATAGTCATGGTAGTATAGAACACAGCCAGACCGAACGGCGCAAAGATAAGCTGGTCGAAAGCAACGCGCTTCATGGCGGGAACGAAAGCGGCGGTCTTGGTGACAGGGAAGATGCGCTCGAGGAAGCGGAACCACTTGAACTGAACGGGAGCCATGCAGAAACCATATGCCATGAATCGCGTCAGACGCTCAAAGTCGAAAGGTGGGGGAAGGCCGACCGAGTCGGGGATCAGGTCTCGCTCGTAGAAGGGGTTCTTGCGGTCGAGCTCGTGGATCTCAATAGCGATGCCGTCGTTCTTCTTGAGGCCGCCGGGCTGGCGGACGGCTCGTTCGCGTATAGCGGTGATGGATTGTGCGACGGTATCGGCGACGCCTCCGAGGATGGCGTTTGTGACCATCATGGTCATGACTGGGGAGTGTCAGTTATGTCATCGATGCGACAGCGATTGGCCGGGAACGTACGGGGTCGCTCGTCATAGTACGAGTTGAATCGAGCTGTAAGCCTCGCGATAAAAGCCATTTCGATTATAAAGACGATGGTATGCAGAAGAGGCTGTTCAAGATTATACGTCGTCAGCGTCGAGTCGAATTGAACAACCAGCGCAATACCAGAGAAAAGGACAGACACGACGATAAAAAAGAGTGCGTTAAAGAAAAGAAAAAGAGAGATTGCGCAAAGGTAGTGGATAGGAAAATGTCATGAACAAGCGAAGAGATTGTAGACGATGACGATAGAGTTGAACAGTAGTTGGGGAAATACTGGGGAAGTTAAAGTGGCGACTGATCATAGAAGGTGGGAAGAAACAGGGAGCGAGTCAATGCTAAGGTAAGGTAGTAAGAGAAGTAACTTACGATGCGACCGTAAATGTATTTGGAGTTAATAGAGCGGATGAACCGCCTCTGGTTAAGTTCCCACGTCATCTTTGGCGATATGCGATAAGGAATATGGGAAGGAAAAAAGAGGGACTCGATGCGATGCGATGCGCTTTGGTTTTGTAGAAAGGCGTCGGTGGTGGTGATACAAGGGAGAAAAAAAGACAGACAGAGAGGAGTGAGAGTCGATCTGCACAACCAGCTTCGAAGCGCTGAGGAATGACGGCGGATGTGGGCGCGTGTCAGGTCGGCTCAAGGGCGGATTCTTCCTTACAATATGACGACAGATGCAAGCGCACAGTCACGCAGTGGGCTTGGCGGGGGAATAAGGAGGTGGATGACACTCTGGCCGTTGACGGGGGCGTCTATTCGTATCTCGATGGGTATTTGCGACGACGACAACGATAGATCGTGGAATATATGAGAGAGAGAAAGAAGTTGGAGAAGAAAAACAAGGAGAAACATGGATGCAGCATTGGTCTGGATGGATCAAGTCATGCGACCAACCTCTTCGCACTCCCAGTCTCAGCTCGGAGCGACAGTGCACCGTTGGTGGTATTCTCACAGTGTGGCATAGGGCAATTCTCCACGTTTCGCCAGGCATCAACGGCCCCTCATCTATTGGTTTTGCTCCATCTCCAGCTGCTTCTAACACTGTGCGTGATCAACGCCTCTTACACAAGGACGCAGCTATCATCGATTCATGACGATGTTGGACCTTTTTCTTGATTCTGCGTTTGTGCGACACAGGAAGGAAACCGTAGTTTTGTTTCTGACTTTGTTGTACTGTACCGTGAACCCTCCCAGCCGCTGATACCCTTGTCTTTTGCTGTGGACCACTTCCGGGGATCCCGGCCGGACACTGCATTCACGGGCTCACACCGGCTCCGAGGGTCCGTGATGGGGATATAATTCTGTCTATTTGTTACAAATGGCTACCAACATGCATATAAAAAAGGCAGAACCAACATTCACCATTAATCCTGCAGTGAGAGTAAGGGTAACGCAAAGTAGTGTATTGGATAGTATCGCTGCGGCTGAGCTGATGACACCGCTCTATTGCACCTAACACGTTTCATGTCTGAGGCAGTGCCACGCTCGTAAGGCGTATCGCCAGCGTTGGTTTTACCACTCAAGTGTGTTCTGATGGGCGAATCTGACCCGTACTCGTCGCAGAGACAAAAGTCCTGCCTCCCAGTCTGCCCAGAGTTTTCATTTCCGTGATTCCGGTCACGTGTTACGGCCAAGCATTTCAGATGCCCTGAATACCGACTTAATGACTATCTTGATAAAAATGAATTCCTCACTCAGAATCACAAACCGTTCAATTATTATGGCTTGATGTTCAGCCAGCCAGCCACCTGGTGCAAGGAGTCGAGTCGAGAATTCAGGGTCCAGTCCCGACAGCCGTTTTAAACCCGTGCTACCGGCCCCTGCCGCCCACCCTGGAGCAGTTCCATCCGAAGAATGAAATGCAGCATTACAGTTGGAAATAGAAAAAGATGGCAATTTCTTGGTTATAGCACGTAATGCTGAACTACTAGTACAATTGAACTTCCTGTTTCGCTATTGTTGAAGCCGACCTCTTGTCCATTTGCACAAAGCGTCTCTCATACTGAAAGTGTCCACGCTCCCCAACTTTAGCTCGAGAGCATCTTTTTCTTGGGACTGTGCAGCTCAAAGCGACCGCCCAGAGGCTGATAATGCCTATCTATCTCAAATTGCACAGTTCGGTCAATCTCCATGCGTTTAAGCCTCTTGTAAACATGATCTTGAGCCACGGTGCCGCTCAATGAACCCCCTTCACCTGGACGCATAGCAGTGTCGTTGTCCGTTACCATTCTTACCCATTGAGGCGGAAACGATGCTTCGTCGCATAGCTCCAATGCCCTCTCGACAGTCCGCTTGCTCACCTTGGCTCCCCCATCAATCATCAGGTGCATACAAATCGATATATTGTTTTTCTCATAAGAGTCAGTGAGTCTTCCTTGAAAAATAGCGATAGCCTTTGCCAGTACTTCCTCCCAAGGTGTGGCTCGCACAACTTTGAGAACCAACATTCGCTCGATTTCTATATTTGGGTTTGCTCCATTGTCGAGTAAGAATTTAATTACAGATGGACTCTTCGAATCCATCAAGCGAATGCATGAAAAAAGAGAAATTGCCGGAACCAGTTGTCGTCCTTGTAAGTTTTGAAACATTGATGAAAAAAACCCGACTTCTGAGTAAGGATTGTTCGATGCCATTTTGGTAATGACAATGCCTTCATGATTTGCTTTGGCTCTGACATATTCCACGACCGACGCTTGGGTTGCCAAACAGAGAAAATGTTGATCGGGACTGAGAACGTCACATACGTTGGTTGTGTATATCTCTTGTCGGCCTCCCTGCCCCACCAGCTTCACTGCCCTGAAGGGAGTCGGCTTGTCTGTATGCCACCAGGGCATGGTTGTGTAGCTACCACTGCAATGATCTCGTAGAGCATCTATCACCTGCACTACTTGGCTGCTTGAATCGTTTGATGCGTGTGCCGCGTAGTCCAAGCATTTGTGAATATATGAACGAAACAGTGCGATCCCGTGCTTGCTTTCTACCATTGATCGCATCTGAATCTTGGCCAAAGCAGCATAAGCTGCAGAGATCCTAAGAACGGCATCATAAGGCGCCTCAAGGTATTCCCTGAGCTTTTGTTGGGTGATATCGCTCCAGATAAACTCCGAAGCTGTTTTGTGCAGATACGTGACACTACCTCCGAGGTCGGGAGGGGATTGGGTCGGGCTGGTAATATTGTGATGAACCTCGAGCAAGCCTTTGCATCGACTATTAAGTCGGCGACGCATGTCTTCCAATCGCTCCGATGACTCTTCACGTGTCACAGAGATGGGGGTTTCGTTCATGACTCTGTCTATGAATTTTACCTCATCTGCATACCAGAGGAGCATCAAGGACGGTGGTTCTTCACACGAGCTCATCAACCTAAATAGTCTTGCGGTGTGCTTAAGGAACATGGGGTCAATACTCTCAAGAATCCTTTCATATAGCTTCTCAATTTCTGCTGGAAGTTGATCAAGCCTTTCCTCGAGATCCTCAACGCGGTCACCAGCCCCCATACCACTCAGGAGTGAGGCCACGACAATTGTAACCCATAAGAACACCCCACTGGCCTTTCTGGCAACAGATCGGATAAGACCCTTGGCGACCTCAGCTTGTCTTCGTTGCAATCTCTTGAACTGATCATCTGCTTCAAACTTGTCAACGACGTAGTTTTTGATGTCTTGGTAGGTCAACTTTTCCATTCTGAGCCTGGGGCAGCAGCCCAGAGCGTCCTCAAACTCCGTCCAAGGGCGACTTGAGACGCAAATTTTGATGCGAGAGGCCACGCAACTCTTGACAAGAGTAATGAGAGCATTGCAATCGCCATCAAACTCATCTAAGCCGTCAATGAACAGCACGAGATTGGCGCGAGCGCTGATATGGACGACCGCCTGGCGAAACATATCACCCAGTTCGTCTGGACTAAAGCCCTTGGGATCTTCGTTCAATAAACACAAAGATTCCCATCGTGACGGGGAAACCATAGGGATAATCTCTGGATGTGCACCAAGTAATTGAACGAGTAGCGTACGGAATAGACCTTCTTGAGACGCCTGTATCTTCGATCCGATGGCCCAAAAGTGGAAGGAGGCAATAGTAAGCTTCTGTTCACTTCCTGCCCAGTGTCTTAGATACTCTTCGCATCTACCGTGAGGTATGACCAGCTTTGTTTCGTCGTCTTGTTCCACGGCCTGGCTCGTGGGTTGAAGGATATACCGCATCAAGGTGGATTTTCCAGAGCCCGGTTTCCCAGTAATCCAATAGATGCTGTCTTCAGATTCGAGCCACTCTTTGAACCCGATAGATGGCCTGGAGACAGCATTATTACCCTCAAATATCCAACGGAACGTCCCCTCATGAGCATCCTTGATCGTCAACTCTCTCTCTTGCATGGTATCGTAGCGAAGTCTTTGAACAAACAATCTCTCTAATCTGTCCCTTCTCTGTTTTGGTAGCTGAATACTCGACGAGTCTGGGGGGTCAGATTGCCCATCGGACTTATAGATATCAGACATCAGAGCACCTACGAGCTCAGCCTTAATTTGTTGATGTTGATAAAGGCCGCCGGTCAGAAGCTCAAGTGCCGAAAATCCAAAACCTGTTTGCGTGCCATAGGTACTAGATGGTGTACCCCCCAGGTCTTTGAGGTCTGCTCTCATGGTGCGTATCTCTGATAGCATTTGTTCCTGTCTTTCCAAAGTTGCTTTTGCAGTGATCCTAATACCAATTGTGAGCTTTGTTCCGAGTCATGGGCCAGGCATCTTACCTTAGATTGATGGTCAGGAAAAACGTCAGGTCCGCTTTCACGTCCTTCAACCTGGTCTCTAGACTCTGAAGTTTGTCCTCCTTCCAATGCATCAACCATGCTTTCTTCACAGCATCGCGTTTTCGCGCTTGGCCCCCTCGTCCAATCCGTTCTAACGAATCGAGCATTTCTTTGGAAAGGACGGCACTTTTCTCTGCCAGCGAGTTGATAGCTGTATCTGACCCTGGACGGGTAGAGATGGTTTGAAGCTCATGTTGAACCACTTCAAGCTTTGTTGACGAATCTTGCAAATCCTGAAAACTTAAAGAGAAAGATTGTAGATCGGGCGGCGCTTGGCTTATCTGATATGCGGTCACAATGAAACGTGTGCCGAAGTCGATCACTTGTAACACACTGGCTGCTGCGCCGAGGGCAGCAAGTTCAGCCATGGTAAATAAAGCAAAAGAGTTGAGAAAGCAAGATCAAGTTGATGAGAGAAAGAAAATGAACGTTAGAAGGCTACTCTTTTATGTATGACGAAGGCAGCTTTCAGCTGATGCCGTGAAAGCGGTGGAGGCTGTACAGAAGCAGGCTGCATGGAAGTAGGCTGTATAAACACATCCGCGTCCAGTGATTCGCTGGGTATCAAGTGGCTTGCATGATTGTAATTTTACCCCAATAGAGTGTACTGAACATAAGGGGATGCCTTGGCAAGAGGGCGGATTTTCAGCTTGGCAGAGCCAGGCATTGTAATGTGTTCTGTCGTGTATGTTGGTCAGCGAGATAGCCACACTTCCATACCAGGTGGTGGCCTGGGGCGTTGGTACGAGTCAACCACATAAGATAGTTGCAGAAGAGTGCATCGTCATGAAGAAGGAAAAGACTGGATTATCATGAGCAAATACAAACAAACAAACTTTACACAAAGGGTATACTCCAGTTCCGAACCCCAACCAGAAACAAGTCTATAAAACCAACCAACCAACCAACCATTCATGACCAGCAAAAACACGCTCGCAACATGCCCAGCTAGAAATCCTACTCTAGCTCATCATGCTCCTCCCATCGCTTCGTCCCCAACTTGCGCATCTTTTTGGGACTACCGCTGCCGCTGACAGCTACCGGCCGAGGCTTGTCGCTACCAACGCGCATGCGCTCAAGCTTACGTCCTAGGTTGGACACGCCGTCGCTCTTGGGGGTTTTTGAGGTGGGAGGTGCAAAGTCTTCGCGCTCTTCGAGGGGTTTGCGCTTGGTGGGACTGCGGGAGGCGAGTTCACGCTTGAGAATGCCGTTTTCGCGACGGAGTCTGTCGACTTCTTCCTCGAGGTCTTCGATAAGGACGTTCTCCTTGTCACCGTCTTCGTCGGGGGCCAGGCCACGTTCGAGGACTTCGACCTTGCGGTCCCAGTGCTCTTCGGTGCGTTCTTGTTCCATGGCCATAGAGTTCTTCCATCGGGCCATTTCGAGGGCGAGACGCTGTTCGAACTCAATGGCGCACTCTTCACGAATGGCTGCTTCGAGATCAAGCATGCGGTCCTCCATGGTAAGAAGGTGAGCTTCAGCAGCAACTCGCGCTTCAGCCTGTCGATCAGCTTCTTCACGCAATTGATCGGCCTCATCACTAAGTCGGGCAATCTCAAGCGCTGCAATCTCCATAGTTACACGGTCATCTGAGCTCATGGGAGAATAGTTTCTATACGATCCTGATCCTGGAGGCATGAATGGGCGTGCGTGCTGGTGTGATGGGCTGACAGAACGGTTATGGGCCATCTGAGGGGGTTGAGAGAGGATGGTGGTTGTGATGGAAGGGATGCGAGGTACTGCAACCTCACGGGCGAGGGCGCTATATCGCAGGATCTGAGAGGTAGCATTGAAGTCGCCCCGAGGGTCAGCGGTGACAATCATCACGCCTCGCTGGGGGTTCCGACGAGGAGCCTGGGAGTGTGTAGATGATGATGAAGGGAATGAGTTAGAGAAGAGAAGCTCAGTGAGCTTGCATTGTCTGAATGGGACGATGTTGGGCTATTGTGTGTTAGTTACCGTCAGTCACTACGTCAATGGCAATAATGTCAACTTACCTTGCTGTGGCTTGCAGCCTCACTCTGCGTCTGAAGACATTGACCCAAGTACATGAGACTCTCGTTAATCTTGCCAGCCTCTGCAAGTGTAGCGCCCGCCGTCTTGGCTTCTCGCGCACGCTCACTACCCGCAAGATCAACGATCGTAAACTTGCTTCCCTCCCAAGGACCTGGTCTTCGGCTACGAGTTCTCTTCTTGACCTCAAAGACAAAGAATCCGTGACTTCGGCTTGAAACACTGTTACTACCGGTACCAGCGACTCGGCGCTCTTGTAGACCAGCCTCGATGACTGTCAAGGCCTCGGTGTAGCTGGTGCAGATGACCTTTCGCAGACCAGCAACAACCTTGCGGTCTGGTGACAGCTCTGTCGACTTGAACAGCAAGGGACGGCGTCGCATCTCCTTGGTAGCGCCGGACTTGGTTGGTGGGGTGAGAAGATCGTAGATACGGTCGTTGTGGACCTCGTACATGGAGATGACGATAACATACTCCGCTGAAGGATCGCACGAGACGTTGATGCCGCTTACATCGGGGAACTGAGGAAGAGCCGAGGCGCGTGTGGTGGTTCGTCGTGGTGGAGGAGGTGACAGGAGACTATGATCGCCCTTGATTTCTTGTTTAGCAACATTCTTGACACGGCTGGCAGTAGTAAGGGACATGAAGTGCCTGGCTGTAGCCCGCTTGGGCGTAGTAGGACAATTCATTGCGCTCGTAGACGCCTTGAGACTTTCGAGAGGCTGTCTGTCACGCTCAGGAGAACGATCCTATCGCTCTCTCAGGCGCAGCGTCTCGTCGGCCTCGCTGACTAGTCGTACACTTTTCGGACTTGAGGCGCAGTCTTTGGGAAATGCTCCGGGGATATTGTCGACAAGTTTAGAGACTTGGCGGCCGGCGCTGGGGGACTTGACAAAAGAGAGAATCGAGGTCGGGGGTCGTACAAGCATGGGAGTAGCGGCGCGAGAAGGCGCCCTTGATGCGACGGACTCGCGGTATGGAGGGTCGAAGAAGTGGGAGGCGATGGTGAGGTTGGACTCTGTGCCGTCGCATGCCTGAAGGGAGTCTTGGGCCATGTAAACAGAGTTACCGTCGATCATGTTTTCGCCAATGGATCGAAAGAGAACATCCATGGCGAGTTGAGTCAACCCGCGCTGTGTCTTGCTGCCCAGGATAGTATGTGTCTACAATTGTCAGTCTTGTCTTTCCGCTATTGACGATTTGTTTACCTTTCCTGAGCCAGTGACGCCCAAAGTAGCAACAACCGCATCTGTGCCCTCACCACCCTGAGGCGCCAAAACACCCTCAACGAAAGGCACGATTTCTGTGCAGTGGAAAACATCGAGCTGCGACGCGTCCTCTTCAAACACCTGAGTGAAGGCAAACTTCTCAATAGCTCTTCGTCGGTCCGTTGGAGGGTTCAAGATGATATGTGTAGGATGCGAGCCGTCCTCTGAAGGTTCAACGTCGAGAATACGCTCCGTATCGCCGTTGCGCGAGGAGGGCGGTGGGCGAAGCCGTAGATAGACCTCAAAAAGGTTATGCGATGCCTTGCGTGAGGCGTCCATGATGCTATGCTCGTTTTGATGACTTTCAACAGAATACAGATGCAAATGCGAAAGGAGAATGAAGCGCAATTAGAGAGGTGAAGCTGGCTGAAAGGTGGATTCACGGATGGGTCGTTGACGTTACAATGAATGTGGGAGTTGATGTTTACTCGCATACTGCATTGGCGTTGCTGGCGGGACAACGAGTATGGGGACGATAAGATTAGATTAGATACTAGTTAACCGCCACGCGCGCGGCTGTAAGCACGGGCCCTCAAATCCTCGAAACATTCCATTTTGCGCCACCAAGAAAAAAAAAGATGAATGTGGAGATGATGCTTCCTGAGGCCTTCATTCTCGAACGGCAGCCTCAGGGACCAGGATGTAAGCAGTCGATTGAGTGGTGTCACTCCAAGTGGTGCATCGTAAGGTTTTAGCGAACAGATGCAGCCACGACATCCGCTGGATGATGTTAGTCATTGGCTCCTTCGCTGAAGTTTGTATCGGAAGCTTCCTGATCTAGAGGCAACTTTTAGCTTCAGACCTCTTCGCAATGAGAGCTACAGTAAGCTAGACTTGATTCACATGCTAGACACCACGCCAAAAGGATGAAGCTTCGTGGCAGCCAGGATGCGTGGCAGCATAAAGAGTCATCGCTAGGTGAGGGGGTGTGAGAGTGTGACAGCGGAACTATGTAGCCAATGACATTGTGTCTAGAGCTGCTGATTCCCGGGGATGGTGATACTAATTTGACTCATAAGGAGTCATAAAAAGCATCCTTATGTGTTCATTCTGCAGAAGCTTCACCTCAATTTCAAGTCAGCAGCTGTGCCGCTCTTCTCTGCTACGTTCCGTGTCGTAAAGAGTAATGCCGAGGTAGCCATTGGTAAAACAGCGAGTCGTCGAGAAAAAAAAATTCTGGACGATCAAATAGAGGGGCACCGTTTACTGGGCAATGACAATTTGCGCTACTGGAGATTCTGACTCTAAAATTTGGTCTGGCGCTAAAGACTGCTGATGACGGCAGTGCCTTAGTGGTATTGAGAGGGGTATTGAAGTGAGGGGCTATTGTTGAATGAAGAGGATAGAATTGACAATGCAAAGACCACGTAGAAATGGGGATTGAGAGAAGCAAAGACCATTGTTGTCCTTGTTTCGAATCTCATTGACGACTGGCGCGTCATGGGCCGATCAAGGTTGAGTCTGAGAGCCCAACAGCCGAGTAAACGAAATGAGGTGAAACGAGTAGTATCAAAATTTCCATGGAACTCGGCCCAATGTTGCTTCAAGCTTCTACGTAACAGTTGGAAGAACCTCTAATCCAGGCACGTATCACGAGACGTAATGCCATTAGCTCTCACCAAAAATTTCTTCCCCTTGTTTGCTTGCGTCGAGACTTGCCTACTGCGGGTTCCGAGTAATTAGTCGCTTCGTCAACTCCGGTTGTCGCTTAACAGAGGCAGAAAAAAAAAGGTCGTAAAGGTAGAGGATAACCCCACCAGTGGCCGTGGCAACATGGAACGATAGAATCTTGGAAAAGAGATTTCTCTTGATTCGACCGAGGCATTGATCTCGGGGTCCATACTCTACTCTTGGTAATTATCGTCGCTCTTGGTTCTAGTATGCACGAGAAGGCTGACGATGCTTCTCTGGATCTCATCCGATAAAGCTCCTCTGTTTGCTGGGTCCCTTGTGGAACTTGAACTCGAAAGTCTGGAGGGGCGCTTCACCTGGCCACTGACATACATAACCGCCTCATCTAGTCTAGCCTACACGCCCCTGTTTGACTTGACGGTGGATCTCGTCACTGCGGAGCTTCAAGTTGAGAATGCTTGGCTTGGTTGGAGGGAGAAAACGAGGGGTCTTTTTTTTAACTTGGTTATCCCGGCTCCAGCGTCTGCCGTGCCTGAGCATGGAGATTGAATGGCGCGGCAAGTCGAGAGGTAAAAGAGCCGACGTAGTCTTGGGCTTTTCGTATAATGAGCCATTGGAGTAAGGAAAAGTGTTGTTTGCTGATGGGATGTAACCACGTTAATGTGACTGACTTGGCTGCAAATATTATATGCAGCCACTTGATGTAAAGCCACCTCATTCTGGATCTGTGCAACTCAAAATGGACATGTCGTTTTCTCCCCGAGGTTTGTTCCGATATCCAATATCTTTTATTGCATCTCCCTAGTCATACAGTAGATGGATATCCCTTGTCGTGGTCTCACTCTGGAGTATGACTGGTCCCCTAATTACTGCTTTGCTCGCCTCACGGACCAGGGAGCATGGGGTATTTCGCTCTGAAGTCACTGATGCCAAAGCCCGAGCCATTCTGAGACCTGTTCTCAACACTCGGACTTGATCTCGCGCTGATTGCACGTAGACTCTCTCAACTGCAGTAGACATTCAGCATAGCATACGTAGCATAGCAAAAGACCACAGAATAGTCTCCTTGCATCGCATTGACTGAGACATATCAGCGCTTCTCATGGAATACTCGTCCATGGTTGGGCTTCTACCTGAGGCTCCAAAAAGCGGTGACGGTGCCAGCCATCCTAATTGGGTCTAGTGCATTTGGTACCTTCCTCCCGCACACTCCCCCCCGGCACTGCCTCGAGACGTCTTGCCCAATCAGGATCGACCCCACTTAGAAGACGGAAAAAGTTTGGGATATTTCTCTCGTCCTCTCCCCTCGCTCGCTTTTCCCATCATCACCAACCCAAACCAAAATCCCCTCAAGACAACGAAGTCGCAATTATTCAGTATCACCCAGAGAACATCCCATACCAAACTAGATCGAGTCACCATGCCTTCGGCCGTCGCTGAGCTGTAAACGCCCACTGCGGGCCGTGGCTGATTTCCCTGTCGCGGCTCGCAGTCCAGCAGTTCACCGAGTTAACCAGTCAATTTTCTCTCGACCTAGTTTTTTACAGGCTTTCCCGCTCTTGGAGCTGAATGCTCTACCGACAGTCTGTCTCTGAAACCAACGATCCTGCGACTTGCCCGTTTGTGAAGGGGCTTTTGATATACTACAACCATTAACCTACCTCTACGTCTACCTACCTACTCCTATACCTAAACGACAACGAAACATACACTTTTTGTTTCGAGATAAGACCCTCATACGTGTCTTGTTAACTTTGTTCCATTACATGCCGCTTATCATACATACGAAATTCTCGAATTAAGTTTGCTTCATTCGACAACAATAGCGACAATTAAATAACGGCAATACATTCGCCCAAACTCGCGACTTGCAAATCTTCAATTACACCAATCGAATTACATACAATCGAAATGTCTCGCAATATCAAGCGCAAGTTTTCGACTCCGGTCAAGACAAAGACCGCCAACCGTCGCCGCCGGATATCCGACACTCCTTCTTCCTCTTCATTAGATCTCTCGGACGATGGCGGTTACTCTGCTGTAGAGGACATTAGCGACTCTTCTGACGACGATGAGGATGATGTAGCCGCGGCCGAGGAGGAGAATATCATGGGAGAAACTAAAATTCCCACCCCACAGCCAGCTCCTCGGCCGCAACCGACTATTGAGGAGGACGATGCCGAAGAGGAGGATGACAACGACGAAGATGACGAGCAGGAAGGCTTGGACATTGATGAGGATGAGACCGGCAGCTGGGGAGGCATTGTGTCTGACGTTGAGGACCAGCCCGATATTTACCAAGATGCCAACATCTTTGGCTCAGATACCGCTACAGAGCGCCACGTTCACTTTGATGTGCCCTCTAGCGACTCTGACTCTACCGACACCGAGGATGAGATCGCAGGTTTCTTCCCAGATATCTTTGTTGCCCAGAACACACTGGACCCTGCTTTCCGTCGGGAGATTGAGAACGACCCTGATGAGTCGTCTGGCTCAGGATCATTCTGGGACTACAACAACCAGTACGGCGAGCAAGACCAAGACCAAGAATCGGACGCCGAGGAAATCTTCCGTCAACTGGACGACGATACCCCACTTGCTACGCCAATGGCTTCCCAACCTGCCACTGCTGCTTCTACTCCTGTGCCCATGTTTGAAGAGCCACAGGAGTTGGACGGTTATGAGAGTGAGTCTGCAATGCGGACATACATAATTAGTACTAACAAGCTCCAGCCGATGGTGATACTACCGAAGAAGACGAACCCGAGCCTCCTGTGCGAAGAAAGACTAGACGCCCTTCTCACCCCATGAGCGACGTCTCTGACTCGGATGCCGAAAACACAGTCAAGGCCGAGCGTGGCCAGCCCCGAACGGGTCGTTACAACCTGGACCGCTCCGACAAGAAGCCCATTGCTGTTCTCAACCCGGTAACCGGCAAAATGATGATCTTTACTCCCCATCGCCGACGACAACTCGACCTCTCACCCGAGCAGTTCAACTTCCCCTGGACCACAGAGGGCCCCGAGTCACCCATCATGAGCAACTCTGCCAACCTTATGCTCAGCGCCATGTTTTCTTCCAACACCTTTGGCGACTTCTTCAACACGAATCAGGTCGTTGGTCCCGCCGAGGCCTTCTTTCCTTTCCCTTCTGAACCTAACACCGCCGATGAGAGCTCGACCGCGCCTAGCCTGCAGGAAGAGGAAGACGAAGATGGGGAACTAAACCTGGACCTCGACGACTTTATCGCCTGGGAGGAAAACGACTCCTCAGGGGATGAGGATGAGGGTAACAACTGGGACCCTGCATCAACCCCTGCGCGGCCCAGCACAGCCGGAAGCGAAAAGGAGGTTTTGGGCCACCTCAACTCGGAGACCGTCGGAGCTTTCCGCCGTAACCAAATCAACCAGCAGCTCATCCTAAGCAACCAAGCCACCCAGGACTCGCTCGCATTCAGCGGCCCATATAACTTCACCGCACTCAAAGGCCTTAAATCCGATCGCTTCGATACTGCTGCCGTTCCTCTGACGCCCGCTCGTCGTCATAAGAGGCAGATGAGCGATCTCGCACGCAGCCCCCTCGAGACCGTGTCTTCCAAGCGCAAGGCATCTACCGAAGCCGGTAACGGCCACAAGAGGCACAGAAGCATTTCTGATGTGAACTATCTCCACATTTGATGCGATGCACTCAACACAAAAACGTACGAGGACGGCATAGACTGTTGCCGCTATCCCTGGCCTCGACACTACTATCCTTTACACATTTCCTTGATTGATTTTCTATGGGTCAAACGACCCTTGTTCACAGCGTGCTCGGAGCGTAGAGCCCCCTCCCCCAAGGGACCGGGACGACTTCTTTGAAGATGATACCCCCCAGCTCCAGCCCGGTCGAAAAGCCGGGTGAGCTTTTTGGAGGATCAGCGATTTCACCTTTGACTGAACGAGGTGGGACTGCTCTGTGAGCGTCCTACTGAAACAAAAAGTTAATGCCGCTAATGTTTTGATGGTCTTGATGTCGAATGGGCAAAAAGTTACTTCTCGTGTCTTTCGTTACTGGTGTTTCTGTCCATGGGTCTAGAGGTAGATAAAAGCCACGACCAATTTCATTTAGTACTTAAATTGTGTTCCATGCCTGGTGAACTTGTCAGTCTGTTATGTCGTAACGTACATGCGAGGGCACTGCACGCATGTCTATCAACGTCGCAGGGTCTGCCTTGGCCTTCTCCAAGTTCTGTTGTGGAACTCATGCAACACCCTTCGTCTAGGATCTTTCCAGGAACATCTGTAAATGTTCGTTGCGAGTCGCTATCCCAAGTGAAGTAGTACGTGTCGCAGCGCGATGCAACCCTCAGCCTGACGATCTCGTTGTACTCCTTCACCCGTCGATCATCCACACTCCTAACTGAAAGGCGAAAAACATAGCTCAGCGTGCGCTTCCAAGCTATTTGAAGAAACCCATCGTCAAACCCAGTATACGCATTTAGATCCTCCCCGTTTTCCAGTAATAACTTTGTCATCTTTGCATTGGGCCATGAAGTCTCTACGGCGTCACGAAGAGACAGCCAGGGTTTATGGGATGGCCGGCGCCAAGCATGTCTGTAGGAGAGGCACGATATTATCAAGGGCATGTTTGCTTTGACATGTTCGCTGATACCGCATTCGACGACGAAGGAGACAATTAAAAGGTCGTACATTTCGCCTGCATTTCCGAAGGCGTGTGTTCCGTTGATGTTGCACGGAGATGTTTATGCGGATGACCAATGTATATCTTCAAGAAATGTGCCTGGTTCGTGAAGTGCGCTAACACGAGATAGCATGGCGATTGTAAAAGGAATCGGCGTTGATCAGCAGAGGGGAGTGTTGACGGAACTTTCTTGAGGAGGTGCTTTGTTGAGCGGTCCGGTATTCATACACTACTGTGTGGGCGGAGCATAAATGGAGGTGAGGATCGAAGGCATGGCCGTGAGCGTTTAAAAACAGCATTTGTATATTTTTAAATATAATGAAGTCCTTGACTGTGTCGTCCATGTACCTGGCGTGTGGGCTATCGAGGCTGAGCGTGCTAGTTGGCTGTCCTTCGAATTATACCAGGCCCTCGTATATCCTTGTATACTACGTCAGATCTTGTAGACGCAACTCTCAATTTCCTTCCCTGGCAGTGCTGCGGGTGAAGTGATTGCCAATCCAGGTTCATGCTCTACGAGCAAGAGTATCGGAGCTACAGATAGCTTGGTAGCTGCCTTAAGTAACAGGATGAATCGTACAATGCCTTTCAGATCATTAGGATTGAAATCTTTCGGTAAGAAGCGGCCTTATAACGCCGGCGTATGATCTGGTAGAGTAGATTTGTAGCTGCAGAGTTCGTTGGTTGTACGGCTGCTGCGATACAGTGAAGGGCTTCTTCCCGGTCTGTTGTTAAGAGGAGGGAGCATCGCGTTTATGATTGGGCTCGTGACTCTTGACTAGGTCGGAATCATGCTTCATAGCTGTTGTATTTTCCGAGACTGATGTACCATTGAAACTGGTTAGTTGGTCGTCCGGGTCAGCAGAGATGCGGAAGACACTGTTGTCGTATTGATCTCAAGGGCTTAGGGTGGCGCTTTGATGGACTTCTTTGGTAATCTCAAACAGCCTTATGCTCTAGCTCTTTGAACAATGCGAGTTATGGCTTCTGGTGCTCGTCTACCACAAGACAAAAGCACCCCATACATACTTACATTTTGAGAACTGCGTACTCGAGGGAATGAGTTCTGATTAAGTATCGCTCAAACATGCCTTTTCTTCATCGACACATAGTATGAAGCATGGAAGTCATCTAAAATGTGAATGTTTCTATTTATCTGAGCTCATGCTACGGCACTGAAGAAGAGACGGACTGCTATACTTGCAATGCCAAAGCCGGTGATTTCACATTTGCATCTGAGGCTCTAGCTATCGATCAGCCTTTATAGGGGAACATCAGTAGAATCCAGCGTCTCATGGCGTAAAAATATGTGCAGAGTTCAAGAGAGATGTGGAAGTAAACGCCGTGGTTAGTACAGGCGGGTCGGTGTGTTCGTACGGAACTATGCGTAGCCGCCAGCTGGATCACTAGCTATTTGTCTGAGAATTTGGCACAAGTGAGATAGATGATTACATTTCAGCTCAAACTAGAATAACACTACTGTGAATTTGTTGATTTGATAGACATTTGCGAAGGGGCTCAGGGAAGATGCGATAAACAGCCGCCGTTGAGACAGTTTTGCACAACCCATGACTATATATATACTCACAGAGGCTCGGAATTTTATATACCCGCTGCGTTAGCGCAATGGTAGCGCGTTGCTTTCCGGTGGCAAAGGTTCCAGGTTCGAGTCCTGGGCGTGGCTGATGTTATGGGATATCTCATGCGATGAATTCTCTTTTTTGCTGGTGACGCAAATATTGTACCTTCCCGTTGTAAGGTTGCGCTATCGTAAAGTACCGAAGGGTTCCACTGGCAGTCAGGAGAAGTACTAAGTTTTGTCTCAGCGGTTGGCTTGCTGGTTATTAGTTAGTCTTTAAGCTACGGCGGTATTGTCTATGTGGTTCTTAAGATCAAAGGAAAAACTATGGAAAGACTATCTGACACTCTTAACATGAGTCTCCTTATTTTTATGTTTCGAGTTATGTCTATAAAGTATTCTATAAGGTATGGATGCTACTAGTCTGCTTGTTTAAACCTTAACTATTATATACTGGACAGCCTTGTCACTCGCAAATTCTATCGACATCTTACCCTTCAAATGTGATTGAAGCACATATAGTCATTTGTCTTAGGTGACAAAGGGGTAGGTTCATTAATTAACCTGTATCAGCTGTAGATCATGGAGACAGTCCGTCGAAGCACAAGCGACAGCCAGACGCCTCCTCCGCCTTGGGCTCAACAATCCCGGTGTCCATTATTATCACGCTTACAACCCTTCTTTGTCGCTTAGAGTCCGAAAGCAGAAGGTGACCCGTGCACTTCTCCTAAGTCCAGTAATGATTTGAAGGGAGCAAAGATAGCAGTCTAATTGTTAGTGCTGTAACTAACACACTGGATTACAGAGCTTGCTGCTGTCATATTACATATATATCCTCTTACGAAAGCAATCAACTAGGGGATCATAAGCACGTTGACTCGTATATGTTGCTTATAATTTTTGAGTGAGACAACTTCATACCTTCGGCTATCATGTTTCGTGGTGGCGGCCTGCTTGTAAAATGGACTTATGCACAAACGTTGACCAAACACTCGCGGTGCGATTGAGCGAGAACAGGAGCTCCTTCCTTAGACATTTATATCTTTGAAGAAAAACAAAGTCTCAACTGAAACTCGCATCGCATATGGCTTATGAAGTGCCCATTGTGATCCAGACGAACTCGCGACCCCGCAACACCAGCATCTGACTGAGATGCAGCAAAAATAACTGCACGAGATGCCCAGGACTCGAACCTGGAGCCTTTGCCACCGGAAAGCAACGCGCTACCATTGCGCCAACACCCCAAAGTGCACTAAACCAAATGCATCTTACGATATAGAGACCTCTCAATGCGTGGATAGCTGGCTGAACTCTTTCCAACGGTTTGAACTATTTCACTTTTTTTCGATGACCCCCACGTACTTAAGCTGCTAACTCCTCGTTAACAACACATTTCCCTAAACTAACTCCCACTCCTCCTGCCTAACGAAATCTCTCCTAATTCTAGCGCCTTTTTACTTCCACAGATCTGATATTCAATCGTGCGGCCGTGCCGGACGACTAGACCCACTTCGGCCCCGCCCCGCCCGGCGCCTGGGCCGAGGAGCCTAGCAAACTCGACAGGTATAAATTTCACCGTTAGAGCTTCGGTTGTAGTTTTCCCTGGCTTGGTTAGCATTGTCTTGTTCTCTTCCTCCGAGAGTCCCCAAATTTCACGCGTCGCTCTTGATCCTCTTAATAGCACCGGGTGTGACCTTTGGTCATATCACTTTAGGGTCCTTACTCGAGCGGCCGCCTCATATCATGGCGCTGCCTTAGATGATCAATTCGATAAATGGGAGCTCTTAATCAGCAGGCATGTCTCACAGCATTTTAATAGATAGTGCTATGATCGTATGACGCTGGTAGGAACTGAGCAGGTCACGAAGGCAGAAATTTGAGTGACTCTTCGCTGTATACAAGAGCTCCTAACACAAACACAGACTCATAGTAGACTCATTCTAAACATGTGATTAAATCTTTTATCTGCGTATAATTTGCTACTTAAAATGCCACGTAAACATCGATGGGCTTCTTGGTCGCTTGACGATACAGCATGGGCTATCCGAATATTCACTTAACTTCAGGTAGGATAAGTTCCCATAGAACTAGGGCATAGTTTGGGTTAAGCATGAACTAAAGCTGGAGGGCCTAAGTCATCATATTATGTCTTACCCAAACATAGGCAAACTCTCGATTATTTGCTAGGGCCTGCCGCGCACCGTCCTGCTGTCAAAGGCGGCTAATAATGCACCGGAGCGCAAGCCATTAAGCCACAACGTCGTCGAGGAGATCCGAAGCGGTTTAGGGCGTGTGATCTAGTCAATCCGGCATTTGCAGTACTGGTAGATAACATCTAATCTCGCCAGCACCTCTTCAACGCCATGGCAGATCTTAGCTAGTTTTAAATCAGCCCAGCTCAGGTCCTGCTTCAAGAACTTCTGATAAGACAACTGTGTCACCAGCATCGGCCGACACCTAGTTCCCTTCAGGCGTGCCAACTGCTGCAAGCGACCGCTCCGTCATTTGGGGGAAGTGGACCGTTACACTCTCTTCCTCTAGAGTAACAATGCTCACTACTTCTGGCATCAATATAATCCCAGAATAGCTAGCAGTTATCTTGAGACTTTCTCTAACACACAAATAATAGCCTGGCCACCAATGCTTCCTCATCAAACATTATATGGCTACCTACAGAGCCGCACTACACTGGCAAACTTGTTAGTACATTGGAACCCCAAATGGCGAGGTACTACAAAAGCCTCGCTAACACCAACGTGAAGCCGATTCTTTTCCGAACAATGGCGCCGGCCAAAGTACACAAATGTTGTACAAGTCTGTTGAGATCTTTGTATATTGACGTGTGGGATGTAAGCCCTGGCTTTATGGCTCAGTTCTTAAGTCTCTTCTATACATGCTTCAATAACCACAAACCGATGTGTTCAGCTAGGTGTAGCTTTAGACCGACCGATCTATCCCACAAGACCGGTACTCATCATCCTGTTTGAGTGTTTCAATCCCCACATGTTGTCAATTGACTCATAAAAATCCCCCCGATCACACAGGGAGCGACGACGATGTTGGTCTTGTGAACAAGAGATAGGCAATTCACAAGAGTTTGTCAGCGCCTTCGGCCAGAATAGTGCTGGATGTCAGTAGAAGAGTCAAGAATCCTCGGCCTGCCTTGCAACAGTTCGATGTTCGGGGTAAGTTTGTTGGATACAACTGGGCTATTCGTATCCTAGAACGCTCTTTCATACTAAGTACATTGCATGAAGATCTTCGCCACTTTGCTACGGCGGAAGTGGCAGCCACCGACCAGGACACTCGCCAAACGGATCATTGTGCCTTACGACGCTTGGGTCCGCCACTACGACTTTGACTTTCTGAAGCAGAAAATTATCCTGTCTGGTCCAGAGCCAGCGAACAAACCGGTGCCTAGGCTTCGCACCTTGGGCAAGACAATCACGCTGATCGAGAGAGATGAGGGTAGGGCACCCACGCCAGCCTCTTTCGTGGAAAATAACTAATATAAGTGAGAGGCGGCGCAAACCGGCCTTCCTGCGGCCTTTTTTCAACTGGGCACACACGCATTCCTCGAAGGGTCATGTGCTAATACATCCTTAAGGTCGGCAACCGAGACGTGAAACGAGGTGGTGGCGGCCAGTTCAACATCGCAAAGAAGTGCATTCACGATGTAATCGACACGACGCAAGGAAGAGACCTGGTTCAGCGCTGCCCTATATCAATCATGGATGTATGTTGCTTCCGACCAGTTGCTCACGATCCAGCCAGAAACTGGTAAATGCATTCATTTTGTAGACCGACTGTGACCTTTACTGGAGTCAAACCTTCAGTGTAGCTGTGGTGCCAGGACGGTCTGTCTGACCTATCAACTTAGACGGATTTCGGTAGGTGGGTCAAGCAGCCAGGAAGCCCCTCCCAGCACTGTGAGCTGGCATAAGCTTACATAGATAGAACGAATGGGATTATTTCTCTTCGGGTTGATTGAAACAGAGTCCTTTGCACTAACCACAGTGAAACACATCAAGAAATCATGGTCAGCGCGGCTGATAGCCGTAGAAGAGGCTTTCCGCCGCAAGAAACACGCGCACCATATCGCCAAGAATAAGTGGGGCAGATGATAAGATAGCATGTGGGATAAAATACAAGGAGATAAGGGGTAAGAGAAGATGAACGATCTTCCAATTAATACATCATTAGTCTCTCAACTGCACGATCTGGATTCCGAGGGCAAGTTACAATGCGAAACTCAGAAAACCCTTATTTGAAACAACGAGATCTCAACGGTTTTGAGTGCGTTATTTTTCGGTGGTAAAGGCTTGAAGTTCGGGTCTAGGGTATATGGTGATGATTACTTTTTGGTGTTGTGAGATGATGGTGATGTGGTGGCGATACACTAACCACCAAGTCCAACAACATTGGGCGTCTTGTATGCTGTATCTAGTTGCTAAGAGATGTTCGCTTTGGAATGAAACGGTGTTAGTAGTCGTTTAAGAAATGCATGTTGTCCTGTGGCGACATCTTTGAGATGGAGTGTCGAGACTGACGTCAGACGCTGGTATGTTGCGCAAAGAGACGGGTACCGCAACGTGTACTGATGCATTATAGACCAAAACTTGTGATAAGAACTTCTAAAAATTCTAGGATCCCCTGGAAATTACAGGGTTATACTTATACTTGACTCTTCTACTGCGCTTCGGTGACCGTCTTTGTATCTGGTCGTCTCTTGATCTAGGGTATGCCATTGCGGGCAACGGAACCAATCGCTACAACTCATAATCTGATGAATCAACGCTGTAACTAAGCAATTCTGAGCCACGAATAAGAAAATTTTAACTTGCAGTTTTGTCGTTTATAAACTATGAGAATGATCTGCACTTTCTGATGTCGGCTCCTTCTTTGATCGCTCGGATCTGAAGTCCTTTGGGGTGCCTGCGACGGGGCGAGGGACATGCGCAGCGCGCCATTCAAGTCCCGAGATAGGCTACAGAAGTTTGAAGTTGTGACAGCATCTTTAAGAAGGAACAATCGAATTTTCTCAATTTTGGGTATCTTATTGAAACATCTATATACGAACGTATAGCGAAACCTCCCCACAACCACCTCCATGATGAACTCTAGCATTATTAGTGACCACAACACATCAAGCATAGCGCTCCGCCGCTGGGGGACCTTGAGCCGCTGTCATGGCCTCCTTGCCATTTCCACTTTGCGGTGGCGCCCAGTTCTGCATCTGAATGTTCTGTCCCTGAGGAGGTGCGTAGTACTGCGGCATCTGCTGGAAACCCTGGGATCCAGGACCCCAGTAGGCCGGACCACCAAACACCATCGTAACAGGTCGTCGCATAGCCGCGTTTCGCTTCTGAGTATCGATACAAGCGCCGACAAAAAGGATAAAGTGCCAGAGCCAGACGAGGCAGGTAAATACCGACAGGGCGATGAAGAGCGGGCGCTTGCTGGAGTAGGTGTCGGTAGTGTTGCAATCGTAAGTCCTCGCGTCGGGGTCGTAGGAGCAGCTCTCATCGAGATCGTCCCAAGAGTAAGCAGCGCTGAATGTGCTCTCAATGCCACCAACAACGGCGGCGCCGAGCCAGATGAGAAGAGAGAGGGCGACGTGAGCGCCAGGATGAATACCAGCCTTCCACTTACGGCCAAAACGGGTGGCCAACTCGGCGATATCCCAGATCATAGCGACAACGAGCTGTAGAGAGTCAGTACTGGATATGGAAGAAAGACAGGGGATAGCCGTACAAGTGGGCAAGATGCCAGGGCCACCAAACCGAGCAAGTCGACCTTGTGGAGAGCACCAGTAATTCCCAGACCAACAATGCAAGTGATAATATCGAGGCCGTGGAGTACCATCTTGGTAATCATCCAAGCCTTCTTCTCAGGGACTCGGGGAGGCGTCCACTGTTGCGACTGAGGAGGCTGTTGCTGATAGGGCCCATAGGGTGGACCGTAACTACGGGGGTCCTGCTGAAAGCCGGCCTGCTGCTGTCGCTGTTGCTGTGCCTGATCGTATGTCTGAGTAGGTGCCTGCGCAGAAGGAGGAAAAGCTGGGTTCGTAGGTGTCGGCGCATAGCGCTCCTGTTCCGTCTGAGTAGACGATTCTGGCGCCATTTCGAGTTTGGGACGAGTCACGGAGACTTCGATATGAACTGAACGAACGATGATTCAAGACTGGGTGTGTCGCGAGGTAGCCTGAAGTAAATTAAGTTGAACGCACAGCGACAAGAAAATAACGAGTGTCAAAAACGAATGAATAAACGAATGAATGATAGACCAAACGAGAAACAAGCAAAAAGAAGCCTTTTGCAAAAAGGCGGGCAACCCAGACTTATTATAAAGACTACGCAAGACTAGCTCGCTTGAACCCCATGCGTGAAACCCCCAGGCGAGACCGATGTTGATGAAAATGGCCGACGAGATTGAAGGTCTAAGACCCAACCCCTGGCTGCTGCAGGGGTTGAAGCCTTATTAGTCCCTGCGTTTCATTGGTCCTGTGGGTGTGGTAGCGCAATAGATGGGGTTTTTAATCCCTGAGTGATGATCTAAGGGGGTTATCGGTTGCGGGAATGGCACGGTAGAGGGTCTTGTCTGTTGCGCCGTACGGAGTAGGATTTGCAGTCGGGTAAAGATGAAAGCAGTGCGGACTACAGCAAGTGTTGTTGATCTGCCATTAATGAATCATAGAAAAGGTTGGTGGCTTGTTGTTTGCGGTTGTGTTGGTTGTTGTATCTCCTTAATTCAGACGAGTTTAAACATGAAACGTCGATGGCTCAAGAACCCGCAACGGCTGAAAAGACTGGACCAACAATGTCACCAAAGTCTCATGTAACTGATAGAGATCAACGGCATTCTCATCCTAAAAATCCTTTACCGATGAGTGAATCCTTTCATGACGAAAATTTCGTTTCACCCTTGGCGGCCGCCGTTGAGAATCTCATCATGGGCCCTTTAACCCCTTTTGGTGTCGATCCACACGCGGCTAAGATTGGACCAGGGGATGCGAAAAGGAAATCGCCGACTCTCGACATGCGTTTCGTAGGGCTAAGAGAATATTCAAGGGGCCACGTGAGTCAACTAACCAACACGGGTTCCTCGTATGCTGCCACATCCCGAAAAATGACTTCTAGCGCGCAACGAATGTAGTGCTGCCAAGTCTAGCGGACGCCCCGACGTTGTTGTCGCTGCCGGCTTGGCACATGACAGCAAGGCACCACTCATTGACTCCTTCGCGAGTTCCTGATAGGGTAATCACCGACATATTGCTATGCGAGGTATGGTGCAACGGGTATCAACCGAGTCTTCGTCTTGATTCGCTTTAGCGACAGTATCGATGCCTGCTTTTATACACAATATCCAAAATCCGACCGTCTGTATAGCCTCATACTCCTATTCCCTCTGTAAAACCACCAAAAGACCCATGATTCCCAGCATCACCGTCTTGAGCCATGGGTGCTCTGACAGGAGAATCGTCACGTATCCAACAAACGGTATGTATCCTACAACGCTGCCAATAATGTCCTTTCGCACCAGATAGTCCTGGTTCTTGGCGTAGAGCTCAGTATCGTCCGAGAGGTTGTTATCTCCCTTGGTCAGAAGCTTTGCTGTGTCACTGTGGGCTCCGTTAGCAGTTGAACAACGTCATTTCCCTACGAGCAACATACCCTTTGCCGAACTTGCGCACAACTCGGTGCACAATGGGAATGTCCTTGTCCTTGACGTTGTAAACGACAACCTCTCCAATATCCGTGTCGCGGAGTAGGTTTCGGTTCCAGAGGAAGAGGAGGTCACCTCGCTGGAAGGCAGGCTCCATAGAGCCAGAGAGAACGACGACGATCGGAGACGGGGAGTCGGAGACGACAGAGAGACCCTTCCACATCTGCGACGTGTTAGCATAAGCCTTGGCCGTTATTAGGAGTAAGGAACGTACCATGAAGGCTGTGGACAGGATAAGGGCAAAGTTCATGAGCTGCGCAGCAGCCTGCCGCGGGTTTCCGAGAGCCGAGAGCATGATGGCGGTTGTAGAGCGACTGTGTGAGGCGAAACGACGGTGATGGGGAGCTTGATAACTCCACGATGCAACTTATGGAGGATTCGCGCTGGAACGAAATGGACATGTGGCTCATGGGAGCTCGCGGTGCACGGACCACGAGATGACCGAACAGCTGGGGCGTTGAGGCTTGAAGATGTGGCTGATGCTAGGACAAGCTGTCCCCATAGTTTCAGGGACCTTGACGCTATAAATGGTCTAACGTGGGGTGTCACGCTCGATGTAAGTGATGTCATGACTACATGAGCAGCATGAGATCGATGTCATAGGCGTAATTGGCGAGTAAGAGACTTGGTATTTAAAAGGATCAGCTGGTGACTTTGGACTTGTCTCTTCCATATTCTCCTGAACAACAATCTACACCAACACAGTCATCTCGAGTCTCCGCTGTAATACAACACATACCACTTTCCACTTACACCACCAACACCTTCAAAATGGCCGACAACAACAACCAGAACAACCAGCAACAGCCCGGCCTCATCGGCAGCCACGTTCAATACGTCAAGGGAGCTGCAGAGGTAAGCACTGCTCCCATCATCTGTCCATAGTCTCTTGCTAATTCCTGCATCCCAGGCGACCGTCGGCGTCATCACTGGCTCCCAAGCGTGGAAGGCCTCTGGCGAGCAAGACAAGGCAGCAGGTCTTGCCGATATGAAGAAGGTTGGAGAGCTCCGAGAGCAGCAGGACCCCAACCACGAGCACGGATACGGAAAGGCCGAAGAGATTGCAGGCAAGCTCACCGGCTGCCAAGGCATGGAGAAGGAAGGCCATGCCAGCATCGCTCACAAGAACGAGTAAATGGTTTTACTGGAGTTGAATGGTTGATGCGTGTACAATAGAAATAGCAGGCGATGCGTCGAGTCAAATTACTCAAACGACACAAATGATAACTACATAATGCTAGACTCCATCTTTATGAGTCTCGGGCTTGAACACGTGAAGACGACACGATGCCTTCTTCCCACCTTCCTAACACCACCTTTTGCCTCAACCATACGTCGTCCGTTCTTACCATGAACGCAACACACATTTGGGGTGAGCTCCTGCCTCAGAGTCTACCTGCCTGTACCTTCTCTTCTAGGATCACCATGCGCTCTCTATCCATCATTGTCTCGCCCTCTTGTTTTCTCCTCCTCCAACCTCCAACCTCCAACCTCCATCATCTTGTATCTTTGTCTTCATTAGCTTCACCTTTACGACATCTGATTCTATACCTATCTTGGTATGCATTTTCTCTTCGTCGTCCTCCTTCGAATGGTCGTCGCTTTTTCGGTCATCTCAATAATCGGTGGTTTACTCTTCATCGATAAACATCGCCGTTCAGCTCGCCGTTCAGCTCGCCGTTCAGCTCCCCATTAAGCCTTCACGATGGACTCAGCTCCTCTTCTCCAGAACGCTGATGGCTTACCAACTCCCAACGCCATGCAGGATCATGTGAGTTTGGACCATGACACTCGCAGTCTTTGCTTGACTGACTTGGCTTTACAACAGCCTGCCTTCCTCCGAGCATGTCACTCTCCTTGGCCTTGTATCCCGCAAAACATCCTCGTCATTATGCGTGGGCTAGTTTTGGCATTTGTCATTGCCGTTGGGATTCTGATCCTCGTTTTCGAGTTCAACGAGATCAGCCAATTTTCCAAGTGGCGCATCATCTTCGACTTTGCCAACCTCAGCTTCTTCTTGATCTTTTTGTATGAGCTCAAGGCCTTCGTAAGTATTTGTACCCAACCCCTCTCCAAAAACCAACTAACAGCACCACAGTCCTGGACGTTCACTCACTTGTACTATCCCCATCATCACGATCGACATATGGGCGGCATTGAAGGATGGCTCATCAAGCACATGTCCCTTCCCAAGCACATGGGTAGCCTCCGCAAGCAGTTCTACTTCACAATGTTCTACACCATCGCTGCTGTTTTCGCTTTTACCAATACGACCGTCTACTTCTTTGTCACTCGCAACCACAAGACTGACGGCGCATATGGCGAACCCCAGCCAGAACTTAACCAAGCCCCCAATAGTACCTCGGTCGCCTGGGCTGGATACGCCGCCGAGCCAGCCCCTGATGCTCCATGTATGAAACTCCGATTCATCGTGCTTTACCGCCTTGTGTTCAATTACTGACCGTGATGCAGTCACTGACATCTTTGGTGAGGGGTGGTTCCGAGCCTTTATCATCCTGGCCTTGTATACGTTCGGTTCGGCCATCATGGTGATCGAAACCATTATCCTCAACTGTATCCGACGTCCATACGTAAGTCTTTGATCGCCCATACCTAGAGTTCTTTGCTAACAGACGCTGCTTAGACCATCGGGCTGCATCTGCTTGGCATCATGTTCTTTGCTGCCGCCTACCTGGGATGGGCCGCTTTTGGCCACCTCGTGACCGACTTCTTCCCCTTCTTCTGGCTTGACAAGTTCGAAGTTGGTTCTGATGAGGCGGTCACCCTCTACTCGATTGGCTTTGTGTTTTTGACACCTATTAGTAAGTTTGTGCTAGATTGCAGGTGTTTCATAGCTGACAGTTGAGCTAGTGTACATCCTGATGCAAGGTCTTATTTCTTCCCGGGAGAACATGACACGATCGACTGCCGAGGCACGCGCCATTGCTGCCGCGCAGGCGGCCCTCGACTCTTGAAGGGGGAGAAACTGGGCATGGTGATAGGTGGCGGGGTAGTACAAGCATCGATGGTGAATTGCTGGGAATGAATTGTTGCACTGGTGGAGATCGACTGATGGATGTTGACTTGTTGCGAATTAGACTGACAAACCTGGCTGGGACAAAGTTGTGCTTGGCGCATCTGGTTGATAATCCTTCCGATACCTAAAATTGACCTCATTCTCAGAACGACAACGCTGCTGCAGAACTTTAAGTGACAATTGTCCCTAAAATCTTGGTTGCTTTATTCGGCCGAAGTAGCACCTATGAATTGAGTCACTCAAGCTCGAAAAAGACGGCGCAACGATCTGTAACAGATGGTCAGGGTTTTATAATTGTCTCGGTTGTGCAAGCGTGCAAGATGCACCTGGAACATTGTGGCGGCGTGAAGCGGCGTGCGACAGGGACTTGACGACACCACCTTGAATGCAGGTCGACCAGCCATTTTGGAAAGAAATCGCCAATCAAAAACTAGGATCTTATTACACAGTTGAAATGGCTCGGTAGCGTCTTCACAGGGCCTGACTATTGGGTACCATAATGATGAGTTGGTGAGGCACCACGACAGGCATTCTCTTGAGTGTCTGTCATTGCACTGTTACGCTGAGAGGGGCTGGAGTGGCGATTATACAGGTGTGGTGATTGGTGTTGAAACGAGACGAGACAGGTTTACTACCTAGTACACTATGGCGGTGCAAGTGACGACTAGGAATAAATGCCGGGGAAAGCTAAATATGACGGTGAGTTGGGCATTGATATCTGGAAATTATCGACAACTGCAGGGATCATATTCATAGATCATAAAGTGAGTGTTGGCATTGGAGGCCTTCATATGCAAGCCTGACAATTGTAGTATCTGATATCAGTCTAACGCAACAAAAGTTCAGGCTTCATGATGACCAGGCTTTTGAAAATGAATTCTTCAACCTATCAGAATCTTTTGACGAGATTCTGGCTGCAGAGGCCGGCTGCCTCATCCTTGAACCCCGCGGCGTTAGACTCCATCGACGAATTGTGAATGGCTGGGGAGTGACTCTACCCTGAAGATGGAGATGGCATCCCCATAGAATAAATACAGCTCTCACCCCCCATACCCCCGACTTTCTTCTCTCTTCCTCCCCCCCCACACACAACCAAAAACAGGGTCGCAAAGATTCACCACGAGGATATCGTCTCCAAAGGCATATTACTTCGCCCGGGCCCATTTTGTCAATCTTTCTGTTGTGCGTCGCTCTTTTCTTCTTCCTTTTGCTCTCTCTCTCTACGCTCTTTTCGTCACTCTCTAGCCAAGTCGATCGATACAAAAGTTGGGAGTATACTACCCTCCCTTCCTTCTCGAAATCCCGTTACGAGTCCATTCTTTATATACCGATCACCTCGATACAACCGCCGCAGCCATGTTCAAGCGCTCGTTTAGGTCGCAAGACCCCGGCCGCGTCGACAAGACTGCGAGACTAAAGAGATCGGGCTCCCAGCGGGATCACACGAAAATGTCGAAGCTGCAAAGATCGCTCAACGAGCATGACGCGGCTACACAAAAGCCCGCAGCCGCGCCTTCACCATCGCCCATCGTCACTCTGACGGTTGGTCGGGATGGCCGGCTCTTTGCAGCACACGAGGAAGTACTCCGCCAGTCGCCTTTCTTTGAGGCAGCCTGTCACGGAAGTTACTTCGAGGCACAGAGCAAGAGGATCTCCCTTCCCGACGAAGAACCCGAGGTGTTCTCCGCCGTCCTCGAATATCTCTACAAGGGTGACTATTATCCACGTCTGCTTCACAATAGGCAGCGCAACTCTTGGGAACTCGAGGACCAAGGCCGTACACCTCACACATCACCCAACCCCGAAACCGGAGGTGGCCGCGCAGGCGCCGCGTCTGAAGCCACCGTATACCTGTCGAGTCTCGATATGCCCATCCTCCGCGACACAGTTGTCTACTGCGCCGCGGACCGTTACGGCCTCGAGGAGCTCAAGCGTCTGGCCCTGCGCAAGCAGGGACTGCAGTCCGGCATTGATGTCGGAACTATCCTGCGGTCAGCCCAGTACGCCTACGCCCACACACCCGACTCGGACAGCCGTCTGCGCGCTCACTACCTCGCCCTGATCATCCGCTGTCGCAAAACCTTTAAGCGGAGCGGGACCATGCAGGCCGAGATGGAGGCGGGCGGCAGCAAGCTCTTCTTCGACCTGTTTGTGGCCATGTGCAATCACCTCGACGACGTCATTGACGTGAGCAATGCTCGTACGCCAAAGACCGTCTAAGTGATCCTAGCCAAGCCGAACACACACATATACCCACTACTCAGGCCTCCAGATGCCCTGTGTGTTTGATCATAGCTGGAGGACATGTGCGAAACGGAATACCACCAAAGCCGCGAAAAAGAAAAAAACCACAAAAAAAGTGATGCGATTTATGGGAATAGTTGGAATTCGGCGTTGGGTTCTTGCTTTTCATGCTCCCTCATCAGATTGACGTCCTAAGGAGCTTTGTTTTATTACATGACTCCCCTTCTCCGAGGTTGGCCGACCGAATTTTGATGATACATGAGCTGAGAGGATCTAATCCGACGCATACGAAGTCCTCCACATCCTCTGCTCCTTTATTGTGTGTTTACTTATCGCGTGTTTCTGTTTTCTGCCTTGCCATTTTTGCAACTCTGCTTTGATACCCTCTTACACACAGCACTGGGACATTTTCCCCTGCTCTACTCTGGCGTTTTGATATCCACCAAAAAAAGACCGGGTTGTCTTTGGTTCAACACCAGAGTTCAGGGGAGATTTGGGAAGAATTGGAATGCTTGACTGCTTTTCTACACCCGCGAGCAAATGCCCCAAGATTGGAACACCAAGCGCGAAAAGCCTGCATTTGTGCCATCTTGGATTTTTCACTAAAAAAAGGATCTTGTTTGGTTTTGTTGTCATTTTCTTGCTTTCACGTTTTTGCCAGGCGTTTTCTCTTTTGAATATGCTTAGAACGCGAAACGGATAAAAACATCTCCTACTCTCATGGGGGGACCTTACGAACCGAAGGCTTTAATACCCACCTTAACCCTCGCACACAGCGTGTGTGAGCCACGCCTTCTTAGTAATGGGCCCCCCCTTTGGTACTCGCATCTCTTGGTTCGCATCTACAGACTGATACCTCGGACCTTGTCCTTTTTTTGTTTTCCTTTTGTTACTGGAGGAGATGGAATAGGAGATCCTTTCTGCATGGTCTTGGGGGCGGCAAGTCGCCGATGAACGAAGTTACGATCTTGATGATTATTTCACAACTTGGGATCGTTGAACGATCCTCCCTGGCGTAGAGCACCGTCAGGGTCGAGGTAATGAGAAATTCGGCCACCTCACTTATTGTGTCTCTATGTGATGTCTTGTTCATACGTGACGTTAATGCATTGGCTAAAACTATGTGCTTGATCATTGTCTAAGCAGTAGGCTTCTCCCACTCCACCTCAAACTTGTCAAACGTAGCCTCGAGGTCCTCCTTGATGTCCTTATTCGGCCTCGCCGCAGCCGCAGAAACCTCAAGTTCCCATCCCTCACCACCATCATCACCATACACCCAATTTGTCTGTCTCAGGGGCGTCTTCTCACCGTTCTCATCAACCCTGTAAATCCAGAGACAAACACCCAGATCATCCTGCACCTTCTGCGCCTTGATGGTCACGCTCTTCTCGCCGCTCTTCACGCCGGCTTCAAGATCGGAGGACACGCGCTCGATGCTCCAGTCGGCCCAGGAGTCGCATGTTACGGTTGAGTAGCGTGGGTGCTCGTTGTAGAGCTCGATGCCGGTCTTGATCCATTTGCGTGGGGCCAGAGGGCTGGCGGGCTTGGTGAAGCTTAGGAGGAGACAGGCTTGGTCGTATTGGTGGGTGTAGGGGGTGCGGAAGGTGAGGGTTGCGGAGATGAAGTGTTTGAGAGGGGCGATGGAGTGAGGGCGGAAGGGAGCTGTCAGACTTAGTGAGTTGAATGGAGTGAAGGTGGTTGTGATGATCAACAACACTGAAGTGCTTGTGAGTGAGGGGTTGACTACTCACCAGTAAAGACGTCAGTCTTAGGAGGCTGCTTCCAGATATCACCGCCTGGCGGGGCTACAACAGTAAAAGGAGTTTCCATCTTAGGTGTATTTATAGGGAATAACTTTGATGTTTATTCTGGTTAAAATGAGGAAGAAATAGATGTTGGTAGTATTTATGAATGTCTTCGGGGCGGAATGTATACGGAAGTGAATCGCGGGGCAGTCCTGACGTAATCACGCCAGTTCAGGGTCTCTCCAGCATCGTCTCCGCTTGATGTGTCTCAGCGCGGGATTTCAGTTGATGATTGGTAAAAATAGAGCCTAAACACTGCATCTGATGTCCTTTTCACGGTCTTCCTACGAGGATCCTTGTTTGATGGGATGCAGTGGAGTTAAGCTTCATACGGGTAAAGCTACGCCAAGTGGAGAGGAGTTGGGGGTATTACTGTATTTGGAGTTTATGGTGTTGCCTGAATGGGAGATCAAACCAGCAAACAAAAATGGATATGCTGTAGATATGATAAATACAACAACTTTGAGAAGAACAATGAGTTCTTATGCTTAAAAGAAGTGTACGATCTCTTGTGAATTGTCTTTCAATAAACTCATGAATCTAATATGCTTAATGCACCTCGGTTGAAACGATGAGAACTTTGAGTGTCCGGCGGTTAAACCGCGGCTTTTGCTCGTCACCAACCATGGCAGCAGCACTGTCAACACAAACTGCCACTGCAAAGCTTCCTCTTTGTTTTCCCTCAAGAAAAACACGACATGGAGGATTATTGACAACAATGCGATAGCAGCCTCTATCAAAAGATCCAACTTGCTGGTGCATTTTGCATCCAAATATCCCTCGAAAAACATCACCTGCCGGTATTCGAACCGTCACTGCCTTGCCGATCTGAGTCAGGCCTTTTTGCAGGGGTGTCAAAGGAGAGCGAGTGAAAACTCTTCCCCACTCGACCATCGACCTCCATCTCCCACCAAAAAACCCCGCCTCGACCGCGACTCACGATTTCTTTCTGCCAGTATCTCTCTTCTCAGGAACGCGTCCCTCTTCTTTTTTTCCCTTATCGCGATAATATTTTTGTCGAAGCTATTATCGCCGGGTCGTTTACAACGCTCAACACCGCGGCATTGGAGTGCTTATAGCCTCTGTGTTCTGGCCTCCTGACGGCCTGGGGGAGAGTCAGAAGAAGATAATTGTCACAAAAGCGAGACGACATACAATTCGAGTTTACTTTACTTTCACGATATCACTACGATAACTTTCACCATGTCGTCCTTTCTTACACCACCCAAGTCGGGCCCGTCTGGTCGCCCTGCTGCTAAACCGCGATTCGCAAAACCCAACCCCGTCCGAGCCATGCGAGAACGAGAAGAACGTCGAGCTGCCAACGCTGCTGCCTCAAATAGCCTTCGAGTCGCTGCTGTCAACCGAAATGCTTCTCTCGCCAAGCCAAACCGCCCACAATGTCCCAACAAAGCCTGTCCGAAACCCAATGTCGTCGATGGAACATGTCAGACTTGTGGTCGTATCTCAGACGACAGTAATATCGTAGCAGAAGTCACTTTTGGAGAATCTTCCTCCGGTGCTGCTGTTGTACATGGTTCTTACATCGGTGCCGATCAGGCGGGTGTCCGCAGTATGGGTCCCGCTTTCCGAAGGGTTGGTGGATCGGAAGATCGGGAGAAGAGTATTAGGGAGGCCAAGGGCTTGATGCAAGGTTATGCGCAGCAGCTCAATGTCAGTGACAGTCTGGTGACTGCAGGAACTCAGGTCTTCAAGCTGGCTTCCAGCGCCAACTTCATCCAGGGTCGCACACTGGCCAGTGTCGCAGCAGTTTGTCTATATGCTGCATGTCGAGCAGAGCCACCTTGCAAGGTCATGCTTATTGATTTGGCGGATTTGGTTCAGCTCAATGTCTTCAAGCTGGGTCGCATTTTCAAGAAGCTCAACGAAGTGGTGCCGATTGGCAACGACGGTCTTATTCCTGTGTACCCCGAGGATCTTATCTGGCGATTTGCGACAAAGATGGAGTTTCACCAGGATACGGCCAAGGTTGCTGAGGACGCTGTGCGTCTGGTCAAGCGAATGAGTCGAGATTGGATGGTCATGGGTCGTCGACCTTCTGGTATTTGCGGAGCTTGTCTGCTTATGGCAGCACGAATGCACAACTTTCGACGAACGGTGCGCGAAGTGGTGTACATCGTGAAGGTCACCAACCACACAATCCAGAACCGTCTTCAGGAATTCAAGGTCACCGAGTCCAGTCGTATGTCAGTGGAGGATTTCTTGAAGCAGGACTTCTTGGAGAGCTCTCACGACCCACCTTCGTTCTACAAGCAGTCGGCCGAATACAAGAAGCAGATGGAGGCCAAGAACAAGAAGCGCAAGCGGCTCTCGAAAGATCTTGAAGGTGAGGAAGATGAGGATGAAGAGGACAATCTTGCCGATAAGATTGATCCGCGATTGATTGAAGGAGGTGCCGATCTTTCCAAAGCACCTGTTGTCGAATACCGCCGTGATGATGACGGTTTTATCATCCCACCTTTACCCTCCAAGATCGCCAAGGATCCATCACTCGTCAACAAATTGAACGAGAATGCGGAGGAGGAAACCGAAGGGGAAGACACGAACGTTGAAAACCTGGATAACCTGGTGGAAGAATTTGGAGATGCACTGGATGAGGAGCTTGGGGAAGACGGTGCGAGTCAAGCTAATACACGAAAAGGCGACAAGCCGCAACTACCGATCAACGAAGAGTGGGAGCAGGACGAGCAGGAGCTTGAGGGTGTTATCGAAGAGATTTTCAACGATCCCCTTACATATGAACACGCCATGGCTTACACGACTGCCGAGCAGCGAGCACAAATTCACACTGTCTGGGCCTTGCAACAGCGTCCGCAGAAGGAAGTTTCCATGTCAGCAGATGTTACAGAGGATGAGTTTGCCGACGATCCTGAGGTAAAGAACTGTCTGTTATCGCCTGAGGAGGCCCAGATCAAAGAGATGATCTGGGTGAACCAGAATAAAGAGTGGCTACGAAAACATCAAGAGAAAGTATTCCGAAGGAAAATCGAAGCAGAACGACCGAAACAGACCCGAAAACGACGTAAGCGAGCCAGGATGGGTGAAGGCCAAACCAGTCCAGCCAGTTCGGCTGCCGAGGCTGCTGTCAATGTTGCCAAAGATCGCGCCTGGTCCAAGAGGATCAACTACGACGCCATTCGCAACATTTTCGACATGCCCAACATTGGAGGACCCGGATCAGAAGCCACAAGTCGCAAGACCAGTGCTGCAGGAAGTACACGAGATGGCGACAACGCCAGTGAGGTGCCTGATGAGAGTGTTGTTGGGGACGAGACGGAAGCCCCACAGGAGGGAGAAGAGTACGAGGAGGAATATGACGAGACACAAAACTATGGTGATGGAGACGAGTTTGGTGGTGGAAATGATGAGTTTGGCGGCGGCTACGACGAGGACGATCCAGAGATGGATGCTGAGTATGGACTTGAGGAGTATGCTTGAGAAGACAGGAGTTTAGCGAGGAATAAGTGCTTGGGATGGTGATTGATACCCAGATTAGAGAATACGCTTTCTGTATCCTACATAGGCATGAGAGGCAATGAAGAATATTAGAACATTTCCATTTTCGCGTTCTATGATGAACAGTGATTGATGCTTGCGTATCTGATGGTTAAAGCTAAAACCTTAGACGAACGACGACCGCGGTTCAATCATATAAAGCAGAAACCAAATGAGATTAAAACACTAAACGGACTTTGAGATATCCAATACTCTTCCCATTCCCGAACAGACCAGGCCGACGTGTCAGCATTCACAACCTACAGTGCCATTGCCAGCTTGCTAACCATGCGAAAACTTAATGAAGCACATCCTTTACCGCTTTGGCCGAATACTCGACCGGTCTTCGATTGCACCAGACAAAACATCAAGAGCTCTTGTTGATGTTATCTGGTACCTGGCGAGAAACCCGACGCAATGTTGACCTCAAAGCAAGCTAGAAGTCTGCCGTTGTAGTTCACGCGACCTATGTTGCATCAGTATCCGACGACCATTCATTCGATGCAGTCACCGATGGGAAGCTTACATTGCATCGTGAAACCGTCGATAATAAACATGATTTTGTACCATGCTTCCCAATGCAGCTCTGTCACCTCTTCTCCGTCCCCATCCCGCTTCGGGGTCCTGAGTCTAAGCAAACCATTTTCGTAGAGGAAGGTGACGTCAAACTCAAGTGTGCCAACGTTGACAGCACCTGAAGTCAATATGTCAGTGCAGGTAGAATAACTACAATGTCAGCACTTACCCCTGTTGTATTTATGAGTCCGTTTGTAGTGGTCCTTGTTCGCTTTATGCGAGAGCCAAATGTTTTCGGTACACGTAAAAGGGCCTGTGAACGCTAAGCCTGTCTCCTTGTCGTAAAATGAGAAAGGTGTCATCGCGTCAATGCAGACTGTCCGGTCTCGAGGTATGAGATCGTTCTATGAGTGTAGGCAACTTTGTAGCTTGTTAATGGGGAGGAGGCCTTACCTTCTTGATCACCCACTGTATAGTATTGAGCCACTCGTCTTTAGTGAGCCCATTTCTATACCCTTTATGCTTTCCATGCTCCGGACCCTTTGATTCAAGTCGGATTAGGCCGTAGCTTGATCTCGCTCTTCTCTCAGGGCCGTTCTCTTTGTTCAGGGCTCGTAGTACTGCTCCTACAGCGACAGCGTTGATGGTAACGCCCCTGTATTTCATATAAGTATTATGAAATATACCGGAACGGACTGCGACGAACCGTTCTATATCCCTTATAGAATGCCATTCAGTAGTAGTATCGTGTTCTTCGTTGAAGGTATCCAGTGCCTTGCGCAGGTAATCCCTCAAGTAACTGGAGGCGGCGAAACCGCCGATTAGAACTACCTTCTGTGAATTTAGGTTAGGCCTACAAAAATAAATGATAATAGGGAATGTGGATTGAGATAATCCCAGGAAACAAACATCAACACTTTTTTTCTTCTTGGCTGCAGTCAATTGACCTATCATGACCGCTGCGACTTGCTCGAAGACACGAGTGAATATCTTGTTCAGCTTTTCACTGATTCTGGGTTAGACTAGACAAAACACTCTAGTACATGTATCGTGCGGCACTTACTAGCGGAGTATGAGCTGATTATTACGGAAATCCTCGTGGCGGCCCCCCTGCAGGCCTGCGATGGTGACTCGTGGGCTCGCATCGGGAGTATCAATGCCAGCACGAAAGCCTCGCTTTATCAAGTACTCGAATTCGCCGCAGACTAGCGCCTCAACGATCCCTTTGATAGTCGCCCCGTTCGTCTCAAGATATGTTTCGTTCTTGATTAGTTCATAGACCAACTCTCTTACGCCCTGATTGATTGAGGTAGAGCCGCAGGTGTCGCCTGTACATGCATTATTATAGTGATACACTCTGTTCTCGGGATAGCAGTTCCTACCTCCGGGTTGAACTACTTCCTGCTTAAGCCTGAGAGGTGCTTGTCCAGTGACTGTGTACATGATGGCGTCAACGGTCCCGCCACCTCAATGATTGTCAGTATTTGAAGTCGTGAGCACGAATCAACCATACCTGCGTCTATAAGCAGAAACGTCTCGTCTTTCTGGAGTATGTTCGTATTAGTGAAGAGAATACCCAGCAAGTTGGAAGGCCCAACGTTAATATCGGCCATACTGGCGAGCAGGTATGTAGCAGCTGCCTCGGGTTCGGAAATGAGGAACACCTTGCTAATACTGTTCTGATAGACTTCGACTCCCGGGAAACAGACGCGACCCAATGCTTTGGCCATGCAATCCTGCATATCACTACAAGACTGCTGACCCCAAATGTGAGGGATACAGAGAATAATCTCTGTAGGACCAGTGAGTTCGTAACCCTGTTTGAGAATCTCGTCTTTTGCATGTTGCAAGAGAAAGGTTAAAAAGTCAACCATGACTGGAACAAGCACTTTCTTGGGCGCGAACTTGGATCTATCAATAGTGTGGCGATGAAGATTTCTGAGAGACTCTTCGCCGTGCTTTCGAAGCCTGGCCTGGTTTCTGCCCTCTCCGAACAGAGTTTTGAAGTGATAGACGGGTCGTTTCGACGCATCGCTGTGAGTATCGGGCAGTCTTAGTGCTTCGTGGACTTGGTATCCCCATCGAGGCCGCGTGTATGCTTCCTCGTCATCGTTTGCGACCAGATCATCAGCGACATTCATGGGCATATGGCAGCCCATCTTCGAATCATACGGCGTTGCGAAGTTCCAACCCTGCGGGTAGATGATCTCGGTGGGAACCTTCATTTGCATGGGATCTCCAGATTGAGCCATCGCGCAGGTTGGATAGTTACTGACCGTCTCTATGGCACTGGAACTGATGTCTTTGGCCCTTGTACCTTCAGGAACCAAGACGTACGATACCGCTGAGCTAGTTGTGCCCACATCTACTGCCACCTTCAGATGCCCCCGTTTGGCTTGTCTAGGTGGCATGGTTGAGGGTAAAAAAGAACATGGGGAAGAATGGGGACCGAGTATGAGAGACAGAAAGTAAAGAGAAGAAAGAATGGCTGAGAACCGGGGATTGTATGGAGTTTGTGGTGAGAGTAAAATGCAATGGGTGGTGGAAAGTTCTGGCAACCATAACGGATAGCAAGCACCCTGTCATAGGATATTATTCCCTGTTATTGCTGCAAGAAGGCGACAGAATGGCAACGGCTGGTTAAGATGTTACTATTGCTGATACTTGCAACGCGTGGGCCAATCATAGCCTACAGGTGTGCTTGTGCAGACGGGATCCGACACATGATGAAAACGCGTCACGCAAACAAGCAAACAACCAACCCCCTCCGTTCTTTTAAATCACACCTGAATGATAATAAGAGTAACGGATATACTCTATAGATCCGGGACCAAGTTTACAGAGGCCTGAGAGACATATCGCAGCGACTATGAGTGAGAGACGACTCAGAGGCCACTCAGTGCCTGGAACCTCAACTCCCAGCTACAAGACCAAACTCAAGCTCACAAATGACAAGAAGGGTCAACCGGATAAAACCTGGAGACTTTGGGGAGATGACCACTTCCAGATACTACTGGCGCATGTGGAATGGTGCGTAATCAACAAAAAGAACCTTTACCAAGATGCAGCACCACTCTTCCGCAAAGCCGTGGGACGTGATTATACCGACAGCGCGATCCGACACAAGCTGAGAGCAGAATGCTCCTCTTACCTGGATGATAAGTTCAGTTTGCATACTCTCTTCAATGGGGGAATTTCGTATCTCAATCTGCCTCCGGGGCTTCGTAGCCAAGTGAAGCAGATGGCTAGCCGCATTCATCAGAGCGAAGATAGCTTCACAGATGACCCCAGTGGACAGGAGACAGAGACGCATGAAACACATCATGACAATCTGTATAGTAATGCACTGAGAGATCAGCGGCGGTCTCCAGAGACAGTGAGTATAGAATGGACTGAGAAATTTGTCGCTTCCCTTCAGGCTAATCTTATGACAGCTATTCCGAGAAAGTTCAGCCAGTCACGAACTCCGAAGAGACATAGACAACACGACTACAAGCGAACAGTTGACAGAGCTATCCGATCTGTCAAGCGAAATATCCGAGATCCCTAATGAATCGACCGCGGCTCTGGACAATCTCAACGATAGCCTCGAACTCCTCAACAATCCCCGACATCGCTCCAGTACTATACTGGGTGGAGGGAACATACACCATCAATGTGCTGAGATTGTGAATATACTCAAAAGGAAAATGGAGTCCCAGTTCACTCAAAGTGAGAAGTCGAGTCTCGAAAACCGCATCTTTGTGCTGGAAAACGAAAATGCGCATTTGACTAGAGAAGTGAAAAGATTGCGCAATTCTCAGCCGGACGCGAACGCAAGAAATGACCTTGCGCAATATCTCGCGCAACAACTCAAGTCTACGCGAGAGTTGGTAGGTCGAAACAAATCGACTTACATGGAGGAACAAAGACTCACGAGCCGTTCGATTCATCGCAAGTACAATGTGTTCCACAACAATGTTCGGGACGCCTGTCTCGATTTCGCGGAAACAAATACCCATCTCTGTGACCCGGCTACCAAGTTTGACTCTCTGGCACAAACGTGGGCACGTCGAGTGTTCTGCCAAGATTTGAGAGATTGTTTTTATTCTGTGTCCAAGGACGAGTTCTCTAAAGACCACCTAATCACGGGACTTGTTGTAGCTGCGATCTTTGATCGTGTCTTCGAGCCAGTCTTTCCCGACATCCTGAACACCGAATCCCCTGCCTCACACAAGTATCGGAAATATTTGGCTCTGAAGGGTGAGTAACGACATGTTTTGGAGGAACGAGAGCTGACAGCCACTTCAGATGGACCAGACGAGCTACACAAAGCTGACCTATACGCTCTACGATCTCTCGTCGATGACAAAGAGTCTGTCATCCTGGCTCAGAAGGAAAAGATCCTGGAAGAATTGATCTTGAAGAGCTTGGAACCCCTCTGCAACTCAAAAGGACATGGCGCCAGCCGAAAGGCACGACAGCAGAAGCCAAACGGCGATCATGGTGGGTTGAGCTCATCCGGACCTGATATGGAAACGAACAAGAGATCTACCCTCAAGCTCGGCGGCGTCCTATCCGCAGCGCTAAAAATGAAGCTTGACCTGACGCTTAGCATGACTCGACTCAGGTTTGCTTCCTTTAGACCTGGAGATCGTTTCGACGAGACCAAGATGGTGAGATTGGATGGGTCCGTCGCTGGGAGTGCTCATGTCAAGGCGTGCCTTTTCCCTGCTTTATATCTCGCGCCGCCTAGAGTACGGGACCTGGAGTCAGATGAGTATGTTCAGGAGCATGACCCTCGTTACAATACATTTTTCGTGGAGGCTACGAGGGAGGGGGTAACATCGCTTGAGCTGGTGGCTCACGCCGTTGTATTGACTTAGTGTGGGAGTTTACTTGGGTGTTTTCGAGGAGTATCTACGTATCTTAAAGGAAACAGACGTGGTTTCTTATTTCTGTTCTTCAGTCTCGGGTTCGAGATATCTTAGACATCTGTCAAAGCCTTCGTATGTCTCGATTGTCATGGGAATTGGACTACCTGGGAACCTGTGGGCGTGACCTCGCTTGACTCCCCCGCCGGAAGCAAGTAGATCGCTGTAAGCAAACGTCAAACATTTATTGTCCATGGAGTAGGCAGAATGGCGGGATATATTGCCCACCCATGTTTGCTAAACATTTCGGTCTGTGCTATCTAAGAATAGACTTAAATTAACGCAATATCGCTTTCTTGCAGTAGTGGAACAAGGATACGAATACGGCTATTCCACCAAGAGATCAATTCATCGGTCCTCATCGGGATACTTCCACGGCTCTCAGCTTGACAGGCTTACTGTTACCCGCAAACGCCGGCGTCAGGAAACATCATCCGCGTCACGGCCTTTTCCCCGACGGTTTCAAAAATGGTCCGCCGACAAATATGGTCGGCCGAGGGAAATAGCTCACTCGGTAAGTCTATTAACCTCATGTACAGTTTTACTCATATCAGGTGCGGATGATGTCCAGGTCGATCCCGATCCATCTGTAACACATTGAGAGGTGGGCGCTTACAATGGCACTTCGTAAGCCCCAGAGCAACAGGGCACCAGCATAACAGTTCGGACTTTTATGTAAGAATAGACCAAAAGCATCTGGGGCTTTGACAAGATGGAAGGTCTTCCAGATGGCCATTCAGCCTTACAGTTTAGCCTGAGAACCATCAATGAATGGAGGTTACTGTACAGTGACAACACACGACATGGGTGCACCAAGCGGAATATTTGAGCAAGACAAGACAAAACACACATGAACTCCAAAAAAATACAGACAAAAAACTTCTCCCAATCCCACGCGGATCAAATTGGCCAATTCGCAACATCTGTGCGACACTTCTAACGCCATTGCCTGGATCCTTCAGCAACGCAGTCCTCGAAACCATAATTGAAGGAAACAACCCGCTTCTGTTACGTAAACTCGCAATCTCCCAGGCTTCCGCGCAACATGTACGACTTTTCTTCTGGTGTCTACGAGGCCCCTAGATTGATACCGGGTGCAAGGCTAGCTTTCAGATTGTTGAGGTGGATTTCGGTGCCGTCTTCGAATCGAAAAACTTGACGACCTATTGCGAGTCAGTATTCCGGTACATATGTCCACGTGGTGAGGACTAAGGCATTCATATCCAAAGACTTACAGTTCATGTTGAGACCATTGATCTTGAACACCAAGTGATACGTCAATACCAGCCATTCTACCTTGCTTTTTCCACGTTTCCTCTTATAGTCCAACCTCGTTTCGAAGTACCTCCGTAGATGAGTAACATCGGTCTTCATGAGGCCAAGACACTCAGAGCCTGAAAACAGAAAAGTGTTAGAAGCACTCAGGGTGAAAAACTTCAATAGTAACAGAAAGACATACCTTTGTTGTGCTCTCCATCAACGTCAAGGTGACTCTGACTGGCCGTGTCTGAAACCCAAACCTCATCGCTCAACTCGAAGGGACCCTTGTTTGGCAAGCCGAATTTCCTGCTCGGAAAAGTGTATTCGCACTCAAAGGCATACTCCTTATCGTGTTCAATCGCTTCTCCCTGTTATCTGTCAGCATTTACTTCTCATCTAATAATATAGGCAAAGAATTACTAGTTTGACCATCCAATCAATCGTCCTGGCGTAAGGCTTTTCATTGTCGTAGCCTTTGATAGGGGTTTGACCTTTGTGTAGCTTCGCGTCCCAATGTTCGAACCGGCCAAGGCCATAGCTAGATCTTGCGATTCTCTGTGGCCCATTCGCCTTGTTTGCGGCTCGAATAACACCTCCTCCTGCGACGGCGTTGAGTACTGTGCTCCTATATTTCCGATTAGTGCCTGACATCCAGGGTGATTATGGTGAAACTAACATTGTGGGATGATACCATTCTGCAGCGCAACTAGTATGTTCGTTATATTCATCCAAAGACTTTCGCAGATACTTCTGGTATGTGGGCGAATCCGCAAATCCCCCCATCACAACTACTCTCTGTACGCCAATGTCAGATGTTGCACAAAAGGGATTTGGTAGATCCAGGTGACAGACATCGATACTCAAGCCTCGATTTCTGGAGGCAGTTAACTGCTCCAGCAGGATTTCCTTGATTGGACCAAGGACGTCTAGAAAGATCTTCTTGATCTCGTGACTGTTCGAACGTTAGTAGTTATATCAAGTGCGGAGAGGGCAATGAGGACTCACTGGCGGATAATAACCCGGTTACGTAAAACGTTAGGCTCCCCTGGGAAAGGTACGAGACCTATGACATCCAAATAATTATTTGTTTTGTTGTCCATGTCCCAACCAGGCTTGATCGAGGTTTTGAACTCATGAACCAAACTCCGCACAATGCCCTCAATCGTGATCCCATTCTGCTCCAGATATCGATGTGGTTTGAGCCGTTTGCGGAGGACCTCCCCAACGCCTTCATCGACAGCACCGGAGCCGTAGGTACCGCCTTTGTGTGTAAGAACCAAGACCGTCATGGCAAGGATAGCACTTACCATTATGAGGGACAAGCTGACTCTCAAGTCTCTTAGGTAGCTCCCCAGTGACCTTGAAGGTGGACGCATCTGTGGTGCCCCCGCCTTAACCGGTATCAGTCTTCGACACTATTCGAAAGCATTGAGAGATCATACCTGAATCGATAATCACGATGTTCTCGCCTTGCTAAGACGGCCAGTGTTAGCAACGGGATGGAGGAAAAGTTGGTAAACATCCTTACCCTAATTTTGGACTGGCCGCTGAGCAACCAAAGGGCACCGGACTCCGGTTCCGAGAGAAGCATGACTTTCTCGATAATGTTGCCTTCAAGGCTAACACCTGGGAACCTAGCCAGCTTCATAGCAACGGTCATACATGATTGTAAATCTCGGTAGGCTTTTTGACGCCACGTTATAGGGACGCAGATAACCGTCTCTGTCGAGACGACGTTGGGCCTCTTACCATATATGCCCCCATGCTTGAGAATGATAAAATTCTTGGCATGATGGAGTATGCAGGTGAGGTAGTCAACGGTGATAGAGTGTATTACTTTATCGGGCGAAAACTTCTCCATAGGAATGCCTTGTCCGAAATTGATTCTGAGGTTCTCAATGAGGCGGTCATTGTGTGCGCTGTGCATTCCAGATCTGTCGAACATCTTCTTGAAGCCCCCAACCAGGCACATGGAGTTATTCGAATGCGACGAGCACTTGGAAAAGTGCGCATGAGCTTCTTCGCCCCACAATGGCCTATCGCTCAGTTCCTCGATCTCAATCTCATCGGTGGCGTCAACTTCATAACCAGAGTCCATAACAAGGTTGTTCATAGGCTCATTTGTAACCAACTCAGCTAGAGATCGGAATTTTGTGCCACGAGGGTAGACCATTTCCGTGGCAGCTTCCAGCCGCATTGGATCACCTTTTCGGTTCAAGGGGCTGTTTGGATAACTGGTGACTGTCTCAACGTTCTCTGGGAGAATATCCTCAGGTGGCATACCCTTAGGTATCAGGGCGTAGCATATCGCCGAGTTGGTTTCCCCGAAGTCAATTGACAGAATCAGGTGGTATTGTTTATCCCCCGTAGGTGCCATGGTGAGTGTCGGGGTGGGAACACGGGAGATAGGGCTGGTTTTCAGGAGCTTTGCGATATAGGTGCATGAAAGAGAAGGTCTCAATAAGGCAGGGGCATAGAAGTGGGAAGCCCTGATACACGCCAGTCCTGCACTCAACACAAGGGGCGCGCGAGCCTTTAGTAGTGCATCTTCCCTCTTCTCGCGCCATGAAAGGTGACCAATAGTTTTTGTTCATTTGGAAAGAAATTGAAAGCAAGGATACCGCGTTTGAGTGCGTTTTCGAAACTTAACTGGGCCAATCATAGTCTCAAGACCAGAGCCTCGTCTCACAACGCGGGAGGCAGCAGCCCTTAGAAACGCGCCATGCAAACAACCAACAACCAACAACCAACAACCAACATGCACAATATGGCTAGCCCAATCATTGCTCTGTATTTAGATAACCGATAAGAAGTCGGATTCTACAAGCCGAAAGTCTCTCCAACTTTCTCAAGACAGGACACGAAACATTCACACAAGGGACTATGGCGACGACCCGGCAGGCTCTGCGCCAACAGAAGACTGTTGATTTCGACCAGAAGTCCAAATCGAAGGCCAGAACTAAGGCCAAGGCCAGCAATAAGGGTCCCAAAAAAACGCCTCGGGGTTGGGAAGGACCGGAGTGGTGCACGCTTCTAGCGCACCTCGAATGGAGCGTCAAGGTAAAGAAGGACTTTTGGAACGAAGGGTTCCCGAGATTCAACAAGGCTGTAGGCTCGCCATTCACAAGGAACCAGGTTCGAGGCAAGTTGAGACGAGAATGGGGAAATTACGGACGAAAAACAGGACAAAACACTTACAATGACGCTTTCGAGAGGGGTCTTAAGGCTTTTGATTTGCCTGATGATGCGATGGACAGGGTCAAACCGCCCCTGGATAGCCTGCATGACTCTGAATCTAGCTCTTGCAATACTTCAATTGAAGTAGCAACACCAAGGCACGAGAAAGAGCGTGACGGGCACCAGGCCACAACGAAGGGTGCTACCGGGAAGCCACGACGGGTATGTATAAACAAGTTGAGGCTTGGTTTTACCCCCGGGCCCACATTGACACGATGACTGACTTATATGGCAGATTGTAAGGCTAAGAACATCACCTCGGAATGTGAGGGCGAGCGGCAACAGAAGCAAAGCAAACCCAGATGTTATCGAGGTGATGGATTCAGAAGACGAATTAACGAGCTACCTTCCCCCAGATGATGCGACAACAAGAAGAAATGAGATGCCCTCTCAACGCGCCGAGACACCGGGAACACAAATATTGATCGATGCGATTGAATCTAAAGACAAGGAGATGGCCAGCCTCAAGAATCGTATCTTCTCAATGGAAAACGAAAAGGCACGGCTAAACGATGAAATAAAGGAGCTTCGACGATGCAACCCCGACGCCGAAGTGAAGCGCAGGCTCGAGAAGATGTTTGATGATTTACAAGCAAAGTCCCAGCGGAACTTGTCATTCGATATGGATAAACGCGGTCTCCAAAAAGAAAGGATTGTACAATCTTACGAGACTTTATACAGAAATATTCACGACGCATGCCTCGATCTTGTGCTAGTCGACGGCGAGCTACCTGCTCAAGACTTCGGGTTCTGTTACACAGCACAGTCGTGGGCGCATAAAACCTTCAACCAAGACATAGGGAGATGCATCCGAGACATCGATATGGGGAGGCTTTCGAAACTCGATGTGCTCATGGGGCTCATTACTCGTGCAGTGATTGAGCGGGTCTTTGTGCCAGCCTTTCCTGATGTCTTGAGTACCCCATCTCCTATGGCAGAATTCTATCGGAACGAGATTCTTTCATACAGTGAGTGTTTCTGATACCTAAGAAGACTATGTCTAACAAATTGTTTAGATGGACCAGATGAACTGCATAAGGCAGACTTGACGAGCCTATTCTTCCTGATGCACTATCGAAAGTCTGAGATTCTCGAAATGGAGGAGAGGGACGTAACCGAACTCATTACAAGAAGCCTTGGATGTTTTTGGACTTCAGCGCCGTGGGAACAGCCAGTTCAGCAGATACCCAACGATGACCTTGACGTCGACATGATAGAGCATCCACAAGAAGGCCTCGTGTGTAGAAGCTTTCTTATGTCGGCTCTCGACCTCAAACTCGAGCTGGCTAGCTCCTTGACGCGTCTTAAATCGTTCTTCTGCAAGGCATATGATATATACGACAACAGATATATGCGCAGAGCCAGCGAAGCTAACATCGAGAGTAATCGGATTATAGCCTGTTTTCTTCCTGTTCTGTTCTTTGCACCGCCTAGAGACAAAGTTATGACTTCTGCTGGGTATGTCTTGGAACACGACGTTCATTACAACACCTATTTTACAGAGGCGACAGCGGAAGAGATAGAGTCACTGGAGTTGGCAGCCAAAGCGGTTGTATTGACTTAGCTATGGGAGTCACCAGGGGCGTTAGTCAAATGTGTGTGTACAGATCTATTCTGGTATCCCTTTTGGTTAATTGAAGCAAGGGTCACTTTCATTTTGGTACCATAAGAATAACATCGAAATACACGGAACAGGCATGTCTCCTGGAGCTTAAGCTTCGCCCCTGATCTGTGCTTCCTGAGACCTGAATCAATCTAGCTGCATAGGCTAGGATCTCTGAATGGAATGGTCAAGTCTTCAAGTGAGGGCGACTGGTTCTTAGCGAATCCAACCTCTCGTTATGAAACACTACACCAAAATATGAGTTTTGTTTACAGGGGCTGGCGGGCAAAAGGATTGGCCGGTTTTGCTTCATGTCGACTGGCTGGTAGACTCATACACGCATGAAGTTCCAGCTTTCAGTTACATACCGTGTTTGCCATAGCCTATGATCCGTCCGTGGACTAAAATCTGCATGGCGCCACAGTGAATGTTCCAGGATACCCGTCTCTGCAAACACACCGTTCAGCCAATGACCGACCTCTTGGCTCAGTTCAAATGATCCACTAAGTCACGAAACAGATACACGGTCTTTGTGCACGATGGTTTGTTGAGACGCACCATCGTGCGAAAGTGGCTGTGATGGTCGGCCTCCCGCATAAAGTGCTGCGTATTATCTCCCCGCAGAGGGCTGAGCAGACACTTTCGTACCTATGAAGACTGACGTCAACATAAGTCATGAAACAAGGTATACAATCATGTTTGTTCCGGTATGTTACATACCCTTTTGTCGTGTAAACAGAACCCGGTATGTGGAGCTTTTCCCGTCAAAAGAGTCGTGGATGTGCGTTAGAAAACCCCTTGCGTATGCAGGCTCTGACAGGATTGGATTGAGGCCGCATTCGCTATTGATCACCAGCTAACAATCGTCCAGGGCTTGTCCACGCAGTCAATCGATATCCAATGACTGCCGCCCAATATAGTGCTAGTCGAACTTGGAACTGCGGCTACTCTAATGGATCTCATAGTCAGGAACATGGTTACTGAACGCGGCAGAAGATGTAGGCCCAGTGAGTCAACCGTGCTACAAGTTACTTCTGAGCCTCAAATAACGTCTTGTAATTTAGTTTATGTAACCAGGAGTTGTGAGAATGAAAAGGAGTATCTTGGAGAAGTACAAGATAGCACTAAGACTGGCCCTGACTTCTTGGTACCTTTCATTGATATATATATATCTTTCATCGAAGATACTGAATTCTTTGCTCGAAAATGACTGTCCTGTCGACCTTGTAACTCTGGGTTAAAGGCTCACAAGGGCACATACGCATACCGGCATTTGGTGTTTGCCTCATTGAGCTATGCTAGGAAATATCTTTTTTATCTCACTAGAGGGTGTCGATGCGCCGTTTCTGGTGCCTCGATGTTAGGTAAACTCGCATCTGCGTGTACTCGAAACACACGGGACGTCGATATGTGAGACAGCGTGATAGGAACTTGGGTTATCCTTGTGTATGAGTATCAGATGCAGGCTTTTGTTAATATCTGTGTAAGAGGATCGAATAGCTGCAGGTGTGTGTGGCTACACGTTCTGCCTGTGCTTCTCGCCCTTGAAAATCTGTCTGATCACCTCCTGCGGGAGGCCGACCACTCACTTGTTGAGTTGCCTTATGTAGCTCACTGGGTGAATTTGGTACGGAATATAGCCTAGTTCACTGAATACGATCACTGATTCCTCTTCTTCATTCCATCCCTTCACCTCCAGCCTTTGTAACCTACAACAATATCACCCGCTATTTACAGCATCATTTTCTTCGATCAACACTGCCATTCTTAATCTCTTAACTTACCATCCAGTATCGAGCCTATCAAGAACTTGTGCGCCTTCTGAGTACCATGGAAAACACCATGGACGAGGAACAAGATACCAGACCAACGTCTTCGTTAGTATTCTCTCTCTTCGTGCAAGAACCTGCCTAACTGTACGCTTAGTCTTTGCGCGAGCGACGTCTGCGCGGTCTATTTCCAAGGAGACGGCCCTCTCTGGATTTCGCGACAACTCCTTCACCAGAGCTCCGAGATTGCTTCGCGAAACACTGTCGAAGGGTTTGCCTCGTCTCCCGGAGATCTACATTTCGACGACATCAGCCTTGAAACGGGCCACGTTCTTATCCATTTTCTCGTCACTGAGACCTATCAATGCCTCAAACCATAAGAAGACACGATCGAAAAGAAGCATGCGTCCGAACTCGCAACGGCACTCCGCGTGTATGTTGCGACTGATGACTTTGACATGCTGGCGCTTCGAGATCTTGCGAGAAAGGAGATTGCTCGACTTGGCGGAAAGCTCAGACTTGCTACTATGATCAATGTCATGGAAGAATCTGCCTTGTCCTTTGATGCTGTACCCGGCGTCGTTGCTTATATCGAGTCTCGAATCCTTTCCTTTTCTGAATCCGCCCTCTGTGTCGACACCATGTTGGCCGAGCTAGGAATTCCCAATACATTGAGCAAGATCTTGCTGAGAAGCATGATCTTGATGAAGGCTTCTGAAAGGGCCAAGAAGCAGGAGCCGAGCTATGCGGCAATTGTTGACAAGAGTTCCGGTCGGTCACAAACAGCACTTTTGTTGCGCCCAGTGGAAGAGGCCATGAAGCTAGCTGAGGAGCAATCTGAGAGGAGAGCGGAACAGAAAGCCATTCGTGAAGCCGATGAACTCGCAGTGTCCCGCGAGAATATGGAGCTGAAGATTTTGCGAAGCAAGAGAGCACTGAAAGGGAAACTCACATCGAGAGAGAAGCGGAGACTGACTGATCTTCGAGAGAACGCTGCGAGAAGAGCCCAAGCACAAGAAGCTCCTGAAGTTGAGGAGGCTGCGGTAGCCCTACCCGAAGAGAAACCAAGCGATGAAGTTGATCCAATTGCTTTACCGGAAGTAGAAGAGGCAGAAAATAGTGCTTCTGAGCTCGACATAAGATCTCAAGGGACGGTTGAGTCCTCAACCATGAAGAGTAAGTGAAACCCAGGAAGCGCTCCCTTCAATCCTCCTCCGCACAAGAGAAAGCCCTTCATGTTGACTTCTACAAGTTGCAAGAGCCAAAGCAAAAACTCAAAGCCATTTTCACTCGCTCATGTTGCAAAAGTCCGACCCTAATCCATTTGATCAATCTTTTGGCTCCCTTGAAGAAGAATCCGATCACTTCTCGCATGCCACTAACCAAGTTACACCTAGCTCTAGCCAGGCTTCGCCAAGCCAGGAGGTCGACTATGACTATCTCTTGTACTCTCGAAGACCATTTCCTGGGTGATAAGAGAGAACTAGCTTTGGGATGATCATACGCCTTGGAGGTGTTTAGTGGCAGTGGCGCTTTGTATCAATTTTATAATTGAAGAGGTTCTTGTTTTGCTCCGAAAGCCCGACTCGTCGCTAAGCTATTGCTATAAACTACTGTAGGAAGAGAATGCGGAGTTCTAGGCCTGTGCCCCATCTTGATATATGCTCCCTGTTCACGGAGATTATCAAGCTCACCGGAGGATCAAGGATAGCTCGAACTCCGGTCCACAATCTAAGCATCGATTATTAAACTTAAGAACTAAATGACGCACTCAGTGAGCAAGAGTGAAACCAAATATTGTGCATTTTGCGAGAACCTGACGGGCCTTCATCGGCCGTTGCCAAGGCATCTAAGAACATTTGCCCAAGTAGCTTGGATTAATGATGACAGAAAAGTAATCTTCTCATAATGCCGATCTATTGCACCGCTTGTTCGTATTTGCTTTGTGTCGCTGCCCCAACTTCGATGTGGTGGCTTGTTGAGAGGTTGGCCAGGAGATTGTCACCAGAGCACAACCGTGTTCTTTACAAAGGTCAGAAGCAGAACCTCATACTTATAAAGCCGAAAGCACACTGACTTCTGAAACCCATCTCCTCCCCTGGAGGACTCAACCTTTGCATTCTTGAGTTGTTCACGCTCCTTAGACTAAACCTGCCAGTTGTCTGTCGGGCTGGGTCCATCCATACAGACAAACACCAAGCCAAAGGGCTATGATACAGGTAAATCGTTGACTTATCCTACTGCCAACAGTCTGGATCAAGTACCATGGACTCACAGGACAAAGTCGGCACAACAAGCTCGTACGTGTTCCTTTCAAACTGATTTGTACTGGACTAACATTAGACAAGGCCCTATGCCGGCGAGCTATGCCAGGTGATGTTCAAGGATAGAAGGTACTTGACAACCCACTGGCACTTTATTCGAAAGTGCGATACGCTTGCTAAGCGAATGCTGCGTGCATCTTACCCTCGGAGATACCTGAAGATCGATGACATTGACTCTGACGTGGGCCATATCATTATCCACTTCTTGGCCACTGGACAATACCAATGCCTCGAACCACAGAGTAGTTCCAAGGATGAAAAGACTGCGGCAGAGTTTCTCACTGCCCTCCGAGCATACTCCGCAGCCGAGTCTCTCAATCTACCTTCTCTAAGCGCCCTGGCGGAAGCAGAGATATTCAAGTCATGTGAGACGTTGAACCTGCACGCAATTGTCTGTGTCATAGAGGAATCTGCGTTGCCTCTTAGCCAATGTCCAAGGCTGGCAGAGTATCTTGAGTCACGCTTTCTGTATTCAGCCGTGTTCTCCGCAGGAAGCGTCATCGATAAGTTGGCGGCAAAAGTTGAAGCACCGCAGACAGTCAGTGATGTTCTCCTCAAAGCATTAGTGGTGCTCAATCGCAAGGACTTGCGCAAGCCAACAGAAACCAAGATGACACTGTGGAAGATGGACCTCTACCTGAAAAGAAGAGAGATTTTGTGCGACGTCAACTGCAGCCAAGAAAGGAAGCATACTAGTTCCCAAAATGGAGCAAACCCAACCAACGACGATTCTATACCCGCACAGAACAATCTTGTAGTGCCTGAGATGCCTGCAAGTCCCGGAAGTCCTAGGTTGGAAAGAGCCCGAAGCGAACAACTTGAGTTTTTCGAAAGGTGGCCTCATGACAGTGAAAAAGAAGATACGAGAGGGGATTCCCCTTTGGGACCAATTGAGGCCGGGACTGACGCCCAACTCTCTGAACAAGGCAATGAAGCAGAGAAGGGTCCTGCGACACCCGGTATGAATGTAAGTGAATGCTTGAATACCACTTCCCGCATAAAGCTAAGTGATCATAGGATTCCACTGCTAATTACGACTCAGCTGGAGTGTTAGATGCCCCAGTCGCTGATGCGGCAAAGAATTCTAGACAAGCTTCACCGATGGACGAACAGATAAACTGGGGGTTGCTTGGGCTACCCTCATCAGATATCAGAAAATCTGAGTCAGGGAGTTTACTTTCTGTTCCAGAACTTGATGACGGAGACTCCTTTTGCTCAGTCTCCTCGGGCCAGAACATTCCTAGTTCGAACGATGAGAGATGAGATTGTGTTTACTTAGGACCTTACTGTAGATTGACCACGGAATTGAAGCAGTGAGGAAACTTGTGTCGGGAGTACCCGAAGGATTTTTGGCGGTCGAGGACGGTCTGTTGGTGTCGTGTAACAGCTGAGTGGTGGACATGATGTCTCGCCTGAATTCGTCACTGTAGCATGACTTGTGGTCAAATTAGATTATTGGGTTTATACTCAACAATTCAGAAAATTGCTTGAATCAGGTACAATACCCCACTGAAGCCAAGAGGTTGTTCTGGAATATTTTGTATCTGCCATTGACTTCTGGGGATGATATGTGCCGCCCCTTTGTAAGCCGTCGTCGATAAACTGTGGTGCCGGCCAGTCTTGGCACATGTTTATCCAATTTTGAGAAATGTGTTAGCTTGAATCCCAGAGTAAATACTGGTAGGCCTACTAGTGCAGACTGCACTTGCATCATCAGTGGGTTATCCTAGTGTTAGTAGACATGGCCATAGCCCTTGAACAAAAAATGTGTTCTGAGTACTTCGAGGCCATATGGACATTTACGTTGGAAACTGACATCTCACTCGTCAACGGGCCAACGTGGCGCCACTCTTTTCATCACTCGAAAAGAGAGTTGCCGAAGGGAACTACGTGTCTTTGTGTGCTTGAAGGTCTCTTAAGTTTTGTGGCTCATGTTGGCGGTCAACCACGATGCATCATGCACAGTGGCTGGTGTTGTTGACAGCGATCACGCTTACGTTAGTCCTTGTCCATGAAGTCCTTCCTCAAACAATTTCGACTAAAGACGTTTCTAGCTTATTATGGCCACTCCGGCTATTCTGTCTATTACAAATACTAGTTATTGCTTTTTTACATCCCCATGAGCTAGATCAACTCTACACATCTGAAAAAAAGTAGCTTTCCCTCAATTTACACCATCGAGAACATAGTTTTCTCACATAACCTTACATACAAACAAGCCGAGTTTCCAGGCAGCGACCAGCCAAGCACTGAACCTTCCATTGGGGCATAAAAGGTTGCTTTGGCCAGCTGTCCCCGAGTCTCTACTTTGTACCTTGGTTCTCTCCTGGATCAAAGTAGACCAAGCTTTGTTGACTGTGTCTCATATCGGCTTCATTACAAATATACAAGTTGGATCCTGAATCCTCGCATGGTGCTCCCAATCTACATTCCAGACGGTAACAAAGGGCGAAGTGCATCATGGCCACAGAAGATGGCGGAGTTCTGGCGACCTCGTAAGCATCCTCATCTGAATTGGAAATATCGAATCTAATGGCAGGACAAGGCCATACACGAGTCCTATCTGCGAAATATCTTTTCAGGGGGGTGATGTTTATCTCATAAATCAAAAACTTCTTTTGCAAAGTCCGCAGCTTGCCTCCCAACTCCAGGACCAGGAACCCCAGGACCGAGGTTCAGATCGCGGATATTCCGCGCATCTCGATATTAGGGATATCAAACACAGCACTGGCCATACAGTCATTCACTTCTTGTGTTCTGGGAACTATCAGTGCCTTGAACCCCAGAACTGCGTCGGAGCTGGAAAAGTTAGCTATGAGCTTGAAGCCGCTCTTGATACGTATATTGCGGCTCTATTTCTTCATCTACCGCGCCTGAATGTCTTATCAGAGGGGGAAATCATACGCTTGAGTGATCAGTTGAGCTTCATAACGGTCGTTGAGATCGTAGAGCGCTCACAACTTGGCATCGATAAGATCCCAAAACTTGCGACATATCTTCAATCTCGCTTAATACTTTCGGTATTGGGAATATCAGAGGAAACAACAGACCATATGCTCCCGAGACTCACCACTCCTGAGTCAGTCAGTAAAGTCCTTCTGAAAACGTTGGCCGAACTGAGAACCACACTACCAGCCGTGTGGTCCAAAGCCGAAGAAGCACAGATGCAAATCAGGCCAAGAATGAATGCACCTTCTAGCGTCCGAACCACTTTACAGTCAGATTTTGAATCCGCTGAGGAAAAGAAGAGGGATCACGAAGAGATTAAAGGACTCCAGGAAATGAAGCAGATGAGGGGCGGACAACTTATAAATACGGACCGGAAGCGCCTGCGTCTACTCGAAATGAAGGTTACGCAAAGAGATGAGACCGAAGCCCAACGCACTGCCGATATAGAAGCTTCCAGAAACTCTATAGATCAGCTGTCCATTCATGCCCAGACCATCTCTTCACAAGTCGCCGAAGAGCAGGAGTATATTGCTTTATTGCAACAACAGAGGATAATCGGAGAACTTCCCCAGAAACAACAAGATCGTCTCCACAGTCTCCGAGAGAAGAAGGCCAACAGCTCTGCGGCTCAAGGAGCTGGCATGGACGAAACTAAGAGCAAAATCCCGGCCCAAGGTCAATCGGAGAAAGCGTCTTCTGACTATTGGGAAACGTGGTGGGGTGGCAAGAAATCTTCAAGTGAGCCTAATAACCTGCCAAGTGATTGTAGAGCGTCACAGCTAATCCTATATCAGAGAGTCTTGTTGTACCTATGGTGAGCCCAATTACAGATACGACATGGAAAGCTTCCCGAGGGGTGTCCCAGAAAGCACCTGAATCGAAAACTACAAACACAAGTGAATCCGCAGATGCCATTCATCCTTCGAAAAGTGATGACAACGTATCTTACTCTTCGGGCTGTTCGGGCCAGATGACGCCCAGCTCAAGCGGCTAGTCTACTATGGATGGATGATATTCTGAATATGGAGGAGAACAGACGGTGGGTTGGTAATGGCAAGATTGAAACGTAGGGCTAAAGTCTATGAGTCTGGTGATCGAATATGGGCAGCTGTACTGAACTTTACTACCTTGTTATCCTGATAATTGAAATTTCTAGATGCTATTATTTTTTTATATTGAATCACTAATTTGGAGACTTCTGATGGTATTAGTTGGCAGTAGATCCATCTTTTATGAGACCCTGTTCATCCGGGCCCTGGTAGATACCGGAAATCGTGCTTAGACATTCTAGACATACTTGAATTCTGTACTTTCTCTCAAAAGATCAGGTCGGAGATTCTGGCATGTGGGTTTCCATGGCACGGATGACATTACGCCACGATGTGTTTCGTCTCGAGGATAGTGGCCTATGCAGGAGGCCGACCATGATGCGTCATGCATAATAAGTGGCATTGCGTTTAGGGTCCCGTGGGAAGGCTGCAATAAAGATGAACTATTTATTCTAAGGGCTTGAGAGCACAATCAGTTTCAATCTTTCCATCCCTACGCCCAAAATCAATTTTCTATCTTCGCTCTCGATTTTCACGGGTCAATTGACTTTAGCGGTCGCGAAAAAGGACAAGACTTCTGACCCTCCCAACGTTATTCCACCGTCTTGTATACTGCACATCAAACCTCGGATCGGGCGCTATGTCTCCAGAAGACGCTGGGGTCCCGGTAGAAATCTCGTCAGTATCTTGCTTCAACTTCTAAAGAGTAGTACTAATGAAGACCAAGGCCATATACCAGCGAGATCTGTGAAGTATACTTCCAAGGGAAGAGGGGTTATCGTGTGCATCGGCACCTTATCTCTGCGAACCCGCAGCTTGCGACTCGAATCAAGACAAACGACGGGTATTACGGAGTCCCTAGTCCTATCGATATGTCAGATATCCCTCACAGCACTGGGCACGTCCTCATCCACTTCTTGTATTCTGGATGCTACCAAGCTCTCAAGCCCCAAGGCTCCTATGGGGTTAGTAAAACAGTTTACGAATTAAAACTCGCGCTCAGCGTTTGTGATGCCGCTTTTTCCTACAAACTCTCATCTCTGCAAAGCCTCGCCGAGGCAGAGATATTACGTTTGAGTGAGCAACTGAACATGATATCGGTCCTTGACACTATAGAGAGCTCAGGACTCAGCCTCGACAAAATTCCCAAGTTAACAACATACCTTCAGTCTCGTCTGCTTGCCTCCTCATTTGGGTCGATTAAGGAAAAGTCAAATGACATACTCTTGAAACTTGCGACTCCAGATACTGTCAGCAAAGTACTCTTCAAGACAATGGTCATCCTGGGAAGCACAGCGCTGCAACGGGGGGCTGAAACTCAAGGGTCACACGCGGGTCTGTCCATAAACACAGGACCCGATTTCGAGGCTATCTCTGAACAGGAGCGTATAGCTGCGACAGAAGCCGAAAAGAACAATGCAGAGATCGCCGCACTTCTAGAAAAGCGGGCAAAAAGAGGTGGTACACTTCTCAAAAAAGATAGGATTCGCTTGACGGATCTTGAACAGAAAATAGCTGCCACAACAAAAGCAGAAAATGGTCCTGCTATAGAAGTTTCAAAGTGCTCCATCCGCGAATTAACCATTAGGGCCCAGAAGCTTTTCTCACAAATCACCGAAGAGCAAGAGATCATTGCCTTGTTGGAACAGCAGGACAAATATGGAAAGTTACCGCAGAAGCAGCAAGACCGGCTTGACAGTCTCCGAGAGAGAAAAGCCCAAAGATCTCTGATACAGGAAGCTCCGAAAACCGAAACCACGTTCACGAGTTCGGGTCAAGGTCAGTTGGTGCAGACGTCCTCAATTATTTCAAGCCCTGAGTCAAGTGGTAAGTTGTCTTCTGCTAGCCCTGACACAATCTGCTAAGTTTTTGTAGAACACCGAGGCTAATCATACGGCAGCAAAGGTTATCTCCATTCGCCGCTCGCAGCGAGGAACAACACATGCCTGGGATGACTTAGGACAAACGTCCTAAAAAGCAAAGGTTGCAAGCCATCCTCCGTCAGTGAATGACAACACCTCATTCTCCTCGGATAGCATTGGATGGGCGACGCCTAGCTCGAGTAACCATTCTTGGGAGGCCCGTGATTGACGATTGCGAATCATGGTTTGGGGTTCATTAGCATCATCGGCTCGATTGTTTCTCCAGTGTATTGTTGCGGGCTCTTCTAACGAGCCAAACTTTCTTTAAGTTTAGTCGCTCTCCTGTTACTTTGCGAGCATCCTCTAGTGCAAAGGCTTGGGCGTTAGTTATACTTGTGAGTATTTATGGACTATTCAAGTCTTAAAAAAACAAAATCGTCTTCTCAACAAATGAGCCGATCTGAGTATCGAAGAATGCACGCTTTAGGTAGAGAAGAGGTCCAGTATATAGACTAAGGCCCGACACAAGACCTACTAGCAATTAAAGGCCTTCGTACCTCGATCATTATTATTTTTTATTACACTTTGGTCCTGTCAAGTTGCGAAGGTCGCACTTGAATACTGCAAGCCGACCTAAATCCTGGGTCCTTCCGCATGAGATTGTGTTGGACATTCTAGACTTTGGATTTTGGCATTGGGTAATAAATGACATTGTCACTCGATGTGCTTCGTCGTTACAAGAGTGGCTTATGCAGGAGGCCGACCGCAGCACGTCATGGATTGCAAATTGCCTTAAATACCTATGCTGGAATACCTATCAATTTCCCCTTCAGATATCTCGAGCCTGGCTCTACTAGCTACTATAATTCAAATACCAAATTTGCTATGAATTATGAGGGCTATGACGCTCTGGGGAGCTCGTAAGTACCTGGTGAAGCTTCTGGTGTCAGGTTGCCGCGATAGGCTGGCGTATATACACAGACCGTATGCCAGAATATGTGAGGTTTATTTCCAGGGATATGGACCGTTGCGTGTCTACAAGAAGGTCCTCGATAAGTGCCCTAAGCTGGCATCGCTACTAATTCACTGCAACAATGGTGTATCGACTGCGAAGTTAAGAAGCGTTTCCCATGATGCGGGTCCTATACTCATCCACTTCTTGGTTGCTAGAGCCTATCAGGGCATCACGCCGAAGGGTAAGACTAGAGATGAAAGAAATGCTTCAAGACTTGCTACCGCCTTTCAAGCATATGCTGCAGCGGATATGTTCGATCTATCATCTTTGAAAGAACTCACACTTACCAAAATATGCCGCACTGAGAAAAAAATGGACTTGATTTCAATCATTCAGACGGTGGACGAGTCAGAAGTGACCTTCGACCAGTATCCAGCACTCGCTAATTATCTCGAATCGCGTATATTGCTCTTCTTTACCTGTTTATCAAGAGAAGGGTTCGAAGGACTCATTGGCAAGCTCGACAAGCCAGAGTCAGCCAGTATGGTAGTCCTGAAGTGTTTGCTAGAAATCAAGCTTCTCGACCTGCCTAGTACAATCGACTCCAGCAGAGTTATACCCCTGGAAAATTTAGAATGGTTGCATGACATCCAGTCGCAGTTCGGACTCGACCTAAACGTCTTTCTAAGATTCTAGGAAACAGTCAAAGGCAAAAGCCTCTCATCTGGAATATCACAATCTTATTGCCAGTCCTGGGGAAATGAAGAAACGAACAAAAATTGCGGAAACAAAGTTCTAGGGAAGGGAGAGGTTCCAAAAGAAACCAAGATCGTCTATCTTCATTTCAGAGGGGCTCCGCCGGGCCTGCCAAAGCTCAAGTATCGGGCGAGGATGAGTGGCCAGTCCGAATACAGCGTATTCGACGGCGAATTGTGGAAGAGCAGAAATTACTCGATAGGATGGTGAGAATGCAATATGTCAGTTGTTTATATTTCACCACGAGGAAGAATAAAAACCAGAAGTTAACGATATCACAGCCACCTGAACTCGAAGACCTTCGTAAAAGGGTTATTTCTTATAGACTTGGCCCCAATGCAACGGATCCGGAATTGAGCTGCGACATACGGGACTACCTTGACATCTCTAGTAACGGTTGGTGAAGGCTGAAGATATCTCGACTTACTCATGAATATTTGCGAGAAAGAAACTACTAACAGTACTTCAGCTGGCGGCCTCGACCCTGATTTGCCACGAAATTCAGATCAAGAGGCCCTGTCTGGGCAGGTTACTCCAACAACTTCCGACCCTTCCTCTCCTGACTCAGTTGGAGTTACCAAAATGCCTTGCTCACCTTAATTCAGCGACGATCTCTCCATGACTTCAGACTCACCAGGTCAGATGACACCAAGTTCAAGTGGCAAATCTGTCTTTGAATTGATGATTTAGGTTCGTCACGGTACAGAAGATCGGGCGTAGGATCGGAGGTAAACGGAATGAAGTTTCGGTGGAAGGACTACAGCCCTGAGACTGAAATTTGATACGTGGCTTTCTGTTAGGTATCTGTTTTCACTCGATGGTTTAAGTTTTCCTTTTGGGGCCATCATGAGGTTTCATGGTTTTAAGCATTTCAGTCACTCACTTGGACCCCGGGAGGACTTTGAGTTCTGTGCTTGAATACATATACGCTTTTGTTTCTAGGATATTTCCCAGTTGGCCAGGTTGGAAATGTCTGCCAGTGGTGGCTTTGCGTGATCTGAAAATACGGACAGAAAGATTGGGATAGCTACTTTCTATATACACTCTATTACTTGGAGTTCTAGTTTAGGTGACTGTGCGACGCTTCGGCTATTATGTTTAAGAAGTGAAAAAGGTGTGCTTCATGGAAGTCAAAGTTAGGCAACACAGGCCTTATTTGGGGTCCTGAGCACGGCGCATGTAGACTAATTGCCTTATTTAACATTTGTTCTCGGTAAATCAAGACCGCACACCTGAAAGCATAGTTTTTGTTTGTGTAATAAGGTGTCGGGCCTGATACCCTAAAACACAGATTTCCTTTTCCTTTAACCTTGTAGTGCAACAAAGCCGTGATTTCAGGCACTCACTAACCTTATCATGCAGAGAACAAGGTGTCTCCAGGAGTATAAGAGGGCTCTTTGGTGCTCTCTCTCCTCAATTTCAGCCTTCCAAGTTTACTCTTCCAACCATCACAAACTCGTCTCTCCTTTTCGCACATCAAGGTTACTGTGAAATTCGCCGTAGAAGTCACAGTTTTTCAGGACAAGATGGCCAATGCCCACCTAGAACGCTCGTAAGTGTTTGCCTCATCTACAAAATACTTGCCAAAGCTAATAATCTGCCTAGGCCTTACACTGGCGACATCTGTGAAATCTTTTTCCAGGGTCAAGGGCCTATCAACGTTCCTAAACACATCCTCGGAAAATGCCCCAAGCTTGCTTCGCGACTATTTGAGAAATGGTTCTTGTCAAAACTTCTTGATATCTTCAATGTCGAGGATATCAGCTTTGAGGTAGGACATATTGTCATTCATTTCCTCACCACCGGGACATACCAATGCCTCAAGCGCAAGGGGCATTCGGAAGATGAAAGGAAGTCTTTCGAACTTTCAACAGCCTTCAATGCGTACGCTACCGCCCTCACTTTGGAATTGCCGTCTCTTCCAGAGCTAGCAGAAGCTGAGATGGTGCGATTGGAACAACAGATGAGCCTGAATCTGATTGCTTGGGCTTGGCACGACTCCAATCTAACGCTCGATAAATATCCCACGCTGATGACGCATATTCGCAATCACATTTTTCCTTCCCTCCTCTGCTTGTCAAAGGAAGACATTGACAATTTGGTCACTCGGATTGGAACCCCAAGGAATATCCTCATGGCATTCATCAAGCATATGCTTGACTCGTATCTCATGGGTGTTGAAGCCCAAGTATCCGGGGTCACAGGTTCCCAAACGGAACATCTGGCACCATCTTCCCCATTCCCCGTCAATAACTCCTCTACTTCAGACTCCCCGAGTCAGCTGACGCATACCTTGAGCGAACAACCCGGCGATGGTGAGGAATTGCCTGAACTGGAAGCGTGCGGGACGGTTGGAGAGCATTTGATAGTTGAGCCTATGGGTGAGGAGTGGGAGGAGGATATGGGGTTTTAGTGGACTGAAACTGGACATCCTTCTTTTTGTTTTAGGGCTGTTGCAATAATTGGTGTTTCATTCACTCCTCAAAACGAGCAGCGAATTCGATTTCACAGGTCTTGTCTACCGTACGTGGATGGCCCGGGGCAAACCTGAGTTTGGAAGAGTTTGAAGCTATTGACAGAAAGCTTAGAACGACAAGTTCTCGTGTTCACCCCACCACCAGGTTAGTCCAGCGCAAATCTGGATACCGCGGCACGTACCGAGGCACCAGGAACTGGTTCACCGCTAATCCAGTCGTGGAACAGCCACCGACTCAGCGACGCCAGCTCACACGATAGTTGACGTGATGGTTCGGTGGGCCCGATAAATCCATCTGCAAGGAATGCCGAGGCAGATTGATCATCACTGCGTCGAATGTTGTAGAATTAGATCTTCAGTCTGTAAAAAAAACTTGGATTTTTGTCCTTGGCCCTGCTTCTCAAATCAGAATCACTTTACTTGCTTTACCAATAATACAAACAACTCATAATGCCTTCCAACACTGCTGCATGGCTTGTAGCCGCAAAGACGTCACCACTTGAAGTCAAAGAGGCACCCCTCACGCAACCAGGCGAAGGCCACATTCTCGTCAAGAACTCAGCTGTCGCCATTAATCCCGTTGACGTTGCCAATCAATATGTCGGTATCTTCATCGCAGCATCGCAATACCCAGTAATTCTCGGCGAGGATGTCGCAGGCACCGTAGAGGCAGTCGGGCCAGGTGTCACCAACTTCAAACCCGGCGACAGAGTTCTCGGATACGCGACTTCACTCGCCAGCAAAGACAATGCCAACAGCGCGTTCCAGCAATACACAGTTATTCGTGCAGAATGCGCTTCAAAAATTCCCGATGATCTGCCTTTTGAGAAAGCAGCAGCTCTTCCGCTTTCTCTCGCTACGGCTGGATGGGCCTTATTCGGTGGCGCCACGTTGAGCATGAAATATCCAAGCCTCACGCCTGAAAGCACGGGTGAAGCAGTCCTCATCTGGGGAGGTTCGTCCAGCGTCGGTGGAGCAGCCATTCAATTAGCCAAGGCCGCGGGCTACGAAGTTATCACAACTGCATCGGCCAAAAACCACGACTACGTCAAGAGCCTGGGAGCCGACCACATCTTCGAATACAAGTCTCCCCAAGTCACCAAGGATATCGCGTCTCTCCTCACCGGAAAGAAACTCGCAGGCGCAGTTGAAGCTAGCGGCTCAGACGAGGCTATGACCGCTGCTGGTCAATCGATCGCCCATGCTGAGGGTGTTCGCAAGATCATTTGCGTGAGAGGGCCCTCAAATGAATTGCAGGATGTCAAGACCCAGTCGATTCTCTCGACTAGTATCATCGGCACGCCTATTGCTAAGGCTGTCTTTGGGGATTTCGTGCCAGCTGCATTGGAGCAGGGTAAGTTCAAGGCTGTCCCGGAGGCGGAAGTGGTAGGAAAGGGTTTGGAGTCTATTCAGTTGGGTATTAGCACTCTGGCGAAGGGTGTCTCAGCTAAGAAGATTGTGATTTCGCTGTGAGGTCACATAAATGAGGTGGATTTATACATAAATTTGACGAGGATTACTTAAGAAGTTATTAGACTAGTTAAAGTAATAGAAATATTGTGTCAGCATATTATTCTCTAATGCTGAGCCTCAACTTAACCTCGGGTGTATTTCCCCTCATCTCTTCCCCACCAGCCAATTGACCTCAGGTGTCACACCATCATATGGCTGCACGCTTCCCAAACAACATCAATTAAGCCGCAAAGCAGATACCCGTGAAATGTCTGAGACGAATAAGCAGGAAACTATTGCCCTCATCGGATTGGGCACTATTGGTCTCTCCTTTGCCGCATTGCACCTCCGCTACTCAAACGCCAAGCTGAGGCTGTACGATGTGCGCAGCGATTTGAAAGAACACATCGAGAATCTCTTACCAGTATATCTCGAATCTACAAAGAAGGAGGGTAGCCAGCTCGACCTAACTGTTCGACAACTGATATCCGACGGCCGGCTTCTGATATGCTCTTCCATCGAAGAGGTTTGCTCGGGCGCGACTATCGTGCAAGAGCAAGGGCCTGACAGCGTCGAATTCAAAAAGTCCAACTGGGCGCAAGTTGTACAATATGCACCGACTGCGGCTCATCTCTGGAGTTCAACATCTGGCATACGTGCGTCGAAGCAGGTGGAAGACCTAGAGGATAAATCCAGGGTTCTCGTAGTCCATCCTTTCAACCCAGTAGGCACAATGACCCCCAGGTGGAATTTTATATAGCTAATAGGGTCTTCAGCCTCACATAATGCCATTGATCGAAGTGGTGCCATCGCCAGACACCGCACCAGAAAGAACGCAATTTGCAATTGATTATTTCAAAGGACTCGGTTCAGGTCATCGCCCAGTCAAGATCAACAAAGAAACCCAGGGTTTCGTTGGAAATCGCCTAGCTTTCGCCCTGTTCCGAGAGGCCTGCCATCTCGTCGCAAATGACGTAGTCTCGGTTGAAGATTTAGATACCATCGTGGAGACCAGCATAGCACCACGCTGGGCTGTAGCCGGTCCATACAAAACATACAACAGCGCAGGCGGTACTGGTGGAATTGGGGCTTTCTTGCATAATTTGGCTGATACTATGGAGGCTTGCTGGGATGATGGTGGTGACATTAGTCTCAAGGGAACGTCTGCCACGAAGTCTGCCCAAAGCTCAGACGGTGATGGAGATTGGACGGATAAGATATCCAAAGAAACGGAGCGGGCATACGGAAGGCCAACTGCAGAGTCGTTGGCAGAGAGAGATCGTAATTTGCAGAAGATCATAGCAGCTCAGCCTGACGGGGCTTAGCATAGCCAAATTCATACATGCCCGGGCCGTTAGTTGAAGTAGCATCAAAATTGCCAATCCAGCTTATGACCCCCCTGCTGTGATCAGCCACAATGAAGCGGATTAACTACCATTTTAAGCTTAAACGAGCTTAAAGCGTACAAAACTCGAACCAACATACATACAACCAACACAATGACGTTTGTAACTTTCAATTCGCCTTGTCGGGGCAAAGCGCCAAGGTGATAAGGTTTACTGTGATGGCTATATTGTGCACCCTACACGGAAATATCCGAATCTGCCTAGCTGAGGCGCAGTATGATAACTTGATTGGCAACGACTGATAGCAGATTGTATATAAGTCAATGACTTCGTGGATTGTAGTGGGAATGTTAAGACCACATACAACATCGATAATGGTACAGACAACAACGAGGCCACTCCTATAGAAGACATTTACTGCGCTAGATTCGTATTCAGCTATTTCGTTTTTATTCCGTCAGCTTATAGGTTTTGTTTCATCAGGGCTTCGTCTTACGAAATATCATATACAAACCTCTGTCTCATTTCCGAGGCTCTACGAAAATCTAGTTTGGAGCAACCACAAAATCGATTGCAATAACTCAACTACCCCCTTCGAACGCCATGCTTATGCACATGTCACCATGGACTTCAGTTCAAGCCGGCCTGAAAGGGAGAGAAACACCCTTGGATCCTGAAGGAGAGTCTCAAAAACCCGCGATATTAGGCCTGGCCATTGGACTCACCATCGGGTTTCTCTTGCTCTGTACCTGCATTGCTTGCTACTGCAGGCGATATAAGCAGGACAAGAAGTGGGAGAAGGCTTATAGGGCTAGGAATGCGTCAAATAGAAATGCACCCACGAACGTGCCTGGACAGGATCCTCTGCAATTGCCGGCCTATCTACCCGGCAGGGCTCCGCAACCAAACGAGTCCTGAAACATGTCTTCGAGAAATTTCTCACTCATGTCGGAATCTACTGTACATTCGCTGTTATCTACAGCCTCATGTTGTGTTATGCGAAAATAGTTACGGAATATTCTAGAAACGCTAGATATATTTTGGGTCTTGGCATTGATGGGCTAGCCTGGCATTCAGTCTTGTCTACATAGTTCCTATTACTATAATCAACAAACCATCGGACTGATGGATGTTAATTAATTATTATAGCCGTTTCATATACTAAAAAGTTCTACACGAAACTGGCAACCTTGAGAATATAACCTGTCAGGATCATTGTGGTATACTTTGACTCCTGTAGTACAACATTTTCATCTGTCCAAGTCCTCGCCAGAACACTAAGAGCCCGCCGCCATATTCGTGAGAATGCTCCGATATCTTGGACTTCTGCGTTCTCTTATACCGCTAGAGTCTGTGCCATTTGATCCGCAATAGCACCGCGTTTCAAGATGCCCAGTCCTCGCCTACATAAACAAGGCGGTAAAACATTTGTTCCAAAGTGGTACCCGCGCGTCAATGCGTCAGTGTGCAGACTGAGGCGTTCTCGGGGCAATTGATGCTCCCGTGCCGTTGCTGGACACGGCATTATTAGTCTGTTACTGAGCAGAACGTGCCTGAGCTAAACCCCAAATTGACTTAGTCTTGACCACTAACTATATTTCCGGCGCTGTCAGTTTTGTTGAACGAATCAAGATCCATCTAGAATTTACTGTTCACCAATATCTGGACCCACGACCATACGAGCATACGTGATTCGCATTGAAAGCAGGGTCCGATCGACATGAATCGCATGCTACGATAGCTTACAAATACATTTCTGCACTAATCAGTCCAGAAATCGACCGCACGGTTCAATAACGTTACTCGGCAGATTAGCTTCTGTATCGGTATATCCGACCGGGGCCATGAACGAGCCATCCCCCGCTGAGTAACTCGTCCGTTCGAGGCGGACCAACGATTCATGTACCGAGGTAAATGCCCCATCAATAAATTCCGCCAGTGGACCTTGTCCGCAATTTCGTCACCACTATTACCAAGCGGTCTATACCCTGGTTGTGTTTCTGAAGAATGGAGTTGCGGCTTTATAGATTAGTAAATGGCTCGCCGTATATATAAAAGCAGTTCCCAGGTCGTTTCGGAGTTTTTTGTATACACTTCTAGACCGTTTGATACCCTATAAAAATTCAATCAATTTCTCTCCATTCTATACTTAATCAACACAAACATGGCACCATCACGATACGGTTCCGAGGTCGTCGACCCTGCACCTCTGTTGGAGCCTCTCGACTACACCTTTGCCGGACGAACTGCCCCTAACAAGTTCCTCAAGGCTGCCATGTCCGAGAAGCTGGCCACATGGGATCATAAAGACGTCTCTGCCCGCGGATATCCTACACCAGAACTCATTACTCTTTACAAGAACTGGGGTGCCGGTGGCTGGGGTTCCATCTTGACCAGCAACATTATCATTGACGCCCACAACCTCGAAGCCCCCGGTAACCTTATCGTCCCCGCCGATGAGCCCTTCGAGGGCCGCCGTTTTGAAGGATTCAAGGAGTTGGCCGCCGCAGCAAAGGCAAACGGCAGCCTTCTGATCGCCCAGGTCTCGCACGCAGGTCGTCAAGTCGAGGACTGGATTCAGCCCAACCCCATCAGTGCATCAGACGTTCAACTTGTCAGCAGTTCTCCCGGAAAGAGCTACGCTGTTCCCAAGCCCGCCACAAAGGAGGATATTGCCACTGTTGTCAACGGATTTGCCCACGCTGCTGAGTTCTTGGAGAAGGCTGGCTTCGACGGTATTGAACTCCACGGAGCTCACGGTTACCTTATCGCTCAGTTCCTGTCTCCTCGTACCAACAAGCGCACTGATGACTACGGTGGTAGCCGCGAGAACCGCATGCGTATTGTCTTTGACATTGAGCAGGAGATTCGACGCCGCGTGAGCTCCAAGTTCATCCTTGGTATTAAGGCCAACGCTGTCGAGTACACACCCGGTGGTGTTGATGTTGAGGATGCCAAGGAGCTTTGCGTTGCTCTTGAGAAGGCCCGATTCGACTTTGTGGAGCTTTCTGGAGGCAACTACGAGAAGTTCGCTTTCGCTCACATCAAGGAGGAGAACCGCAAGCGTGAGAACTACTTCCTCACCCAGGCCGAAGTGATCGTCAAAGCCTTGAAGCGAGATATGAAGGTCTTTTCCACTGGAGGTTTCAAGACTACGAAGGCCATGGTCGACTCTCTCGAGATTATCGATGGCGTTGGTATTGGACGTGCCAGTGCTCAAGAGCCCAGACTGCCAGTCACTCTCAAGAAGTCACCTGTCACAGGAACTATCACATCAACCTTTGACCACGACGATGTCCTCAAGCGTTTCGCCGCTGCCGGTGTGCAAATCACACAGATTGCAAACAAGCAGGAGCCGGTCGACTTGAGCATTAAGGAGAATGCCGATGGCCTTTGGAATGATCTTATGGAGCATTTCCAGAAGGTTGCAGCAGATACAGAGCGCAAGCTGATCCAATGGCCAGCCTTGTCCCAGGTGGCCTACCCTTACGGAGAATTGGAGGTGTAAAGGCGCGGTGGTATGGTTGTGGTTTGATGACGATTGAAAAGATTCATTGCAAGAGTATTCGATATGAGCATTATTTAAGCGAAAAAGACAGGATTATGCGAAGGACCAGTGTCTATAGAAGCAAATAAATACAATAACAAAGTTAACGTAAACACATCCCGTCCAATTATGCCACATGTGAGACTCCTAGGGGCAGTATCCATCGGCACAGCTTTCGAGTACCAAGGCTCATGTCCATGACTGGAGTAATAGTAAAAACAGGGTTTGGAATAGAAGATAAAATAAGATTGAGCTACAAGCCCGATATATTAGGTTGTCTCAAACTCTCAAAGGGTCTGATGCGACGCAGAAGAAAAACAATCGATGAGCGAGGTCTCTGAGATCTTGTACTTTTGAACCCCGCTGGGTCTTGTATGTGATGGCCTATCGTTCGATTAACGTATTCGCCTAATTGGCTACCAAAAACAAAAGTGAGATTGTTACCAAAATAGGTACATTAGCCTCTGCTTACGGGCTCCAGATGTCTGGCTTGGCGCTTCTGTGGACTAGGGATAAGCTTACTGGAGAAGCTTATTCTCACTCCCCCATGTCAAGCTCGGCAGTTGCCCACTCAAGCTGTTGTCAGATTCGGGAATCAAGGAATTATTCCGCACTGTCTGACACTTCTCAACCATATGTTACATAGGCGCCCAGGCTAAGAACGCCTTCCGCTAACGTCTTGTTAGCTGACCACTCACAACTCAACAGTGAGTTCAGCTGGCAGGGGTTGGGCCGTTTTCCAGGCCTTTCGTGTATGCACGCACATCTAAATAATTAAATGCAGGGGAATCGGAGGATCGCAGCTGAAAGTGCTATCGCTCAATGCTGCAATGATCGTCAACAAGAAGCGTTTCAACTGGTCATTGAGGCCAAGAAGCATGGGATGTTTTCTTGGCGGCGCTTCAGAGTGATAAGGACCACTAGGTCTTATCCGTTCTTGGTATTGTAAGTAACCTTGGGGCGAGTATTCTTGAATACAAGAGGGGCGGGTTTCTCTATCCCGATGCGAGTGGCGTTCCAAGATGTGTCCATGTCCTTTGCCAGTTATACATTGACGCAAAGTTACGAAAAACAGCCGCTCCGATGAAAAGCCTAGCATGGCTCGGGTTTTGGAATTTGGGTGCGTCGACCTTCCCCAAGCTGATAAACTGTAGCTTACAGTTACTGACTTCCCGCCATCGATATAGGCATCTTTGCTGTGTCGATATGTGTCCTCGCGGGTTGCCGAAGCACCATGGAAAAGAACTATAGTCTCGTCAACTGGCCGCGATCAACAATAGGCCTCGTCTGGGGACAGGAGTGTATGGAAGCCACTGTCGACATCATCCCCGACACGTATAAGTTTGGTGCATCTGGTACGTAGCTATTTTTCAGCATAGTATGGCGATAGTTGACGAAGCAATTTCTAGGCGTATGTAGGATGACAAACGGGAAGACAACCTGCAAAAGTGGATTCCCTCCGTCCCTAAACTTAGCAAAGGCCGTTCTGGAAGACCTTGACAACGCAAACACAGGTAGTTCATCCGGAACATCGACCACCCTGTCAAGGTGCAGAGACGCTATCGACAAACCCGTCAACCACTCGAGGGCGAAGGAACTGGGTATAGTCATGGTTTCTTTCATCATCGCTTCCATGTTCCTCAACATTATCTCTATCATTACAGCTGCGGCAAGCGGGTCTGCTTTCGGTATCCCAGCCACTGTCGTGCTGACCACAGATGCTTTATTCATTCTCACGTCTCTTATCTTGTGCATCGCAATGATGAATTATGAAGGTGGCAGTTACCTTAATGGAGTCCATGGACAGGACTTCTCGGATAGAGAGATGATAGGGATAGCGATCTGGATGCTCCTCGGAATGCTGATTGGTCGTGTCCTGTCTAATCCCTGGGTATTTTTTGGGGCGCTTTGTATTATCCTTCCTATTGTGCTTGTCTTTACGCAATTCCTTGTGCGCACACGAGGCTTCTTTACCGTTGTGCGTGCTGCCGTCGCAGAGAGCGAAGGTTGACGGATATTCGGTGTTTAACAGTACTCAAACTCACTGTCACCGTTACATAGACCCTTCTTATATCTACAGTTGCACTATTGTTCTCTCAACGCTGCGATGATTGTCAAGAACAGGCATTTCGGTGGATTGTTGCGGTTGGGAACAAATAGATGTGTCTCAAGATCTTTTGGATCGATAATGGCCGCTCGTCCTTGCCGATTCTTGTCAAAGAGTCTTTTCGAAATGAATGTCCGAATTTCAGATTATGATACGGCCTCCTGTATATACTCCAGAGAAAACTCATTCACATTTGTAATCTATGGTTGCTTAAGAGTCAATTGCGAAACCTTATCTGCGAAAGTCCGCATGAAACTCGCGATGATTGATCTGAAGATTTGTCATCGCAAACTCCCTCTCAACGGTACGGGATGTTTTTATTATCCCGGCTCCGTATATCAAATTGACCTACCGGTATACAAAAGGACATAGGAGTCTCAAGAAGGCCAAATATGCTTAAATACCCAACGTTCTCCAGGTCCTGAGTAACTCCATCACACATCAACTCTTCGCATCGTACTTTCTACACCTTTACAATGGACGAAGCGTACGTGAGTCCCGAGACGAAAGTCGAAATTCGCAACGTCGCGATTCCTTTGCCCAAAAAGAATGAGGTTCTCATCAAAGTTGCCGTTTCAGGTGAGTACGAGCCAAGCTTCATGAGTTATCTACTAAGCAAAATGCAGGGATGAATCCAAAGGATTGGAAGGTTCCGATGTTTATTCAACAAGCAGTGAACTCGGGTGATGACTTGGCAGGTGTGGTTGAGACTGTTGGAGAGGGCGTCTTCGAATTCAAGTCTGGAGACAGAGTGGCCGCAATGCATGCCATCATGAGTCCTCACGGCTCTTTTGCCGAGTATGCTATTGCGCCAACATCGACCACTTTCCACATTCCGCCTCACACTACGTTTGAAGAAGTACGCAGGCCCTAACCAGGATCGTCTTTGATCAGACACGGTTGAAGTTAACAGTGGTTATCATATAGGCCTCTACGATTCCATTGGCCGGCCTTACAGCAGCCTACGGTCTGTTTGATACACTTAGCCTCCCGACGCCCTGGTCAGCTCCTAGGCCTGACATCGGTCCTCTTGTCATCCATGGCGCCGGCACGGCGATAGGCGCATTTGCGATCAAGCTCGCAAGTGCATCACAGATCCACCCTATCATTGCGACCGCGGGGAATTCCATTGATTTCGTCCGGGGTCTGCTCAAGCCAGACAAGGGGGATATCGTTATCGACTATCGACAACCTCACGATAAGCTTGTGGCGGAGATACAGGTCGCCATCTCGGCAGTGGGCCAGGGCCCAGCTTGGCTTGGACTCGATCCGGCTACTAACCAGGACGGCGCTCCTGAATACACTGGGATATTGATAGACGCCCTTGGAACCCAGCCAGGACTCGAAGCATTCCCTGGCAGAAAGCCTCGAGTTGCCACGGTCCAGGGTAATGCGAAAGTCACCGGCAGCATTGACGGCGGTTCTATTAACGTGTCGCACGCGCATACGGGACCAGATTACAAGAAATGTTTTGCTCACCAAATCTGTCGGCTGTTTACTTACGGCCTGGCACAAGGATGGTTTACTGGACATCCGACTGAGGTGCTTGAGGGAGGTCTCTTAGAGATTGGAGCTGGGATGGAAAGGCTTAAGAATGGACAGGTTCATGGCAGGAAGTTGGCTGTGAAAGTAGCGGGCACTTAAAAGTGTGCAGAAGTGGAACCGAGGATAGCATGGATCAGGTCTGATCCCGATGGTCCGTCGTCCTCACTTCGGCTCATAGTTTGTTTGTGGATCAATAAACGAGTTTGAATTTGCCTGAACATACTATCTGTATGTATATCTCCTTGATTTTCTACTTTGATATTGATCCCCGTATCCATTTGTATAGACAGAGCACATCGAGGGACGAGAACTGGTAAGAACTTCAACCATGATTGAATCGTCAAGTTTAAGGGATATTGCCTCTCACTGAACGAATGGCCCATATTCGAACATAATCTCGAGCTTTTCGGCCATCATCCAGTACCGTTCGCATTTCCTAATGCTAATAGCCTGTTTCACGTCCGGGTTCGGGGTTATGGCCCAGCCCGTAGTGTGCGGAGTGGAGCAGCCAACCGGCGGAGTTCTGTGCATATGTCATCAATGGCCATAGTGTTTCGACAGCTATCTACTTTCAGTATCTGTTCCGCGGAATCGTCTATCCAATCGCGTTGCTGCTATAGTGTCTATGCTGAACCTTAAGTAAAGCCCCGTCACCAGTTTCACAAGCGAAGAGCCGATGGCCATCACAGTCTATACTTTATTCTATGTTTAAGAAGCGGACACGGAGGCCGGCAAAATGTCCAGAAAATACGAGCTCATTCTTCTCGGCGCAACAGGCCACATTGGCAAGCTGGCTGCTGAGCACCTTGCCCAGCATGCACCCACCCATCTTCGTTGGGCTTTAGGTGGACGCTCAGAGACCAAATTGCAGAGTCTAGCTTTGCATCTAAGAAAGCTGAATCCCGATCGTGCTCAGCCAGGTAAGCGGACGGAATTCGAGATACCTCCTCTGCAACATGGGCTAATCTTGCCAGCAATCGAATTGTTCGAGCTTGAGGGATCAAGTCTAACAGTTCTTGTGGCCAAAACGCAAGTCATCGCGTCGACCGTTGGACCGTTTATGAAGTATGGTACCCTGATCGTCGAGGCTTGCGCTAGGAACGGGACTCATTATGTGGACTGGTGAGACTACAACGGCCCCTAGTCAATCTATTCAAGCTGAAAACGATACAGTTCCGCCGAAATTCCCTGGCATAAGCAGACGGTTGAGTGATTTAACGCGATAGCTAAAGAATCTGGTGCAATCGTAAGCTACACACAAACGAAAATTCACGACCTGTGGAACTGATTCTCGAAATGGATCATCCCACAGACAGGTAGTGGCAGCGCCCCGGCTGACCTGACCGTTTACCTACTCGCCAGCCATATCCGGAACTCTCTCGGCGTAGGGACTCGCCAGGTACTAAGTGCCTCTGAACTCGCTGTACAGCCGACTACCGGATCTCTAGATGCTGTTTTATCGTAATTTGACATGTACGGCCGCTCGCAAATGGCAAAGTATCGAAAACCTTTCGCGCTTTCACCTGTCGCCCACGGGCCTCTGGCACGACCAGCTCATCGAAGCAGCTGGACAAGCTTCTTCGGCATTGGCTACGATCAGCAACTAGGTGCCTTGACAGGCTTTGAACAGTCCGCAATCGATGTGCCACTCGTGGAAAGAAGCTGGGGCTTACTGGATGACGGTCAGTTCTACGGGCCAAGCTTCCAACACGAGGAACTCAAGCCAGTCGCCAGTAGCTGGGCAGCTTTCACTGGACATTTACAGTACACTCTTCTTATGTTTGACCTTTCGCTAACACCTATCCGGTGGCTACTAAGGGCTATTTCTCCTACCGCTGAAGACAATCCCGAGTAGGTATATCACAGATTGCACATGATTGCACAAGCTAACATGAGCACTCAGAGCTGCAAAGTCTGAGTTCTACTGCAACACTGCCATCGCTATCGCGGATACTCCAGATCGTCAACGTGTAGTTGCCAAGTCCGGCTTTGATGGTAGCATATATCTCCTCACGGGTATGTGTCTCGCAGAGGCTGCTTTAACTCTTCTGCGAGGTGGGGAAACAAATGCTTCTAAGGTCGGTGGAGATTTTTTGACGTCAGCAACTTTGGGCACCGCATATAATGAGCGGCTTCGAAATGTTGGTATCAGATTCGACATTTACTAGTGTAGGCTGGTTTTATAGAGACCGACCTAGAACATTGCCCGGGTCTGTGCTCGAGACGTTCCAGCCGCCGTTTGTGGCAATGTTACAGATGGGATGGCCGATGGTTATCTTCCACACGTTGGAAGAGTGTTAGTGAAAGGTGGCTCAAGAAAATAAACTCTCTTTCTATTGAAACGCCTCATACACGATTGGGTATATTCTGCCCTTAATATTCAATTTGTGGCTTCAACCTCACATTCAATTGCCAACTGCGGGCGACGTATTAACGCAGTTCCTGTGTCTTCTCTGTGCAACGCCTTGTTTTACAATACCATTACAACATGACCCAATTCACAGCAAATCCCTAGCACCAATCGTCTTACGCGTTCCTTACATAGAAGTGGCTCAAGCTTTTGTCCTGGAATCAGGGGCAAAAGCTTATTTCGTCCACACGACTGGGACGGCTTCAGGGTCGTCCGCGATAGATCCCGCCACAATTCCACAATCGCCAATATCCCATGGAAATTGAGTCAAAAAGGAGACTAGGGTGTCGAGGGATTCGATGGTTTGTTCTGCATCTGGACTAGTCCAATATTCCAGGTTGGTCTAAGCTGGGCCCTGGATATCGAAACCAGCCGAGACATGTTCCAGACAGCGGGCTAGTGGTGATAGAACGGCGTCTAATAGTCTAGACCGGTGTACTATACGGAAGCGTGGTTGAATATTGATTAGCTTGGAGATTTATTTAATCAAAGGCCTCGTCACCAACTTTTCTCGGAGCTAGATATCATAATCGCGTCTCAGTTCTTTCTTGCTGACTTTCCTTAAGGTGCAATAAGCACCCTTTGCCTTACGCATCAGTCGCGGTAACACCGCCCTTCATTCCTTATTTCTCCTAATCTTCTACACTTCATCATGTTCTCTTCCTGGATCATTACCATTCTCACCTGCTTAGTAGCCATCGCTACAGCCAAGGCAGCGCCCAACTACAGCGGTTACAGCATTGTTTGGCAACAGTCATTTGCTGGAAAAGCAAACACCCTACCCAGTTCAAACACATGGGACATTATCGAAAAAGAAAAGAATTACAACAACGAAGTCCAGGCCTACGTAAAAAGCGCACGCACTCTCCGACAGAGCGGCAGGAAAACTCTCCAGTTAATACCCCAATACTCCGAATCCACCAAAAAATGGACATCTTCTAGGATCGAGAGCAAGTACACTCTTACTCCCAAGGTCGGCAAGATCACCAGAGTCGAAGCCAGCCTGCGCCTCGCCGGTACCCAGTCGAGTCGCAAACAGGGAATCTGGCCTGCCTTCTGGCTCCTTGGCGCTGCTTCCCGACAAGGTGTCGAGTGGCCTGCCTGTGGAGAAATCGACATCATGGAAAACGTCAACGGCCAAAAGATCGGTTACGGTGCTGTTCATTGTGACGAGTCACCTGGTGGAATCTGCAAGGAGCCAAATGGTATCGCATCTAATGCGCCCCTTCCAGACGACCAGTTCCATACTTGGCGGGTTCAACTCGATCGCCGAAGCAGTAACCTCAGGTCTCAGTCTATTACTTGGTACGTTGACGGAAGAGTCTTCCATCGCGTTACTGGAGCTCAGATTGGAGATGTCAAGACATGGAAGAGTCTTTGCCATAGTCCAATGTTTGTCATCTTAAATGTTGCTGTCGGTGGAAACTGGGTAAGTTTTATATCCTCAGGATCACGGCCAAACGTTCGCTAATATCTGAAAAGCCTGGTGTTCCAAATAGTCAGACAAAAGATGGCGAGAGCAGTATGATGGAAGTGGAATATGTCGCTCACTACGTCTCAAACTAGTCAGCCCAGCAATCAGGCTGCGATTGTGTTTCTTCTGTCTTTTAGATCTCTCTAGAATAGCGATAGGGAGAAGTTGATATTTTCCCGTGATCAGCAGTCTTATTTGTATCATCAAGTTGTTAGACTCGGGTCTTAACTTGGCAATTGATCTCATATCACCAGGAAAACATGGAACAGGCATCCTTCCCTGAATGTGAGAAGGTAGTGTTGCATTAAAGTAGAAGGTTAAGTATCGCTTTGCATAATCCGACAAGTCAACCAACACTCATTCTCCAACAGCACTCAGCTTGGGCGTCCCAGGCCCTGAGCTACTTCGTTTCCTCAGTTTACCTCGCTCTGCCCTCGGCGTAACGTCTGCACCAGGCTGGGAAGCAGCCCGTCCACCTCCTTTGCCGAAGAGACTTCCGAGTCTGCTACGGCGATGCTCCTTGTCTGTATCCGCCACGGGCGGGCTACCTGTAGTATTGCCCATGTTGAACGGCGGATCGTCATATTGTGCATCGGGGATAGGCGGCGCATCGGTTGAAGGGCCGGAGCCCTCTGTTTTGTGTAGACGGTATTCATTGGGGTGGTAGAATTGTCGGTTGTCAATTTCGTAGCGACCGGCGTCGATGGCTGCTTGGTTCTTTTCCATCGCTGAGGATGAACCGCCGAAGTGTTTGTCGACGCTCGAGTTTAGGGTTCCACGAAGGGTCTCGCCGGCTCCCTGCAGGTAAAACGATTAGCATCTATTGGCTAAAGGTTGGGTTGGACACGACTTACATGGATACCAGCGGCAGCAGACTTGAGGTTTGCGAAAGTCGACTTGTTCGCGGGTCGAGAATAATTGATAGCAGTCTTGTTGTCACCTGGAAGAGGTTGAGGAGGGAATGCGCCCTGTCCAATTTGTAGAGGCGCTGGTACGAACTCGCCGGATCGTCTGACATTGCGTTCAGGAATTGCGGGGGAATTGTTGTCTGGGATAGAAACTTGGGAAGGAATTGGGTCGCGAGGTGGAATAATGCGTCGACCTGGAGTCTCTAAACTCTTGCGACGAGACGTGGGCGTAATTGGCGATGGTTCAATAGGCGTAGGCGTCAAGCGTTGCACAGGCGGTTGAGACTCGGGCGGCACTGCAGGTGGTTGGTGTTGCTGTTGCTGTTGCTGCGGGGGATTTGGTGTGACGTCTTGATTAGCGACAGTAGGCAATTCCATGACAGGACGAGGTTCCTCGAAAGTCGAAGTCGTGCCATTGGAATTTGTGACAGTTGTAGTAGTAGTTGTGGTGGTCGTAGTAGTCGTTATCGTCTGCCCAGTATTGGGGTTGGTGACCGTCTCTCGTTTGATGGTCGGGCTGGTGTACGAGTCTGGGCCTGAGTTTCCATTGGGGATGGAGTTCGGATTGAGGCTGGAGTTTGAGTTGAGATTCGCGTTTGGGATTGGGTTTGGAGTGGGAGTGAGATGGTCAGGACTCTTTCCTGGACTTCTTCCAGCGCTGCTCTTTGTGTTGGTCTGGCTCATTCCTCCCTCTGTTGTAAGCGAGTTATTAGGTTCGCTGCTGGCGTATGTCGAGTCTCCCGAAGTCTCGACGGGGTCTGTGGATTCTGTGTTTTTGTGCGTGTCTTTGAGAGTTTCTTTCTCCTTTCCCTTGCCATTATCCTTGTCTTTGTCTTTGTCTTTGTCCTTGTCTTTGGAGGAGCTGAAGATCTTCCATTTCGAGCGCTTCTCTTTGTCCTTGTGGTGATCGTCTTGGAGGGACATCTTGTAGTGGGACTATAGTAAACAGTGAACACGTAGAGACACAAGCCGGGTATAGTCTGAACAGTTGCGGTTCGTTATTTGAGACAGAATTGGATTGAATTGGATTGTAGTACGATAAAACGACGTGATAACGGTCGGGGTGGTAAATCAGGCTTACCCCACGGTTCCATGTTCCAATATGACGGTGATGAGGTCATTAAACCCGGTCGCAACTTGGAATTCTTCAGCCACCGCCGATCACGTCTTGGGAGCTGCACTAACGCGCAATGACTGTTGCATGACTTAATATCACAGATTTATCCTGCTGTTTGGGCCTGTTTGGCAGCTGGACCCTGTGGCTTTGCTCCAATTCTTTCCAGCCCCAGCCACACATCCCAACCTCTGGTGACGAGTCTTCCTGAGGTGGCGATGCGATCGAGCATAGAGTCTTAACGTTTTTGCTGACTGGCGTGGTGGTTTTCTGATATTGATATATCTAAGTCTTGGCAAGAGGGGTCATACACCAAAAACTCAAACAAGTTTTTGTCAGGAGGCCTCACGTATTATTCCTGTCTCCAGTCCTGTCTGCGCGTACACGACATTCTCAACACCAGATTACTACACAATTCGCAAGATGCTCAGATGCTGTACGTCGATTGCCTTAGTCAACAGCAAACAACTCCTCAAGATTCGTTCGCATCTATGCGCACTTGCGCCACATCGCCGGATAAGCAGCATATTCGAGTTAAGATATTTCCCTTACTTACCCTGTAGACTCTCAACTTCACTAAGGAAACTGACTACCTGCGCAAGAGCTTACACTAGCCTAGCTTTTTCCGTCGTCCTAGAGCCCAATCTGTATACTTAGCAGAAGTAGTATTATGTTTCGCGGACTAATGCTGGATGATTCAAGTGTATGTTAATTTATAGTTTCCTCCACAGTACATCTGTGATATGTCCAAGGATAACAAGGAATCTACCTCAACATCTCAATTCAGTCTCCCCAGGTAAACCCCTAGATAGTTTCAGAAATCGTTACCAAACCTGATTGGCCGGTCTCGATAGAATTTCCGTCCGACAATGCGGCCTGACCTTGAGTGGAATGCCCGATCGAGACACAAAATAGGGTAGAAAGACTACTATCACTGTATCGCAATTTAGAAAATACCGAGTAGATTATCGGCTCATTAAGTAGACCGCTACACTTGCTCAGTGCACAACGGTTATGGGGAACCAAATATCCCACTTTGAGCACAGTAAGATTCACCAGCCAAGTTATTGTTGGTCACTAGTCAAGGCCAGTAATTGATACGATCCTATACTTCTCGTGGACCTCTGGAAGTGCCACTTGAGAAGTCGATGAACCTGGTGGGAGTATCCATCGGTACCAGTCATAAGATATATCGTCTGTGCCGCGAAGCAGTAAGCCAATCTAACTGCTGCGTTAGACGCTTGACCAAAGATGAGCATGGTAAGTCGACAGAATTGTATGAAATACTTGGCATGTGAATAGCCAACGAACCGACATCTCAGGCCTAATGCTTGCATGTACTTTTTTTGATGGATGTTACTATGCATCTTAGTTCTAGCGAACAGCTAAAGGATCGCATGTTCGAGACTCCTTCCCAAACGACGAAAGGAACAGTCATCGTCGTAACTAGACAACAATCAACTTGTTCAACCGAACGACCGAACATTGGGCTTTTTCAGTATCAGTTGCTGAGTCCAAGCTTATTGTACTGACAAGAATAGTCACCCAGCTCAAAGCAAAGCTGCAGAACATCATGGCATCTGCGGTTCAACTGCCCGAACAGTGCAACACTGCCAGAACAGAGCCAAACTGCAGTCCAAACAGTGAATACCGATGCAGCATTCACAGAATAACCCATCTATAAATCTCCTCGCTCGGCGCCTCTGAACTCTTTCCTTTCCTCCTCACCACACTCTCCAGCTTTCAGCTAATCGTCATCAACAACATAACCCTTCATCAACTCAACTCATCTCATCACAACAAACAACTATCTCTTCTCAGCAACCTCTCGATACTATGTCGACCTTTTCTACCAAGTTTTGGGCTCCGGCCAACCGTCAAATCATCGACATCGGAGGCAGCAAGCTTGACACCACCTTCGACACTCAGCTGCCCAAGGCTTTCGAGGGCAAGGAGTACTTCCCCAAGGAAGTTGCCTACACTACCGGCATGGACAAGTGGTTTGAGATCGCCAACACTTCCTACCAGACCACTGATGAGCTCAACATCATCAAGGCCACTGCCGCCGGCGTCGTCTCTGACATGCCTGCCAGTGGTGGCATCATCATCGACCTTGGAGCTGCTAACTCGAAGAAGTTTAAGCCCTACGTTCAGGCTTTCATCGCTCAGGGTAAGGCTTGTACCTACGTCGCCCTTGACATCAACCATGCTTCCCTCGCTGAGCACGTCAACAAGGCGGCCGCTAACTTCCCCAATGTCAAATGCGTTGGTCTCTGGGGCAACTTCCAGCAGGGCGATGCTTACTTCTTCAATCTTCCCTCTGCTCGTATCTTCCTCTCTCTTGGATCGATCTTCTACAACGCTCCTGACGACATGTGCGTTGACCGCTGCGCTGAGTTCCGCAAGCATCTCTCTTCTTCCCCCTTCGATCGTCTGATTGTCGGTCAGGATGGTCCCTCCGGTACTGAGAGCGCTAGCACTCACAAGGCTTACAACACCAAGGCTTACGACAACTTCTTCGTGAGCTACCTCGAGGGAATTCAGGGCCATGCTGGCATCGTCGCTGACGCCAAGAAGGCTTGGACCTACGAATCCAAAATGGATAAGTCCATGCATTACTTCAAGGTCGTCGCCCAGCAGGAGATGGTATGCGCTCGCTACAACAACTTCGTCGTCAAGTCCGGTACCGTCTACACTATGTTTCCCTCTTGGAAGCGCGGTGAGGCCGAAATCCACGACATCACCAACAAGGAGGGTCTGAAAATCAAGACTCTCGGCAAGGCACCCAACTCTGGCATGCGTCAGTACCTCATCCAGCCCAATCAGTAAATGATTCGGCATGTGGACTATCCACCCCATTCCTTTCCTTTCGGTTACGGAGTTTCGGCTGACCAACATAGAGATTAGAGATTCTCACCACTGAGACCCGACTTGTGGACTTTTGCACAAGACTTCTTGCAATTTAGACTTTGCTTTGGACTTTGACACTAATTTCTAGGCTATGAGGCTTGAGGTTTTGACACTACTAGATAACAGAGATGAATAGATAGATACCTTAGACATCTTTGGACCATTGTCCCCCCTGAATAGAAACATTTCAGGCATATTACTTTCTAAACTTGCGCATGTGACCCTTTAAACTTAAACTTGCACGTAGGAACAAGCTGACCGGGAGCAGGAAAGTTGAGTTATCAGAGAGGTTCTTAATTACCTTCACTCTTGATGTAAATTGTTGTCTAACTCAACTTGATTATGATCAAGGCAACCCTGGCTCAGCTATTCTTTTACGCTTGATTGATAGAGAAAGTCTTGGCTCTAAGATCGGCCACTATGTAAGTATAAAAGTCATTTGAGAAGTTCATCCTGTGATCGACTTAACTAGACCAATATGGCAGACTTACAATTGAGGCATCACGAGATGACGTAATCGTTGTCTTGGTGGAGACGCCCAGATCAGGGCGCGTCTTTGGAACTTGATCTTTCTATCATCAACTACAAAGTATATAGCACAACCAGCCAATCATGTCAAAGCGAAACCTCCTCTTATGCTTTGATGCATTCGGAACTCTGATCCGACCCGTTCAACCGGTCGCGCAGCAATATGCCCAAGTTGCCCGGCAATGCGGCATCACCGACTTTAGTGATGATGAGCTGCAATCTACCCTCATATCGACCATCAAACAGGAGTCTAAGAAGAATCCTAACTACGGAAAAGAGACTGGTCTAGGGGCTACTAAATGGTGGACAAATGTTCGTATACTAAAGCATCACAGATTAGGAATAATGTGCCCATGCTAACCTTGCCTAGGTCATACATAATACTTTTACATCTTTGGCAAAGAATGAGAAGCCTCTACGCAAAGACTTGGCGCCAAAGTTACTACACCGCTTCGCATCCAGAGAAGGCTACGATACCGAGCCAGGTCTGGTAGAGGCGCTTAAAAGGTTGAAGCGCAATCCATCTCGACACTTTGATAGTCTTGTTGTTGGAGTCGTTACAAACTCGGATGATCGTATTCCCAGCATCCTTTCTTCACTAGGTCTGGATGTAAGTCCATTACGATATGGCACGGAATCTGATCTCAATGAAATCAAGGAGAAAACATACGACGTTGACTTTCATTGCATGTCATACGATGTCGGTGTCGAGAAGCCAGATAAGCGCGTCTTCAACGCCGCAGAACTCATGCTTGCCCAGATAATCAGCGCCCGCAACGGGAAAAGCCTGAATGACTCCAAAGCCAACGCAGAGAGTTGGCAAAAGGTCTATGTCGGTGACGATTACTCCAAAGATGTCGTTGGATCCATCAACGCTGGCTGGAATCCAGTATTGCTCGACCCGAAGGACGAATGCGCCAGCATTGCCGACTTGAAACGCTGGCGGTCCTCTCCTACTGAAGAGCCGAAGCACAAGACTTGCAGGATAGAAGATCACCCCAGCCAGACTGTTGGTGGTTTGTTCAAAGAACACGATGTTGCGACGGTTCATTCGCTGCACAATCTAATCTCATGGCTCACGACACAGCCACCAAGCTAGATATTAGGAAGTAAATACTGTATATAGAAAGTTAAGATCGTGGTATCGCTCGAAAAGTGGAAAGAAAAGGAGCGGTATGGCGAGATTGACGGTAAATTGGCGAAAATCCTTTGATAGGTGGAACTTTCGTGGCGGCCCCAGTTACTCAATCGAGCTTGCCGAAAAATGATTCATACTGAGTGATATCCCAAAAACGCTGGACAAAGGCTCATATATATTATGTTAAGCGAAGAACATGTTCTTGGCATTCTAGGTGTTTGGAGGCAGTCTTCCTTTATCATTACTTATTGTTCTTGTGTCCAGCTTAACTCTTGAGTACAACAACCCAACCCATGATGGCAACCCCAGATATATCAATCATCGAGTCAGCACAGCTCGTCACACCCAGCCAAGAAAAAGCCATTCCCCTCTCTCTTCTCGATAGCACCACCGCCAACTTCTTAGATCCCAGCGCTATCTGGCTCTACGATAAGCCAAGTCTACCCGCAGCAGACAATTTCAACTTCGTATATCATCTCCGCGAATCACTAGCCCTCACTCTTCAGTCATACCCGCAATGGGGCGGCCATCTCAAAGTCGTAAAGTCCACAGATGGGACCGTACCATCTGAGGCGAAGCACTTTCCTCCTCATGCGCGACGCTTTGGCCGCATCTACGCACACTTTGGAACTCCGAATGATCCAGGCGTTCAGTTCGTCTACGCCAAAAGTTCTGCTACTCTCGAGTCTTTGTATTCTTTTGACAGGAGTTCAAGCCAACCCCTTTGGCGTTGCGAATTTAGTGTTTTCCAAAAGTTTCTAGCACCTACTCCCATCGCACAGCCGTTGAAGTCTGTGAAGGATGAGAATGGCCAGCTCTACCCTCTGTTAACTGTTCAAATCACGGAGCTGGCTTGCGGAGGCTTTGTCCTGGCTTTACGTGGTGCGCATCCTCTCGCAGATGCCTCAACTTTCTTATCTCTGCTTAAAGATTGGGCTTTTGTCAGTCGCTCTGTTCTCAACAACAAACCTATCTCCCGCTTGACACCAGTGTTCAACCCTGCACTTTTGGACGACAACGCCGCCGGAGATATCAACGCTGACCATCCAGACGAAGCAATCATTCAACAAGCAGAGGCTCTGCCCATGCACAGATATGATTGGTGGGCTCCGAGTCCAAACTCTCCCTTCCCTTCCAAGATTCCAGCACCTTTTGATACTGAGGATTTAAAGCCCGCAGGCAAGACCATGCCTTGGAGCGAATGGGATGTTACCTTGCCGGTCTCTAATTATGTTGTTCACTTGACTAGAGAACAAGTCCACCTTCTTTGGAACAAAGCCAACAAAGACTCGCCTCAGAAGCTCAGTCAGCATGACGCAGTCTTGGGCCATATCTGGTCCTGTATCGCCCGTGCTCGTGGCTTAGAGAGCGATTCTGATCCCATACACTGCGATCTCGTGTACGGTGTCCGTCCATCTTTCCAACTTGGCGAACAGTTCCTCGGTTCTCCGACCGTCATGATGAACATCGAGCTACCAGCATCCGAGGTTTCCGAACCTTCCAACCTAACCAAAGTATCGACTCAAGTCCGCAACACGATCGTAAAAATCGCAAACCCTTCCAACATGGCCGCTCATCTTCACAGTATCGCCTTTGAAAAGTCACCTCAGCGAATATGGCAAGCTTTTGAAGGCAAACGTCATATTCTAGTCACGACATGGGCAAGGGCAGGAATCTATAATATCGATTTTGGACTTGGGTCTACCTGCAGTTATGCTGAGGGCTTACTCCCGGATATGGATAGCCTTGTTCTGATCAAGGAGGGCCCAGGTCCACCGAAGTCGTATTGGACGGATAATGGTGTCGACATATCTATCCATATCAAGACGGAGGACATGGAACGGCTGATTAAGGATCCATTGCTTTTCCCAGTCAATGTATAGTTTTTTTTTTTTTTTTTTTTTTTTTTTTATTGCTCTTACCAAAATGGCGAATAGAATAGAGCCGTGCATACTTTTAGCTTTCCTACACAGAATTCAACTTTAACCCATTGCTTGACGTTTCAGAACGAGATTCATTCTCGTCTTCTGATGCTGTCTACATTTCGGCCACCATGAAACCGTTGCTGATCTTTACTCCCGTGGACTCGCCAATGGAATCAGTTTTATTGACCTTTCCAGAAGATTTTCTTAATATCATCGGCAAACAACAAGGCCAAAATCGGTAAACCCTAATTCGGTTTCCTGAAATCATACAATGAATCAGCATGCGGACGTCGTTTATTAGTATTCAACTCGCCATTTTTGCCCAAAACCCAACCACCGTGCTTCCTCCGGCGGAAACAGTTGACGACTCCATGTTTTCGACATAATCCTTGTGACTCTTCTTCCCGAAGAATTCGTGGATTCGATCGTGATTCGTTTTCACCTTGCAATTACCACAGTAAGCATACTTGCGTTATATAAACGAACAATGACTTGCTTACCGTGATGCCCACCAGCTGTCCCTCCAGCCTCGATGTTGTTATGGATTCAATGCGTTCTCCACCCGAGCCATCGATGTTGAAGGTCTCTTCCCGCTCGGATTCGCGGTTCCGGAACTGTCGTTCTGTTCCTTGAAAGCCCAATTTGATATTATTTCTAGCATATGTAGATCCCGTAGTCACAAACTCTATTGTTGACAATTCTGTCAGCCTTGGCGCTTCCTCGAGGCGTATGTGATGCAAGACGGTAATACTGGTTAGCTTATCAACATGTTTCGCGTCCGAGTCTCCGAAAAGCTTGAAGCACACCGGTAGGTCTTGCTCTACAGCCGAATCGGACCTTTGGTGGTATTCTAAAATACTTTCAATGCCTAGAAACATCAGTCCTGGCTGTGGTATATCAGGATACCATAGAGTTTGCATTGCCAGTGTCTGCGGGACTGGAGACTGATCCTCGATCGGGGGCCCTGCATTAACAGATAGAGCCACAAGTTTTGTGGCCTAGTCTCAGGAGTCAGTTCAAGATACTATACGGTGTCTTTCAAAAGGTAGAGTTGGGGATTTTGGCGGCTGTTACTCACATCAAACCCACCCTTCAGAGATTCAACCACGCCTACACCCAATGGGTCACAGCGAAGCATTCTCTTTGGGATGCCGTCGTAGTTTCCCACCCAATCGGACTTCGTACCATGATTGTAGACTACTGCAAGTCCTCGCACTCCTCGTTGGTCGTGAGCAAGGTCGAAGCCTGATATTTGGAGCTTCTCATCTTGTAAAGCGAGAATCCTCTTCTCATGTGAGTGTCTGAAACCAAGTGAGAAAGATGTGCCGTCGTTGCTCTGGATTCGCATTCCAGATATGTAGCAACGTCCGAAGACTTCAATAGTAGATGCGTAAACTGCAGACACTACCGTGGGCAACGTCATCACCCGCTCATAGATTACTCTGCAACCTCTGTCCAGTATTTCACCTGGTGGTTTAAGTGCCCTGCTGGAAGTCCTCCAGCCCACTTGGCTCATGTCATCCGGTGGAGCATTTGGTTCAAAAATAGACTGGATAGGGTTTCCGTCACAAGTAGTCTGGCCCATCGCTTCCAGAGTCTTGTGCAAGGGAAAGCATAAGTCCCAAATGCGTTTCCGGTTCCATATTTCAGGAAGCGCTTGCTCATCGAATAATAAGTGCTTTACCCATTTATATATCGACTCCCAACTCCCTTGAAAGGAGGACAGATGGCTATGAGCTTCGAAGATGTATTCGAATTCTCCTCCAGGGCGGAAGCGATTTTTCCAAAACGAGTTCGGCAAACATAGATTTGCAAAAGCGCGGGAAGATTGCTTAAGATGAACTAGGTCGTCGTAGGTAACATGCTCAGCAAGGGCCAAAAGAATCTCAGTTGGTAATTTTGTAAAGATATCTGAATCCGTAACCTGGGACGTTCTGAGCAATTTTGTGATGCTGCCAGCTTCTTCGTGGAGCAACTCAGATATCTTAGCCTCGAACATTAGTTCAAACCGAGGATGACTACCAGGGTCTAGATTAGTGTCCCACGCAACTAGCCTGGAGATCAGGCTAGGTTCCTCGCCCGGTGCAAGTGAAACGTCACGTCTGGCCTTTCTTCCGTAGTCATGCCCCCAGTTCAACATGCCACACTGTTTGGGCATCGAACGGCAGAGATTGAAAAGGTGGATGTCATTGTTACTGACCTTCCCAGATGCTCTCAGCAACTTCCAGCATGATGAATGGAACGGGAAACCTAAGACTGTTGTCTCGATGTCTTCAGAGACCAAGGTATACTGAGAGTTGGGTTGAAAGTCATAGGGCATGAGTATGGTCCGAAGAAATGCCTCGTATGCCCATGAAGTATGCTCAGCAGCGACACGTATGACATCAGCAAAGTCTTCCCTATTCCCTTCGACGGAGACATAGGTGTCTACATCTGCCTCTATGCCAGTGGCATAAACTGTAAAGAGTCAGAAGAGATACCCACTGCATGTTCTTTGAGAAGAGAGGCGACAAACCAATGAAACTTACGCATCCACCCTAGGGAATGGTTTTCGTGTTTGATTGAAGCCCCACAGAGACAGCAGGACGCTTCAGACACGGTGTCCCCGCTGGAATCGAATCCTTCATCAAGATAGATGTTTGATGACATCTTGAAACAGATGAATCGAGATAAGCGAGGAGAAGTTGTAGATGAAACTGAACTGCAGCCCGCATTGCGATCGATACAGATTGGTCTGGTAGTCTTATGTAAGAGGATTGATTGGCTATAGTGCCTCGTACCTAACAATAGGAAAAGTGGTATCCTACCCACCAAGCAATATTTACATGAAATACTAATGAGAGTACAAATAAAGATATGATAGATAGCTAGTTACCGCTGCTATTGCTGGTCTTGCACTAATAACTTGATGTTGTTACCAGTGGCCAGAAAGTCATCCTTCGAAGTTGGACTAAGCGCATCATCCTTCTGATCAAACCAGACAAAATAATCTTAACAAATTAACTAGTACATAAATAAAGCCGTGGCATCACTTGAAAGATCCAATTCTTAATACTTAGTTTTACCTAGTTTATCTACAATCTTCCTATAGTTAAAGGCTCGTGGCTGAGAATGACATCTGAGACACTCAAAGGCCAGTCAAGTACACCCGGGAAGCCAAACTGGGATCCTTTTATTAATTCTACCATAGAAGTATAAAAGAACTAGAGATATTGCTTGTCTTTTCATTGGAACTCATACCAGCTATAGGAATCTACGGGTGTTGTCAGTCTGACCTAATATCCAGCGTCTGCCAAGCTAAAGCCAGTTACAGCACGGTTGGCTGCCGTGAGATGAGGCTCATGTTGGTTCGTTGGCCAGGTCTCGTGGCTCATTGTTATGCAGATCCACGTCAGCTTATGTTGTGTCTCAGTTCCCTTCATAATCCAACGTCGCGATCAAATTTCCCTCACTCGCGATTTTCTTGAATGCAATGGGTCTACAACATTCTACTGAAAACAATATGGCTCTGCCGCCGGGTGTAGCCGAGATTGGACCAGAGGGTTATTTCGTGCTCTCATCCAGCTTCCCTGAAGAAGTCCATCTTCGAAACCCGATCTGTGTCGATGCAAGTCTATGCCGACTATGCCGTTTTCCGATTGATAAAAAGAAAGATAAAATCGTTACTCGTAGGTAAAATTGATAGGGGAATCGTCTTGAACAAAGCTCATGAGATTGCAGTAACTCCGGATGGCCAAACATCATCCCCCTTCATCATCCATTACGAAAAATACTATGCGCCTCTTTATATCGACCGAAATCTCAACACATCCTTCAGACACTGCGTCTATCCATTCTGTACTCATAACAGAGGTCTTGCTGTAGCTTTCCATGCCGAATGCGCTCGCGTGGCCGCAGGTTTTGAGCCGAGTCTTGATAGATACCGCTCCCCCACAGAATACTCTTATCAGCCTGTCGAATCAGATCATGAAAGACGGAGAAAGATCCTTCGCATCTTAATAGAAGATGCTCTACGTGTGACAATCGGAAAGCTTTCGCCAGAGCTTTGGCGGATAGTTTCCGACGATGACGAATTAATCAAGCTTTATGCTGTAGCAGAAATCTCTCTCCATCATCGCCAGACTGAGTGGTCCATCGATCCATCAGCCCCGGTATGGGCTACATATGTCAACATTGATGGTGTCGAATATGTGGGTTCGCTCTCTAACTCATCCACTAAAGGAAGTCGTCAAGTTTGGGGTACAACGCCACCCTCAGGCGACCAAATTCTCTACATCTCAGAGGACAATCTGGGTATTAGACAGGTCATCAAGGACCTTGCGTCAGCGAAACCAGACGCCGCATACTGGCAGACCATACCGGCAAACAGCGAAAGGCTCTCATTTAGAGGGGACGTAAGTATTAAATCCATTCGACGTATAACATGTGCATTTGTTGATCTGATCCAGGGGATCAAACTCCGGGAAGTGCTTAAGACTTCCGTATATCCTCGGGTATTCTGGCCCTGTCCGATGACACCATCTGAACTTGACGCTACGAGCTTTTATTATGCCGGCTGGGGCGAAGGTGAGCTCATCGCCAGAATGAAAGCGTTCGACTTTAACAAGCCTGGCACCACCGCCTATTCCGTCTGCTGGACTGGTCATGAGATGATTTCAATCCATGCACATCGGAATAATACCGCGCCCAACACCTACATCCCACCATGGGATGAAGAATCGTCCGAGTACGAAAGTCGCAGACACTTCAAATGGACATATCACCCTCTTGAGCAAGGAGAGTTCGTCAAACAGGTTTGGCTTCGAGGACCTGACAAACATGATACGACAACCCCCCTTCCATCGCTGGGCGACGGAGGTTTACGCTATCATCTGTCTACGCCATGGGGCTTACAAACATATAAAAGGCCCAGTGATGCGGCCTTTGGGGTAAGAATGTCCTCTCAAACTTTCTTTTGACTGTGAAGCTCACTATGTTCAAGCTTGTTACCAATACAGGCCGCTCAATCGTGGCAGGAAGCTTTCCTGATCACCACGGAGAACACACTCCATTCTCAAAGCATCGTGAATGGCTGCTGGTAGCATCAACCCACACGAACACTTCGATGCGCATATTCTTTTCTCCCTCGTCTCATGGGATTCCTCTTGTCGCCGCGTCAGCTTGTACCGTAGATAACGACGCTCCTCCACCGAAACAAAGTCCTTTAAGTTCTGTCCCACACTTCAACCCACTTCAAGCTCTGCACTATTCCTCAGCATCTCTGGAAAACGTGGCAGAAGTCCTCGTTTGTAAAAGCAGCAGCGACAAGGATGCAGGTATCATTCGACACCTAGACCTAGAGAACTGCCGCGTCAACGAAACTAAATACAACAAAGTCACAGGTCTACTTTTCCGATACGCCAACGGCAACGAAGCAAGCGTTGGCTGTTTCCGGCTGGATTTGGCTGAACCGCCGCTCTCAACAACTGACACGAAGGGGCTGTCTATAGGAACGCGTCCTGGAAGGATAGTGCAAATACCACCGCACGTAGCATTGGTTACAGTTACACCTCCAGAGGCCGAAGGAGAATGGACGTGGACGGAGTTGCCGTGGAGCGGGTCTCTTGAGTGGTGGTTTAACCCAGATAGTCTCGATACTAGCATCACGCATGTTTCGGCCTAATCATGTTTTATGACGTTTATTTTTTCAGCTTGGTGGAACGAGAGTTACATGAAAGGATCAATCTTAGCATGGTGTTTCCTTGTAGATCCACCATGCGGTCTGTGAAATTGCTTGGCAGCACGGAACCCAGACAATACATCTCGGGTGAAAAGACCTTTTCTCAGAAAGCTTACTTAAGGATAAAACAGAGTCCTTAGTCACAAACATGATATGAAACAATTCCTATATGAACTATGGTCCTCTTGCAACATCTGGCATCTACTAGATGATAGGCTTGATGTTCTCTTAACTTTGCGGGTGGTTAGTAAAATTGGGTATCAGCCCAACAGCGTTTCATCTAAGAACCAACAACCAACGCTACCAACCAACACTAAGCTCGGGCCCCATATTCATTGATTAATAGGCACCACTCCCGGAATTCCTTGCGAACTTTCTATTCCAGCACCATAACCTCTTCTTCTCTAAGCATAGTCATACGTACCGTTCTTCTATCTTCTATCACAATGCCCTCAGCAATCACCAAGGCGATAACGACCTCCATCCTCTTCCCTGACTTTCAAAATCTCGGTTATACCATAACTGGAGGCGTCAGAGATGTCGGAGATGATGGCGCGATCATATACGAGATCCAGCTGCCTACTGACGACAAGGAATCTGGCAATACAGAGACTACCGAACCAGGCACTATCACCATCACCGATGGGCCATGGGCTACAGACTCAGCCAGTGGACAATTTGAATTCTATTACAGTACCAGACAACAGCAAGATCCTTCTGATATATATCGGGAAGTGCAATCTATTCACTGCGAGCTGAGCAAAACCGTTGCCCGAGAATGCACCATGGCTGCGGAGCAGGACTCGTATTCTTCCACGAAAACATATACAAATCGCAAACAACTCGAAAGTATCTATGCATACAACTTCAGTTACTATCCTTTCGTCATCACTTCCGGTCAGGCACTACTTGACTACAGACGCTCTATATTGGCCACATATACCCCTACCATCACCGGGGTTTCAACTGAAGAAGAAGAGAGCGGGACAGCAAGCGCCGAAGCTTCTGATAACACAGAAGAGTCTGCCAGCACCAAGGCCTCTGGCAGCACGGGAGCTTCTACCAGCAACCCAACCAGCACCGAGTCTAACACCGCTGAGACATCAACCAGTGACTCTACAGAAGAAAGCAGTACGCCTGAGCCCACATCCGGTGCCTCGTCGGGCCTTTTGCGCGTTTATGTCTCCATGGCCGCAGCTGCAGTTGTGATGATGGCAGTTTCGCTATGATAAGACAATGGATATCAGTTACACAAATGTTGAAGGTTTAGCCATAGGACGGACCTTGGGATTGCATTTGGATGGGAGTCCTTTATATCGGGCTATCAGACTTCTTGGAATTTTTCTTCTCTATCGTTTCGAAGGAAGGCTGGAACACTTATCATGAACCACACATGTTATATCCTATAAGTATAATTTAGCACAAATTGAACGAGCCATTGTTGGGATTTTACACATATCAAATCTTGATACTTTGCAACGATTGGTGAAATACTCATGCATTGGGCTTTTCATTGGTTGTGTGCATGCTCAGAGTTCAATGACAACTCCCCTCTATGATCGGAAACTCTGGATACTTTACACCATAAGCAACAGCCAAGACACATAGTAACACTGCCGTAGATGCCAAGATTCAATACGCTTTGTGGAGTTTTTAAGCCGTCATCAATTGCTAAGAGCGTATTCTTAGCATAGATATCAGAGCCTTATCTACAACAGGCCAATTATTGATGTCGAATCACGAAGAAATACCTTTATAAATCTTATCGCATTTCCTGATATGAGATAGAATCTTTTGTCATGCCTAGGCAGAAATATTTAACCTTCATCTTACAGCCTCCAAGCTAACACATTATAAGCTTACATAAGATTAACTTTCTTAGTTCTGGTGTAGTCTCATCCTCTGCTTACTGTGGCCCCGCACCTCAGTCAGTATAAGTAGACGACGAACTTCATTCTAGCCCTGTCACCTTTTGACCTCTGACCTCTAAACATCCCAATCAGATCAAAGAACTCAACCCAGCGCACAATGGCTCAACTAAATGTCCACAACTTCTACCGTATCTGGTTCACCTGGGTGGATCCCATGACCCTCATCCCAACCGTCTACGCCCTCATCTTCACCCCAGAAATCATGCTAGACGGTCTCATTCCGCTCAGCATGTCGCCCTACAATCCAGACCAGGCTTTCTTCTTCCATCAACTAGCCGCTCTCTATGCATTTACCGGAATAATCTTAGCCGGCGTTCTCCGTGCGAGCTCTGACATCAAGGTGTGGAGGATCGTCATCGCCGGCGTGCTCATGATCGATATTGCGATTCTGATGAGTGTGTACGCAAGCATGGAACAGCAGGGTCGACTTGAGTTGTCAAAGTTCCGATGGCAGGACTGGGGGAACTATGTGTTCACGGGTTGGGTTGCTGTTGTTCGAACTTTGTTCTTGGCTGGAGTGGGAGTTGGCGGTGTGAACAAGGGGAAGCGGGCCTGAACAGGTCAAAACTCGAACACCAGGCGTTCAAAGGAGGCTACTTAACTTACACCGAAGATTCATCTGCCATCGTCTGGTTTCCGCTAGATTGTAACAAGGGTCGAACATAGACAGGGAGTGTATTAAATTTTTATAGCTGTTCTTGAAACTACTATGCGAGGGGCAACCATCAAGGTCTCCTTTTAACTATGGCAAAAAAACACAGTATTTCCACATTTGAAGCATAATATTCTATGCTCACGCTGTAACCTAATTTAAACTTTTCCAAAGCTGCTTCTTGCATTATGACTCAAAGGTCCTCCTGCGACGGTCACAAAAGCCTGCTGCTTGAAACTACACACGTTGATGATTGACTGTGTTCTTTGTAGTTAGTGAAGGTAGCCACCAATGGTTACACAGCGGCTCAAAATTCCTGAACAATGCGAGACTTAAATCACCTCAATGCTTTCAAGTTTGTCCTTGAACACCCGTTTCCAACCCCTTGTGCGACGATTGTTCCATGGCCAACAGCTGTCCAGAATGATATTATTCCCAGAACGAGGTTACTACAAGAGAATTAACCTCTATTGCATGAGTGATTACCAGTTACTTATTTGTAACACCGAGAAGAGCTCCTTGTTCGAACCACATATACCTTGAGAAACATATAGTTCATGAGTTCATGCAACAGATCAAACCTACGAGCTCACCAGCGACTAACATTTCCAACTATATAAACTCCTCGACCCCCGACTCGAGCTTCTTTCCTTTCTTCCCACCACCAGTTTCTGTCTTACCAGCAGCACTAACCAACCCTATCCCCAACAGCATACTCAACACTAACACTCAGACACTCTCACTCCCGTCGCAGCAATGTCTTTCCGTCACAACCCCTTCTCCAACGTCCCCCAGCTCCCTCCCACCAAGCGTGAAACTTTTGAGCACAAGATCTGCCCCGATCTTCTCTTCAGCATGGAGCGTCTCCGTGACGGCCTCGAGCTCTTCTACGGCCGCAACAACTTTCTCGTCTTTGGCGACATCATGCAGCTCACCGTCCGTGTCTACCAGCCCACTCCTGTGAATCTGAAGGATCGTCTTCAACAGGAGGGCTTCCTTCGTCGCAACCCGGTTGAGGTCCTTCCCAAGTTCCTCAAGGAGCGCATCCAGCAGGAGGGATGGTACCATATGTGGCCTGAGGAGAATTAAGTTTTCACAGGTAAAGCGTGTTGATTCTGCGACAGCAGTCTTTGGCAGGACCAAAGAACTTTGATACCCGAGTCTTTCAGGGCAACAGCTTCTAGGTTGAGGATATTTGTAGACAGTTTGCGGCGCAAAAGTAGCTAGCTAGCTCTTGGCAGATAGACACAGAGCATAATTGAAACACTGTTATACTGAATTCTGTCCCGTTACTTGAATATTTATATTTGTGAGGCATTCATACGCGGTCATTAGGTTTGAGTGATGCGCTCAGACTAGCCGAAGGCGTCTTTCTTATACCGGCCTCGGGTTGTTGTTATTTTTCCACTCTACCAGGTAATGCTTGCTTTTACGATTGTCAATAGCTAACAAAGCTACGTACCTGCACAATCAACTCGTCTGCTGCTGTTACAGCTACGTCTGCTCCTCGGTCTAGATATCGGGCTAGCAGTATCTAAAAAAAATGGCCCCTTTCACCTGAATGACGTTTCGTTTCAGCCTCAACTGTGAGATCATAGATTTTGGAAGTAGCTTGATTTTCGTGTGACTGACACTCAGATTGTTTGAGTGAGCAGTATGGATTGAAAATTATTGGTCACACGACAGCATCTGGCAAAGGTCCTATAGTTTAGTGGTAATGACGTCGGATTTTGATAACATCAGAAGCCTTCCGAAGACCCCGGTTCGAACCCGGGTAGGACCTCACTTTTTGACTTGTCCCATAATTTTAGTCGTGAGCCGCATGCTGCCAACTTAGACTATAAAGACAAAGCGCTTGTCATCAATGATCGGTCCTATAGTCTAGTGGTCATGACGTTGGATTTTGATACCTCCTCAAAGTCTTCCAAAGACCCCGGTTCGAACCCGGGTAGGACCTCATCTTTTGCCAATCTCAATCTCCGTACATCTTAGTCTTGTCCGCTGTATCGAGTCTCGGTATACCTTTTTGGAGCTTTCCCAGGGACTCTCAAGAATAAATGGCCATGGCGAATTAACGTCAGTTTACCAAGCTGCATTATATGTTAGCGAAAGTGATGTCCTTATTTCTCCCAATCTCCAAGTGGACGTGCGTGGCGCATCGACAAGACACCTCTCCCAGTGAAGCATCCTAGCATATTACGTAGAATGAATTACTTATCATAAAAATTACAATCTCATGTTGTGATATTAACCCCTCGCAGCTGCTTTAGTTATAATGACGCCTCTGGATTTGCTCTCTTTAGTATGTGGAACGCTCTAAGGGTATTGACAACCCAGACATCCCACTGATGGCTTTGGGAATAGTCTATATTGCCACTATTCTCGTCAATCCATATTAAGCAACGGTAAGTAGAAGCTACCACGAGATGTTTCTGGTGCACTTCAACTGGAACATGATTTAAAAACGTCGAGCATGGAATGATTTCAACCTTGGCCAAGAATCATCTTCGCCTTGCTGACATAAATTGCTACTCGACGGCTCACTCAATAGGACAAGGTAGCTCAAGCCTTCAGGCCTTCAAAGGAAGCATTGAATATAGTCATGTCTGCGATCATACCCTGTACTCTCCACCAAGAAAGCAAGGGCCACAACTGATCTCATTTACCTTAAGCAGCAACTCAAAAGTAGGGCTTTAATCCGGGATTTTAGGAAAATTTTATTAACTTCCGTTCCTGAGACAAACTCAGCGCGATAATGCCCCGACGCCAACCAGGAAACTTCACCCCTAACCAATACTGCATTCCCACTCTGAGCGAGACAAGACAGCACAAAAAAGAAAGAGGACCTCAAAACGGCAAAACATACAACAGCGGGGATTCGCTGGTCGTCACCGACCCAACTACTAATCCGCCGGTTAGTGGCTTGACTATGGGAGAGCGGACGGGATCCCGTATTTTCCACTACCTTTGGTCGTATGTGCTTAGTGTCCGTCGAAGCAAAGTCTAAGTACTCGAAAGTAAACTTTGGAACAGAAGAGCGCCTTCAAGGTGATACCCTTTGTCGTACGTACATGTCGCCCATTAGTACTACATTAATTCGTCTCATCGTGCCATATCGAAACTCGTCAAATGTACTACTACTGGATATTCACCAGTGGGTATTTCCGTGATTCACCTGTTTCTCTGACATACTCACGCTGCAAGTAAGTGCCTCACGTCCTGCATCGCGAGAAAGACAAAATCACGAAACTTTATGAAACTGAACTTTGCAGGTGTCCACAGAATGCACCGTGTTGTCCGTATAGTTTCCCCTCAAAGTCAACCTTGATTCTCAGTATTTAAAAAGACCTCTTTCCACACCCGAGGCCTTCCCATCACACATTAGCTTGGAATAATCACTACTCCTCCAACCCGCCAGCAACATGTCTTGGCCCAAGCTTCCAGCCGAACTTCAACTTGGAATTCTAGAGTATGTCGCCGAGCTCAGCCACAAAGAGGGCGAGACTCTTGTCGGATACGCTACAGTTACCTCAGACTGGCAAATCTTTTTTGAGGGCCAAACAATGCGCAGTATCCAAGTCAAACGATCCGAATTGGGCACATTTCGATCCATCTTCCGAGTCAAGCGCAGGAGGAAATGCCTTCAACGAATCGACTTGATCTTGGAGCTCCCTGACGCGCGCGACCCATCCTATCTCAGAGGCGAGACAAGGCATGAGTCAATTGGCCGAATGTGGATTGTAGCTACTCAAGGGACGACCCTCACACATCTGGAGCCTGAACTATTGGGGAGGAACCGGTCTTTTACCAGTTCAGTACGTGCTCTGTTATTCGAACTAAACATGCGGAAAAGCAAGCATGTTTGGTACAGAGGCATCGGCTTAGAGATAATCGCCAAGTCCAGAAGCCATTGGCAAACGAGGGCATGCAAGCTCCGGCCAAGCATCAATCCGGTGGTGTTTGGAAACCACAGTTTCAACACACTAGAGCAGAGAAAAATCCTTAAAGCGGCAGATACAGAGTTTCATTTCGCGCTCGACCTGCACTTTCAATCGCCTCTCGCACCGACGCTACCACAAGTCCAAGTTGTTACCAGCCTGTCTGTCTCTCAAAAGAGCATCCGGCATTTCCACCCTCAAACTCTGGGACAGATAATGAACGACTTACCAGCCCTGAAAACTTTCATTTGGGACTTTAGACCGCGAGTATACTGGAGAGCGGAGTCCAGATTCCAAAGTCAACTATCAAGTGCCATCGAGTCTTGGCCAGCCACTTTAAGTGACGTGCGAATTACTCAGATGCCACCTTTTGATATTCATGAGAGACACCACCTGTTCCTTTGGCCGTTGACCTCGAATATGGCCGGCTTCTCTCAAAACCTCGGATATCTTTCCCTCAATTATTGTATCGATACGCTTGAGTTCTTAAAGATCAAGCCACGGTCATGGCCCAATTTGCAACATCTTTCACTGTGGTCCAAACAGCCAATTGTCGATGAGCTGCCTTCAAGCGACCATAAACTCCTAAGATTGACAGCTTATACATTGCGGGCTTTGCCCAGGCTACAGTCTCTTATTATGTATAATAGGGGCGGTGATCATAGAGGACTTCTGAGGTGTGCGATCTTACCAGATGCGCTGATCTTGAAAATAAAATGCAGCTGGCTTTTTGAGATAGATGAGGATACTATCGAGTTCTGGCGAAGCAAGGCTGGCGGGGAAAGACGTTTTGAATGGAGATTCCAGACGTTGCCCAAAGGAATAGTCGGGGGTCTTATCTCGATTTTTCTGATTCGAAACGATTTGATGCAGAGGAATACAGCTTGAGGATAGGAACGGGAGAGTCAGTATTGCAACGCCTCCGTGTATAACGTGTACTCATTGTCGGGATGAACTTGTCAAAATTGAGGTCAAGTCTAGGCATACTTGTGTACAATATCCATTAAAAGTTATGTTACGGTATATACAATAGTCATCTAATCTATCTAAGGTTTTCATCCAATCTCCATGTACCTCTTAGAAAGGAACAGGGACGTTGCGCTCAAGGTAGCCGAGCCACTTGGGTAGACGACGCTTGGACGGCGCATCAGTAGATCGCTGCAGATCCTCAATGGCGCTAGCCCACTTGACCAGCTCACCCTCAGCAAAGGCAGTCTGCATGATGGCAAGGCCAAAAGGAATGCCGGACTCCTTGGAGTAACCACCAGGGATGGTGATGACGGGATAGCCAGCCTGGGCGGCGATCTGAGGGGCCTGAGCGACCTGGGGAGGGACGAGGAGACCGGAAAGCTTCTTGCCCTTGTAGGAGAGAGCGTCGTTGATGCCCTTACGGGTGGAGGTCTGGCAGAACTCGAGGGCTTGCCAGTAGGTCTCGTCCTGCTTGCCCTTGGTCTTGAGAGAGGCGAGGAAACCGTCCTGGCCGGAGGCGAAAGCAGGGTGACCCTTGCCGTCCTTGTAGGGGTAACCGCCCTCAGTACCGTCGTACTTCTTGTTGTAGCTGTTGCATGTTAGTAGTGTTTCGATCTTCAAGAGTTGGTGCCACTTACTTGACAATGTCCTCAAGGTTGCGAACGTTGGTGTTCTTGACCTCGCTCAGGTAGGTCTCAATGTTGCGGTAGAAGTCAACCTTGATGTAGGTGTACTCGGACTCGTTGGGGAAGCCCCGGGTAGTACCATAGTCCCAGTTCCAGCCATCAGGGCTGACAATGGTCTCATAGTTGGTAATCTCAGTACCGTTGATGATGGTTGCCCCAGCAGACTTGATGAGGTCAAGGAGCTCAACAAGCTGGGACAGCATGTCCTCGTCAGCATGCACCCAGAAGCTGTTCCAGGGAAGACCAAAGACAGCGCCCTTGAGAGCCTTCTTGTCAGTGAGATACTGCGCATAGCCACCCTTGGGAGTTTTGTTCTTCTGCGCAAGGGTGTAGTTGTCGCGCTTGTCAACGCCGTACATGGCGTCAAGAACAAGGGTGGCATCCTTGACGGTGCGGGCGAAAGCACCGACAGAGTCCTGGTGCTCACTCTCAGGAATGACGCCAGCGCGCGAAGTCAGACCAACCGTGGGCTTGAAACCGACGAGGGCGTTGCGGTTGGCAGGGTTGATGACTATAAAAAGATGTCAGAGCCTCGAATCGGGCGTCTGGGCTCAAGAGTGACTTACCACTGCCGTCAGTCTCGGTACCAAGAGAAAAGGCGATAGCGTTGGCACCAACGCCGACACCACTGCCAGAAGAGCTACCACCAGGGTTGACGGTAAAATTGTAGGCGCTGCGAACCTGACCACCACGACCGGAGTAACCCTCAGAGTAGTCATTGCTGCGCATATCAGCCCACTCACTTAGAGCAGCCTTGCCGAAGAGAACGGCGCCAGCGTCGCGGAGCTTCTTAACGACGTGCGCATCGCGAGGGACGACATTGCCGAGAAGAGCCCAGCTACCTGCGGTGGTCTCGAGGCTGTCCTTGGTAGCGATGTTGTCTTTGACAGTAAAAGGAATACCGTGCAGAGGACCGCGGACCTTGCCCTTGGCTCGCTCGGCGTCGCGCTCAGCAGCAATGGCAAAAACATCGGGGTTGACCTGGAGAACAGAGCTGCGCGCATTGTTAGCTGTGTCGTTAAGGTATGTAGATCGCATCAATTGAGTACGTCATTTGGCGATCTCCAAACTCAATCCCAGTACTTACTTGATATACTCCTTGGTCTGGAGAGTTCGGACAAGGTAGCACGTCACGAGCTGGACAGAGGTGAGCTTTCCAGCCTTCATGGCGTCTTGCATCTCCGTAAAGGTGGCCTCCTCGAGCTTGAAGCCATTGCAATCGGCCATGGGGAAGAGGTTTGCCGAGTCGGCATTCTTCTGGAGGGGAAGAAGATTGGCATTGTACGAGAAGAGAGGCTCAGTCTCCTTGTTAGGCTTGGGGTTGGCGCTCACGCCTTGACTGGCGATGAGGCCTGCGAACGACAGCCTGAGGAACTTCATGATGACGGAGCGACGAGGAATGGGCTGTGATGTCGATGGAAGAAAGAGAAGGAGGGTATAGAAGCTGTTATGTTTATTCCCTGGAGCTAAGCTACAGTACCTACAGTGCAGTGCAAGGGTCAACCCAGAGGCGAACTTCTGTCGGCGAAGGCGGAACTGGAGGCGTCGGGTGGTGGCGGCCGGGAACCGTTCGGCCGCTAAAGACGTTGAAAAAGACGCGTATGATGTAAAAGTACAGAAGCCATTGATGGTAATTTGGCAATGCCCATGCCAAGCCAAGGGTTCCCTGGCCGCTCATCAGCAGCCAGGATGAGACGTTACCATTTCAGGTCATCTCAGTGAGAAGAGCACGTCCATCAGCTGAGTGGGGGACCCTGAGAATCGACGGACTCTCCACTGATGGTGGGCGTAAGTTCGACCTGAACTAAACTCCACTGGATCTACAGGGAGCTCACCCGCCGTAGCTCGGGCAATTAGTGTATGGGCCATCATGCGGTAGGGCTAAACTCGATCTAGGCATTGCTTGACGCAGAAGTCAGTCTCAAAGAATCTGCTCGTTATCCCACATTCGGTTCAATGTTGCCGAGTGGGTTTATGATGGATCATTAGCAACCGAGATAGAAGCTGAGAAGAACACTCCGAGAATGCATGTGCATATGCATTTGCTGATTGTTGGTTGTTGGTTTGGGCATGCATGTTGATATGCAAGGCACAGTGACAGGTCCCCTGCACCAAGATCTACATCTTCAACATGCAAGGGAGATTCAGGAACAAGAGACAAGAGGCATGCCATATAATTAAAACCTAAGACAGTCTTGATACTGCTATTCGATCACGACTGTATAAAACTCCCGCTGATAGATTCCTTTCCTGAGAAACATTCCAATTCTAATCCCTTTTCCGTATCTGAACTCTCGTACATAAACATACACGTCTCGTCAAAGACTATTTCCACGAATGTCCTGCATCACTTCCACTTTTTGAACCCTGGGTATCTTCTTTTAACCTGAAATCCACCTGCACGAGAATCCCATCTGCACTATTTTCGCTCTGGTTGTCTGCCGTCACGTTGTTTGTTCGGTAGGTCTTTACGCCCTCGGCTGATGTATCGCGACTCGTCAAGACATCGTGTTCGGGCCGGAAGTTGAGCGATCGCAGCGCTGTACCCCCTCGGGAACTCTGTTGTTGACCGTATCGTGATTTTCCCGTGCTGTCGCCTGTCGTGACGTCTCTTCGAAGGATGATCTTGTCGAATAGTGGCTTGACGCCTGGTACTGAGAGGGCGATGAGGGTAGCGCCAATCTCGCTGACTTCGATGGCTAACATAGGGTTGTCTGTGAAAGGTTAGGTCCATGCCATCAAATCATTGATATTTTGCCAACTTACAAGCCCAAGACATGTCCGTCTGCCATTGACCTTCAATGACAAACACAAGTCGAGTAATAGAGATAGCAATGACACTGCACCCGCGTTAGCTAACTGGAGGGGTTGCCTCTTCTCCAAGGATGACTTACGAAATACCAGGCAACAGAATGCAACCAAGCTGGATCTTTCTCTTTCGGGGCATCTCCAACACCCGAAGCATAACAATCGGGATACCAAACAAAAGGAAATCGCAAACGAGCGACACTGACGAGTTGACGCTATAAACCAGCCCCCATTGCAAACACGTATAGTTCTCAACCCCAGGCTGGAACTCATACGGCCAAAGTCCAGTAACAGGATTACAATGGAAGACAATGAGAAGGACCTGCGGAATATATCCAGCAATCAGAATGCCAAAGACAATCTTGATACCAAGGCGAAGCTTATCGTGAACGGCGCAAAGACGATGGTAGAAAGCAAGACCCGAAACTCGGCAAAGGACAAGCGCCGTCGTGTAGATGATATGAGCGACAAAGTCGAGAATTTGCGTGTCTTCAATAGTCGGCATATCAAGCACGTATTGGATATACTCAAAGTGTCGTCCGGAGCCCAGTTGGATGAGCTCAATGCACAGGCCAACGAATACCACCAAACATATCTGTAGGCGGAGCTGTCAGTTTCTTGACGATGCTACACCACCAGCGGGGGGATCGACACTCGCTTCGCTACGAGCCGAGTGGACGGTCGAAAAGATAAACACGTACCCATGATAGTAATGTCAAGGCATCATCGAATCCAAAGCGGCGGATGAGAAAGGCTCGCGAAGCAAGTCGTCCAAGGACAACGATACTCGTCAGAACAGTGACAAAGATAATGCCCGCAATTGCCGGGGCATCTTTCGTCTCGTTGAGGTAATGGGCCGTTATTCCGTCGGGAACCTTTCCATCGGCAATGGCCTGGGAGACCTTTGGGTCCGACATGGCGAATATTATGCTGTTATTTCTCAAGTCACGACTCCATCAAGCGAAAGAAAGGGACCATCACCATTAGACAGGAACTAAAGAACGGAGGAGGGTAGTCAAAACCCTTATACCAAGTCAAACTACTTCTTAGTCCAGAGCTTCACTTTGGGCACCGCAGTTTCGCTCCCGCAACGGCTAAGGATCCAATCCAATGCAACTCCACCCGTTTTGAATCTGCATGTGTGTGTCTGTGCCATTGCATTAAACAACCGAGGACAAAATGCCACCGGAAACGGAACGACCGCGCCGTGGAGTACAGTCCTTCAGACGTCCTCTCTTTTTCTTTGTTTCCCTAAATTTTCCTCGCCCAAAATTACCCACCCACCTGTCCGGCAATTTCTTAACAGCCGCGCCCGAGGTGGTGTGTTGCCATGTCCCAAGTGGTTAGCTCAGACATTCGGTGGCTGCACGAGGCCAGGACAGGAAAGCGGCGATAAATTCTTGGATCAAGGCACCCGAGGATGCCATGACACAAATGGCGTTGGGCAGAGTTTAGTCAACTGTAGCGTGTTGTCAGGATTAGTTGATCGATAAAAAGAGCCACTCTCACAAGCTGACAGGTCATGGATTCAACGTCCAAGATCAGGCCACTGATCAACAACTAGAGGGACTCGAACCTGTTCAGCTCCAGAAATCATATCCTTGAACAGCTTCCAGAGTTTAATCTGTGGTTCCTGAGCCATGGCCATGGATCGATCAGCACTGTCAACCCCCTGGAAAAACGATGCTAGCTAGGGGTATCCTGGTAGCATCAGCAGCCATCGCTTGCACAATGCAACGCTGTGCCTGCTGTGCCTCGGGCAGCTCGGCGCATCCCTCCCAGTGGGCTGGGGAGTAGATCTCTGTGGATAACTGTTGGCTCGTTGGAATGGTTCCACCGTTGCCAAGTGCCATTCTTTGCTTCTCTCTGCCGATGGCGCATTCCTGTCATCAGGGGTCTGTATAACAAGCCATAATATACCAAGCCAGGAACCGCAAATATCATTCCTATGCTTCTTCTTTTTCTATGCCCGTTTCATTTTCTTTACATAAAAACTCGAATTTTCAAACAGCCACAAAGTGTCGCTGTCTGACTGTGACTCGGGATGCTAAAGTTAGTCCCTCAAGACCTCCCGCTTTTAGTCAGCGGAGGTAGCCTAGCGCGCGTCATGTAAAAACTCTGTAAGTCAAGTCAAAACTTGACAAACTCTCTCATTACTCAAAATTGATCAAAGCTTCAGTTCGGTCGCCAATTACATAAAGGGCCACTTCACAAGATCAATAGCTCATGAAATATCTTCAGCTGTTTATCATACCTGCTATATATGGTCAAGGTCAAGCTGATATAAAGAAGCACAGTCCTCATCGGCTCCATGTAACAATCCTTCCTCCTGAATCCTTAGCCCCGTGCTAAAAGCCAGGCGGTTCCTTAGCTTTAACAGCTGCTTTTCTAGTACAAGCTCAAAACAGGGGTCCGGCAATATCTTAGTCACGGATGGGACAGCGACGGCGCAACCCGAGCATTATTCATGAAATCCGGTCTACGCCCGTCGCGACCTAATCCCATCGCCCAGCGTTTTGCTAACGAGCCCTTAGAGTAGCTAGCTTCAGTCCAGTATCGATAGAGTAGGAGCCGTCCATGGCCGTTGACCTCTAGACTGTGCCTTACATCTACTTAGCTGCATGTGCTTGACACCGCGGATGCATTAAATTCAGCCTTAAAGAAACTATATCAGGTCAATGAGAGTACTAAGGAAAAAACTGCTCTATAATACACTTGATGTAGGGTCGAGCCCAATGCCAGCTGTGAATCGTTATGCAATCTTGCAGACAATGCCCCTGATGTTTAGTCTTACCAGGCAACTCGTGTCGAATGGCGCCATATGACATATCAAATGAGACCCACGTGGCTCATTCATCGGATCTCTATCATTTCCATCTTCATCTCTTCCGAGCGAGTCTTCTCCGCAAACTCCCTTGGCATTCTAGAAAACCAGCAGTCCCCAATGTACACAAAATGGTCGTCCACCTTGCGGATTAAGGAAAGTCGACAATGTCCTTTTAGCAGAACCACAGAATCCCCCTTTTCTGCTATTCTTGGAAGCACGACGAATTCCCCGCTTTCAGTCAAGCAGACTTTTGGCTCTGCTTTCAAGAGAACCATGACATCTTGTTGTATTTGTCCCTGCGCCATATCTGCCTGAAAAGCCTCCTTGTCTCTAACTCGAGCGACGAACTCTTTATTGTCCTTTCGCCCATTCTCATCCTGGTCTAAGTGCTGTTTTAATCGTTCATGATGTTGTTTAGAGCTGTCTTCGGTCAGCTTGCCAAGGATTGTTTCTGTGGCTGCTGTAACTTCTTCTGCTGCCTTGAGAGCTTGCGTATCAAATACCTTGTCGAATGGCACCTCTTTATAAAAAAGAAGAAATTGAAATACCCGAATCAGTCGAATAACTTGGGGTGCTTCCCACACGTTGATATCAAGGTTGTCAGCCCCGAGACCTCGAGCAAGACTCAGCAGTGGATGATGACCTTTTGTGCTCCGGATAGGTAGGCATATCATTCCAAACACAGACGTTAAGAAGCGTAGCCAAGAGGCCGCCGACGAATCCAATGTTGGAGTTCCCTCAACAATAGTGGTGATAAAGCCTGCAGGGGCGAACAAGCTGTGTCCATAGATAGCCGCATCTTCCCCTGATTTGTACCATCCCCATGGCTCAATATCAGATTCTACTTCATACTCTCTGAACAAGAGAGGAGGTTCCGGAATACCCCGGAAGACTTGCGGGAAATTGTACACCCAAGATGGTAATTCATATTGCGGCCCTTTGTCTCTTAGTGCAAGACCCGCTCCAACAAGAAAACAAAGCCGGGTCGCTAAATCCGGCCGTCCATTTTCGAGTAGCTCAGCACATACATCGATGTAAACTGAAGCGAGAGATTTTTTGTTAGTATAGTCTGGCTCTATATCGAGGCCAGATACTCCAAGCATTGCGTAGACATGATCCTTTGGATCTTTGACGCCGTAGTTCCCACCCAGAATAAGAAGCATACTCCGCATTTGTTCATGAACAGATTTGGTCAAGTGTTCTGATCTGGACCCAAATTTCCTTGCCCAGTCGATGAGTTGTAAGCTTCCAAAAATGCGCCAGCTTTGTTGCCAGAACAAGACCTGGAAGGTTCCAAACGATGACGCTTTCTCAATCACTGCATCAGTCCAGTGCATCGCATGCAGTAGGACTTCAAGGTCGAGTGATGCGAATTGATGGATGATAATGAGCCGTTTAGCAAGTGCAATCTCTTGGAATATCCACGCCCGTTCCCAGTACCTCAGAGCCATAACTTTGGCCATAGCCTCATGTGCCGCCAAGAACTTTTGGGAGCGCCATGGCTGGTCTTGAATCATCAAAGTGTGGTCAAGTATCCATTCCAAGTCCAGCTGTCGATGATTCTCAGGATCAAAGTCGAATTCGTCTTCACGACTGATGAAGCCGTGTTCGATTGCGCCTTTAGTGATGGTTTCGAAAGAATAGAACGCCGAGCGAACATCTGACTCTCGAGCTCCTATATCCAGACAAGAGAACACAAGCTCTGCAGTGGGATAGATAACCTTCATCAGCTGAACTTGGTGACCTTTCTCCTGGTTATCGTCTTGATTGATGCAAAGTGCATCTGCCCACAGCCGAAGCGACTTGAAATCTCGTCCAGGAAATGCCTTCTTCCAATGATACGGGATATACTCGAGTGCATTTGCCAGGCTAGGTGTTACACCTTTTGTAATACCTTTCACGGTTATGTGTTCGGTATTCCCTGTATCGCCCCAAAGGTACGATAGAGCGCTGAATTTGGGATTGTCATCGAGCGATACTGTGCTGAGTGTGCATACAATCGTCGGCTTGATGGAAAGGACTTCGATGAGTCTGATTTCTCGTCGAGGCCGATCCAGTGGCGTGTAAATACTGTTTTGTAGACTCGCAGACATCTTAAAAAGGATTAAACTAAAGAATATCTCAATGCAAGTAACAGGACTGGGTTTGAAATCATAGCCTGAAATAGGATATCAAGGTGCCTTATAAATCATCTGAACTTGATCCCTTTGCGTAAACCCGGGCTGTGCAAAATAGGGTGACGAATATGTAGGGTGTAAGATAAGACGATCGTTGGATGGCTTAGAGAATAATTCCAAATGAGTTCGGCAACTGCACTCTCCGATAAATGATTCTGCTTCTTATTGGCAAGTATCGCCGTGCTGTCAGACACGCTGAGCAGGCACGACTACGTCAAGTCGCCACTCTATGTCACAAAGGAAGACCATCTTGATTTGCCGCAACGACCAAAAAGTTACTGGAACGTCAGTGACGATGCTCGGGGCATCCTGAGGAATCTCTCTCAACCAAAAGTATGAATTTAATGTACCTATATTAATAATATGAAGTCGTTAACCATGATGCCGGGTCTTACCACGAAATCTTCATTGATAAATTCTGCTCTACTAAAGAACAGCTATGCCTTGAATGTTGTTTTCTAGAGGATTGGATAGGACTAGATTATCTGAAGGGTTATCTGACAACATCCTAGTGCCGGGATCGACAAGAACATTTTCTCCACTTCAGGAACGACCATGACTTGATTCGTCTTCTTGATCACCGACTTGACCTTTGGTAACTTGAAACAGCACACGAGTTTGTGGCCTACAGACAACAAGTTTAGAAGTATCAGGAACTCGATATCACTTCAAGACTTGGATTTTGTCTGCTGGTCTTCTTTGCCCACAATGTCGTCGGAACTCAGCTCAGGAAGAAAACCCCGCGTAGTCGCTCTCGGAAAACCGGAGTTCATCAGTGATGAATACATCAAAGACTTTCAAAGGGATTTTAATTACGAAGTTAGTTAAGAGAGACCATTGTTACTTCATCTCTCAACTCACATAAGTGTCGATGAACCATAACAAGTCCAGCTTGCTAACCAAAAACAACATCTAGGTCCTCGATGCCAGCAACCACAAGGAAGCCTTAGACAAACTCCCCGTTATGCTCAAGGACGGCCCCATTGATGCCTTCATCGTCAGAATGGGTAGAGCTCCATACCGCCCCTTCGACAAGATCTTCAAACTTCTCACCCCGCACTGCAAAGTCATAGCCTCGGCATCAGCCGGCTACGATGAATTTGGCGTTGACTGGATGACCCAGGAAGGCATCTGGCTATGCAACAGCGTCGATGCCGTCGCCGAAGCTACCGCAGATATGGCTCTCTTCTTAGTCCTGGCTGTCATTCGGGATACCTACCGAGGTGAGCGCTCTGTGCGTGAAGGAAATTGGAGAGGTCCTGTTGTGCCGAGCAGAGATCCTTGGGGCATGACGCTTGGAATCATCGGCATGGGAGCTATTGGCAAGTATCTCGCCAAGAGAGCGGTTGCTTTCAATATGCGAATCAAGTACTACAACCGACGCCAATTAAGCGCAGAAGGCGAGGAAAAGTACCAAGCTACATACTGCTCATCTCTACACGATTTACTCGCCCAGTCCGACGTTGTCTCCATCAACTGCCCACTGAACGAAGAAACCACGCATCTCATTTCGACCAAAGAGTTTGCGACGATGAAGGACGGTGCGTTTATAGTCAACACGGCACGAGGGGCAATCATCGACGAAACCGCCCTTATTGAAGCTCTGGAGAGCGGCAAGATTACGCGGGCTGGACTGGACGTTTTTCTCAATGAGCCCGAGGTGAATGACTATTTCAAAACGAGCGACAAGGTTGTCATTCAACCTCACGTTGCGGGTATGACGGACTTGGCATTTCAGAGGGGAGAGCGAGAGGCATTCGAGAATATCAAGGCATTGTTCAAAACTGGATCGCCTATATCTCCTGTCAACTTCCCAAAGAAGTAGTTCTGTATAGAACTGTGATAAAGCATATCGTTATGTGGCAGTTTATTGACAGTTCTTGCGCTGTGTAGAGTTGCATCTATGTGTAAATGGAGAATCAACTCCGCCCTCTTGAGTCTTACCCATCTGGTACCGATCGAGTGCGCGACCGGTGACAAAAGCCGATGGTCGACGATTGCGCGCGAGAGGCTCCAATCAAACATCAGAACCCAGCAGTAAAACACCGACTAGACATCTTCTTATCAGCAAGTCTGTATAAATACAAAACACCATAAAATTCCAAGTGCTTGAAAATCACTAAAGAGATAGCCCATTGCGATTCGCACCCGTCAACGGCGTCTCAACATGGCACCCTCCCCTGCAAAGACAGACCCCATCATCATCGTCGGCGCCGGCATCTTTGGCCTCAGCACAGCTATCCACCTCGCTCAACGAGGCTACACCAACGTCAACGTTTTTGACAAGCAACCCTACGAGAAAACGCTATACTCTTACACTAAAGGCTGCGACGCCGCCTCTGCCGGTAACTCCTCCATGTATCGCACTCTAATAACGACAAGCCAAGCCGAGCAGACATTAACAAGATCCTTCGCTCTGCATATGGCTCCCAAATAGAGTATCTGCACCTCAGCGCTGAGGCGTTGAAAGCCTGGAGCGAATGGAACGCAGAGATTAAGCGCGGCGGCTCAGCTGTTCTGCCCGGCATGACTTCCAACGACGTCGTCTGGGTCAACAAAGGCTTCCTCTCGTTGACTGATGAGTCTATCCTCCCGGCTTTTGAGCGCGCTACTGTGAACAACATGGAAGCAGCAGGATATCCGGGAACATAGCTTATCAACAATGAGGAAGACTACCTTCGTCTAGCCGCACAAAAGGGCAAGGCAGCACAGATGAAACTAAAAAGGCTCTTGGTGTGCTTGATACCACAGGAAGATATGCAGTCGCTGATAAAGCGTGTCGTTTTGCTCTGCACAAAGCCAAGTCCCTCGGCGTCAACTTCATTCTTGATCCCACAGCCGGTCGCTTGGCCACAGTCATCCAAGACTCGAGCGGCAAAGTCACTGGCATTCGCACAGCAGACCGTAAATCCCATACAGCAAGCACGAGCATCATCGCTGTAGGCGGATGGACACCAAATCTTGTGCCCTCGCTCGATAACCTGGCGGAGACAACAGCAGGCTCCGTCATCATCCTCAAGATCCCCGAGTCTTCTCCTCTCCGGAAACGACTCTCACCCGAAAATTTCCCATCCTACTCATTCAAGATGCAAGACGGCGCAGACGGCGGGATTTACGGATTTTCTGTCGATGAGAACGGATATCTCAAGATTGGTTACCGCGGGACCAAGTACACGAACCTCAAGGTGCAATCTGATGGTCGCGAGCGAAGTCAGCCTATCACGCGCTGGACGGAAGATGAGCGCATTACCAAGATTCCTGAGCAAGCGCTCAAAGTGTTCCGCAGATTTTTGGACGAGTATCTTCCTGAGCTTGGGACGGAGAGTATTGGCATCTGGCTTACGCGATTGTGCTGGTATAGTGACTCCTTCGACAACTACTATGTCATCGATCATGTACCAGGGCATGAGGGTCTGGTAGTCGCCACTGCTGGAAGTGGACATGCGTTCAAATATTTGCCTAACATTGGCAACTGGGTCGTGGACATCTTGGAGGGTAAGGACTTGGATCGACCCGTAGTTAAGGCGTGGCGCTGGCGAGAACGAAGAGAGGGACAGGCGGTTGTGAATAAACTCATGCAAGGCTCCAAAGGTGAGAGGGCGTTGGGAAATGTGCATCTTGTCTCGGTTGACGCACCTGGTGCAAAGCTATAAAACACGATGTAAGTAGCCGGGTCAGAATAGAATCTCAGTAGAGCTCGCTCAATCCGGTCTTTTCCTGATGCACCACCTCTAGAGAAGAACAAACGTGTACCAGCAGAGAATGCCAATATGAGCAGCCCTACCACTTCCGTAAAGTCAAAGAACGTCTATTATTCTCAGCGTTCCAGTGAGGACATTCGAAGTCAAGCTCATTCTCCTCGCTACCAAGACTCATCTAAAACCACGCTCACTTCTTCTCATAAGGGTCCTTGAAGAAAATGACCTGCACAGTCATGTCATCCCTCACATTACGACTCAGCGGCGCATACGTTGTCAGCGCTCCAAGAAACAACCCCCTTCTCGATCCTCCCATCGCATTCTTCACCAAACACACCGCCGCACTGTCCAGATCCTCGATCACGAAGTGCTCCGGCGTAGCCTGCCATCCTTCCTCCACTGCGCCCTCGAACTTGGTCTCCTTGAACGGCTCAGGCTTGCCTTTTTTCTTGGCTGTTAGCCAGCGCGACACGCATGTCACAGCGTCGTCGTTGCTAATCATATCCCAGAGACCGTCCGAGGCGAGAATAACGAAGTCTTCTGTCTGGATCTTTCGTGTTGTTACTTCAGGACGGGCTGTCATGTAGGGCTGTGTCTTGGCCTTGGGTCGGGGTCGAGGGCCGTAGAAGTCTACTTGTGTTTCGTGGATGAGTTCTTCAGACCACTTCCAGCGATGGTCGCCAAATGCTCTTGTGATGGCGATTCCGAAAAGTCGTCCAGACTCGGTATTGATCATGTCCTTGAGCTCTCCAGGATGTTCCTTATCAAGTCGGTCGACCTCATCTTGGTTGAAGCCAGTCTGGTCCTTGCTCAGAACATCGGCCTCGTACTTGTTTGCACCAGAAGACCATGCGCCACGAACAGCACGAGAGTCACCAGCGACAGCAGTGCGTAAGGTGGAAGTGCCAGGCTCGTATATGGTGAGCAGAGCACATGATCCAGCGATGGCAGGTGCAACGGCAGAAATGACAGAGGCTGAACCTGGGTCTTGGCCCGACTTGACTGCCTCTTCAGCATTGCTGGAAATACGATCGTCTAGGCGGACAAAGGCCTTCTTGATCGCGTCGTCAACCAGCTCAGTGGAACTCGTGGGCGTGACTCTTGCAAGGGCACCTGATACGTATGGAATGAGAGCCTTCTTCAACACTTGCGAAGTTGCCCACCCTCTTACCTACACATTAGCACCCCTCACATTCAATGTCATGAAAGCCACTCACGCATGTCCATCATAAACTCCAGAATACAAAGTCCTTGCTCCACCAACGCCTTGTGCTACCTTGAGATCCCAATTATCCTCGACGGGGTTATTGCTCGACACGCGAACAACGTCTACCCGTCCCTGAACCCCGGCGTTTCCCTCAAACACAAAGCTGTTGACCTCCTCACGCAGCTTAGCATTAGCGTCCTCGAGATTAAGCACCTTAACCGGAGAATCGATAGAGATCTGCAGCTCTGAGGCAAAATCTTTCAAATTGGGGACGCCATGTACCAAAGACTTGGCAGTATCCTTGCCGCCGAGAAGATACACTCCGGAACCGACGCCGACGGTAGCTGCGGACAACCATGCGTAGCGTGCACCGCTGGAAGATGCTGTGCGAGTAGACGAAAAGCGCACGCCCGCTGGTACCCGCTTGAGTGGGAGACCTGAAGATCTTAGAGCTCTGGTATACACGCAAAACATGGTTTTTGACTTTGGTGATGGTTACAGACGATGTCGGCGAGGCGTGAGATGGATGAATGCCGAAAGACGGTGTTGGCACGACAACTTGACCCTTGTGATTGACGGGAGCTGCAAGGGTGTGAGGGGATTCAGAACGTGGGCATTGACAAACAGATGCCGAACAGACTAATAGGATTAGATAAAGTCGATATTCGTGAGTTGGTTGTGCTTTGTTGTAAGCAGATAGTCTGAGTACCGCTGATAGTCGACGTGTCGGCGGTATAATTGATGCAGGCGGCTGTGGTTAGATGGCGTGATGCTTACCCTAAAGCAAAGCATACAAAGACGCTGGCATTCTACCTTGTAACAGACAATCTGAACGAAGGCGAATAGAAATATTTGAGATATACTCTACACATTCAATTGTGACTTTTCTATCTGATCAAATTCATATCATGTCCCAATGAGTTCACAGCCTATGGTAAGACCGTGGCGCTACTGCATCACCATCAATAGCAAAGCATTTATCACAAAGAATCTCAAAGGTATTCATTGCCCAAACCCAGATGACAAGATACATACGGTAACGCCAAACCAAAGCATGCAATCCTCAACCGTCTAAGACTTTTCCACTCAGCTATTGGCAATCTCCTCCTCCTCATCCTCCCACTCTCCATCCTCCTCCATCTTCTCATTGACCTGGTACTCCGCATCGCCGGCCAAACCTTCACTATCAAACTCGTCCACATCCATATCACTATCGTATTCAAACTCGTCCTCATCATCGTCGGCCTTGTTGCCATCCTTGGCCTTGGCAGCCTTCTTGCGCTCGACGTTGGCCTTCTGCTCCTTCTTTCGAGCATCCTTCTCCTGGCGACGCTTCTCCCATCGCTTCTCGAGCTCCTTGATCTCGTCCTTGCTCTTGTGTACGTACTCGTGCCACATGACCTTGCCAGAGGCAAGACCTTCCTCAACCTTGGTCAGACGGAGGCGCATTCGGGGACCCAGCTCGACTAGCTTCACGGCGCGACGTTCCACGTTCTCCTCTTCGGCCTCGGGCTCGGCGTCGTTCTGGGCTGCTGCTTGCCTGGCCTTGGCGGACAAAACTTTTCGGGTTGTAGAATCCAAGATCTCGACCTCAGCATCTGTGTCCATCTCACTACCACTGGTCGCGTCGGTCATGTATCCATCGCCGTTCTCGCCGCCGATCAAGAAATCCGCGACATCCTCGAGCTTTCCCAGGTTAGGCATCTTGCCCTTTCGGTTCGTCTTGGAGGTTACGAATTGCTCCGCAGCATTCAATCTCCGTAGAGGCTTGGATACTGTGGTCGACTTTGTTGTGATAGCATAGTGTCGGAAGTTGACAATAAAAGTACCATCGTCTTCATCCGATTGCTCGCGGTTCAGCAGCAGTACTCGTCGGATCGACTTGAGCGGTGTAGCTTGGGGGTTGATGGGAGGGAAGAGGGATTGGAAGACGGTCGTGGCAAGTGATTCGAGATGTCTAGGTACTTTTGACTTGTTATCCGAGTCGGGGCGGGTAAAGTTGTTCATGACCAGCTGCGATGTGGTTAGCAAAGGCTTACCCTGCAATAGAACAGACTTCTTACCAGAGGGGGAGTGATAAACTCCTTGCCGCCACCCTTGGGGTGCTTCTGTGCTCGTTGAACATCCTTGCATAGCGAATACTTCTCCACGCGAAAGTTCATCGTAGGTCCTCGAGGCGTCAAGGCCATTCGAAGGTTTGTGTTACCGCTCTCAGATCTCGAAAACAGCATCAAGTGAGTAACACCCAAAGGACCACACATGACAGCGTAATCCTTCAATCTGTTTCCACGTCTCTCCTTCAATCGACTCGCAGTGCCGGGCTCCATGACTTTTCGCACGTCGGCCGCAAGCTGGCTAACGCTGGAACCGACTTCGCCAGCGCCAATTCGAATAACCATGCTCTTGGGGTCTCGCGCGGAGGCATGGCCGGCAGAGTCCACATCGGGATTGTTCGCACCGACGTGGGTTCTCTTCTTTGTTCGTTTGCGCGCCATTTTGGAATGTGATTTTGTAGTATCGACAAAAAGTTGCTTGAAGCTTTCCTGTCGCAAATCGCAGCAGAAAGAAAAAAAGTTTGGCGGGAATAGCGATAAGACTAGCGCACGTGCGATAAGATGTCCCCACTAAAGTTTTCTTGAAGGCCTGGATAAAGATGAACTTTTTGAAAGTTAGAACTTGATCTCCGCACACAAATCGCCCACCATGAACAGCGCAAAACGAATAAAGGTTGCGCAAGATGCGCCCAGGAAGAAGAAACCTGTGGTTGAGGAAAAGCCTGCTCAGGCTGACCCCGAGCCTTCCAGCGAAGAGAAATCCGAGGAAGAGTCGGCTACTCTAGAGGAGCCTTCTGCTGAGGAGACCGCTGTTGATGCTCCCAAGAAGACTTTCAAGGATTTGGTATGACCTGTCGACCTTACAATTGACTTCAAATAGCTAACTTTTACCAGGGTATCGTCGACGCTCTCTGCGAAGCTTGCGAGGCTCTCAACTACAAGCACCCGACACCCATTCAAGAAAAGTCCATCCCCGTCGCTCTCGAAGGCCGCGACATCATCGGTCTTGCTGAGACAGGCAGTGGAAAGACTGCTGCCTTTGCCCTACCTGTGCTTCAAGCCCTTCTCGACAAGCCACAGCCACTGTTCGGTCTCGTCCTCGCCCCCACTCGTGAATTGGCAACCCAGATCGGTCAAGCCTTTGAGGCTCTTGGATCGCTTATCTCGCTACGATGTGCTGTGATTGTGGGTGGTCTTGATATGGTCCCCCAGTCCATTGCGCTCGGGAAGAAGCCCCATATCATCGTTGCGACGCCCGGTCGTCTGGTAGACCATCTCGAGAAAACCAAGGGCTTTTCCCTGCGAACCCTCAAGTACTTGATCATGGACGAGGCCGATCGACTGCTCGACATGGATTTCGGCCCGAGTATCGACAAGATTCTAAAGTTTATTCCCCGCGAGCGACGTACATACCTCTTCTCCGCCACCATCAGCTCTAAGATCGAGAGTCTGCAGCGTGCCAGTTTGAGGGATCCCGTCCGTGTGAGCATTAGCTCCAACAAGTACCAGACTGTCTCTACTCTGCTCCAACACTATGTCTTCATCCCCCACCCTCAGAAGGATGTGTACCTCATCTACATGGCCAATGAGTATGCCGGACAGTCTACAATCATCTTCACACGAACAGTCTGGGAGACACAGCGCATTTCCATCTTGCTACGAACACTTGGTTTTGGTGCAATTCCTCTCCACGGTCAGCTCTCTCAGTCCTCTCGTCTGGGTGCCCTCAACAAGTTCCGCGCTGGTACGCGAGATATTCTCGTTGCTACTGATGTCGCCGCCCGTGGTTTGGATATTCCCAAGGTCGATGTCGTTCTCAACTACGATCTGCCCCAGGACTCAAAGACCTACATCCACAGAGTAGGTCGAACTGCCCGTGCCGGTAAGTCTGGTGTTGCCATCAGCCTGGTGACCCAGTACGACGTTGAGATCTACCTGCGAATCGAGGCTGCGCTTGGCAAGAAGCTCCAGGAGTACCCCACCGAGAAGGAGGAGGTTTTCACTTTCCAGTCCCGTGTCGAGGAAGCTCAAAGACATGCTAGGATCGAGATGAAGAACTTCACTGAGGAGAGAGGCAAGAAGGGTAGCACACTGAAAGGTGGACGCGGCAAGAAGGGCGGCAAGCGGAGGAGAGACGACATGGACAGGGAGGAGGGCTAAGGGCTGTTATGTCACGGTAGTTCGGCGTTGCTCGGGTTGGGGGAAAAGTGTCAATTTCGAAGGATTCTTCAGTTGTTTCAGTATTTAATTGTCAACCTTCCGGGAACATGTCGACTGCATATCCGTTACGTATATCATCCATCTGAGGTTTATACGAAGTCTGCATCGACGATGGATCCCTTCTAATTAGTGACTAGCCAAGTCCATATCACTAAAAAGGTATCTCGTGTTTCAAACTACCACTTCAGCCCTTCCACTTTCATCAGTGCGTTTTGACAGCCAAGCCGAGTCTGAAACATATGCAGTCCCATTCAAGCGGCCGCCTTGAGCAAGGATGTTGAAGATCTCTAATAGTTTCAACTCCCGAGCTTTACCGTGAATGGCTTCGCGCATGTCAGCTCGTTTCGTCCATCCTTTTGGCGCCGTTTGTATCCCTGTCATTTAAAGGCGGCCGCTCCCAGAGTTTGACTACAATGAGATGAAAGGATGAACAAGTCTCTCCTTTGTGTAGTTATCTTGACTCGTATCACACGATATATAGTAGTCGGCTTGTGTAGGATGGGAACTTGAGATCAGTTACTTCTTGTCTGTCTTTTTCATTCGTTTCTTCAGGTGTATAGATTACACCGTCCGTTCATTCTTGATATCAGTCACATTCATTTCTATATAAAATCTTCATCATGTACACTTCAACACTTCTTCTCACTCTGGCCGTCTCTGCGAGTGCTCACATCGCCTCTTGGAATAAGGGCATGTACTGCAAAGGCGGCAACGACTCCTCCGTCGACAGTCCCAACACCAATCTCGCCGTGAACCCTCTTTACAACCTCCCCAAGTCCCAATGGTGGATGCAAGCCGACCGTGGCTGCGATGTCGTCCCGCCTCCCAAGGGCGAGTTCCTTGAGCTTCCTGCCGGAAAGTCCTTCATGACTGAGCTAGCCAACAACCGCGCCTTCACCACGCTTTCGTATAACGGGAAGTTGACTACCGACTGGCAAGACGGCAAGAACCGTTCTATGCCGTGGAGAGGCCCCGAAGGCGGATGTCTCATGGATGGTGGTGATGGCTCGGGTGGAGAGTTGCACACCAAGAACATTGAATCAACTGGCGGAACGGCCTGGGCAATCTCGTACGAGAGTGATATCAGCAAGGTCACCATGGATAACCTGGTTGTCTTTTCCGTGCGATACTAGTGAGACTTCTCTTGTACTCTCTTAACTGGAACTAACTCAAAACAGCTCCCCTTTCTTCCGCGAGACTTGGTACGACGTCCCAGCCGACTTGCCCGCATGCCCCGAGGAAGGCTGCTACTGCGCATGGCTCTGGATCCCCGATGGCTGTAAGTCTCTATCTCCGTCATCCAACGAGTACAATACCTGACTCTGTAAAAGGCGGCCAGCCAAACATGTATATGCAAAACCACCGCTGCAAAGTCACAGGCAGTACCTCTACCAAGAAGCTCGGCAAACCCAAGCCTCCCGTCTACTGCCGTGATAACCCTACCAAGTGTGTCCCTGGACCCAAGCAGATGATGGCCTGGAACCGTAAGTGCTCGTCACCAAGTACATCGTATAGTTCTAATACCCTATGTAGAGGCTGAAGGCAACAACGTGAACCCTCCGAACGGCAAGACACCAACTTATAACCAGCGAATGGGCTTTATGGATGGTGCCCAAGACGACATTTTTGTTGATGAGTAGATTTTGGTATCAGACGTTTTCCTGATATAAGAAGTGTACTTGTGATGTTGAAACATGTCCTTCTGGAAGGATATTAACAAATCTTTTATAAAATTCGAGACGACTATCAAGGTCTCATAACTATATTGTATGATCTTTATTTTTTCTCGTCATAAATTAGGCTCATGTTCATCCTAAAATTTACTAAAAAAACGATGACATTTTATGCCATATTCTAAGAAAGCTTTCCAAAAGGTAAACCATAGTTGGGCCCGGCTCGGCGCATCATAAACTCCTCATCTCAATTGTTATCACCTTCCTTAGCAGCAGTAATGATATCGTCGTGGGCCGGGTTCGCCGGCCAGCTAGCCGGGCACGACCCAGAGTGCGTCTTGGAGCGGGCTCTCAAGGGAGACGGTCTCCAGTACCACAAGGCGACATGTAGAGGGGTCGATGCTCGGAGAACACAAGTTGGGATCCGTGACATCTGTGTGGCTGTAGTGACGAGGACCCATTCCCTTGCCTCTTGTGGGCAGCCAGGCCACCCAACAGGGCCGAGAAGTAAATCAGAAGGTAGAGCCTATTATGTTTTGCGTGTCAGTGGTGATGCAAAATCTCAAGAACTTAGGACTAGTAACATCAGCTCTTCCTGAATATAATAGGACCAATTCAGGCTCAGACCGCGTCTAACCCAACGGAGCAGGCACAAAAGGCTGCAATTGTATTAGACCAGAAATAAAAGCACTTCATTGATAATCTTTGGTGTTGGTGTTGTTACACTTCAAAGTAGTCATCTCAATCCAATCCATCTATCCATAAACCCCCTAAACAGACCAGCCTCAAAACGCCAATTCGCTACTAATAGAACAATAATTTACCAAGCCTCAGCTCTTATGGAATCATCCGCATCCCAGTTCTCCGGCCTTCCAGATGTGTCTGCATCATCTTGACCTTCCTCCTCACCATCCATCAACTCGGTGTCCTCATTGCCCAGAGTTTCTTCACCGTCCTCTCGCGTCTCATCATGTTCCTCTTCCTCGGCTACTTCTTCTGCCTCGTCTTCGCCGTCACTCTCTTCGGCTTCGTCGTCTCCTTCGCTTTCACTATCAGCGTCTTCTCCGCTTGACTCGTCTGAATGCTGTCCTAGGTTTGGGAACATGAGTCCAGGAGGCATCTCCTCGTCGTCATAGCCTTCGGGTACATCGCTGAGATCACTCTCATCGTCTGCTGAGTCGTGAATACTGCCTGCCTCGCTCTCAGCCTTTTCTTCGGCGTCGTGCTCTTCGGCGTGGTCTTCTTCTGCAGCTTCTTCATGCTCCTCGTCATGTTCTTCCTCGTGTTCTTCTTCGTGTTCCTCCCCGTTCTCTTCCTCATGCTCTTCTCCGACGTCCTTCATGTCTACATCAACACCACCAGCTTCACGACGAACTTGCGCATCAGCTCCCTCTTCATCACTGCCCGCTTCGCTTGCGTGTTGATTGGGCGTGTGGCTACCACGCTTGCCGCTTGAGACGCTGCCCACCCTGCTCTTGCTGGACTTAGGTGCCTCCAGAGCTCGGGTGACCGCCTGCTCAGCCTTTCGCAACACGTCCGGCCGCCTGACGCCGGCTCTTCTGGCACGCGGCGCAGCTTCTTGTTTCTCGGTTTCCATGGGAGTCGCCGTACCCGTGATGCTCTCCTGTCCATTAGGAGCGTTAAGAATACTGGCGAGAGAGCTGGTGGCCTTTGCCTCTGCCTGCGCTGCCTCGAGCTGGGCCGCAACCTCTTTGGCATGGTGTCGCTCCTCCACGACCTTGCTAGGTTCTGGACCAGGCAGCGTCTTGGCGATTTCAGAGTAGATCCTGGAGTAGCAGTCATTGAGAAGATCGTCGATTGGCGCCACCTTCATCAGGTTGGCATTGAGCTTCTTCAGTTCGATCGTTTCCTTCATACAGTTGAATAACGGAACTTCGGCGCCATCGCTTGCAGCCCAGTCTGCGATCCTCTCACCCACAACCTCAAACTCCTCACTCGACAATGCCTTGAACGCGTCGTCCACGACTGGTGACACATTGTAGGCATGGCGTAGTAGCTTGAGATAGGCTATACAGCACGATTGCCACAGGTCCGTAAAATGGTAAAAGTCAGCACCCTTCTTACGCAAGCGTCTCAGGAGCTGCTCCAAATTGTTACGATCATCCATGATGACTAGCAACGTGGTCATGAAGCGGACGTATCGTTCCGTGTAAACGTGATGTCGGCCAGGCCGCTCCGCGTCGCACTTCCAGACATTCATTACCATGGTCTTTGTGACCATGCTGTCCCTAAGAATGCCGAATGCAGCCTTTGCGTCCATAAGCTGATTGTCGGGCTGCGCCTGGGCCTGCTCGTCGAACAATATTCTGGCGTGTCTGATGATGATACGGTGCTGCCAATTAGACTTGTCCTTATCTCTAAGTTTGGACAGATTGCGAATGATGTACTCCTCCCAGTCTTCGGGCTCCGAGAAGGAAGCGAAGACATCGTCAGGATTGACAGCCAAGCCGAATGGTTGCTCGGACAGGACTGCAGCAGCTTCTTTTGATGGCAGGTCTCCTCGCATCACCAGCTTGTGCAGAATAGACACAATCTTGTAGTGCGGCTCGAGGATAGGATCGCTGTTCCTACCCCTGCGAGCATTGTGCGCTACCTTGACTGCCTTTTTCAGAGTGTCTAGTAGCATCTCTATGCTGATCTTTGAGCTCTTGTCTTTGACGTCGAGTTGGTCATCCGGAGTCTGATACATCTTCCAGTAGCACTTGGAGAGCATGTAGGGGTTCCTGTTCACTGTTAGTTCCCACCTCGCACACGGTTGCTAGGCATTACTCACTTCCAATCAGTTGGCTTCCGCTTCATAGCCATCCTGAACAGCTTGGCGGCAAACTTCCAGACCTTGTACTCGTTCATCTGCGAATGCAGGATTCTCTTGAACGTTCCTGCACCCATGTCTTCGATGAAGTATCTCTCTTGGTCTGAATGCTGGAATGGCTCCATGGCAAAAGGCTCGCGGCTTGACGCATACATCCGCATAGCGAACTTGTGATAAAGATCATGCAAAGGATCTCCATCGTGCGTCTCAACGTCCACGTTACGTGAATGTGAAAGAGCTAGGGTATAGCAATGGATCGCGTTACGCTGAAATTTGACCAGCTCAGCTCGCTCCTTGTTCATCTTGTCAGCAGTCCAAAGCACCGCCTCATCCAGCTCGTAGTCAAAACATTCTGCCAAGCGGAACCATGCATCCCATCTGTCTGCAGTGAACTGAAGCTGAAGTCGTAGGAAGGTCGCGCCAATACGCAAATCATCGGTCGCACCAGGGGTCTGACGACGGTTCAAGTCGACACCCTTGAACTTTGTCAGGGCCATCATACCAAGCAAAAAGAACCAGCCATGTGTAGCAAGGACTGTTTCCGGTGTGTTGACAGATACTGCGTCTACCGAAACATCTCCAATAAGGGCTCGGTATAAACGCAGAGGGTGAATTGGCTTTTTCAGGTACTCCGTGAAATTGCGCAGATTGTGATACATCTGGGGTGTTGACTTGGTCTGACCGATGGTCTGTTGCATATGATCGATCGTGGTCTTGAGATCTGATTTGAGAAGATCCTTCATTGGCATACGGTTGGCGAGAATGGTGACCCTCTCCACAAGTTGCATGGTTTGTCGCTTCTCAAGCTTCTCGGGGGGACAAGCATGGTCCTGAACTTCCCAAACGCCAGCTCCAAGCTTCAGGCCGTGCAAGTCATAAAGCACTTGTCCGAGATAGTCCTCCCAATTCTCAATGTTCTTGAGCTTGAGAAGCTCAACGCGCATGACCTTGAGGAAGATCTTGTTCGAGACCCTACAGAATTTGCGAACTCCAATAACTTGATGAACGGCGGCAAGGTAATCGGCGAGGTCCTTCTCTGGCCCAATTATGCAGTTGTCCTCGTTGATAGCAGCCTTGAACATGGTGTACTGTAGGCACCATGCGCGAACCTGCATTTCCCTTAACTTATTCTTGAGTGACTGGAAAGCAGACTTGGCAGCGGCATTGCCTGATCGTTCCGGCTTGATTCCAATACGGAACTCGTCTTCGCACAGACTTGCAACGTGCAGCAAGCAGTTGACCTTGGCAATAGCGGCTGTGGTGGATTTGATATGAGCATCGTCGATAATCTCAAATGCGGTGTTGTCATTGAGGGCAGAGGCGAGCGCTGCGATGAGAAGCTCGTCCAGTGATTTTAGTGTGCGCATGAAAAGCAACCTGCGAGACTCGGGTGCAGTTTTAGCATATGTTTCGCCCTCTAGATCGGACACGATAAGTTCGATGCTCTTGAGACAACAAGAAAATTTCTTGGTGGTGTAGTCAATAGCACCGTAGGCGTCTCCTAAGCGTGACCACAGGAACAACCTAAGCTCTGTGCTACTGTTGTGGAGGAACTTCCAAAGGTCTTGCAGGCTTTGGCTCGCGCAATCAGAGATTGCCTTCTTCTGTTTTGAGCTTGAGCTTGCGTCGTCCTCTTCATCATTAGTGTCGGTGTCCGATTCCTCAGCAGGGGCGCACACCGATGATGGGTTGAGAACAGGTTCCAGAGTTTCGATCACATAGACCGGGTTGTCCATATCATCCTGAAATAGGCCAAGGAAAAAGTCCATTGTCGTCAACTTAGAAATCTCGCGATCGGCGGCAGCTGGGGAAATCGTGGGCATAACCACATTGTTTGGCAGCGAGATGGTTGGAACCTTCTCATCTGCCAGGTAATCTCGAAGAGACGTCCACATGAGAAGAATATGTTCTCGCATGGGTTGTTCAGAGTGCGAGGATACAAGAACAGAAGCCCACAGGAAACGTGCTGAAAGGGCATCATTTGAAGGGCGGTCCAATAACCGAACATATTTTGAAGCAACATCGAGCCACCGTCCAAGGCGATATTTGGTGTCCATTCGAGTTGCATAATCCACAACGCTACTAGGGTTGGTGATGAGTTCGTAGATATCGACATGAAGCTCAAAAAGCATGGGTACGATGTTCTCGAGCTCTGCTAACGTCTCGGGGGAACCAGCAGCGAGTTCCATCTCTTCGTTGATCTTCTGATACAACGCCGAGTCCGTGCGATTAAGCATCTGGACGACAGACAGCTTCATCTTATCAGACCACTTTGCTGTTGTGTAGCTCTGGCTAACAGCTCTGACCCATTCGTATGCGACATCATCAACGGTCATCCATGACCTACATCCTCCCATCTTTCTAGCAAAAGACCTTAGACCCTGTGTTTCATTGAAAGGGGGCGTTGATGTTTGATCTTGAGAGCTAGTTTTCGTATGCTCCAGGAAAGAGGATGGTCCAAGACTGACTTGCTCGTTCTTATTCAAGAAGACCCTTGCAACCTCCTCACGAAAGTCAGTCATGACACTGCTCAAATCTCCTGCAGCAAGGTTGGTAATCTTTCCGGGTCGGTCTTCGGTAGCACATGAATCGATAAGCTCTGTGATGAAGTGGAGAGTAGATTTGTCCTCCACGCCTAGGTTCTCGAGAACGCTCTTGGTCATTTGGAAAAGATTTTGATCAGCACCTTGATAGGGCTGGAGTTGATTAGCAATTAATGTGCTGGGGTCGGTCGCTTCCTCTGCTTGAAGTGTCTCTCTTCGTCGAACTCGCTTGCTGCGTTTTTCGGCCGTGTTTTCCTCCTCTGCACCGTCTGGCAGTCCCGCTGCAGATTGTGATCTTTTTCTTGTCGATGCCCCATTTCGCTCCCTTTGTGGCTGTTCCACGGCTTTTTGACTGTCCTCTGTCACCTCAGAAGTCGCTTTTTGGTCTTTGGGTTCCTGGTCGGTGGTGTCAACCTCTATGACCTTCTCCTGTTCGGTCGGTTTCTCGGTTGTAGCTTCAACTTCCGGACTGGATGTCGCGACCTCGTTCGGTGGTGTCTCCATGGCGACGTCTTCTAGACTGCTCTGGACAATCTCATCGCATGTGTCGAAAGCTTCAGTTGCATTCTCGAGGCAAATAATGAGTTCAGCTCCAAGATCAGCCCAAGATGCGACAGTTTTATTGGAGTCTTTGCGGCCAGCGTCTTCTGTTTCGCCACTCTCTGCATCTTGCATCACATGGTCCTGGGTAATAGGGCTCTTGGGTGGTGTTAATGATTTGGTCGGGTCGGGAAGAAAAGGGATGGGGTCAAGATGGCGCTTGAGAAGTGCGGGCATCTTCTTCTTGAGCCATGGTGCCATAGCAGGATGCGATAAAGCCATGTCGTCGCCAAGAAGCTGCAATTGATCTTTCAATTGCTCACCTGCCATTCCTTCTGCCAGTGATGGGGGTTCAACTTCCACGACAGTTGGGTCGTCGTCCAACTCAATTGCGGCCTCAAGACAGTATCTTTTGATGCGGCTGCTGTTCATTGCACCAGCAAATCGAGCAGCCTTTCTCCAGAGCTCTGGGTCTGACGGGTCCTGGTCCAAAGCAGTCATCCAACTATCCAAAACCTTGCCCCCATGATCGTCGTTGTATTTTAGTCGGGTCTTGTCCTTCCATGCTGAGTCTGAAGTCGATTCATCCTTAAATCGGTCGACAAAGAATTGGCCATAGTTTTTGTATGACAGATAGAGTGCTTGGGCGAGGCTTGCTGCAACCCCATCTGCTCCTCCAGCATCGACATCTAATCCGCCATCCGTGAGAGAATGATCCAAGTTGGAGACTTCCGGCTGGCCGTCTGCATGTCGCTCTGCTCGCTCGTAGTCGGTCTTAGCTTCGCGATATTTGAAGATTTCGGATTTGAATAGCTCGTCGTATGCAGTTTCAGCGGCTTCGCGGGATCGAGGACCCTGCGCATGAAGTTTTAGGGCATTTTGGAATCTCTTCAGAGCTTCATCGACCTATAATCGGGTCAGAATTCATATGCGACCGTTGTGTTGATTATAAAACTGACATGAATCTCCTTAGTGGTATCGATCTGTTCGTCGATGTTATCCTCTGGCTCGAGGTTGATTGCTTGGAATGCCGGCTGCCAGTCTCGTATTAGCACATAATTCATGATAAATCTCGAATATCTCACCATATTTGCGGTCGCAATGCTCTTGAAGCAAGGGCCGACATCCGTATTCGCGGCAAGATAAGTCTTCTACCTCAAGCTGATTGTTTTAACGCGCGGGATTGGAGACACTTCAACTTTCTTGGCACCCATTAATTGAAAGCGCGTCTAGACGCGGATCATTTCCAGCCTCATTAAAGCCACAGAGCTAAAACAACCGGCACGTGGATGTGGCGCAGACTACCAGTGCACGTCCCGGCTCTAACTCAGTACGTAGCTCCAGCTATCAAGCCAGATCTAGGGGACAAGCAACGGTTGGCTTCCAACATCTTACGCCAGCTCCGCCATTCCTCGAACAAAGACCCGGCCGACCGACCTCGACTGCTTCTCTCCTTTCTTTTACAGACCTTATTCAAGTGGTTCTCACTTAGCAATCGTCGATAGTTTCCATCAGCGATTGAGGAGCTCGTCGCCATGGTCGCGCCAGCGGTTCCCGAGTGAGCGCAACACTATCAAGATGCTTGGCATCCAAATAGCTAACCTCGTCCCAGAATCACCGAGGAAATCCTCCACGAGTCGATTGATGCCCGAACCGAATCCCTCGCTGGCCTCCGAGAGCTTGGCCCTCCTGATCTCGTCCACCTCCTCAAGCACAACATCCGAAACCCAGCCAAACAGGTACGCAAGCTCGCTCGGCGCAAGGGAGACAAAGAGCTGATTTCTCAAGACCGGTGTCTACCACCATGTCACTGGTGTCGATGCCTCCTCCTCAGCTAGTCTAGCAGCATATATCAACACTCTAACCTACAAAGAGTCTGGACCCAATGCGACCAACAAGATTGTCGAGGGTGTCTTCTGGTACGTCATACCCCTTGCGCGACTCCATGTATTCTGGATTACGGGTCCTAATATCACATAGCTGCTACAACGCCTTCTCACGACTGGACATGCGCGTGCATGTTTCCATCCCCGGAACCGTAGAAAGCTACTGCGTCGACGAACGAGGCGAGAAGAGGAAAGCGTCTGAGGAGCTCTGGCTGGAGACTTACCTATGCAGTGTCCTCCGAGCATACTCATATGCCGACGATGGCAGTGGCGACACGATCCGAAAGATTATGGGCGTCCGAAGATTCAACCCTGTTACCAACACGGAGACAGAGCATCGTTTCCTTCACGCAGCAGAACAACTCTTCTTCAGAGGTAAGCTATCTTTAAGTCAGCTGTTGTATCCATGCTGACTCTTTAGGGTGGCAATTGGGTTCCGACTCTGTCGTCCAGGTGCCCACTAACGTGTCTAACCACTTGACCACTGGTCTTCTCAAGTACCTCGAAACGACTGGCCGATATGCCTCCGGAATCAACCTATTCGAGAAGCTCCGAACACAGAGTGTTGAGGTTTCATCTTTGCTATCAAAGGTCATGTTCATGGGTCACGAGGAAGTCTCTGGTGTCAGGACTCTGCACCAGTCCTTACAGGAAACTCCTATGGACTATGTCATGCTCGATACTCAGGCCGAATTTCTCATGAGCAAGGCCAAAAGTGCGCCTACCCCTGAGATCAGGGATGAGAGACTGAAGATGGCCCTGGGATGTGCGGACCGAGCTACAGTTGCTGCCCCTACCGAGTTCAGCACCTGGGCTAGACTCGCCCAAGTCTACGTGGCTATGGAGGATTGGGATAATGCCCTTACCATTCTCAACTCATGCCCCATGTTCACCTACCAAGACAAGGATACACCCCTAATGCCAGAACCAAAGGAAGTCCACCTACCAACCCTTCCCGAAACTCGCCTCGATGAGATCGATAGCGAGCCCGAGTCGCGGTATTCGGAGCAGGTCGATCCCAGTCTGCTCAACCTACGAGCAGCATCCTACAGAGGCACTTTCAAGAAGGCGTACGACATCTTGACCGAGATGACAGCCAAGATTGGCTGGGATCAGCTTTTGAAGATCCGTAGCAACGTGTTTGTGATGGAGGATGAGTACCGCACAGAGAAGCAGGAAGCCACTCAACCACCCGCCTCAACAAAACGAACCCCTAGCACGGACGGTCTGCGAGGCACGCCCGACCAAACCGTTGATGGAGACGAGGAGACAGAGAGCGAAAGCGCCGAGAAGCCAGCTGAGGCCGCTTCTGATGCCGACGCTGATGCTAGTACTGAAGCCTCTGAGAAGCCTGCCACCAATGGCGAGGATAACAACATTGAAAAGCCTTCAAACGTTATCGACCCAGGCGAGGCAAAGGCAGATAGCGAGGTAAGCTCAATGGATGATGCGTTGCGAACCCAGGCTAACAACTCACAGGCTACCAAGAATGACGAGCATCTATCCAAGCTCAACACCAAGCGCCTGTGCGAGCGCTGGCTGGATAGTTTGTTCATGGTGCTGTATGAAGACCTTCGTGTCTACACAATCTGGCGAACCCAGATGGCTCAGTACCGCGCTCAGCAGATGCAGTACAAGAAGTCGGCAGAGGAGTGGGAGATCCTGGGCTCTCTCGCCGAGCGCCTGCAGCACGTTGACGAGGCCGTCGAGGCGTACCGTGCATGCCTATCCATACGGTTCAGCCCCAAGGCCCTGGCTGGTATTCTACGTGTCTTTGAGAAGACAAAGAGCACAAGGGAGACAGTGGCATCTGTCATCCGATTAGTGACGTGGCAATATCGGTGGTACAGCGAGTTTAGCCCCGAGCTGCTGCACACAATACGGACTCTGATCGAGGACGAGGGGGCAGTCAAGGTCCGAAGCATCATCCAGGCGACCAGCCTACCGCAGAACGTGCTGGACCTGACACATCACTATGCTGCGCTGTGCGCGACATTCAGGAGCAGCGGTACCGACGGTTAGGATTGAGCGATATGGTCTGTTTCAACGGGATATTTGTCGGTACAGGGTTAGATACACATGTAGGATGTATGGTGTAGGGGAGCAAGCTAATTGACTTACGCCCCTCTTAGTAGGGTCGAAAAGTTTTTGTTCAAAGAGTTTCTGTTCTTCGTAGACGGTCCAGTAGACGTAGACTTTAACGATTGTTTTTGTGCTTCTTTTCAACCATATGGAAGAAAGCAAACGCTTCATAACAGGTTTCGTCTTGTTCTGATGCAGTTTCACTTCCAAAATCGTGTCTCAGGTTCCTCGAGTTTTATGCACGCATGAGACGAACAGCAAGCCAATCCCGCATGTCGCTCGACTCTCCTGGGCGAGCGGGCTGTGACAATTTTTATTCTCTAGACTTCGCAACCTCTAACTTACGTACTACTATCGTTCTCACTAACATTCATCGTATAGTCACTCAGATTTGGTTCCAAATGTGGTCTTAATGTTACGCTATCTCACTCTTCAAATCCCCTCAAAGCAATACTGAGCTCTACTTCGATATCATATTAAGTCTGAAAATAAGATCCTAGAGTTAGGATTCTCAAGAAATAACCAATCATACGAGACGCAAGGTTTCAATGTTGGAAAAAGAAAAAAGATATCAACGTAACCTTCTCCCCCAAACCCCTACTTTCCATTGGTACTGATATCAAAACAACTCCTTCCAAAATCATTAACCGTTATCCTTGCCTTATCCATCCTGCTATGTGATTTTTTATGTTCTTTTGCTGTTTTTATTCTTCCAGTTTTTTTGTCGTTCCATGTTCGCCATCATGTTCAATTATAGCCTCCCATACGCCCCTATCCTTACCCCTTTTTTCCATCCAATACCTCAATCCTATACCTATAGGAGTGATCCGATCTAGACCAAACATCTACCCCTTCCATCGGGAACTATCCTGCCTCTGAGCTCTCTCCTCTCCCTCTCTAACCTCGCCGTCTGCTTCTCCAGCGCGCGGATCCTCTCGCGGGCTAGATCCAGGACCTCGGCTTTGCTCACGCGTCTATCATTCGCGATGCCGCCTTCTGTTCCTGGTGCAGGGAGGACGGCGAGAAGCCGCTCAAAATGAGTGTTGAGCCGCTTTCGGTATTGTTGCTCTACCTGGTTGTGAGCAGCTCGTGCCTTGACTTCTTCCATTGTCTCGCTGGGATGTCTTGGCTGAGCTGCTGCTGCTCCGCGCTTCTTTGGCGCGCGAGATGCGGTACGAAGCTGCGTTGGATTACGCTTGTTTCCGTCTTTACCCTTGGCCCTGGACTTATTTGTCGCCGTGGGACGCTTGCGTTTCTTGGTCGCTGGCTCCGAATCCTCATCGTCGTCGTAGTCGTCATCATCCTGGTTATCCCCCTCGGGCTCAGACTCGGCGGCAGATAGTTCATCTGCCATGGGCGGCGTGGGTAGGAATGTTGCCGCCGGTGAGACGTGAGCGTTCCATACGGCGCCGATGGAGGGACTGCCAGAGGAGAGGTCGTAGCCTTCGGAGAAGGTGGATGAGGTGCGGTGAGGAGGATGGACGGGGAATTGAGCCGGTGTCGTGGGGGGTATAGCGTAGCCGTTGGAGGAGAAGTCTCCAAAGGGACGGTCAAGGTAGGCAAGGTCTGTCAGGGGAGAGGGGAAGACGGTGTTATCGAGACTGGGCGTCTCTGGAGACTGAAGAGGGTTCTGTTGCTGGTCTGGTTAGTCGTGTCTCTCTTAAGTTGGGTAAGATTTCGAAACTCACTGTAGAAGCATCATATGAAGCATCCAATCCGGAAAAGGGCATGGCGGTGGTATCGATACCGCTCATCCAGTCATGTCCAAAGCGGGCTGCTCCGTCTCCGTCGCCGGCGGACTCGAGGAAGTTCGAGCTCATCATCATTGTAGGCCGTTGTTTAACGGTTATCCGCAAATACTAGAACTAGCACGAGGTTGTCTTTGAACCCCGTCATCACGGAGGGGAGGTTATAACGACCCTGTTGAGGTTTTCGTGTCTCCTTTGCGGTCGTCTAGTGTTCTTTGTTTGCTTGGGTCTTTAAGGGGGGGTTCTTGTTATAGGCAGTTAAGAAGGCGGCAGACTCGTAGTCTCGAGGGTGGTCGGTTGTCTTTTGCTGTCGACAAACCACAAGCCATAACGGAGCTACTCTGTTTTCTCTTTTTCTTGTTGGGTTCTGTTTGTCTCGTCTTTTCCTGTCTTGCTTTTCGGTTTTTCAGAGCAGGCGGAAGACCCGGACGGAGTTTACAGAGAGGGACAAAGCAAAGACAGATTCACAAGTTCAAATCTAGGCTGGACTGGTCCCCTTTTATACAGCGTCCAACGGCGGACCCAGCGGCCCCAAAGACCGAACATGGACCGCCAAGGACCAACTCGCTCAAAATACTACCATGCATAACTAATCCACGAGTCGAGTCGAGCACTGTACTGTAACGAGATGGCGGGGGTGGTGCCAAAGTATGCACATGTAAGAAGCGGAGGGAGGGCCAAGGGGCATTACGACACCGGCCTCAAGACTGGGGCTTAGTGAGAGCAGAGAGAAGAAATACGCCATTCACGGACTCGGTCTCACAAGCCGTGACCGGAGAACGGACCAATGTGATGCATCACAACTCCCCATCAAACGGATTTTCGCTTAAGGGCTTGGGTCCGGCCTCTGGGAGGGTTACCGCAGACAAGGACCTGAAGCTTGGAAGGGGAAGATCCCATAAGAGGGCCCGGCCAATGCAAAGGTCAATAACTTACACGCCCGATTCCGCGAGAGGATGAGCTGTGTCAAGTGTTACTCACAAAGACCAATGGCCAAGAGAAAAAATGTCTTGGCGGATGGCCAGGATGGGCATTCTCTTAGTAAATCCGGGCCCTTGGCTAGCTAATAGCCACGTAAGAGCAACCGTCTGAGGCTTTCTTCAACTGCTCAATTCTTTGTTTTATGTGCTTTTCCTCGTTGTGGTATATGATGTGTTGGCATTCTAAACGACGGCCAGTCCTCAGGGAAAACAACAGGATGAAAAGAACCCCATCAACCCCGGCTATGTCGTCTGGTTTAACTCGCCGGAGAAAAAAAAAAGATCAAAGTTTTGGGGTGGCATGAGTTTATCCCCAGAACTAAAAACTATGGATCCCCCCGGCCTCACCCTTGTTCAAGATGGGGTATCGTTGACTAACCTCAATCTCGTTTGCCTTGGAAAAGGCCGTGGGGAATAGGCTCCTTGTTGGTTATACGACGCCTTCTTTCTTCTTACTGCCGAAGAGGGATCGGCGATTGGAAGAGTTCCATGTTTAGAATTGGTTTTCACCCTGTGGTTTTTTGAAGCGGGTGGTCACGAGGCCTGAGAGGATTTCAGGGTCATATCCACGTTTGTTGTTGGTTCTTGGGTAATAGGAATCTGGGAGATGCGGTCTATTGATCTCGAGGGTGGGATACTTTGTCACTGCTGTAGCATTTATGGCATCATAGCTTAGTTGTTGTTCATTGAAAATTCTGAAAAGTTTTAGCTATGACTCAGTGAGTCTGTTGATTTAAAAGAGATCATGCCGGTGAGGCTTGGCCTACCGTTCTATCATATGGTGCGTACGTTGGCATGCAACATCAGACCACCCTGCATCGGCTATGATCTTACTTATTCGACTTCCAGAAAGTAGTAGAATCTGGGGTAATTCAGAGACGGACATGAGCCCCCGTCATCCTGTTGTCTACGGCAGTCAGCTTAGAAAGGGTAAAGTTCTAAGGCAGTTCAATTCTCCTATGTCGTTGTACCCTAGACCACGACACTACTATACTAAACACATAGAGACATCAAGGACTGCTTCTCATCCAAAAAGATGGTGTAACTAAACTTCTTTCTGTACGCCTTACCCTGCCCTCAAAATACTATTACAGCTTCCCTGCCTTTTCTGGCAATCCTTAGGTAGAGTTCCCATAGCGTCTACCATCGACAAGCATACATCCTCAACCGAACCTATCAGTCTCTCCCCTACGACTACACCCCTTTTTCAACCCCAAAGATAAACATCATGACCGTCACCCAAACCCTCACCTTTCTTTATCTCAGCCCTACCCGTTGCGGAGTCATCCACGCCATCTGAACCAATAACGACCCCTTGCGGCAGGGGGTTTGCGTCTTTTTTTTTTATTTTTTACATGACATCTTGTTTTTGCCCCCGGAAAGAAACGTATCTCGAGAATTTTATTTAGATACGTTCAACGTGCCTGGCTCTAGGCAAAACGTGGTTTCGGGCGATCGGTAAGTGGACACTGCACGGGTAGATCTTTGGATCTTGATTTTGGGATCTGCCTTGGCTAGATCTCCTGTGCGTTATATGACATGCGGCCTTGCATGATACGTGATTTGATGTATCTAGTTGGCTGAGTTACGAGTGAAAGAGTATTTCTGACATGAAAGGGATATAGAACATATATTTGTGGTAGAAGCAGCACAATGATCATGTTATTGAACACCTCAACACCATGATGTACAACCCACCCTATACCTGATGACGAACGATGGGGTGGACATGATACTGGTATATATTACAATCACACATCATTGCCAACGAAACAGTTCAACGTCTCAAAGAAACACAGAGCAAAAAGTAACGAATTGCTATACAAGAAACGAGTCGCCTCGTCGATATTACTCGTCACCGCCAGCCGTAACCGCCTTGGCCTCTGGAGTCTCGGTGGTGGCAGGCGCCTCAGTAGCCTTGACGCCCTCCTTAGCTGGAGCAGAGACATCAGCAGTCTCCTCGTCACCCTCGGCATCCTCATCGTCGTCTTCAGCCTCGGCTTCTTCCTCTTCCTCCTCCTCCTCCTCCTCTTCTTCCTCAGCGTCGCCATTAGGAGCATCTTCGGCGGGCGCCTCGGCCGTCTTGCGCTTCTTTACAGGAGGCTCGACTGAATCGTTACGGTCAGTATTTGGCTCTGAATATCAAATCGCATACCCATGACTTGGGAACGATGTATAATGGACCGGGAGGGATAGGGTAGATATATGTGCATAGGTGGGTTCGTTCTTGGGAACCCCGTCAACAACTCACCCTTTGCTTCGGCATCGTCGCCTTCTTCATCTTCCTCCTCCTCCTCAGCATCTTCATCCTCTTCGCTCTGTTCTTCTTCGTCTGCAGTGGAGACGTACCTATTCGCAACAGGGTCAGCGCAACGTCATCGCCGGGATGAAAGCATCGTCAATATGATGTAGTCGCGACATCGCATCGCAGGATGAAATTGAAATGCAAAGGAAAATGCATTATGAGCATCAAATCTCGCAAATGACGCGTGCCAATAGGTCCAGTCGCGATGTGAACCGCACTGCACTATATCGCATCGCATCTTGCATGGTATGCGACAGCTGCGCGCGCGCATACTTGGTAGGCTGCGCAACGAATAGCGCCGCATAGCTACTAGGTAGCGAATGCGCGATTGGGCAATTGAGGATATCGAAAAAAGATACAATCACAAAAGGTAACATGCAAAAGAAAAGCGAATGTTACTTACTCCTCTTCCTCCTCACCATCATCGTCTTCAGGGAGGGAGACAAGCTCCTCCTCCTCTTCGTCTTGCTTTCTCTTGCGGGACATGGTGGTGGTTACTGAACTGTGTGATGTAATCGAGTCTAAAGGATGCGATTGACAGAACCAGAAGATCAAGGCACTTCTCTTAAGGGGCAAGAGAGGGTTTTAAAGGTTGAACAAGGCACAGCACGAGATAGAGAAGCTACGCAAAACCAGAATGGAAGAGAGGAGAGAGAAGGAAAGCCAGGGGAGTGGGAGCGACAGAGGGTGGGAGAGACTGCGCGTGGACGTGAGGAGGCCGAGAGCTTGCGCGAGAGCTTCCAGTCAATCCAACCAATTGCGGTTGTCACAGTCATCCCATCACTGGGTACACTCCATGATTGAATGGGGGATATCACTAACGGGACTCGGATAGGAATACATGGGAATGCAAGGAAACACTGCGACAAGTCGAGGTACCGTCCTCCGAGCCTGTCATCTAAGAATGGCTATGGATGGGATTGGGTGGCCCAGCTTGGTGTGGACAAGCTCCGGCAGGTAAGCTCCAAGCTGCATGCGCTGCTTGCGAACCACCAGGTCGATCAGGGCGACAACCAAAGACGCGCAACGGACCAGCTTGGTTGGCGTCCAATCAGCATCAAGCCAGTATCATGTCTACCCGGAAAGCATCGAGGTGGCCTCTGGCATTGGGTTTGGCTTTTGCCTCTCCCGCCTGACCACATTATTTTGGTGAGGTCCAGGTACAGAGGAAGTATGAAAGACAAAGACCCGTGAAAGACGAAGCGGGGGAACAGCCCAAGACCTAACAATAGATAGCACTGAGGGCCTGGGGACGTGGACACTTGACATGGACTCCAAGTGGCTGGGAATGCCCCCCCTAGAGCAAACAGCTGCTTCGCCTTCTCCCGTGGGAGATATGTGACGTAGGACTTGCACTTTCGCAGCGCTGAGCTGGGTGGAAATGTCTCGGAGACTCACGGTCATCCATCACTGGAAGTTGGGGCCTTTTGTTTGCCATGGCTCGTAGTCATGCCTCTGTTTTTTATCGAATCAGGCATGATCCATGACAACAATAGTAGAAGCCAAAGTGGAAGTCGAGTCCATGAACGTTCTCAGCTGGCAGAAAGGCTGTCGAGACAAGGGCGAAAGGAACTGAAAGCTGGTGACTGTACTATGTAGAGCTCTGTAACATCTCACCTCCGCACCCTAGAGCTTTGGGAGCTCGGGCCTCTTCTGGGGGTTGGATTGCAGTAAAGCCGGGGCGGATAGCGGCCCAAGTTTTTCCGGGTACGTACTGCTTTAACGCAAGGATCCATGAGGAGTGAGATGAGACGAGAGAGCACGGAGTAACAACCCCTTGAACCGAAGCCGGAGGTTCGGTGATCCGACCGATGGTCAAAGGCTGGCGTCATCGATGCGAGGTGATGCGATGCTGAAGAGGGGGAAGCTTGGTGAGCTCATCCAGGTTCAGGCTTACTTAGCCAGCAGGGTCACGTGGAAGATAGCAGCGAACTTGCAACTTCGGGCTTTGTCCCTTGTCATTTTGCCGAGGCCGTGGTGCTGTCGATGACCTCCATTCCTTTTCTCGTAGTCTGTGCTTCATTTGTTGTTGTTGGTCGTTGAATTCAAATGTCGTCTTGGAATAATACTGCAAAGCCAGACGCGGGATGCTCGACGCCGCTCATCTGCATATTCGAGACGCGGTCCAGAGATGATAGATAACCATGTGGTTGATTCCACGATTCTCGCTGGCTGGACGACGTGCCGCAGCAATCCTGACATTGCCGAAAGAAGAGTATTATAGCGAAAGCAATTAATGCAGGTATCTGAGATTAGCAATATCAGAAGAAGAAAAAGGAAACATAAGACAAAGACACGGACAGTCTTACGCGCGGGGCTGAATCAATGTCTCAACCTCCCTGCTTTCTTCCCGTCTGTCCGATTGCCCTTCGTCGTTGGTGCTTTTTCGCACCTTTGATATCGATCTGGGTCTTGCATCAGGCGGCCTCTTTTAATCGATCCAAAGGCGCTGGAAACAGATAACGCATTGAAGCCGTCAAATCACGAGATACTTGATGCATGCAAGGTTGAGGCGCGGTGGAAGTTTGTCCCTCTGTTTCAACTTAAGAGGTGAACCATACCCTAGAGCCCTTGACTTATAATGATGATTCACCAAGCCGCCTGAACTGCCGGTCATTTTATGGAAGTAATAAATTGATAGATCCTTCATCTACAATCTCATAAGACCAAGATGACAGGCTGAAACGACCGCACCTGAGCGAATCATCTCGTCTAGAAATGAAGCTGAAAGACCCTGCACGTTGGGCATCGGCGCGTTATAGCCAACCCCAGTTTAGCTCCCTCTCAGCTTCTGGCTGCTCCTCATCGCGAGGCCAAGACGGGAACCGTTGCTGAGAAATGCTCCGGATCTTATGAGCGAATTGAGGCTGTTAGTGTTGAGCGAGGCGTGATCCGTCGGATTGTTAGCTCGCCGTGGCGGACGTGCCCTGTGCCTCGGCCTTTGTGGTCTAAGTTGACGCGAACTGCGACGCGTGGTGTTTTGTTTGTATTTGAATAAACAAAAAGCAACCTTCCCAGGGCGACGGGTGATGACGATGGGAGAAACAGCACCGGCACATCATGACCCGGTGGTTCGGAGCGGGCATAATTTGGCTGAGTGCGTACCGAGATGAGCATACGTATCGTATCGATGGACCCCAGAAACACGCATGAATTATGTATGGTTCGTCCGCTTGTCTTACGCTCTCTATTAACGCATGTCTTGTCTTGTCTTGCAAAGGATTTCGGGACTGGAATGTGATTCTCCATAACGTCAAGTCGTTTAATTGCCTGTTGGAGCTACCTTGGTCAATACACAACACTGACGAATTCCCTTGTAAGCCTCCATGATCCTGCAATTAACCTACGCTCGAGCGGACCAACAATTGTCAGCATTCTCACATGAAAGTCAGCCTACTCCGCTGCGCCCAGCTTGTCATGCCTCGTGCTTGACAGGCTCAACGCTCTTCCAAGGCTCCATCCAGCATGACAAGGGTGTTTGTTTCCACCAAAAAGCGGGGAGTCCAAGCTGAGCTGCAGGTTCCTGAAAAGTTTCCAGAAAACACGCTCTATTCAACAGGTAGTCAATCTTATTTCCGATCTTTCTTGCTGATTTTTTGCTTTTTTAAACTTTGTTCACGCATTCAGCTTGTGGAGGAAATGAGATTAGACACCGTTTTATGCCTCATGTTAGTGGTTGTTCGAGTGAGCTAAAGCACTGAGATGGAGTTTTTTGATCCTGTTGAGGGTTGTTTTTTCGTCTTACTTCATCCTGCCAGCCTCTTTGCAATGCTGAAGTCACCGTTGCATCCAGGATACTGCCATTGTTCCCTGAAGACATGAAGAAGTGGAGAAGGCGCAAAGAATCGCCGAGTGCAAGGCATTGAGACTTTTTACCGTCGACGAAATGATCACGGAGCACGGAGCGAGGCGAGTTGACAGTTACATAATCCCTGCGTGTCATCTCGATTGCATGTAGATCCAAGAATTCGAAGTTGACCAGAAGCTCACCGGAAACAAGGGTGAGAATCCTGCATTGGTGATCTTCTTTACCTCCACATGAATCGAGTTCAATCGTCTGGGACTTTGGTAAGCAAATCGTAAATCGAGATTGGATGCGTTTCCATCCTTTTCCATCCATTCATATTGCGACACGCTATGCTATGCAACGCAACGCGGCCCCAGAGACGTGGACTCGGAGTAACTGAGATTTGCTGGGTTCATGGATTCCAGGAAACAGTAAGTCGGAGCTTTTTGGCGTATTTGTGCCTTGGAAGTGCAGGCTTATCGACGTAATCCAGCACGAATAATATCGTGGATACGGCTGTTTTCATTAATTTCCAGTCGGATTAGCTCAAGTGCATGGGGATAAAAAGAAAAAACAGGGTTGCATTATGTCCCTGCAGATGCACCAGCCACAGTTGGGACGGTCCAGAGATCCAGGAACGAGATGGACCTCATTGGTCACCTTCTCCTCCTCCTTCTGTCTCTTGACGCCATCAACTGGTGCACTTTCTTGTGCTCGCTCCAGGGCAGAATAAGCCTAACAGAGCCTTTCCCACTAGCAAAGGGGAGATGACTACCCGATGTGGGTAATCTACCATTCAGGCACCCATGCCGCGGTGCCGCTTGTATGGTTTTGGGACGACGGGGGACGTTAACGGGAGCAACCCGTCGAGACGGTGCAGCGCCTCTGGGTCGGCCCCTTTGCCGGAGCATGGACTAATGGTGACCCAAGAGACGGCCTCTGAACGGTGGTCTATAAACTTTCGGGTAGGCGAACAGTAAATGGATACCAGCAGATGAATAAGACCCAGTTGACAACCCCTTTCGTCAAGGAATTGTTGAGGTGGTGTTACTGTTACTCGACTGCTACCGCAACACATGGCACAGCTCATCGAAACACAACATGACTATGAATTATGTCAAAGGCTGTGTTGTGCGTGAGGGGCAGGTTTAATTTGCTTGCCATAGTCAAGAGGGGAAGGTCGCGTCAAGTCCAATGAGGCGTATCTGATTGAGACGAACTAAAGGGATGATTCATGTGTTGCATGATATAAGCTGCCTTTAAGCTCTTAGGACTGCAGTTAATCATCATAGCGCGTATGGTGTAGATGATGGAAGCTGAAAAGTGATATCAAGACGAATAATTGCTTGCTTTTCTGCCGATCTCTTCCTCTTTCTGCGGACCCTGCGCTCTCTGTGAGACTCGTCACAAACACTTGACTGTCTCTCAGCCTCTCCCATCTTGCTGGCTAAGACTGATCTATCCTGAACACTCTCACCTTCCCTTGGTCCATACATCCTCGGATTCACAAGCATCGTTTTCGCATATGGTCACTTGGAATTCCAGCCACCCCTGCTATCACAAGCTTTCGAGATCGCAACACCAATAAGCATATTCTCGGGGGCACCTCTACCTTTTTCACCTGTGCCATTCATTCAATGCTATATTGCCACTTTGGTCTATTTTCCCGCCAAACCAGCTACCTGGTCCTGTATTACCCTGGTCAACATACCTGTACCCCCGCCTTCCAGGCCTTGCCTGGGTCGACTGACTCGATAATTATCCCCCCCTCTTAGAAAAGGTACCAGGAATTTAGCGCGTGGAAAGGGCTCTCCCAGCTGAAAGGGACCCAGCAAACGAACCGACAGAGGGTGCTTCCCCGGTAGCAAGTCTTGGACATCCGGCCAATCGTATTGCTCGAGCTCGTCTGGTTGTTCTGCTTGGTGGTCTCTGGTGGACTCACTTTTTTTTCTTTGACCGAGACGGGATAGATTCGAGAAATAAGGGTGACAAGAGCCAAACGGAAAAGACACCGCTTGGACGTTGAAAGCCACGAGATATCCACCCAAACGGTCACACACACTCTTTGGCAGGCCTCGTTCTTTTTTGTCAGCCGCTTTGCATTTGCTTCCCCCTTTGGATAGGACGACATCGCGTTTTTTCTTTTTTGATGTGCTTTTTGATCTTGGTATTGGTATTGGGCTTGGTCTTGGATGGGTCTCGTCTCTTCTTTCCCCCGCGCCACCTGCTACTTCTCGCTCTCCCTTGTCTCATTTCTATTCCCTGGATCCCTCTCGTCATCAAATCCGTCCGGGCTGTCAACTGCGTCCTAGAGTTTTTCCCCATCATCACCAAACTCCAATCCCGCAAAGCTACCCAAGACCGAGCTTTCTGTTTAGCTTCCCGATTCACAACTTCATCATCGATTGAGCTTCGATCTTCGGTCCTATCACTCATTCGGGCGTGTGTTTGTCTCCCTTTAGAGCCGGATTCTTATTACAGCGGCGCCCAAGCTTTCATTCCCTGGTAGCGACGGGACCCCGGTGCTTTTTTGGCCTGGGCTGCGGAACATCCTGGTCGTTGAAATTCGACCTACCCGCCCTGCCAATCCGGCTTCCCCGTCGTCGTTCCGCGCAGGGTACTCTCTTGCGTAGGTGCGAGTTTTTCGCTCTTACTCTGGAGCACAGGACCGGCTGAAGTCTTTCAATACAGTCCAGTCATTCATTTACTATATTCTTCCGCTCACTGCAGTGGACGCCGGCTGGGTTGTCTTGTCTGTTTGAGACGAGACTCGGCGCCCGTTCTTTGACCGTGGGGTCTCGACTGTGCCCCATCATTTTCCACCACGAACTATAACCAACGAACACACCGAATCACATTCTTCAGGGTCAACTGTTCACATTCGTTTTCCAACATCGGCCTCTTGATTACCTCGATAGCTGTGCTTGTGACTGAGGTTATTCCTATCTTTTTCTGCAGCTGGATCTCGAACCCGAAACACCGATTTACAACGATTGTTCACCATTCGCCGATCTGCAGGCAACACCACTCGTTCTGGCCCGACTTTTGCCAAATTCGACAGATACATAACTCTGTTCCAGACCCGATAGCGATGGCCAAGAGCTTTTGCTACTTTTTCTCAAACCCAACCTCTTCATTTCCAGATACCTGCGCTGCCACGGTCAGCGCGCTGTGCAGGAGGCGGCAGCAAAGTGACTAACCTGACCGTTCGTTACCAACCGCACCACCAATATCGACGAAACGACGACAACGACCCTTGATACCCTCGCATACGAAACGATACCCCGTTTTGCAAGCAACTCTACAACTGCCCGCTGGGCGACCAAAGTTTTTGCCATCCTCTGGCGCCCAGCAGCAGCATTTGATCTTTCAGCCGTCAAGTGCATCACACCATGGCACCCCTCGCCATCTCTGTTCCCGACGGTTCGGGCTCGCCAAACACGACCCGTGGAAAATTTGCCCTTTATGGGAATCGACAACGGGACAGTGATAACAACCTTATGCCAGGAGCTTCGACAAGTGATGCATCACCTTATGCCTCACCGATGACTTCACCTATGATGTCGCCATTGGCATCTCCTCGGGTCCATGTAGTGCCTTTTGGCGCTGCCTACCGCCACACTCGTCAACCATCCGACGAGTCGCTCTCACATCTACCTCCTTTGCCCATGTCACCAAGATGGGATTCAATGTCTTCTAACCCTTCAAAATTTATTCTCGGACAATCAATAGCAAACCGAGCAGGGTCGCCATTCGATCCTCCACATTCGCCCTCACCACTAAGTTACGACACTGCAGCAAGCACGCCTGTCGAATCTCGAAACACGTCTCCGACATTTCTGACATCCAAATCGTCACTGGCTGACCTGCGCGCCTACGACAACCTTCCACCCGCCGTGGAGAACTTCTCGCGGCCGCGGAAGCAGAGCATCCGCCAGCCAATCACCGACGCGGCTAAGCCACGACCCGCCCACCACGCCCCAGGTACCTCGAACCCCCCCGGCCTCAATCCCGCCGACCAGTACCTGGAGCTTGTAACATCTTCTCAACATCCCCTATGGCCTCCTCCCTCACGTCCCCGCGGTCCTTCAGTTTCGTCCTGTCAGTCTTCCTCTACTTACCACTCGGTCCTTTCCCCTCCGTCCAACGACTTTTATGAGCCTCGAGCGCCCCGTGCTCGGACGGCCAATGGTGCGACATCATCTGCCGCACGGCCACCTATAAGCTACACCAGTGGTGGCTCGGCTTCACCAAGCCCTGTCGTCGCCCCGTGGATGAGTGGTGAAGAATTTCGCTCGAGCTTTCGCTCTCAATTCACAGAATCAACTGCTCCAGGCACAGCAGTTACTGAGCGAAGTAGCGTCCTTACAAAGGACAGCTCCGTTACTTCCTTATATCCCAGTCCAGAAGGCGAGGCGAAGCCGGAAGCTGAGGTCGACAACGACAACGAGGTTGACCCTGACGCCGACGAACCGAGTCTTGAGGATGTTATGGGCATGTACGAGCAAGGTTTCGACGACGACGAAGACGACGTTAACTACCTACACAATAATACGAATAATCGCCCTGTGTCATCAGCATCAGACATGGAGCCGCGCCGGAACACCAGAGATATGGAAGACGACGAGGATTTTCCTCAACGACAAATCCCAGAATCCAACTCTACCCTCGACATGGAAATTCGAATGTCCAAAATGATCTTTACCCACCCAGCCTTCACCTCATCCGTACCTCATATCGCCGAAAACTACGGCCGTGGAATGAACGAAAAACGAGATTCGGCCAAGTCTCTAGACTCAGAGCCCTCCGTTAACTCACAGCAACCTCCCTCCGCTGTTGAATCTACTGCTTCACGCATACCATCTACCTCCGCACCGCTTTCACCCCCCGTCTCGTCACATTCACCTGTACCTGAGCCTACCGAGCGTCCCGAAACCCCTGAATCAATAGACGACCCTGGCTACGTATCGGAGCCTGCACCTGAACCTGCACCCGAGCCTAAGCCTGCACCTGAGTCTATTCCCGAACCTCCACCCGCAGCCGTCCAACCGCCCGTCGAGCCCGAGGATCCTAGCTCCCGTGATCGATACGGCTTCAAGAAGGAAAACCAATATGTTACGCGACAGCAGTATGACAACTGGAATGCTGGATATACTGAATACCTCGCCCGCCGACGGAAGAAGTGGAACGCCTACCTCAAGGATAATGCTCTAATGACGGACCACCCCAATCGATTCCCTGCTCCAAACGCAAAGACAAAACGGTTTGTCCGTAAGGGCATTCCTCCAGACTGGCGTGGTGCAGCTTGGTTCTACTATGCTGGCGGACCCGCCATCCTGGCCAAGCACTCGGGCCTTTACGACAAGCTGACCACTAAGCGCGCTAAAGACGTCGATTCTGAGGCTATTGAGCGGGATTTACATCGAACATTCCCTGACAACATTAAGTTCAAGCCTCCTGGTGGAGTGGACACGGCATCGAGCAGCGCTAGAGAAAGCCAGACGACCATGACGGATTCTACCCGTAGCTCTAGCTCGGGAGTGCCAAATGTCGACGGGGAAACACCTATTATCACATCACTACGTCGTGTGCTTCACGCGTTTGCTGTGTATAACCCGCGCATTGGATACTGTCAAAGCTTGAATTTCCTGGCTGGTCTCTTGCTTCTCTTTGTTGACACAGAGGAGCAGTGCTTCTGGTTACTCAACGTTATCACACGCATCTACCTTCCTGGGACTCATGAAATGAGTCTTGAGGGCTCCAAGATCGACCTGGGAGTGCTCATGACGGAGATGCGCACCTCAATGCCCGCCGTCTGGGACAAGGTCGGTGGAGAGCTTGAGGCTGACCCCAACTCGCGGCCATCAACGAGCAAGTCAATTCGCCTCACCCGCTCGCGGCGAAAGGAGCTCGCACGTATGTCAACGCCAACGGACCGACTCCCACCAATTACGCTTTGCATGACAGCATGGTTCATGAGCTGCTTCATCGGAACACTTCCGATCGAGACTACTCTCCGAGTGTGGGACGTGTTCTTCTACGAAGGCTCCAAGACATTGTTCCGAATTGCACTGGCCATCTTCAAGCAAGGCGAGAACGAGATTCGAGCTGTGGCTGACCCTATGGAGATGTTTGGCGTGGTCCAATCGATGCCACGCCGGCTGATCGATGCCAATGCACTTATGGAGGCGTGCTTCAAACGACGGAATGGCTTTGGCCATCTGAGCCAGGTCCAAATCGACGATAAACGTCAGCAACGCCGAGCCAAGGCACAGCTGGATCGAGTCCGCCAGGGCAAGACATGGAACGTGTAATAATCAGAAAGGGAGAACAGCCACCTTGGAAAGAAGTGGTCTCTTACTGGGGGCACAAAACACCAGGAGATTAAACGTCTGAGCCGCGTACAACAACAACATACCTCACCACACTCACACCTCTCACATCCACACTCCTTCAACCACATCATATCCTTTTCCATTTTCTTTCTCCTTTCGGTACACTGGCCCACACCTAACAGGGTAGTGGAAGCCACCGAATCTAATCATGGAACGGCGTTTCAATGGAAGGCATGGTCTACTTATCGATTTAGCCGGCATTGTGTCTTCATTTTTCTTTATTCTCTTTTTATTCCAACTTTTCTTTTCTCTCATGTTACTCTCTCAACTACCCGTACCACCTGGGAGTTTGTTTACTATGTCTCAAAGCAGCGGAGAGGGATCATCGTTGGACGGTTGGAATGCACACAGGATGGAATGGTACCCAAAAAAGGAACATTGTTTTATATCTAATGACGATGGTTTACGGCTGCATTGCGACAAGACCAAAAAAAGCACCACCGCCCCCAGAGCACTTTTGCAGGGGAGGAAAGACGTCCCGCAGGAAAGGGGCACGGCAAGGATGCAGATGGTGTCTGGTTTTCATATAGATTGGGGGGAAAATTACGTATGAACTGGGTAGAACCTTATTGTCGAGGAGTAGATTTGGGGAATACTTTTTTGATACCCTAATGGAATGAAAGATAAATTACTTCAAGGTCATTTGCTAAACGCGTGCTTGGTTGGTGTCTTGCATTGGTAGGTACTCCTATCTAACTATGTCTTAAGACTGAGACAGCTAACCTGGCAACTGTAATCAAGTGATACAATGTTTCATGACCCTTTGTGTGTTCGTTTTCCTCGTGATGTTTCGTTTTAACCCGATGTCCCGTACCGCGTCCAATGACGTCCGCGCCAAGACCAAGAGCAGACAGTAGGAGGATATCCCCATATCAGGCTATGTCGTCAGGGCCTTGGCTTGTCCTCTAATCAACGTCATATTCAGGCTGAGAAAGGTACTACACCAACCAGTCTGAATGCGACCACTGGCCTGAAGGCTGGGGATGTTCCGACTGCTCTGACTGCACTGGCTCTTGTTGAAAACTTAGAGATCGCCCCTCCGCCTCGTCTGATCTCTCTCTCTTTCTACTTCCGCCGCCGCCGTCATTACTACCGTCGTTCTACCCAGTAGGGTTGAAATTAGGCTGGTTCAAGGCGTACTTTTCGACATGCTCCTTAGCGGCCTTGTCAAAGGCTGGACGGTCGCTCTGGTATTGCTGGGCAATGCGCTCCTCGAGAGGGCTATCGAGCTGTGGCTCCTCGAGGAGGTTGCGGAGGGCCTCTAGGACGGCATAGAGCTTCGTGCTGGGCTTCCAGGCCTCGGGCTTGAGGAGACCGAGGCAGATGTTGCCGAGGGAGTCGTTTGTGACATTGGGGTGGTAGATGCGGGTATGGAACTTGACGACCGGAGGCTTGAAGGGGTAATCGGTGGGGAGGGTCAGGATGATGCCGAACTTGCCAGGGTAGTAGGGTGTCGAGGCGGGTGCTGTGAGAGTAACGTGCCAGGTGTGGATGGATTCGTTGGGGGGAAGGGAGACGGTGAAGCCCTCTGGGGGGTTTTGCGAGATCTCAGCAAATTCCTGAGGTACGTTAGTGATGGGATTAATTGGTTAAGAGGCCAGAAGACAGAAAAGGGTTCCTTGCCTTTGTGATGCGCTTGTTACTAGACGCCATTGTGATGAAGTTGGTGTTGCAGTTTAGAGTAAAGCTCAGGTAAGCTCTCGAAGTGGCAATAGAGAACAATGGCTAATATTTCTATGTCCTTTCCTGCTTCTCGACGATGCTGTATGCACTAATTTACAAGACAGCTGTTTTGATGATGATGATCTTGGTTGCTATTTGCAAAATGGACTGATGTGGTGAGGTGATGGAATGAATGGTTTAAGTTGGAATTGGAGAAGTGGGAGGAAGCAAGGTATGACGATAGTGGGGTAGTAAAAAGAGGCAGCAGCTGTGACTGCAGTAGCACAGCAGCTTGTGTGGGGCTGGAAAGGTGCTGAAACGCAATCGGAGGGGCAATCAAGGTCCTTACAGTAAATATGATACAAGTGATTTGTGAGTTATCTGATGGCAAACATTGATTGATTTAATAGATACTGGAATTCTGTTGGTCAGATGAATCACTACTAGAAAGTATCTTGTGCTATACCGGAACCCTGCTGTACAGTACCATGCCACTTACACAGAGGAGTGAGAGCCAACGTTGGACAACAGTTGCACAAACACAATTGACCCTAAACCGAGGTACTAGGTAGACCTGTTACTGCCTAAGTAGTCACGCTTTCGAAGTATGGTTAAATCATACATGACATAGGTACTTTAACCCTACCCACATCAAGCTAACTTGTGCTGGCTTTGAACGGTTAAGAGCAACTATCATCACTACTGTCTTTGTGTTGCATCAAACAAGTCGTTCAATCTTGGTGTTGTTACCGAGCTAGAGCTTGAACATGAAGACATATGATAAAGGGTGTTATCCTAGGGGGTAAGGACCTAAAGTATGGCGGGGATGATGTTGGTCATCTGTAGAGCTTAGCTACTTACTCTATACGGGGACGAACAAATTCACAGAGGTATTCCATCAAATATGCGCGGATGAAAGTGATTGATAAACTAGACTGCTAAGAAACCTTTGTCACAGTAAAACTTAGAATTAATAGGTTCCTACCATGAAACGTCACAGCACGCACCGAAACGTTGGAATATGTAAGGCGTTCCCAATGCACGACAAGCCCCGTAAGTCTATTTTTCTTGCATAAGGAATCACTTCATGTCCATCTGATGATAGGGGTGTGTTTGCCCTTCATAAAGACGGGAACCAGGAGATGCTAAGCTAGTCACAAAACGATACACGCCCTTGAGATAAAGTGACTGAACAGACGAGTGAATGGAGCATCATGTTGGCTGGAGTATTTAAGCTAAAACCATAGCCATCATCCCCAAGCTGGCATCTACTCTCGAAAGCATCTAGTAGGGATTGAAAGCTTGTCCGATATCCTTCCCAGTCGACTTATATTCGTTTCCAGACCAAGACAGACTCGGAACTACCGCCAGCCATGGCTCCAGACCAGTAAGTTTGATTCCAAAACTCCGACGTCTCACTGACATCTCCCAGACGCACCTTCACCCTCAACACTGGGGACGAGATGCCTGCTGTCGGCCTCGGGACATGGCGCTCCCACCCATCTCAAGTCTCAGCCGCCGTCGAGACTGCCCTCCGCGCCGGCTACCGTCACATTGATACAGCCCTTGCCTACGGCAACGAGCGCGAAGTAGGAGCAGGCATACGAGCCTCAGGCGTTCCACGAGAAGAAATCTGGGTGACGAGCAAACTTCGAAACAACTGGCACAAACATGCTCGCCAGTGTCTCGAGAAGAGCCTGCGTAATCTCGGACTAGACTATGTTGACTTGTATTCGATTCACTGGCCGTGCTCAAGGGACGCGGCGAATCCAGCGAGATGTTATGAGGACTGGGACTTTGTTGATACGTGGGTCGAGATGCAGAAGTTGCTGGATGAAGGCAAGGTTCGGAACATCGGAGTGTCTAACTTTGGAATTCGACAACTAGAGAAGCTGTTGAACAACCCCTCTACCGAAGTGAGTGTTCTGACGACATGGAAGATAAAAGCTGATTGTTAAGGTTGTCCCTGCAGTCAATCAGATCGAGTTGCATCCCTGCAACCCATCGCCCAAGCTCGTGGCATACAACACCTCTAAAGGCATTCACACCGAAGGCTATTCGTGTTTGGGATCAGCTCACTCCACCCTCAGTCGCAATGAGACCTTGATCGCCATCGCCAAGGCAAAAGACAAGACGTTACAGCAGGTGTTGCTGCAATGGGGTCTGCAAAAGGGCTGGGGCGTTATACCCAAGAGTCTCACGCCCTCGCGCATTGAGTCCAATCTGGAATTGGATGGATGGGAGCTGACTGATGAAGAGATGAAGGTGTTGGATGGGATAAAGGAGAGGTTCAAGGTCGTTAATGATGGCTTCTTGCCGATGAGGGTTTTCTTTGGAGACGATGAGTAAAGAGATGTGAGAAGCGCCAATGATGAAAGGACTTACACGATGGGTATCAGATGTATAATAGACAGATAGAACTTGACAAACCAATCCTTGTCTCAGAGACCAATGACCAATGAGGTAACAAGAAGCTCTTTCGCAACTCTCATAGCTTAGCCTTGGTCTCTTTTCGAGTCTCCTCTTCTTTCTCCTCCTTCAATACAGCAGCAACACTCTTCCTTAACTCTTCCGCCAACACAATCGCCTCATCATCATCCAACTCCTGCCGCTTCCCCCTCCCAAACATAGTAAAGCTCTCACTGAACCTCCCACTAGCCCTGATCTCGGGCCGGGGGATGATGTGAAAATGCATGTGCGGTACAACCTGCGCGGCAGCAGCTCCATTGTTCTGCACTACGTTCCAGTCTTCAATGCCTGTCGCACGTGCCATGGCCTTGGATAAGATACGTAGATAACGCCCGAGATGAGCAGCTTCAGGTTCCGTCACGTCGGTGAGCTTGGGCCGATGAGGTCGCGTGCATAGGAGAAGATGGCCATGGCTCAAGGGCAGGATGTCGAGAAAAGCGACAAGGCCTGGCGTGGAGAGAACAACGAATGATGAAGGTGATACAAGCTCGGGATTGATGGCCTCGGAGGTTGATGGTGGCGGATTCAGGGGGTCGAAAGGTTTAAAGACAGCTGAGATTGTGCAAAAGGGACATGACTCTGTTGGAGGAGCTGAAGGGTCAAACATGATGGGTATAGAAGGCCGCAATGGGAATTATGAGTGATTATAAGCAGAAGAGATTTAATAAATGCAAGGAGAAGATGGAGTTAAATGAAATGACGTCGATGATGAAGTTGATGATGTTCCAAGTTCATGAGAGTGGAAAGACGGAACCGAGGTTGAGATGCGATGAGTGACCGGGGAGCCCAGAGATTGGGGATCGGGAACTGGGGCTAGTGTATTTAGTGGAGTTTATCACTGTGGGGTGCTTGAACCACCCGCTAATTTCAGTCGTCTTGTTTCCTAATTGGTTCAAGAACTCGAGAGAGGAAGGTCAGCGCGAGAATAAAGCTTCAGGGCTGTTTCTTATTGATCCTTGCAGGTGTATAGGGAAGGCTATAAAGTAGATAGTGTTTAACCTGGTGATAGTTTGTTGACCATGTTTTACGTCCTGTCTTACGTGGACCTTGTGTTGTGTAAAGACATCTGCAAGAGTGGCTGCCGGAGCCCTGGGTAGAAGAAAAGATAGTAACAAGACACCTTGTAACCATTGCACCGATTCAATACAGCTTTAGATATCACTGAAATCAGATCAATCTCGGAGAGAAGACATGGAACGAATGGAGATCAATGGAGTGGCCAACAACATACAGCGACAAACACGAGAACACGAAGAAGATCTAAAGACTCAGGACTGAACAAACCACTCGAATTGCCTTATTACCTATCCGTCAAAACGAAGTTGATCTGATATTCATAAACAGGCGTTCACCACATCCGGATCCCGTCGAGGTGCGGGAGGTCGTTGGTTCGGTACGTACCCGTCTAGAATTCCCCACTCACCGCCCCATTCTGCCGTCCAAACTTTCCCATCACCGCCTTCATGACCAAGCACATCCAATCTTTTCCCTCCACCGCAACCACCATATCATCCATCACCACCTCAACAAACCCACAACTCACGTCAAAATGCCTCGCGAAGAGTACCAAATCCCTACCGCCTCCGCCGGCCAGCGCGGCGGCACCCGCGACGCTCACGAGGTCCGCCACGTTATGTCCTACATCTGCGGCGACTGTGGCGGCAGCGTCACCCTAGGCAAGGACGCGCTCGTCGCGTGCCCTCACTGCGCCGGCCGTATCCTCTACAAGGAGCGCACCAAGCGGTAAGTCTCTTATTCTTTTGCGTCAAGAATTTTGTATACTGACTGCGACTGCAGAATGGTTCAGTTCGAGGCCCGATAGACATCGACGATATTATGCATTACCAAGCGAAGAAAAAATAAAGAACGAGGGTGTTGTGGCAATTTGACTTTTCGTGATGGGAGTTTGGGGGTCTGGGACTTATGTTGTAATGCAAAATAGACAATGCGACACGATTTGCGCATGACAAGATATGGTCTGCGTGGTTGATTACTTCTTTGTTTTCCTTCAAGACCGCCTTGCGATATCTAACCTGCAAATGAACTAAACCAGTGAACCAGATAAATCCCTGTAATACCCCTAGAACGCCACTATATGCTCTTCTTTTTTTATGATTACCTCTGGGTGTAGAGGTATTTGGCGAAACTTGCGTCTGCCATGACGGAGTCTTCGTTGTCGCCCATGGCAGCTTGGTATCGCTCCTGGAGGCCTTGCTTGTTGGCCTCCTCGTCTGAATCGGTATCGTCGTCGTCGCTGGCAACGTCTACCTCATCCTCTTCCTTCTTTACGACAGGGAGACCTCCGACCGACATGCCCTGCATCATCTTGTCCAGCTCCTTCTCTCGGGTGGCCTTCTTCTTCTCCTCACGCTCTGCCCTCTTCCTCTCGAGCTCAGGAAGGTAGTCGCGTAGAAACTCTTGCTTCTTCTCCTCGACAGCCTCGAAGAACTCATCCACACCGGTACCCAGTCGCGAGCTCACGCCGACCACGCTGAGATGCGTGTAGAACTCCTCCAGCATAAGACTCATCGAGTTGAGAAGACTGCCCATATATCCACTTCCACCATGGCCACCACCTTCCACACCACCCATCGCATCTGACTCCTCATCCTTTCGTAGCGCTTCCTGGAAAGCCTCGAAGTCGGTCATCCACTCTTTCGCAAATTCAGCATCCTTGACGTCGGTCTTATTGAAGACAAGAATCATGGGAAGCTTGGTCTTGTAGAGGATGGAGCAGGCGTAAAGCATGTTGGACATGAAGGTCGAAGTGGACGCAGTTCGCGGGGTATCGATAACGTAGGCGATGACAGTAGGGAAAGAAGACGCAAGTGACTCGAGAAGAATCGTTCCGGAGGCGGACCAGACAAAGACCTCGATCTGACCAGGCGTGTCGACCAAAATTCTATCAATGGGTTTGCGCTCGGGCTTCTCGGGATCGGGTTGGGCGCGCTTCTCGAGCAGGTTGACAATCTGGTCGACCTTTGTAGCGAAAAGGTTGAGGGACGTCAAGATTCCACCGTTGGGGCCGAGGTTGTACTGCTTCATAACTTCCTCATAGTTGACTGAGTCGCGAATATCGATGTTGGACTCAAAGGGCACAGACAGCACGGCGGGATCGAGGTTGATGACATATGGCGGAGTATCGTTCTGGTGAAGATGAGCATTGATGCGTCGCATGAAGGTCGTCTTGCCAGATCCTGAAGAAAGGTTAGATATAAGGATGCGACGGTCAGGGTTGGTGTAGCTTGCCTGCCATGCCAACGCAGACAATGGCGACGGGAGGCGAGGACGCTGTGGAAGCCTCGCCCGTAGGAGCTTCGCTTGTGGAAGAAGAGGCCATGATAAAGAATCTTCCCCAAGATCGCTAGGGCGTTTGAGGTTGGCAAAGTCAGCGCTTGGGCTGATAGGTAGCAGAGCTTGGTGTTTTGGAGAGTGAATGGTAGGAATGAAAAGTGACGAAATGGAGACCTCAAAAATTTGGACGCTGTAGAGAGTTCATGTGGATGCCCCGCGCGGGGTCATCCACTGGAAGCCAGTGGTCGATGGCTGCAGCTGAATAAGCCTGCGATTGATGTCTTAGTTGTCGTAAAGCCTCTACTTATTAAATCGAGACGAATAGACCACGTCTGTAGATCTTCATATATCTTTTCGAGTGGCGCGACGCGATTTGATTGTCTTCAGCCAAGAAGTGAAATTCATCCATTGTACAAAGTTCGTCACTTGAAGGTCGGCCAGCCAGCAATAACGTTACAAAAGACCTGCCTATGCCGTGTAGAAAGCAGCAGATGAATATATGCATAAATACAGACGCTTTTTTTCTTCTTCTCTAAATAGAAATATTTAATATATTTTTCTTCACAGTGAATTGCCACTAAATAACGTCAATTTCTCTTCTCTAGTAGTCCTGACAAAACGTCGAAGCGTGCCAAGTCCCTTGAAAGATCCCAAAAGACAACGGCCCCACTCTCGGTGAAGCCCCCACATAGATCCGGCATCCCACCTTGACCTTGAAAAAAAGTTGCCCAGCATCTACAGCGCTGCATCTTTCACACCTCAACACCAATCAAACTATCACCAACACATCTCTCACTAACAACCCAAATCACACACACTGCGCGTCTTATAACGACATACACAAGAGCCATTGACGCTCTAGCCTTTCACAATGGCCGCCCACGAATCTCAAATGCCCTTTATCCGCAACCTCGCTTCAAGCGGTCCGTCCATCCGTCCCTCTACTTTTCCCACCAGCTTTACTAACTCTTCACTCTAGACCGCAAACTCCGAACAGCTTCTCTAGAATCCCTCTCAACATTCCTCTCCTCCCGCACCACCCTCTCCGACGTCGACGCCCAGAAGCTCTGGAAAGGTCTCTTCTACGCACTATGGATGACCGACCGACCGCTCCCCCAGCAGCGTCTCGCAACCGACCTCGCCAACCTCCTCTTCACCCTCAAACCCGCCTGCGCTATTCCCTGGCTGCGCGGCTTCTGGGCCGTTCTCGGCGCTCAGTGGACAGGCATTGACGTCCTCCGTCTTGAAAAGTTCCTTCTTCTCGTTCGTCGCGTCTTCGCATCACACGTGCGCCTGGCCAGGGAGCGAGGCTGGAAGGACGGCGATGTCGAGGCCATTTTGGAAGTGTTGGCGGAGTATCCTTTTGATAAGGAGGGTGATTTGCGCAAGAGTCCTGTTGGTATTAGACTGCATGCGCTGGATATCTGGGTCGATGAGCTAGAGCGTGAAAAGGCGCTTGAGCAGCCAGAGGCCGAGGCCTTTGTCAAGGGTCTGGGCGAGTTGGTGCTTGCGCTTAAGAGATGTCCCGTCAAGCCTGCAAGGGAGCGGGCGGGCGATAGCTACGAGGATGAGAGGTTGCCTTGGGCTCAGGCTGCTAGCGGTGATGAGATGGAGGATGATGATGAGTGGGGTGGCATTGAGGATTAAAAAGCCGATATTTGAGGGCGTATGGCGTTGGGATATGGGAAAATGCATTGCGGACTATGACCGCTTCCTTTGTATATGGGCCTAGAGGTTGATACCATCTGAGAATATCACCATCATCTATTGTCATTACTACCAAAATTGTGGGAGAAGACGATTTCAAACGCCCGCTTCAGGATATCCATTTCATAAGCAACGTAAACTACCCTTTTTGGGTACGTACTATACCACCACTCTGATCACTGTATTGTAGACAGATCACCAAACCCTCGTGTCTCCTCCAATAGTCTCATCCCCATCTCCCCCAATGTCATAGCCCATCTCTCTCGCCTCCCTCTGCCGCTCTTGCTCCTGCCGTGTTTTCCGCCACGCATCCCACTTTGCCCGCTGCTCTGGAGTTTCCACACGAGCCTTCACGAGACCCTTCTTGCGCAGTCGTCGACGGTGCTGTCGCTTCTGTTCAAAAGAGAGTCCGTTGATGTCAATCTCAGTGATTTGACGGTCGTAGTAAAAGTCTTTGACGTCGGCGAACCAGTCCTGCACTTCTTCCTTAACCTGATCAGCCAGGACACGTCCACGACCGCCGGTGGTCCACTGGTCCAGCTTCACGGGAATCGCGTTACCGAAGGTAGGATCGTCGATGGACCAGACACAGGGAGTGCTGCCACAACGGGTTGGGCGGCAGAACTTGGCGCACATGGCCGATTCGAGAGCGTACCAGAGCGCGAAGAGAAGGAGAACAAGACCGAGAAGTGAAAGACGGAAGGATGGCTTGCGGTAGTAGAGTTGTGGAACAGGAAGTTGAATGTAAGACACTGTCTTGGTATCGGGGTGCGTGACGTAGGCGGTATGAGCGCCGTGGTTGTCGTGGAGGACGCCCATCTTTTCAGGAAGTGGCTCGGGCTTGACGGTATCGAGGAGATTCTGCTCAAGCGGTTCTTCTTTAGGTATCTTCAGTTCGGCCAGTTTCTCTTCAACCACTTTGTCTTCAGCTGCTTTGTCCTCCGCAGCTTTGTCCTCTGCCGCTTTGTTCTTGATATTAACCTGATCAGAGAGTCGTTCAATACCCCTGGCGGCAGTGTGAATTCCGTAAAGGCTACTCTTGAGAGTATTGTTCATGCGCGTGAGTCGGTCTAGATCAGAATTCTCGGTCTGAGGGTCGATTTGGTTGGTTCTTGTGTTGAGTTTGGTATCAAGTTCGAGGTCAAAGTCAAAGTCGTCGTCAAGTGAAGGATTTTGAGGAAGTTTATCGAGAAGAGCCTCAACTTCTTGAGATGGGGCTTTGCGACCGAGAAGAACCTCTTCAAGATCATCCAATGTTGAATCCTCAATGTGATGCGTGCGTTGTAGCTCCTTAAGATCGTCTTTGACTGTTGGAAGCCTGGCTGAGTTTTTAAGTGTTCCTCTGCGCCGCGAAAGAGAGCGAGTGCGCCGTCTTCTCACCCCACTCGACGAAGTCCTGGTGCTGAGTTTGTCGTCCGTCCCGGGATCTGATGCTGTGTCCCTATCGCTACCACTCATAACACGCTCCGTTCTCTTATCACGGAACGATGCAGCTCTTTGTCGTGACGGTCTTTCTTCCTTCTTTGGCTTTTGTTGTTTGTCCTTCACTTCAATCTTCTCCACCTTGACTGTCGCAGGCGTTTCCACGTATGCACCTGTGACCTTTGGCGTGGGCATAGTCAAAGGATCTGGCTTTGGTGGCCGAGGAGTCGCCTCAACATCCTTTTCATCGTCTGAATCAGGTTCAGGCGAAGGCGCCTTGACAGAACCCTTTTCAGACTGATTATCTGCAGGCGCGAAGAGATTGTATTCCGCCTCAATGCGGTCCGTAGGGTCCGTCTCTGAGTTCATGGATTTCTTGCTTTTAACAGATTCCGTGGAACGACTTCGAGGCAGACCAGCAAATCCAACTGTAGGTTTCGAGTCAGTATCTCGATTTGAACGATGCTGACGAGATCGAAGGCCATTGTAATTGCTGGTGGAAGGTTGTGGAATAGTAGGTACAGTGTCAGGTTTAGGTTCCAGAGGTAGAGAAGCAGGTTTGTCACTGTCGGGCAGCTGTCGCGACTCGGTTTCCGGGCCGGGGCTGGAACTGGTAGCCCTGGCTAGCCGTCGTAGCAAGTCTCGGGAGTCGGTACGTTTGTGTGACAAGTTAGGTCGCGCACGATCTGTTGCGTCCTTCGGTTCATCTTCCTCTTTTGCACGCGATTCTATGCTTGCTCGCCGCGACTTGTACACAGTCACAGGCGTGTCGGGTATTCGTTCACCGGCCATCTCAAAAGCAGACTTTGGTCGAGGCGGTTCTTTCGTCTCGATTTCAGTTGTCGATTTTGTCTCTGGGATCATCCCTCGGCTCGTCTGGGGTCGATTTTCTTCTGGCGAGAGTGAGCGACCCATCGAATTTTGCTCGCGAATCTCGCCCAACCTTAACGTAGCCAAAGACCTCCTAGGGATGCCATTAACTTCCCGCTGTCGTATGTCGTCTAATTTGGTGTTTCTCGGTCTCGGCGCATTTCGATCAGGTATGGGTATTTGGTGTTCCACCTTTTCTTCACGCTCCCGTATTTCATCTAACTTTGTATTCTGTGGTCGCGAGGTCTCAACTGGGATATCGCTTCCCGTCTTAACCTCCCGCGATCGAATTTCGTCAAGCTTGGTGTTGCGCGCTCCAGGCGGTGCCACTCTTGTCCTCGAGTTGATGTCAACCTCACTACCTTCATCAAAGGGAATCCGGTTTGCGAAAGGACGGGCACCTATTCGAATTCTTGGGCTATCTGAAACTTGTAGATCTCCAGCCGTAAAGTCGTCATCCACCTGCCATGCGAAGCTCTTTTCAGGGGAAGTTTGCGCAGCCGGTTGTGGATCGGCCGGCTCACCATGGCCGTCTGCGTTCTCAATTGACGGCAAAAGATCCTCAATGCCAGGAACAAGTGCCGGAATCCGTCCTTGATTTGTTAGGTCGTCTTTTGAGGGCATGTGTCGCAACCAGTTTGAGCCCGAATGTAGCCTTCTAGTAGCATTCTCAGGTCGATTCTCCGTCTGATTCTCAGTCTTGACTCCATTAACAGGCGCATTGTTTTCTTGCGCAGGCTCCTTAGGCCCAAAGGATAATCCTGCCCTCGACTTTCCATAAAAGCTGCGTTGTCGTGGTGACTCGGTCTTCTCGGGCGATTTCTTAGCTTCAGGTATTCTCGACGCAAACGACTCCCGCGAAAAGGGTCGACTCGGCCCTTTTGTATCCAGGTGATCTTGGCTCAACCTCTGCCTCATCTCATTCTCATCCTCTCCACCACGCCGCTCGCGCCAGGCTCGCGGAGCAGGACTCGGCGACGCATCGATAGCTTGGCTTCCTTGTGTATCGTCCTCGCTTTCTCGCGCAGCAAGAGCAAAGGCATCGGACATGGACAGTCGTTTTCGGGCGGATGAGGAAAATCTCGGTGTGGGTAATTTGCTGTCGCGAGATCCAAGGCTGCCAACGCTCCCTCTTCTTTCAAGCTCGGAATTTGTCGATCGCGAGAGTCCATTACTTTGTATACTAGAGCGAAATCGAGAATTATTTTGTTGCGCGTGATCGTTTTCTTTATTCCTGTCGTTTCCCCGCGGGATGTTGCTTGCGAAAAGAGGTTTTCTTCCAGACTGCTTCACAACAAGCTGACTAGGCCGCTCGGCCAGCGAGCTCTTGTCGCGATCCATGGGCAAGGAGGGTATATACGATTATAGGTAGTTAAGGTGTAGTCGATAGCACATTGTCTGTAGTCGTCGGCAGCGCGTTCATTGCATCGCGACGGCGATTGCGGGACAGTAACAGTTGGAGGGATAGCTAGCTGGTTGCTAAAGTAAAGCTCGTACAGGTATGTATGGGTATGTAAAGTCGAAAGTCGGTCAGGTATTTTGTACAGTAGCGAATAAAAACATCAACAACGAGCGCGCAAAAAGTGATTGATTAAATGTTTTTGTCGGGTCGTGGTTTAACGCGTTGGAGGCTGGAGAAGCGGCCGGACATGGGCCTGGCTTAGCGTCGCCGTCATAGACGGTGGAGCTGAGCTTGGGTGTCAGGGTCTCACCGTTTCCATCCACCATCACATCACATTCACAGATCAGGTATCGACGGAACCAGTCCATCCGGATATCAACAGCAAATGAAGCTGAGTATATCGTTAAATACTTCAACAACCAGGGCTTAATAGCAGGTTTTAATGGTTTTGAGTTAGTCTCTGATACTTTTCTTCAGGCACTCTCTTGACTCTTCGATATGGATGATCATGAATGGGATGTGTGATTCCCATCAATTACTGCAGCTTACACGAGCGTGATGAATGAAATGATCTATAAGCATTCAAAAGAACGGTTGTTGTATTCCGTGCTTCTATTAAATAGCTATCTAGCCTTGATAAATATAGACACAACCGGTCCTCTGTGTAACTCCATGTCAGTCACCTCCCAGTAACCCTATATCGCCATATCGACTGGCTCACCCAACACATCAAAAGCTCGCATTCCATATCTAAAGTGGCATCAAAGAACTTACTCGTCAACAAACTTTCCCACTTCATGAAACAAATTCGTAAACACCACCAAATCCCCAATTAGCCCTCCCACGATATCATCTTCCATAACACCTTCATTCCACGATATTCCCAACGTCAACGCACCCCCTGAAGCGCTTGCTACACTGACGTTAATCGGTTCGCTAGTAGCTGAGGGACCATTTGTAAAAAGCACACGCGAAATTTCCCTCTCACCATCTTGTGCAGTTGGAACGGTCAGTGAACCAACATTGCTGACTTCCCAAGACTTAGAACGTGGCTGGCCGTCCTTCTTTTGTAGAAGCGATGGCCAGTCGATGGACTTAAACAAACTTAGGTCGTCATCAGCTGGAAGCGTCGTGACTCTCTGCTTAATTTCACCCTTGATCTTTCTGGCGTGATCCCAGATGAGTGCGTCAATGTTTGCTCCCGGGCTTCGAAACGCTGCGACTTCTGATGTAGAGAATTCGTGTACCATGCCGGATACACATACGCGGAATGAATCTTTCAATTTAGGATCAGCGGTGGAGGATATGTAGGGTCGCATGCTAATAGGGGTAGACGATGCAAAAGCGTGCGCATCTGGGACACGGTGTGATAGTGAAGCGAGGATAAGAGCGTGGAGTAGGCCTGTGATAGATGACCCATGGGAGCGCGCTCCTGAAAGAAGACTTGTTACCACGGAAGCTGGGATATCCACACTTCGCACGCATGCCTTGTGCGGACGAGCAAAGTCGACAGGCGTAGCAGTCCAGATCTGTCGAACGGGTTTAAGAAACTCGGGACGGATTCCATTCCAGAAATTAGCGGCCCGAAAATACAGAGTAGTCGTATAATCGATGATCGCTTCTTGAGTTTCGGGGAGGGAAGGTAGCTGAGGGAATGAGAGGATAGGTGAGTAGGATGGGTTTGTAGGAAGACTATTGAGTTCGGCCAGAAGTTTCTCATGAAACTGTCTTCCACCAACACCATCCATCAGCGCATGATGAAAGGAGAACACAACGTCCTCAAAAGCAGGATTCTCGTCTGCCCTAAGAACGAAAATTCGCCAAGGTGGTCGAGACTCGACATTCTGGAATATCTGATCATGACTCCAGGCATGGACATCCTCCACAGCCTTTTCGTAGTTCCCATCAGAGCAAGTCCCAAATTCGACAAACTCATCGAGGTTCATCTCAGGAATATGAGTAAAAGCCGGGCTACTGGTGCCTTCATCCTGAATACCCACTCGCAGCATAGGATGAACATTAATGAGATTACTCAGTGCTGCGAGTATAGCTGTGTTTGAAGGAGGTGTGTTTGGGGGAAGAGTATATCGTGCTGAGACTATCACGCAGCGATATAGACCCAAGGCGTGGTAAGCTGAGGGGCCTGCCTCACTGTGACGATATCAGTATGGATAGTTCAGAGGATGGTGATTACTTACAGGATACCTAAGGGCCGTATAGTACGGAAAGGTGAGGTGGTTGGCATCTTGACTTAAGTGTATTCAGTAGCACGCGATTAAGTATACTTGGGGCTACTATTTTGTTGTTGGGTCTTCAAGGCGTCTCTTATTCTTCTCGACTTAAACCAACTCGCCTAAGCCACGTAAATCGAAGCGTAAGAGAGTCGTCTTCATGGGATTGTCATATCTAAGTACCTTCCTGAATCAGTACGAAAAAAGCGGAAGTGACGTCACGGAGGTCGTTCGCACGCAAGTGTTACTCGTCAGCAGTCTCCCTGGATACATGCTGCCAATGTCTAGGTATGTAAGAATATGTGTTCAATCCGAAGCAAGACTCTAGCGTATAGGTTAAGCATAAGCTACATCCATAAGATAGATTCAAGTCACGGCAAAGCCCTTATGGTTCATTCAATATAACATGATGAAGTAGTAGGGCTATTGTGCATTAAAAGCTATATTCCAAAATGTTCTATCCTCTTTCAGGTGTGCCCAGATCATCTCACATCACTCCACCTCATTCACACAATCAAATGTCCTATCCCAATCTATCCAAACGCCACGCAAATTTTTATGCAATGAAAAGTTTCTTTTTGGAACGGCTCTACCATCCCTCGCCGGGGTTGCGTCTCGAGCGGTTGCTGCCGCGGAAGTAGTCGTAAGATGCAGCATCCGGCTCCATCTCGTTCTGCGCAAGGCCACTGTAGCCATGAGGTCCACCGCCCATAGCGCCGACCGAAGGCCCAGGTGATTGAGCTGGTGTCGGGCGTCCTGGCGTGCTAAGGTTGCTGTACGCGGGGGCTGCGGCGTTCTGGATCAATCCCATACCAGATGAGCTTCCATTGTTGTGAGAGTATAAGGGGCTGCGAGAGCGACTAGGGCCTTCCGAACCCGTAGTCAGCTGCTGGGTAAAACCGTTGGAGCCAGCTGGTCGGTAAGCAGAATAGCTTGTATCAGCGCTGGCATTGCTAGCAAGAGACATAAGGCGCTGGTTCGGCTGCTGTCCGGGCGCAAAAGGAGAAGCAGTACGACCCACAGGCGTACCGGGCCTAGAGCCGCGTTCACTTCCATCGAGGGATCCAGGCGTACCAGGACGACCAATCTCTCCAGGGCGGCCATAGATCTCGCCTCCACCATGGTCCTCGGCAAATTCAGCTCGGTTCTTGTAATACTCAAAGTCCATCTGAGTGTCATTCACAAACTCGAATCCAGGAACAGCGTTGGCACTCTTGCCCGGGTTTCCCTTTTGCATAGGATCAAGCGCATACATGTCCGAGTAACCGCTCATGCTCATCATATCGCCGGTGTTTACGTCTCTACCGTCACTCAGGCGGCCCTTGTAAATAGCAGGAAGAAGGTTCTGCGCATTCGAATGAACCATGGGTGTGATGAGAGGTCTGTAAAGTGCAGGGTGACCAAATCGGTTGGCCAATCGCTCACTTCGCATACGACTATCCTTGGGGTCAACTCCGGCCTCGGCTTGCTTCGTGACGTCGTGAATACTGTAGTATGTGATCTTGTTGTTGAAAGTTCGATTGCAGTAAATCTTGAAAATAATCATGATGAATGGCAGCGGTACGAGACAGAAGAATTCGATGTGAGTGGACTGGTTACCACGGACCCAGCAAGTCAACATGACTACAAGGTTGGAAAGAATCGTCGCAAAAATGAAGCGATTGAAGATGACGCGCCAGAACATTCCACCGGACTCGGTCTTGGTAACAAAGCGGTAGAGAAGAAGGTATTTCTTCAGCCAAGAGTCGATAAGGAAGTAAAGGGCTGTTGCTGGGAGGACCAGAGGCTGGATTCCGGCAAAGCACATAGTGACTGTGGCATAGTAAAGGAAGTAGTTGTAATAACTGGCGTACTCGAAAGGTGGTGGGGCGGTAAGTTCGATGAGCTCTCTCGGTGTCGGACTTGAGAACTTCTTGAGGAAAAAGGCTTGGACCAAAGGCCAGGCTTGAGCCAAATCGATAGCCGCACCAAGTTGACGCTGGAGCAGGTAGGTCACCCAGAACGGGCTGGTGTTGCACAGAGCTTCGAAGAGGGCCGATGCGATGTTGTTCTTCTGGATCGATTCCCAAACATCTTCCTTGGCGCTTCCTGTCGTATCTTTAACAACATTGGACACAAATGTCCAAATGACGCTGAAGATAGAGAAGATGATAAGGTTGTTAAAAACGAAGAAGAAGTAAAGCTTGGCCAGAACGTGTCTCTCTCGTCCGGTCTTGGTTTGATCACCAGCTTTGACGGACAGCCGACGGAAAATCATGGGGAGAACGAGGTAAGTCAGAGACATGATAGCGGGCGAAAGGATACCCTGAACAGCACCCCAAGTTTTCGGGTGAGCACTAAGCTGGTCCATGAATGCGGGCCAGATCTTGCCCAGGTTCTGCAAGTTGACCAAGAAGATGGCGATCGCAAGGTTAGGAACAATCCACAAGAGTGTCAGGAGAGTGATCCAGAAGTTGTTGATCCAGCGTCTTCGGCCTCGCGTGCCGCTGTACAGTGGCATGTTCTCCCAGATGATGTCGTTGGGCCGCGGTGCAAGTTTGACTGTAGCGCCGACCGGCCTCTTCTTGCGACAAGCGTAGGCAATACCGTGAGCCTCTGCAATATCAGAATAACTGGCGAAACCGTAGGGCATTGAGCCTCGCTTGTCAACAGTCGAGCGGACCTCCTTGATCTGAACTTCGAGGTCGCGAATTCGCTGGGTGTAGTATTCAATAGCATCCACCTTCTGGCCCTTGGGATAGGTTCCGTATGATCGATCCTTCTTAGAGGGTTTGCACATGGGGCGAGCAGCCGGAACATTGTTAGGGTCCTTTAGGTACTTAGCCAAGACCTTCTCAAGCTTGCGAACGGCGTGGTCGTGTTGTCCGATGAGATCCGGAAGTTCCTTAACGTTTCGAGCGACGGCGGTTCGAGCAAAGGACGAGTTGGGTGCGATCTGATCAATGATTCTCGCAATACCTTCATCAGAGCATCCCTTCTTGGGGATATCGAAAACCTGTCATCCAGTCAGCATGTATTGCCTAAGTATCTCATCCCCCACTTACCATCAGTGTACGAGAGTGAAGACTCTTCTGGTAATCTTCGCTCTCAAAGTACTTTCGTCGAAGTTGGAGGACCTTGCGGTAGTTGAACCAGAGAAAGCCAATGACGATGATGTCAAAAACCCAAGCGATAATGACTTGGGACCAAATTGCTGGAGCCCAGACACTGAGAGGAGTAATGTTGAGAACCCAGTTCTTGCCCTTTTCTCCTTGGTATTCCTTCCATCGGGTCACGTTGATGGGCAAGAGAATTCCAACACCAGTGATACACAAGGTGAAGAACATGTTGCGACACATGCGAACGAAGCGAAGGAAGACCGTAGCATCCATACCGATCAAAGGCACAAGCTGCTCCTCCTTGGTTTGCCATAGTGTAGTGATCCACGACCACGGGGCCTTTCCTATAGGGGGCGGTACGTGCTTCTCGTCGGCGTGCTTTAACTTGGGGGCATAAATGGCCTGGTGATATGGTCGCAGCAATGAGAAGATAATGGCAATGCCGATTGTGATGGGAATGGAAGTGGCCAAGGCCGAGTATAGCGAGGCAGCTTGGAGCTTGGAAGGTAATGTTAGCAGATTACGGGAGACATGAGATCGCAAGCGCCGACACATACCTGTTCACTGAAGGGTTCCTGGAGAAGGTCCAGCAACTGGTGGCCGGCATCTTCCTTTTCCTGTCGGCCAAACAGGTGGGCTAAACGGCTGACGTCCATGATGGGCGAGAGCTCCGCCAACGGGCGAAGACGTTGGAGCTTTACTCAGAGGCGTAGAACGACAATAATGTCTATTGCGCGACGATATTCCTAACTCTCGTTTCGACGTCGTTGGCCACGTGTGTAGAGTCGAATTGACTGGTGTAGGCGCGGGAGGATCTCGTATTCGCAGAGGAAGAAAGACGGATCGCAAAAAAAAAGATCAGAGCTGACGAAGCTCAGTCTATGAGGGCGACGGGATAGACGGGATAGACAATCAAGCGACACGCAAACTACCTTCTTGGAGGAGAGGTCGATCGTCGTAAACAAAGGGTCCTTAGAAAACGAGGGTCGCTATGTTCTAAAATGAAGTTCGGGAGGGCCCGTGAGCGAGAGGATGAGGCGCCAAAAGGGGCGAAACGATCGAGATGGCGTCACTCAGGAACAAGCGACGATGAGGAAAGAATAAAGAGTAAGGAAAAGACAAAGGATACGATACGATGATGCGGAGGGGATAGGTGAGGTAAGGTAAAGGGTAAAAGTAGGGCTGGGGGGGTGGAGGTTCTAGCTAAGAAGCCATGACACGGGATGGATCCTATTATCATGGGGGACATTTTTTGGGGGAAGCCATCAACGGAAAAGCTTGGCATGGATAATTGACGTACAGTGTGGCAGCAAATCAAACTCACCCATTGGACGCCCAGCAAAAGGTTCCCCTGGGCTGTCTTACAGTGCAGTGCATTTTGTATTAGACGCCAAGCGTTAGTTATCTTAAATATCATATCCCGAGACTGGCATGAAGCTCTACGTGATCATCTTCAGTGAAAACCAGCAAGACTCTCAAAATTTTCAACAAAATGATGAAACTCGACTGAACAAGGACCTTCCTACACCCACAGCGTAAAAAACAGCAGCGCTGATTCGTCCCTAACCGTCAGTAGACAGTTCACCAGCTCACCCTCTTTTTGTTTATCCTGGCACGCGGCCTCCGTGGGGATAGACCAGCTGCTATTTTTGACGCCTCCCGACCCGCTGTAGTGGGGACCCCTTTTTCACCATGCACGGGCCGGGGAGCCAGTGGGAGGCCCTGTCAGCCAATCGTCGCCCTCCTCGGCCTTTGTCGTTGCCACGCCTTCTTCGGCCTTTGCCCCTGCATGGGATGGATCCCTGGGATGGACTGTTCCCAAACCAAAGACAGCAATGCTGCTGATGGGAATACGAACTGCCAGCCATTGACATTAGCATTAGCCATTCTAATGCAAACCATCACCCGGAGGAAACCGGTGTTTTTGCCGTGTCCTGTCGTACTTGTCCGCAAGGGGAAACTGATGGGATGCTCTTTTGAGGCTTGGGAAAACGAGCTGCCAACGTCAACGTTGACGATCTTTGACGTTGGCGATCGATCTTGGTTACACATTCTTTATCTAAGACGAGATCTTGTCTTTCAACGCGGCCTTTTTCTTTTTTCAGGGACCAGCAAGAGAGACAACGCACTGTACCTGGCATAAGCAGAAGCAAAAGCAATTTGTCTCGTTCCATCTGTTTCTAACACTGGCGCCCTAACCGCCTTGAATTGAATTGAATCTCGCTCCCCTTCTCCATCTGCTAAACCCCATGATTGCGCAAGCCAAACCGGATCCCACACATCGTTAGCATACCTCAATGATGTAGCACTCGGCACAGTTTTTTTTTCGCCACCTTACAGCCAAGCAAAATAGTCATGCTCAATGACATATCGGTCTTGCAAAGACACGCAACCGATCGCAATTAGGAAAACAGAATCAGTCAAATCGGGAAACCCCCCAATTGGTCTCGTACGTTCTGGGTGCTTTAAACAGGAGGGGCTTGCTGAGCTACTAAAGCTTGTCTGAAGCTCTGAAACAGCCATTCAAAGAGATTTTTCGACTTTTTGACTTTTCCATTGCGTCCATGACTCGAAAGGGTCGTTTATGCGACCGAATCATTATTAAATCAGCCAGAATTTTGTTTACGATTTTAATAGTTCAGTGTAAACTATACCATAGGATACTGGGAAACAGAAAAGGTTTCAAACTATTAATATTTATGCAACTTTTATCGTGTAGCTGGCTACGGTTGATAACAATCTGGAAGTTGAGCGGTAAGTAGTTCTTGAACTGTGTGCTTACACTAGTCCAATTGTTGGGTCAACAAGCGTTGCGAATGGAGTAGAAGGCCACATCATATACACGCATCGATGATAGTAATGGGAGATATAGGCCGAACGACCAATGCATTTGTCAATTGAGACTAGATTGGCATAGGCGACCCATGATACTCAGAGCCGCGCGCCCATTCCGCAACCGGCACCACAAGACCCAACCTATCACTGTCGTCGGTGCCTTTAGCTGAGAACAGTTGCAAGTTGAGCGTCTGGAAAGAGACATAAACTCTTCTATACCACCATCGTTGAGCACTTAAAACTTAAAGAAGGCGATGATCCAATCCCTGATTCCAAATCTGTGCGATCTTGAGTATATTCCTGTCAGGGGTTTCACTTCTACTTTGTGTCTTTGGGTGTTTAACTCTCTCAATCTTGCACGTGAAGGCTTAGAAGATATCCCTCCAAGAATAAGACCGTAGCTTGTGATAGGGTTGGTTTGGCTAAAGGTAATACAGCTATGCTTTACGATGGAGAGGGCAAACCCGTGATCAAAGGTATTAGGTGTGGTACCTCGTTGTGTGAAGGATAAAAAAGCATTGTTCTTCAGAGGCGCAACCTTGATACCCCATTATAATATTGAGATAAGGTATACAGTAGTCTATACCCAATATTCATTATACCATCAAGTTATTATTATGAGAGGAGATCATCTGCTTTTCTACCAAATACCAACATCCTGTAGCTTGGTCTGCCGCCGACCTCAGCCTGACAAGGGCGCGTCCCAGATCTCGTTTCACATAGCATAACCGGGCTCTATACGAAAGGCCAAGCCCGATTGACTGACCATCGTGCCGGAGACACTCGCTTCATCCAAGGACCCGTGGTACCGGCAGTTTCGGGGCCCGATGATGCTCCGTCCTGGAGAAGTGGAGGATGCCCCTCTGTAAACGCAACGTCTTTAGTGGAAGTGGCCTCTTGGGAATGGGACTTTTAGCCCCATAGAGGAATGTTGCTAACACTGCCACGGTAGTGCTGTAGAAGGAGGATCTTGAATATGGAAGACAGGCTTATTCCCAGGTCACTGCGTCAATGATTCTGCCCAAGATGTTGACTTCAGATTTGGACCCCGAAGTGAGCTAAGCAGGAGCATCAAAGCGCTGACCTTGTGACGGCTCAAGCATATATGTATAGTCAACATCTGACCATTTCCCGTCCGCAGCGGGAAATGCTAGACTCATCAAAAATACTAAATCTCACATACGCGCAGTCGGGTTTTCTGACGATATCCGCTTACCAGGCGGCAAGGCGAGACAAACAGCTTCGATCCTCTCTTACTGTATCCACCAGCCCACACGTGTAAAACAGGGGACTGACCCTCCCAGACGCTGACGTTGGCTCCACCGAGACGTAATGGGAATGGAAAGAAAAAAGAAGGGCCAAGATCTGTCAACAGCCGAAGATGTTGTTTCTGAGGCTGATGGGAAGTGGGAATCCCGGTTCCTCGTTGATCCTCCACGCGTCATTCGTTAGCACGACGAGTCCAGCTCTTGACCAAGTTATTACTGGGAATCATCTCAATGGATTAGGTACGATTCGGACTCCACTTGGAATAAGAAGACAAAACAGAATTCAAGGAATTCAGGTGTAAGCTCCCAAAATCTCATAGATAACTCGGGATTGGAATCCTTTGGCTTATGAGCAAGAGGTTGTATTACCTCAGCGCTTGACTGGTGTGAAAGGACCATAACGAAAGACCTTTTTCATTCTGCCTCTATCGTTTGGCCAATATTACAATGAATCCTGGACTCGATGGCTTGATACTGTTGTCTTGTATCAATTGACTGAATTACCCGAGTCAAATGTTTCTTATTCTACTTGAAGAGAGAACAATACTTCACTATGTACAGTGTTGATATATCCAATCGATACTTCTGCGCAAGTTGGGAAACAGTGGCTAGTGTCATCCATAACTTGTACCTGCACAATGTGAACGTTGGTCCCTGGCGATGATGATACAATAGTCGATTCATTAACGGTACTCGATATATCTTGTGCGCAAGCCCATCAGCGATGTTGCGAGAAGGCCATCTGCATCTCCGACGCAGACGAGCCGTTCGAGGTCCGTTTCACTTCTTGATCAACCTATCCATCGCGACACTCGATATAACAGCGTCCCCATTTCTTTACCCATTGCAAACCCAAAAAATCTCTCGAGCACACTGGTAATCATATATCTTGACAGCATGATAGTGGCTATGAAAGTCGGGATCCGCGAAGTGCTGTATAATAACTGACCTGCCGGCTATACTAGCCCTAGAAATAGATGTCGCTTAAGCGTCTCGCCTATGCCTCACTCTAGGATAGAAATAAAGCCCTGAGTAGTAGGCGGACGTGGAGGTCAGTGATGGAGCCTGGGGCATGAGCACGGGTGGAATGGCATCCAGGCCCGAAAGCCTCTGATAGTACAGTAAAAGCCGTAGTCCCTAAAGAAGGGTGATTGGTATATCGAGTTGCGGATAGCCAAGGAAGCTAGCGGTAATATCGCATTGGAGGCCATAGTCTCCAGAGAGGAGATATACATCTGGGGCTGGGGCAGTAGAGAGATGCCATGATCTTTGAAGAGATACATGTATCCGGGGTTGAGGATAGCTAAGGAAGCCGGCGGTAATACCGCAGTGGAGACCGTGGTCCTCAGAGGAGAGACAATTTGACGGTAGTCATCCGGTGATGGTCATCCAGGGGCCAGAGAAGCCAACAGTGATACCGCAGTGCAGACAACGAGTGGTGACTCGAACTATTTCCATGGTCAGATGAGTACAGAGCGGCGTCAAAGTGGACAATATGTACGGCGACTTCGGATCATCTGGCTCGAGAACGAACAATCATCGGGGCAAAGTCGAAGAAACGGAAGACCGTCGGAGGCCTGAAAGCCTCTAATACCGCAGTGGAGGCCCCGGCTGGACCAAAGGTACCGGGCTTGTCGGGGGACAATCTTAGATTTCCAAATAACAAAAGCCATAACTTGCTTTTGAGGTTGAAAACGGCAGCGAGGACTAAGGGACAGGTCAGGATGGTTCTTCTTCAAGTAGGTTTAGGTAAGTTTCCCCGGATTTTATAATGATATATACCGTACTCTACATAGTCTGAATCCAGGAAATTCTGGGTAAAGTTTTTCAATACTTTGGATGGTTTATGATGATTTGCTCTAACTGCGTCAAATCGTAACCACAAAACACATCTCAACTACCACACCTCGCACATCATTTAGCGATATCATGGCTGACAATAACTGTGTCTTCGTAGTCTCTTGGTTCATTGCGCCAGCAAATTTAGTATCGTCGATGCCACATTTGCATGTGTAAGTCAAACTGACTGCTCAATCTCGCATGTCTGGACCTCTAGAGAAGATATATACATCACATGAATAACCTTGCCCAGAAGAGAATCTCGATATAACGACATCTAGGTAGCAGGCGAGCTTTTGCGATGTCGAAGTCCCTGCGTCGACAGCGCGGAGGCGGACCATCCAAAGTTTTAAGAATGCAGGACAGAAATGCTTGTATTCAAGATGAGTCAGGCTACCAGCATAAATTAACTCTTTGAGTACATTCTAGAACGCACCAAAATCACGGAATAAGGTGTAACTTAAATAAGTGCTTAACAAAAGCAGTATAAAATGGCCGTGTTGTCCTCCTGTAAATGTCCATCTGTAGTCACAACAACTTGAACTCTCGCCAACGACGTCAGCCCAAAGCAGTCCATCATCAGAATTACCCTTCAAGATCCGTCATTGGGCAACCCCTCAGTTTTAAAACACGATTTCGAAGATGCAGCTCCATTGCCTTCCTGGCTACGTCGTGAGCTCTATAGTATTCGTCCTACTCAGGAGTTACTTGGGTGAAAACCCAGCGCCGCCCGCTTCCTCACAATCAAACTTCATCATCCGCGCAGGGCACTATCTATTCCATCCTCGATGCTTGGCGATATTCCTGAGTGTCCATGCCATAGCCTACTCAGGGCTTGGGGTCATCGCAATTATTGAGAGAGACTGGTCACCTCTTTCACCTATAAGCCAAGTCCCGAATAGCCCATGGCCTAGAAGCTTTGTAAAAGCATTTCTACTCAATAGAGCAATCTTTTGGCTTATGGCTGGCTTCTTGACGGCAACCGAAAGGGGTGGAGAACAAAAGCGTGAAATATAGAAAGCAGTCGGTTAGCTTTCTTGATTTCGCGCATCATTGAGAGATTTTTGGGTTTGCAATGGGTAAAAAAATGGGGACGCTGTTATCTCGAGAGTCTTGATGAATACCTTTGATCAAGAAGCAAAACGGGAGGCTTCGAACGACTCGTCTGCGTCGGAGATGCAGATGCCCTTGCACTCCCTGGCTCGGGCTCAAAGATACCAAAGGTGTGGTATGTATTGACTGACATGCGCAACCATACATCTTCATCTAACCTTGGAAACAGTATCATGCGTCCCCTGCACTTGGTTGTAGCAACGGCTTGCCACGAATATGCTGTCAACTCCTTGCATAGGTCGTCAGCCTATCAATGGGCTTGTCCGATAAGAGCGGCTCGGGGTAGGGTCAGGTGCTTATCAAAGTATACGCACTGCTAACTGACATAAAGTCAGCTCGCTTTGTTCCTCCAGCTTAGCTTAGTCGATTCTGAAGTTTATTAATCTGGAACCAATGTTTTAAGCAACATATGCTGATCCATCATCTGTTCCAACGTGGCTGTGTTACTCCGAATAAAAATAGACCAAGTGTGCTTGTGGATAACATGAAAATCATGTCGAATGCAGCTGAATTAACTGAAGGCTCACTTGGAACGTCAAGAACAACGATGAAATCGATGTTTACTACCAAAAGCACAAATGTACAAGCAAATCCTAAATCCAGGCAGACCTCGGGAAGATGTTCCTGTTCCCGTTACTAATCCTGCCGTTTTCGCCGTCCCATCCTCAAGTCATGTTCTGCTTAGCACTCATAAAACCATCATGATCAACAAAGGGTCTGCAAGTTCAGGTGAACCCACTAGACCTCGACAGGACCCTGGCTTCGCGTTTTGCGTGCTGTCTTGCCAGCAGCAGGCGGGGAAGCCTTCTTTTCCTTCTTGGCAGCTTTGCTGTTGTCACTCTTACCGTTTGGCGAAGCATCCTCAGTCGCTGGCGGCTCGTCTGCGACGTCCTCGACGCGAGCCTTCTTTTCGGCGCGCTCCTCCGACTCGGACTTCTCTGCCACAGCGGGAACAGCGGCACCGTTGGTCGCGGAGGGGACCTCTTCGGCCTTGCGCTTCTCGCCTGCGGCCGCATCGGCGACGTCGTTGACCTGGGGCTTGCTGGCGCCGTTAATACCCGCCTCGGCGGTCTTGTCGGTCATGGATACATCCTTCGGGGCGGAGACAGCAGGCGCCGAGGTGGTTTCAACGCCAGTGGTGACAAAAGCAGCCTCATCTTCGTTCTTAGGCGTTTCCTTGGACTCTTCTTCAATGTTTAGCACAGGTCGCGGCGTGCCTCCTGCTGGAGTCTGGTTGTTGATGGGCGTCTGGGGCACGGAGGAGACCTCGACGGGCTTAGGCGGAGCGCTGAGACCGCCGGCGCCGTCAGTGGGTTTGCTCTCCTCCGGCTTGGCGGGCTCTGAAGGCGCTGTTGTGTCCAAGGTAGGAGCACCAGCCTCGGCTTCGGGCGCTGTTGGCGCAGGCGCGCCGACTAAGGCATGTCAGCTCAATGCTCGATATGTAAGCTTAGAGACGAGCCACGAGGCTCAATATAGGTCGCAAACGCCTCAATTGCACGGCGCTGCATCAGACACGATGGACATTAGGCCATTGAGATGGCTGGCGATGAATCCTACCTTTGTCTATAGCTGGAGCGATTCCGTCCGACATGATGATGACGTAACAATTGTTGTCGCAACTTGGCTCTGGCTTACAAGCTGATGTGCATGCGACACGGCAAGGTCAACAATGGATAGAGTAGGTGTTTGCGATGCTGTTTTGGGGTCGCGAGAGTGACGATGATGCTTCACGATGGAGATGGAAGAATGAAGTCAAGATGGGGATGAGGCACGAAGGACGGGAGTGAGGTTGGCTGAGAGCACGAGGTCACGACGGTTCCACAAGCCATCCGTAAGGATAATTAGCTAGAAACAGAAGCAGAGAGAGAAGCCAGAAGCAAATGGGTAGCTCCGAAGCGGAGGGTGGCAGTAGCAGTGGCACACAAACAGCAGTGAGGTTACTCGCCCGCGATTCTTCTGCGACGAGGAACTTCGTCCAGATGGAACTGGGTTCAACAGCTACACGCATTGGGCCAAGGCAAGCGCCCTGTCGTCACTCGACTGCAACTCTGTGGACTGTGAGGTTAGCCCAAGGAACACCCGTACGTGACGGTGTGAACTCTGAAGATCGGGACGGACTTGGTCATGATCTTGGATTGGATGTTGGATCCTAGTCCAGTCCAAGCCCTGCGAGTTACGTGCGTTGCGTTGCGTTGCGGGGAAGAAGCTTCGGTGGGTCGAGAGCTCGCAAAGCACCACAAGTTTTGTAAGCCACCGATCTCGACGACAGGAGGGGGAGCGCCGGAATTAGTGAGACATGACATGAGTACGGTACTTGTATGTGATGCTGCTAGTACGGATGGAGCGAGGTCGTTAAAGGGGTGAATGTGCTGCTCGGTTTTCGACAGACCTGGCTATGGTGATAACTGCATTGACTGCTAATTATCTGTATCCAAATAACCAAGATCGATGGCCGGAACAAAAGGTTCAATGAGGTCTGCTGTCATGAGCTGACTTGCAATGACGACGGCAGAGGTTGCCCAGACCTGCATGTTATTGTTACAAAGATGTGTTAGAGATCGGCAGCGGTCAGCCAGACAAGTTGTACCTCACCAGCCACATCAAGTCTCTCAGCCACACCTTGAATTCAGGGGCACTTCACTGCAATCTGGCTCCCACCATCGTGAGCTTAGTCATTCTCTCCATTTGGGTGCCCGCCATCGCCAGCTTCAAGGTGTCCCCTTAGAGTGGCTCGACGCGAATAACGACAAGCCAACCCATCAACGCGATCACCCGAATTTCTCACGCTCTTTTGTCGCCCGCGATCCAACCTTGACCTACGTTTCTTCAAGTCGCCCTTTCGCCTTCCTGTTCCTTTTCTTCGAACAGACATCCCCCTTATCACGCCCACCATGGCCGGAAAGAACAAGTACTCGGTTATCCTGCCGACATACAATGAGCGCAAGAACCTTCCCATCATAACCTGGTTGCTTAACCGCACCTTTACTGAGAAGTTCGTATCCCGCTATGTCTGTTTGTAAGATAAGCGCAAGGCTAACCGAAATAGCAACCTCGACTGGGAACTCATCATCGTCGACGATGGCTCCCCCGACGGAACCCAAGAAGTTGCCCAGCAACTTGTCAAGGCATACTCTCCCCACGTCCTCCTCAAGCCCCGCGCCGGTAAGCTTGGACTCGGAACGGCCTACGTCCACGGCCTCCAGTTCGTCACCGGTAACTTTGTCATCATCATGGACGCCGATTTCTCCCACCACCCCAAGTTCATCCCCGAGATGGTCGCCCTCCAAGAGAAGGGCAACTATGATATCGTTACTGGCACCCGATACGCTGGTAACGGCGGTGTTTACGGCTGGGATCTCAAGCGCAAGTTTGTCAGCCGCGGCGCTAACCTGTTCGCCGATACCGTCCTTCGTCCTGGCGTGAGCGACCTAACTGGCAGTTTCCGTCTGTACAAGAGGGCCGCTCTGGAGAAGGCTATTGCGAGCACTGAGAGCAAGGGTTACAGTTTCCAGATGGAGCTTATGGTGCGCGCAAAGGCCATGGGCTGCACTGTCGCCGAGGTCCCCATCTCGTTCGTCGACCGTCTGTACGGCGAGAGCAAGCTGGGTGGCGACGAGATTGTTCAGTATGCCCAGGGTGTCTTTTCGCTGTGGCTCAAGGTCTAAAGAGAGGAATGTCATGCACAAAAGGAACACATCTTGTTGGATGGGGGCGTTTGGGGAAGTATAGTACCGTTTAATCTAATACCACGTTTCTTCAGCCACTCGATGTTCTCTCCGGATTGAAGATTTGATTAACTACTGACTGGCAATATGAATATCTACATGTTACGTCCTCCTGTTACCATGATGGTCTGGCCCGTCACATATGAGAACAACGGACTCGCCACGGCCAGGATAGCGCTCGCTGCCTCTGTTGCAGTACCTGCTCTCCTAAGCGGAATATCTGCATGGGCATTGTCGCCCGCAGCCTGCTTCTGCTTTGACGGGATACCCAGCGCGATCTTCTCTCCATCTGGTCCTGCTACAAACGCGCCATCCTCCTTTGCCGCCGTCAATCGCGTGAGGATATGTCCAAACGCAACGGTATTCGCTCTTACGCCAAATGACGGACCCCACTCCTTTGCAATTGTCTTGGTGAAGCCTGTAACACCAGCCTTGGCCAATGCATAATTAAGCTGTCCCGCGTTACCGTGCACGCCAGATGTGGACGAGATATTAACGATGCAGCGAGGCGCACCATCACGCACGCGGAAGTAAGGAGCCGCAGCGCGGACGAGAGTAAAGGGTGCTGTGCAGTGTAGAGCAAGGATGGTGTCCCACTGCTTGTCTGTCATTTTATGGATGACGCCATCCCAGGTGTAGCCCGCATTATTAACAATGATGTTGATCTTGCCACCGCCAAAGTCCGCGGCGCTTTTGATCAGGGTCTCGACGTAGTCAGACTTGAGGATATCGCCAGGTACAGCTATGGCCTGGCCGCCGTCCTTTTTGATGCTTTCAGCAACGGCATTGCACTTCTCTGTTAAGGTTAGAGTTAGATGCGAATACGATGTAGATGGGAGATAGCTACTCACCAGCGTCGATATCCGCGACAACGACCTTTGCGCCCTCTTTGGCGAATAGTCTGGCTGCTTCTGCACCAATGCCTTGTCCGCTGCCAGTAATGATGGCGACTTGGCCGGCAAGTAGGCCCCTTGGGTAGTTAAGATGGCCTGTAATTTGACTGACACGGTCCGACATGATGAATTACAGTTGTATTAATAGTTTGTTATCATTCAGATGTATGATTGAATAAATAATAAAGAATTGAATGACCCTGGGAAGCTCGAGCTCTTACAGTAGGCCAATGCCTTGAGCGTCGGCAAGATCGACATATTTGTGCCGAGGTTCGCAACGGCCTCCCCCCGGAATGTGGGGTAGCTCTGGGCTTTGAGGATTGGAGACGGGAATCAACTTCAGAAAGTCATCTTTTCATATCTAAGAAGCTCATGAGCCGAATAAGACTGTCTTAGAGCACCGGTCTCACCAGATTCTCGTATCGATATCTATGATGGTTGCTTCTTCACATGTTGAGTGTTATAATTGTATGTTCTCGGCTTGACCAGAGTTTAAGTGACGTACATTAAAGCAGATTTTGATGCACGAAACTGTTTAACTTCAGGGCTCCCAAGGCTTGATTGCCATGCTCGTTTATATTCTTGCAAAGTTTATCAGATGTGTTGCTTGTAATGCCGACGTGGCCCTCTGCCATAACAATTACCCATTCTTCTTCACAGTTTCTTTTCGCCTTCAGTAGTCATTTCTTCAACTTCGAGCACTCTTTACTTCTCACACGAACGTACGACACTCAAAATGTCGACCAATTCAAACTCTCGGCCTGTGCTCGATGTTCCAGCGGAGATCGTATTGCTCATCGTGGACCACCTGGACCTCCACGACTTGTTTTTTCTCTCGCAGACTTCTGGGCGCTTGCGATCCATTTCCAAGAGAGATTGGGTCTCTAAGCTAGGAGAAATGCCTGTTGAAGACAAACTTAAGTTCTGGTATGGACTCGCATATGTACTTCCAGATTATTGGGCTTGCAGAACATGCTGCCGTCTCCATTTAGTTGATCCATTGGATATTCCCTCGTCATACTGCGGGAGACATCGAATCCATGGGACGAGACTACTATATGGATACAACCTCCAAGATCATCATAAACAGCTTGCCTTGAAGTACAGACGCCTAGGCTACGACCATGCTCTGGAGCCGCTCCTGCGCCCTTACGAGGAAATTTTCGGATCCAAGAAATACCCGCTTCAAAAATACTTAGCAAGGCCCAAAATCGACAACAATCAGTTTCTTCTTGACGAGAGATGGACCCTGACCCCCAAAGCTTCTCTTAAAGATCGTACTACACGACCAAAATGCAATGTTACGGTCTGTGCACACATGATGCTCTCAGCCACCGAACTGCGTTGGAATCACGAGGGCCCTAAATGGGTGATTTCAGTCGACGGTCTAAATGAACGACTCTTTTTGCAATTGTGGGAGAACGAGCCTTATAAACAATACCGCTGTTCTTGCAGCAAGTGCCTGACTAGCTTGGCTGTCGAGATGGACAGCACCTGTTGTGTGGTAGTTCAGGCATCTCATAACTACGGCTCGTTCAGCTCACCTGAGGATGAGGCTTCGGGAGTTCATTTGAGCAATACTCAAACAATTTCTATAAGGAGGGTGAGGCAGTGGTCTGAGTTTCTCAGCGCAGGTAGTCTTTTTGTCGACAGTGATGCAGTGGCCTAAGCTTGTCGAGGCAGGACAATAGGGGTACGACATTTAATTGGCCTGGATTTGGAAATAATAGATGTTACTGGTTTACCGGGCAGATGTTGACCGTGTTTATATCGTTGGGCGATGCGAAAATGGAGCGGGCGGGAGGATCCCTATAGATGTTGCCGCAATGCCACGCTCGTACTCCTGGTTATTATCATAGATAGAATGAGTCAAGACAGGCAGGTTAGATTGAGCTAACTGGTATCATTCAAACAACACTACAGCTTAAAGTCGCTGTTTGTCTTTTCCCAACCAGCAGGTGACGCTTCCATACCAGCAACCCGCTCTGTGAGCTTAAGCTTCAGGTTCCGGTGCCTCTCGGTACACAGCTCGTACATAGTCGATATGTTAAACAATAACGTGTGCGACGACAGCCCTGAATCGACAAGTCCTTCCAAAATTGCTCGTCCCTGGAGATGTTAGCATTTTGATAGTCGTTGAGAGAGCAAAGCGTACCTCTTGTATCCTGCCAAGGTATAACAAGCATACTGCAGTATTGACACCAATCATCTCATCCTCCATACTTTCCTTAAGCTCTGTCCAAGTCTCCAGTGCAGATTCGTACTCGGCGTCCGCCATATCGCAAAGTGCTGTGATGAGCTTCTCCGCGTTCTCATCGCTAGCAGCAGCCTGGCGTGCACAAGCTCTCGCACTATCTGCATCACCCAGGTGAAGCCACAACAATGCCTTGGTGAGTGCCATCTTGCCGTCGCCGCGATCACGCAGAGTACTCAAATGACTTGCGGCACCTGTGAGGTCCTCAAGCTCGATAAGGGCTCCCGCGACTTGAATGCCGAGGTCATGAAGGCGGGCCTTCCAGAGCTCTCTTGCTGAGTTATCGTGCTGGGCTGTTGCTTTGCTGATGCGTTCGCGGGCTTCGCGGGCGAGGTCGTGGTAGCTCATGACAGCTCGACGGTAATCACCGAAGCCGAGCGACTGTAAGCGCACGTTGAGAACTCGGAGCTCCCAGGGTACCAGATGCTCGCCTGTCGTTTCGTCTACATACTTCCTGATATCGTTCAGATCTTCCAGGGCCTTTACCTCCTGGGCAGCCAAGGGCGTCGCATCAATCAGGGTAAGACATGCCAACCGGGTGTAAAGCAGCTCAAATATCCTCTTGGAGTCAATAGGGTTGATACCCCCACTAGCACCAGAGCCTGTCAACTCTTGAACGGCAGCGATGGCAGCTGCTCTGAAGTGGCCACTTGCAAGGAGCTCTTCGATGGGAGCCTCAGGATCAGGCTGCTTTTGCGGATCGCGGAATGCCACAGGAACGTTGAGGGGGGTGAGGGGATGATAGATCTCTGGTCGGAGGAGGAATGAAAAGTCCTTTGGTTTTGCTTCACCAAGTTGTGAGACGGGAGTTCCTGTGGATGATCGTGGGTGTGGTGATTTGACCCTGGGGCGATGGGTAGGCGCTGTGAGCTGAGGAGCGGGTTGTTGAGGTGTTAGTAGAGGGTCACTGCGGTCAGTGAGTTAATGTCTGCTGATCTTGGAAATCTGAAGCAAAACTCACTCATCAATATCGAGAGGTCCTTTAGTAGACGACCTGGGTCGAGCTGAGACGATGTTAGCCGTAATGCGCCGATATCAGAGTTCAAATGTTAACGGCGCTCTCTGTGAGCATGACGTGCCCCGAGAGATGCAGCGGCCACAACCAGTATAGGCGTCGTTTTGAGGACTTACTCTTGGTGATAGACTTATTTCTAGAGTGCCCCTGGCTCCCTGTTCTTCGCGGTTCACTCATGGTCTCGTAGATTGTGAGTTATGCTTGTTCTTCGACGAAGTTGAAACTGCGAGGTTGCGCACATCACGGGCTTTGCGGATAATTGTCGGGTAGTAGCTTGAGTAACGTCAACCCTTTACTAACACCATTATCACGACTTTTGTTAATGATCATACTGCCAGACTACATCATGGATAGCATCTCTTGCTTATTTTCCAGCATTGCGCAATGAGTAATTGTTCGTTCTATTATACCTCTAGTGGATCGTCATCAAATCTTATAGACCGTGAAGCCAAAGACTACCCGCTAGCCATATTCTCTCATGCCTTAGCATATGGATTGGAGTTGATGTTGTGGAGGTAGAATGGAATAACCAAAATCCCTGGCAATTGAATGTGCGAGAGCTTTTAGTAACGAACCTTCGCGTTGAGGTGTCCAGTGACCCTGTTATTCAAGACCAGAGGCTCACGGGTAAATTCCCAACGAGGTCTCACTGTACTCACCGTTAATAATTTTGCAATCTCGTTCCACGCTCATGCCTCTTTACTTCTATTCTATACTCGGGTATGTCAACTCTTGAAGACCTGTCCTTCCTATTCTAGAAAACCAAGCAAGTGCTAGCTTGTTCCTCCTGCGTCACTGCAATGTAGAGGTCAGGTGTAAGTGAAAGTGCGGCAAATAGGTTCGAGACCTGATGGACCGTCATGACCATCAAGTGTTAGTCATAGACTACCTGGATTCCCATCACGTATCAGCGTTTCGAGTCATACAAGTGTATCTATCGTAGATATCTTGAACTCTTCCAGACAACGTCAAACTCATTGCTTGAACCTGCTCATACGGGTCGGCCTCACTTATCCTCAAATCTCATCAAATCTCATCAAATCTTGTCAAAAGGCCGAGCACCTAAGAGTTAAATTCTTCAATTTCTGTATGGTATGCTCCCTACTTCTGTTGCAAGTTTGAATAAAGTAATCCTAAAGAAAGGCTAAGGTTTTACTGAAGATGTGCTATGTTGCCGGTAACCCTTTCACCGGTCAGGGTAACGCGGGCGCCCCTAGCTCTCGACTCGTGCGCTATACCTGGTCTAATATTGATGCAGATGCATGTCTCCCATTTGGGTTATGTCGAGGGTATGCTTGATAGAGTGCTCGATCTGCGGCTCTGCTGTAAGTTGAGTTCAACAAATTCAGGAAGCGAAGGCCAATGGCAGGCAGTGGCAATCGGAGAAAACCGTGTTCGCAGGCTCATTCACAATTCCAAATTTCGGGGTCTTTGCCTTTATTGTTTCAAGCGGGCAAAGGTTGGGTTTACTTCCCGTGTCGAGGGACGCAAGCATCGCAAGTGCCATTGATAGGGTAGGTAGGTGAGGTAGCTTTTCACTCAGCCTCTACTAGGTATCTGAAGTAAGTTCCTACCATGAATTAACCCTGAAAGAACGGTGAAGTTAACAAATGGATATCATAGTTAGCTAAAGCCTTCGTGGGCTAGGGCGGGATTCATTACCGCGTGCTTGGCGCTTGCTGGAGGTCTGGATAATTGCGATGTGCCTTTTTGCTTACGATGTGAGAAACAAGTGGATTTCACATCAATACAGTTGCTCTTCGTTTATTTTCCTTTTCTTCGTGTCTCGTTATGCAGTCGGGTACTGAAGATGCAGTTCGATTGGACCCAAGAGGCACCTGGGCTACCTCCCAATCATTCTCCGCCGTAAAGTCCCTTCGGGTCCAACTGCACCATCTCGTTTCCAAATGATCCGTTCTTATCGTCGCCAGTGGTGCTGGCGGGTGTGTCTGTGTGTGTGCGTAGGGTCTAAGGTGATCAGCCAGGGCGCCGAAGGGATCGTGAACCGTGAACTAGTACATTGACGCGTGGAAACGCCCGCTGAATCTGCCTTATCCAGTGATAAGTCTAGAACATGCTCTTTCATGTCCTTCCGACTATAGAGGTTGCTACAGCTTCAAGGTATGTCCGTCCCTGTAACCTGGCAACCAAGTACACCCCCTCCATCTCCTCCAGACTTCTCTTGTCCTAGGCGGTTTCAACATCTTTTTCCACAACATTTCATTATCTGCTCGATCTCTACAAGACCTTCGTCTTATAGCTCGCGTCGCGCATTATTTCGTCTCAATTTCATCTAGCAGCGGCGAGGGACAGGCCCTATCCGCTATAGCTGGGCATCCACCGCATATCGTCATGAGTGACGGGAACATCCCTGAGGCCTCTGGGCAGGCATTAGCGGAGATGGATGTATCCTCAGAGAAGGCTGAAGCGACAACAGCCGGAGTTCAGCTTGGTGATGCCAATGCTATTAGAGATAGCTCTGAGGCAACCACGGAGGCTCAAGCAAGCGGTATGGCTCCCGGCTCCTCGTAGATTGCTTCTGTACAGAACTGATCCTTGTTCAGATCATGTCCCCGATGTCTACGAGATCGTCCCAGATGGGGACCTGATCCTCTTGGTCGGGAGACGCCGAACTAAGATTCAGCTCACAAGGCATCTTCTCTGTAAGGCATCACCCGTCCTCTTGGACCTCCTCGCGGGCAGTAACATCATTGGGTCTGGAGCTCCCAGACAGGATACTCCCTACATTTTTGAGCTTCCTGACGACGACCCGGTTGCATTCCGAATTGCCTTCGATATTCTCTACGTTCCTAGCTTCACGACACACAGCCTTGTTCCAGAAGAGGTCCACGCAGTTATCGCTCTCGCTGCCAAGTACGAGATGACCGAGTCCTTTGTGTATGCGGCTGCATACTGGTTCCGACATTCAAGCCCGAACACTCTTGATTCTATGTACGGGCCTGGCGAATGTTGGCATCTAATGATGGCAGCGTATTGGATGCGATCGTCGACCGACTTCTTCGACTTCAGCGCCCGCCTGGTCGCTGAGACGTCCGACCCCCTCGTCCAATATGTTTCTAGGAAAGAACACACACTCCTCGAACTCAGAATCTGCTGTAAGAAAATCTCCATTCCAACCGACGCTTCGTGTCTGACGTGGCCCGACATCCAGTGGCGATCCATGAACGCAGGTGTGCCGTTGAACGTTCGCGATGGAACAATAGCCAAATTCATCTGGGCATCTATTTAAGTTATTTTTAAGTAGTAACAGACTGGTCCGTGACCCATTCTATATACAGGTTGCAGGATTGCTTGTATCCGGAGCAGCATCCCTTGTCGCTGTAGTTGCGAGTGAGATGTGGTGTTAGAAGGGCTCAGACGAAATATTCACCCAACTTGAGGGTTAATTGCTATGATAGTAGGGCATGCTTTGGGTATGCTTTGGGCCAAGATTGGAATAGAATGCCCAAATTGTTATATTTTTCTCCGTTCTCTTACCTAGAATCACGCAAACATTTTGAGTACTTGCCGGACCCTGTGGAACTCTCTCGACGGCGTACAAGAAATAGATGGTGGTGTCAAGTTGATGTAGTGGTTCAGAATCTATCCTGGCTTTTGGAGTGTTGCAACTACCCTGCCTACCTACAGGCCCCGGGCTCAAGTTACGACCTATGCACGACTTCATAGAGAATAATCACGGTACTGCTCCGCTGCTCAGTTCCTTGACATGTGTCGTTGCTGAGGCTACGGGGCACAGAAGAGTTTTCATGACGGCAAAGCCATCAGCATCAAAGTCTTGTACAAAATCTGCAAAAAAAACTTCCACCCTCGTCGTCAGCCACCCTGGTCCTGAAACCTCTCCTTCGTTCACCTTTCATGTCTTGAGTTTCCCCCCTCGGTTTCAGTTCCAGCGATAGGTTAAACTTAGAGACCTCTCTAGCAATGCATGGCCGAAATCATGCAATAACAACAGCCTTCGTCTCGATCATCTAACCTGACTCTAAGGCAAGTTCTTCAAGTGTCGCTCTGGGAACTTGCATCCATCTCGTTTTTTGGTGAAAGATTCGGTTGCGTGCAGGAAGCAGTCCAGGCAGAGTCCCACATGTTGGTTTTGATCGTTACGAGCGGCGCGTAGTTCCTCGACAGCCACTTGTACTTCGTCAGTTTATTATTGTCACCGACAGGGAAATAGACACATAGGGGCTCAACTTACTACCGAGGCGCATACCGAGATCTTGCTGAGGTAGCTCGGCTGCAAACTTCAAGAGACTGCCCCTGGTGTAGATCATCGCCTGGCTCACAGAAAAGAAATGACTGTCAAGTCTGAGCATATACGCTGCGACCAGAAGATTCCAGCACATCCCGGGTGATGGATCCTTGTCGAGAAGGAAGCGGATCCAATATAGCCCGGCAAACTTGAATCGCTCAGCCACGGCATACTTGTCGGCGAGTATGGCAATGTTTTTGACCTCTTCTGAAGGTAGCCCGTTGGTGCCAGCATCTGAACCGTAGAGAACTCGTAATGCTAGTCTCATAGCTCGTGGATTGTCGTCGCTGAGTATGATTTCGACAGGAGAATCATCCGCCTTGTTTCGAAGAGCCTCACCCTCTCTCATCGGAGCTTCAAGCATTGCCCGAAAGACTGGCGAAATAAACATAAGAAAGCGTGAAGATACTTGGATCTTTTCCCTGCCTGAGCCGACCACGAGAACCACATCACCGTTTCTACCCACTTGAGCGATGTCTGCTGGTTAGTGATTGGCTAGTTAGCAAGATGCTCTGCTGTGAATAGAGACAAGGTGCGTACAAGAGTTCTCGTTGCCGTTGCCTGCGGCAAGAGTCGATGGGGCGCTCATCTCGAAGGCTGATGCGCAGGGGCGCTTTGTTGTTGATGTGAAGAGGAAAGAGAGAAAGATGGAGGAGGAAAAGAATCTCACCCACTTGAGTCAGACCAAGTAGAAAGCCCAGATATCGAAGATCTTCCACGAGTTTCGGGGTGGAGTGTAGGGTCTGAAAGTGATTCACAGCTGCCCGCACCTGGCAGTGACACTTCCAGGTGGACTGCGTTTGTTCAAACAGCCTGGGCCTTATTATAGTCACAAATTTGAGTATAACAAACAAATAATTACAATTAAGCAACTACCAAGGTCAATAAAGCTCATTGAACAAACATCAAAAATTACTTGTACAAGTCAGCACCATCTGGCACTAACACGTATACGAAGGGATACTATCATCTTCACTATCCCCTATCCTCTTTCATCTCAACTCCCCTCTTTTCCTCCTGATATACGAACTTTATACTACCATTTCTCTTAAACGCGGTGCGAGCGCAAAGTCTGATAGCATCGTACTTATATAGGCGACGATGAGTGCAAACGGCGACGAGAATCCTTCCTTAGGCTCAGGTGAGGACCAGGCCTGTTCAGATTCCGCAGTAAAGTACTGATCTTCCCTCTTCAGACATCGAAGGCCCCGTCGATATCATTCCAGACGGAAACGTCATTCTTGTTGTGGGCCTAGAGAAACTTCGAGTTCGCATCTCTTCCCACCTTTTGTGCACGGCATCGCCCGTGTTTGACGCCATGCTCAACTCCAGCTTTGATGAAGGGACTCGATTACGCGAGAGTCAGGGTGAGCCGGTAGACATCAGACTACCCGCAGACAGCGGACGAGCTATGCTACATGCTCTCAAGACTCTATATGGCGCAGACCCAGAGATGTTACGACTCAGCCCAAGGGATATCCAGGAGTTGGCGTTTCTCGCAGACAAGTATGACATGGCCCCACGATTTGCTCTGGCGGGAGCGGCTTGGATGTCAGTTGGTCGGACCGGCGCCGAGCAGTATTGGCAGATGATGACGGCAGCTTACTGGCTTCGTCTTCATGATGGTTTCCATCGTATGAGCTGGCTCCTTGCCGCGCAGATGAACTTCGACGAGATCTTTAGATACGCCATCGAAACACCTAACGCAACTCTCGGCCTCCAGCTCGGCAGTAAGTCTTTCCTATACAACCAGAGCCAAGACATGAGACTAACTCCAACAATAGTGGCAATCCTACTCTTCTACCGGGCAGAATCTGAGCAGACGCCCCGTCCCGTAGGCGGGCTTTGTCTTCACTGCATCTCCAAGGCAACGGACAGCACGGGCAACCCTCTGGATATGGTTCCAAACTGCCCCTTTCTAAAGAACCACTATATCAGATAGGGAGGGGATGAAAGGATCATGTGCTAGTGCATTACGGCAATGGCTCTCTCTCAGCAGGAATGCGATATCGATTCCAGTTCTGATTAGGGAGGCAAGCCGCCTCATCGCCCCAACCGCACTCGTGCCCGGCACCCCCGTTGTCTGTTTCGGAACTTTCAAGTCCTCATCGCGGCTCATCTAGCCTAGCCGACCATACGTGCGCTGGGAATGATTGAAGGTGATCGTGGGAAATTAGAAAGCATGGAAAGATATCGTTGGTAGCTTAATTTCATCGGTTGCTTTAAGATCGAAGATCGTACACAATGTATACCTACTAAGAATCGTTTCTTCTCGCTACGATATAACGCGATAACCTGAACTCCCCTCCGTTGTCTCTTATGTGGCATTCATGTCCCTTCTTGTTCGGTATTCATCCCACACCTTACCACAGGTGCCGGCCTGAGTACCGGCACCCGGGCAGCTTCTCAACGAAGCTTGTTTGTGCCTGGGCAAAACAATCGAGGCACACACCCACCTCTTCATGCCTGTACGCGTTCGCAAGACGGATTTGCTCAATGGCCACTATTCACGTTTCATTAGTACCAACACTGGAAAGTAAATGTCTGCAAGAGGACTTACAAGCCAGTCGCAGCCCAAGGTTCTCATCCGGAAAGTCCAGGGCGTATTGGAGAAGCGGGACGTTGGTTCGGATGAAATATTGACTCATGATGTAGAATGGCTTGCTGAGGTCCAGCCAGTACGCAGCCGCCAGCAGGTCCCAGCCTGCCTGGCGGTCGGGCGGGTCCATGGTGGTAGGAGGCATCTCAAGCCAGAGCATTCCGATGGGCTTGAAACGCACGACCATGTCGTACTTATCCACAAACATGGCGACGTCTCGAATGGTTCGTGGGGAAATGTTCAGAGATCCGGGGTCAGTGCCGTACTGCGCCCGAAGGGCGTGAAGAACAGCGCGAGGTTCATCGGCCGGTAGCTTGATCTCTACTGGTTCGTCGCCAGTCCTCTCACGGAGAGCTTGACCTTCGCTCATGGTTGAGTTGAGCATCGCTTTAAAAACGGGGGAAATGTGCTTGAGGAAGCCGGATGCGACTTGGATCTTGATTTCATCATCCCCAACAACGAGGATGAGGTTGCCGTCCTCGACAACCTTCCAAGGCTGGACTTCGACTGCAGTGACGAGTCAGTCTCCATGAATATCTCTTTTTTCAACTGCTCCTGAGTACATACTTTCGTCTTTTCCGGCAGGGCCGGTAGCTTCATCGGCTGCAGTTGCCATGGCTTCGTGGGTTGGCTACTATAGTAAGGTAGTGGTTGGTGATGATGGTTGAGAGATGTTTTGCGAAGAAGCACAATGATGTGAAGAAGAAGTAAATAGCAGAAAGAAGAAAACATTTTGGGATGGAAGAAATGTGGCATTAGGGCAGCAGTGCCAGGTTACTGAATGCCGTGGCCCTGGTATGTCTGCCAGCTGCTGCCAGTGCCAGAAAGTTTTATAAAAATAATATTTATCTACGCTTCACTTCGTTACTAAGAGGACTTGATACAATACTCTTGCGGAGTCTGAATGATCTTTATATCTTGTACAATGGCTTGCGTCAGGTCTGTATTGTTCTTTCGTCGTCACAAGGTGTTGTTCGCAGCCCAAGCATGCGTGAACTCGAGGTTTGTCTATCACGTGGAACCAATCCGACACTGCTTGCTCTTTGCAAGTGATTTACATCTGTTTTGGTATAAGTAACATACTTGGTGACAACAAAAAGCTCCAGCCTGAGCAGGTTTCCTGTATCCAACAATCCTCTCAATGAAGGGGGGTCTTACGCCTGTGCTCTCAACTGGAACGTGCCTCGTCCAGTTTGGTTGAGTATACTAAAGCGAAGTTGCTACATGCATGAGCATCCCTCTCTTCTTGTATATTGTTGGGACCTTATGGCTTAGACAACAGACGCGTGGCTTGCTAAATACAACATGTTTTGGGTCAGGATTGACAAATTTGACTTAACAAAGCACGACCTCAAGGAAGTTGATACTGCCAAAACAATTCAAAACATATATCAGGCTACTTGCGTGTTTGTTCTTTTTTCGCATTTGGGTACAGTGTCAAAGCATCGATGGTCCTTGTTCACCTCAGTTCCGAGATACTTCTGTGGCCGTCACTCTGTGTCAGACTCCGCGATATCTCCCGCCAGGGTTCCCTCGGCCTCAGTATCTAAGATTTTGTAGGTCTTTTAGGTTTAAGCTTCACTAAATCTAGAACGAGTGTAATCCCATTCATGCGGAGTCTTCCCATGTCTGCACTTGTTAAGGCCTTCAGGGGGAGTACAACAAAAGCGGAAGTGCGGATACTATTCTTCCTCGTGGCTTGGACCATTTCTGAAAGAGCTAGAACTCACCTTTGTATAGCGAAAGTAATGATCTTGTTTGAGCTTGGTGGGGTGACTGATCACTCTCTTTTGCTACCCCGGGGCTAGAAAGGGGGTCGGTTTGCATCGCCGGCGGCTAGCTTGCATGCAGCAAGCTTGCAGCAAACGCCTTTTGGATTCCTTCAAATCTTTTAGCATCCCTTCCAATTCTGCATCTTTAATCTGATAGGTCGCTGGTCCCGTGATCAGTGAAACGCTTCTCGGGGCGTTGTCAATATGAATGGGATACTCCGGCACACCTTCCCAAGCGCTTTACACAAACCTCAGTTCGTTTTTACTTTTTGCTCTCATCAGAGGGAATCTCGCCAATCCCATGCTTGTTGGAATAGATAGAATCCAATCACTGCAATCAAAGTATAATGCATCCTCGTCTTGTCGCAGCTACAGTTAACTGAAACGAAGGCAAGAGTTTTTTTACCCGAAATCAGGAGAATATTACAAAAGATCAGCATAACACCGGACATATCTTTACTCTTCTTTCAATAGAGGCGCCGTTCCTCATCTTGAGCTTTCCCATCTAACTGCGAAATGACTGGCTTGGTTTCTGGGTAGCGGGATGCCCGCCACTGCTACGCAAGTGTTTGCATCCTGCGGCAAACAAACGAATCGAGCCTGCACCACACAAGCTCGCAAACGCGTTCCTAATTTCTGCCTACATCCGATCTCTCTTCTCTTCTTCGCACCTCCATATTTCTTCTTCGACACAACGGTTACAGGGCACCCACCATGCCTGAATCACCGCCGTCCAAGCGCCAAAAGGGCGATCAACAGGATCAGTCACCTTCTGCTCACGATTTCGAGAGTTTTGCAGCCAATGGAGATGTCACCTTCATCGTTCAAGAAGACTCGACCAGGGTCCGTGTTCATTCGACCATCCTGAAAACCGCTTCGCCTGTCTTCGCTACTATGCTCGGCCCCAACTTCAAAGAGGGACAAGCCCTCGCGAAAGCAGACGGCACACCGGTGGAGATTGCGTTACCAGAGGACGATGCTGAGGCTTTCGGTTGGATTTGTCGGGTTCTTCATTGCCAGGCCGACACGAAATTCTGGAAACCTGGGCCTGAAATGCTTTTGAAGGTCTGGGTCATCGCCGAAAAGTACGACATGATGAAGGCCATTCAGCTCTCAGTCTCCTTTTGGGTCAACGAGCAACTCGAGTCCAAGACGACTGATTCAGAATTGTGGTGCATGGCTCTATCTTGTTACCAAGCCCGAGACTCGGACTCCTTCCGACCTGTTACCCGTCAGCTTCTTCTGTCTTTCAAGGGGCCGTACATTCTCCTCGCCTCCCGCTCGGAAGACAACACTAAAGAACTTACTTCAGTTCACGTTATGTACAAACTAGCAGGTATGATTCTGTGTGCCTCTTTTCTAGCTAGAAAGAGCCGTGCTAATTTGAACCTCTGCAGCAACGCTACAAGCAGCACGAAACGACATCCTTGGTGACTTTGCTAAATTTCTTTACATCAATCTACCCGCCACCCTTCGTCAATATGACTGTTTGGAGACACGAACCTATAGACTAGTGAAAGAGTTTCTCTTTCACATGTCGAGTGAGTATGATAAGATCTATGGACTGGAGCGTTTTATGGATATTGACGGAAGCCTAAACCACTTCCTCGTTTCTGTGTCATATCTTAGTAGTTGGCTCGTAACTGTATGTAGATGCTACCATTGCGAGGGTGGTATAATAGAGGGCCAAGAGCAGATCTCGGACAAGCTCAAGCAGGAGATCCAAGGACTTTGTTCGGCTTGTTTCGATGCTGGAGAGAATGATGTATGCACCGAGCATTAAGCACAAGAAGACATCACCGAAGATCAGACGGAAGTCGGAACATCCGTCGATGAGTTTTAGATATACAACGGTGTCTAAGCTACTTCAGTCCCAGCCTAGATTGTAGCAACAGATCACCAACTTAACCACACTCTCATCCTGCTGTCAAGTACACTCGTACATAACCTGGGTATAAGACATATAATTCTTTGTTAACTAGAGCGATATGGGAAAGATTGCGATCAACTTGGTGATAGCACTGTAATTCTATGTTATAGTCTGTCCTGGAACCGTAAAGGTTATGAGCAGATAGCACCAATTCCTCGATAATTCTAGGATGATGCTATAGTGATTCCTGCCAGTGGCATCTAGACTTTGATCCTCTTGCCGACAAACGCAAGTTACCTACCTAGGTAGGTAGTGATGAGTGACCTTCTCAGTCCTTCGACCGGGTGTGTGGATTTTAATGCAAACCACAACCAGCCAGCCTCTTCTGTTTGACTGCAAGTTACCGCGACATATGAGCAAATAACCACACTACAAGAAGTCCTCTTTATGAAACTGCATACAACTCAATATACTATCACAAACTAAGACCTAAATCCTTGGCTTTTCGGCTAGGGGCGTAGATACCCTACTGTATATTAGTCGTTGTATTTATTTGCTCTTTTCCCTCCCATCGAACTTTTCCTTTCTTCTCAAATCATACCTTCTGAAGAATCACTTTCTCAACCAGAAATGGCCACACAACCTGTCATTCTTGTCGCAAACATGGCCGATAGTCCTCCTCGCAAGCGCCAGCGGCGAGACTCTTCGTCTGCAACAAGCGCAACATCAGAGGAGGAACAAGAACAAGACGTCTTCGAGGAGGTTTCTCCAGATGGCGATGTCATTTTTATCTTTGATGACGGCACCAAAAGAATCCAAGTGCATTCCTTCATCCTGAAAAATGCATCGCCCATCTCTTCCGCCATGCTGGGAGGCAACTTCAAGGAAGGCCATATGCTCAAGCAGGCCGAGGGCAAGCAGCCGATCAAGATCCCTTTACCCGACGACGATTTCGATGCCTTCAGGATCATATGCTTCGCCCTTCAGGACCAAAGCCACACCAGGAAGCATTCCCCGAGCTATGTTACCCTCATCGATATTTTCGTGGCTGTTGACAAGTACAATCTTTTCAATGCCATCTCACTCTCATTTGAGTTTTGGCTCACGAACCACAACTACAAAGGCAATGATATGGTTGTCCTCTGGCAACTCATGCTCATGTCCCATCCGATGAAAGCCGATAAACCCTTTCGGGCTCTCAGTAGGCTTATCGTCCTTGGGAGTCGTCATTCGTACTCAAGGTCGGCTTCCAACTGCCAAGGCAGGGTTGCATCTTTGGTTCCAGAGAGTGTAATTTATAAGCTCGCAGGTAAGTCTCACATCGGCATGCCCATCCTTCGTTGCATCAGTTTGCGGAGATCATATCATGTAGCTTCATTTGAAGGAATTTGAAGAGTCATCCTGCAGAAAATCATCCTGATCATCAACCACGACATGTATAGCGCTTTCCACAAGGCATCAGCGATGAAAACATTTCCCTGTGTTTTCTGCACTACTACCGACATCTTAGAGGAGTCTTTATGCAGGACGGTGATAACATCAAACAGAGCCTCAACACGGTCGGCAACGGCTCCTCATTAGACTGCCTAATGCGGCAGATCGAAGAGCTCAAGATTGTCTGAAGGGAAAACGATTCCATAACGGTTGCTGCTCGACATTCGGACGGTGAGGCTTGTGCTTGGGATCTACTTATGAGGCTAGATGAGATGAGAGACGGCTTCCAGGGGTGTTGCATTTCTTGTATTGGCCAGAACAAGATCGAGTTTTCTTGTCCAGGACATGATGCCGAAGCGTCTTAAGTCGACTCATAGCATCAGTGAGACTGCCTTTTCTCATCCAATTCAACGAGTTCTTTGCCTAAGGTGTGCGAATACGGATAGAATATTATCCTAACCTGGAAGCAAGTCCTGAATATCTTATTCAATTTCGATGTTAGCTTAGATTAGGTACAAAAACAAGGACCAAATATTATCCCAAACTTCGGATCAGTTCTTGAAATCACCTTTAATTCTCATATTAGCCTAGATTAAATCCATCTTTGGTGTAATGATACATGACATATATGTCTAAAGATTTTCCGGGACCACCCAGGTGGTTAGAGCTTCAGTGCACCCGACGATAAAGAGTTGCCCCACTTAAACATGTACCAACCCACCTCAGCTTTCGGCTTCACAATGCAAACCAGCGCTCATATCACTTCACAATGAGAACCCGAAAATCCAATCGCGGCAAGCGGTACACAGTTGAGAAGTACGACTTCGAAGGTAGTTCCGACGAAGAAAATCTCAGACGTGCCGCCAGGAACGCAGAAGCAGATGAAAACTTCGACGAGACGGCCGCTGCTGAAGAGAGCGCCGAAGAGGAAGAGCTCGCTCTCGACCAGGAGCAGGATCAGGAGGAAAATGAGGATCCCGAGTCTGAAGGCCCCGTAAGCGAGCCAGACGGCGTCCCAGACAGATTTGCGCGCCAACGGGTAAAGCCTATCCGGCCTTTCAACGTACGTGCCGCGGGTCTGACAGGATATCTCGACCTTGAGCCTGTAGCCGATGGGCGCATTGTGAGATCATACTGGGGACCATACGATCGCGGTTTCAAGGGCAAGCAACTCGTTGAGGCGTGGTATGGACGACACGAGGATGGTGTCAAGTTGGTGCAGGGCATGCTAAATCGTTGGATGGACTGGACAGTGCTACCTCCAAAAAGCCAGGGCGACGAGGGACAGAAGGACAGGGCCGTGTGGTCACCCAACTTTTTCGAAAGGGAAGCATATAGCGCTGAGCACTGGTACGAGCGCGTCAGAGAAAGCCTGCCCGAATCCAACGCGCGGATACGATTGTCGGTAGAGGAAGCGCAGCTGTACCGTTACCAGAGAGAACCGATGCCAGTGTTACTTGGGCCGCCCACGTCGCAGCAAGAGGTCAAATTCGAGCCTGGGGATGCATACGCGCTCTCACAAGATGGCCTTCCCGTTTCGGGGAGTGACAGCACGCCCGTGGGATGGATGTTCGACGCAGGCGGCATCATCACGGGAATGGACTGGGCACCTCTACACAGCGCCAACGCGCCGCAACTTCTTGCCTTGTGCGTTATTCCACACTCTGACCAAGAGCTTTATGATTATGAGCAAGAGTCAATGAAGCCCGACTTTCAGAAGCATGGCGTAGTCCAACTTTGGGAGTTTGTCGGCGAGAGGCAAGAAGATGGCTTTGCGCGACCTTCATCGCAACCACCAACCCTGCGCAAGACGATATGCCTCGAATACGGGAGAGCGTGGAGGGTCAAGTGGAGTCCAGCATGTGGTTTTCTGGCGATCCTCTGTGACGATGGGAACGTTTATGTGATTGAGGCTGGTGACGATGGAGAAGGGGGCTACGGTAAGTTTGACATGATATCAATATGAAACCATGCTAACAGTCATTCAGAAAAGGTTCAGACACCAGTAGCTGTATTCGGCTTCCCGGATGAAGACGTCAAGGCATCAGCCCTCACGTGGATCAACTTCAACCGGCTAGTGGTAGGCTACTCTGACGGTTCTATTGCCATCTGGTCTCTCCGACCCCATCGCCTCCTCTCCCGACATCCTATCCACCACAACATCGTTGTCGATCTCGTCTCGGGCTACCCAGCCATGCCCTATCTCATCGCTTCTACTCCGGTCGGCGGAACTGTCAAGTTACTCGATCTCCGTGCTCCAAGCTTCGAGTCAACTGAAGTCCAGAATCTTACAGTCGGAACGCAGCCGAACTTGCTTGGGTACAGCGATCACCTGCTAGGCTTCTATTCCATGTATCCATCCGCAGGTGTGCTTAACACACATGTTGGCTTCATGCATCATTCGCAGTTCCCCGTTGCGCGTCGTGTCTTCACAGGAGAAAGCTTTCCTTCATGTCTTGCCGTGGGACGGACGCACCCATACCTCCTTGTCGGTTCTCTGGACGGCTCTCTCTGGGCGATTAACCCTCAGGTCGAACTTTTTACCACCAGACGTGAGCCTACAGACCGCATCCGGGTCTTCCATCACGAACACCGCCCTGCAAAACTCTTCCCGGCTGGCTCGCCTGCGGCAGCGCGGGGAGTGTCGAGAATAGTAACAGGCTTCATTTTGGAGCGAAGCCTGACCAAGCATTCAGCCCACAAACCTCCTGTCAAGAAAGGGAAGAAGCCAAAAAAGAAAGAAGGCGATACAGCCGTCGGCGATGACGAAGAAGAGGGAGGCGCGATTATGGATCCTACTCGAGCCATCATTTACGAGCCGTTAACGAGAGTGACAGTAGCCGAGTGGAATCCCAATGAAGAGTACGGCTGCTGGGCCGCAGTAGCAATGGGTTCAGGCTTGGTGAGGGTCATGGATCTCGGCTTAACGGAACCAGACGAGTAAGCTGGTTAATCCATGAGACACTGAGATCCCATGATGGTGTGGTGATAGTCGAATGCCTTGGCCATGCCGTAAAAGTGAGTGACGGCTGCGAGGATGACAAAGACGTGGAAGATTTGATGCGAGCTTCCCCAGATGTCAAACGTGCCGGGCGCGCTTCTCTCGGGCCAGCGAGCCTGTACAGAGTTAGCAACTGGACTTGAAATAGCAGGGTAAACATGCCGCATAGAGGACTGCACCAAAGATGTACATAGCGCCGTGGAGGACAACCCAGCTGAGACTCATCCGATCTTCGAGGCCCTGAAGACCGTAGATGAAAGTGCCATGGATGACAGGAACAACACCAGAGGTACCGAGGCCGATGAACATCATTGTACGATACGGACGCCATTTGGGAGTACGGAAGCGCTCAACCCATGAAACAAGTGCGCAGCCAACACCGAGGATACAAATCTAGGTTAATTAGCGAGGTGTCTTGATATTAGTCCTTAATAATCACTTACCACCCAGAGATATAAAGCCATCAGGTTTGGTAGACAGAAGAAGCCGTAATACAGCGCGGGCACATAGCTGCCAACGATTAAAGCCACGATACCTGTGTAATCCAGCTTGTTTCCCCATTTCGCGACTGTGTCGCTGTGATTCGATAAGGTATGGAACGTAGCACTCATTCCCAGACACAGCACTGCGCCTCCAAAGAAGCATGCAAAGACGACGACATCAGCGCTACTTGCGCTCGCATACCGAGGTCGGACAATTCGGTCAACGTAGGCTGCGCTGGCAAGAAAGACAATGGCGCCGAGGAGGTGAGTCCAGATGTTGACTGATTCATTGTGGAGATAGAAGAGGGAGCGGAAAGAATGCGCGTAGGAGCCTTGAGACTGACGATAGCCAGAGAGGATGAAGGCGTTGTCGCGACGCCAGGCAGGAAGATCGTCCCAAAGAAGGAGAAGAGAATGTTCAACTTTTGATTCGATGTTTCTAGCGGCATCGATAAGGTTTTCTGTGGCTGATGGCCGGCGGTTGCGGACGCCGTAGGGCTGAGATTCGGACATGATTGAGTGAGGCTATTCAAGCTTTGAACTATTGCGACCAGAATTATTGGCTTTGCATCTGGACGTTGTCAACAGCCAACTTTTTTATTTCTTCGAGCCACGGCCTTCTACTTATATATGACTCGAGTTCCACTTCTCCGGAGCTGTTTATTGTTGTGTTGTTGGCCAGGGTGGTTTTGTTGGGACGAGCACATGAAAAGACACGCAACGTGCTCCCGAGGCTAATATAGTGGTATGGAAGAAAGCCTCTAGAAACTTGGTAGAAGGCCCACTATAGCTGAGGAACCTGTTTTACGTTTCAGTTATGATGGCTTTCTTTAATGGAGATGGAAGTTGTTTAGGAGGAGTTGGCTCATGTGGAATCGACAAGCGAGTCGCTAATACAGTGGAGAGATTACTATCAAAACAGCGTCCTGTACTACAGATACAGTCATCAACTACCTTACGGCAAAGTCTACATTCACGTATTATGATATACACTGCAGGTCAGCATTTGGGTCAGCATAGAATTCATTTCTCGTTAGCCATCGCGCAGATATATCGTATCATCAGTGAGCGCCAATGTCTAAAACGCTAAAAACACGCAGGCTGGGCTAATGCGCTCACGCCATCCGAAGCCTTCATAACCCTCGCAGGCCAGGTTGGGCTTTGCTCCTTCGTCGCCAAAGAAGTGAGACGGTTATTTCTTTCCGCTCTTCTTGATGCCCTGGCCACCGGTGTTGAGGGGACCCTTGCCGCCGGCCTTGGAAGCCAGCTCCTTGCGTGCCTTCTCGTCTGTACCGCAAAGATGTTGTTAGCAAACTGTTTCTTATCTTATCGTGTAGTCGTGAAGTTGATGGTGTGCGTACCGGCGCGCTTCTTCTCGAGGAAGGCCTTGTCATCGTCGTCGAGGTCCTTCTGGGCCTTCTTGGCCTGCTTCAAGGGCTTGACCTTGCCGCCTGTGGTTTGGAGGGGTTAGTTCTTTCGTCCTTTGAAGAGTTTGTCGGAGGAAATAACGAACCTTCTCGGTTTGCGCCACCCATTTTGATGTGTATGATGTGAAATAAAGGACTTGAGGTGTGTAGAGAAAAGGAGATGGAGTTGCGGTTGTAGAAACAAAGATTGTCACGAGAGAAAAGTTGTCTCCCGCTTATTCGCTTTGGTCCAGGCCTTTCGTCTCGTTGGCGCAGCCCGCCCAGCGGTGAGTCCACTTTTGACCGCGGGGATAAACACGATAAGACGATAAGGGTCTTCCGGGGCTTACCTAAGCCGGGAACTAATCGGAGTGTCCTCCACTTTTTGTGGTCTCCAACATTCAGATCAGAGACTCGAATGCATGTTACGTCAAAAGTCTGGAGATATCACAACCTTTGATCTCACAGCACACGACCTGTTTATGCTTTACAGCATCTTATATTCGATCAAACTTCTTCAATCCGCGCACAACTTTCTTTTTCATCTGGACTCCGCTCCAGTTTACCCTCTTCTGCTTCATCACCACCCTGACCAACCTCTCCCATCGGCATTGAGCCTTTACGAGTCACTACTGATCCGGTTGGGCTCTTCTCCATTGCACTCTACTCTTCCCAGATCCCAGTGCTGACACTTTTTCTGCTTCTCTCTACTTGAAGGCCTGAAGGATCCAACAAGCACCGTCGTCAGTATGGCGTCGAGTTCGGATGAAGGCGAGATCATCGAGAATGGCGCTGAAGATTTGAAGGCAACTTCACTGCAGCACACTGGAGGAAGCAGTGTTGACCGTCAAGACAGACAAAAAAGTAGACTTTCGACTCCGGACCACGACACGGCTTCTAGATACAGCAACAACTCACGACGAAGTATTTCGCCCCGTGGCTACAAGCGATCACACGATGAAAGAGACAGAGACAGAGATTCTTACGGCTCCCGATCCCGCGATCAAGACTCCAGAAGCTTTCGCCACAACTACGAGGATTCTCGACGCGACGACACCCGGAAGCCTCGTGGCCCTTACGATGACCTAGATCGACCTGCATCGCGCGCATCCAACTTCAGCTACGGTGGCCGCGATCGGAGCCGCGATCGAGAATACTACCGCGACGGTGACCGAGATCGGTATTCCAACAAGCGACCTCGAAACAGAAGTCGCTCTCCCCAAAGATCACGACGCACGGATAGGGGCAGGTTTGATCGCTTTGTGAAAGAAGGCCATTATGATCGCCGCGACGATCCGCCAAGGGGGCTTAAGTACGACGATAGCTCGCGGGATGACGGTTCAAAGTCCAAGAGGACGACTGTAGGAGAGGCTTCACGCGCCCAGGGACATGATGCTAAACCTAATCAAGGCTTTACCAATGGACATGGCCCTTCTAAGACTTCTCAGCAGTATGTTCAATTGCGCCCCTGATTATTGAATACAGTACTAACGTGAAAGCAGACGACCAGGTGCTCAGAAAGAACCCGAACGGAAACCAGAGCCTGAGCCTGAACCCGATTACGAGGAGCCTGAGCCTATTGACGAAGAAGCTGAGATCGAGCGACGCCGCAAGCGACGTGAGGAGATTCTGGCCAAGTCCAGTTCTGCGACTCCTCTACTACTTCATGCCGTAGGTGCTGCTGCAAGCAAAGTTCATGCTGCGTCTCCTGCATCGACTGCACCTGATACGCCCATGAGAACGCAATCGGAGATTGCAAGCCCTCGTACCCCTCGATCAGGTATGTCAGTATCTTGTAGTGGGAGGATTTTATTGACCATGCCCACAGATATCGCATCGCCTCGTTCACCCGGATCTCATGTTGAAATGTCGCCAGGAGGAATCAATCTTCTTGATGACAAGCAACTGATGAACACTCATGGGAAGGTTCAGACAGATGATGAGGATGGTCCCTCGGCAGCTGACTACGACCCTACGGGCGACATGAAGGAGGACGAACTACGAGACGAACTCCGACATGGACACGTCGTACTTCATGGTGAGCAGCATCCCATTGCAACGGAACAACAGCCACAGGAAGAAGTTCAAGAGAAGCCTGCCGTGCAAACTGGCGGTGACGACGAGGACGATGACTTTGATATGTTCGCCGAAGACTTTGACGAGGAGAAGTATGCGACCAAGCCTGTTGAGCCCGTTGCACCTATCGAAGGTGACGGTAAAGCTCCTGATGTTCCAGCCATTAAGGGAGGTATTCTCGAAGGCGACGATAAGGATGGTTACTACAAGATTCGTATTGGTGAAGTCCTGAACGGCCGGTATCAGATTCAATCAGCACTCGGACGTGGTATGTTCTCTGGCGTGGCCCGCGCTGTCGACATAACCACGAAGCAGGTCGTTGCTATCAAGATGATGCGAAACAACGACGCCCTCCGAAAAGGAGGATACACCGAGATCGCGATCTTAGAGAAGCTTAACGAGGCTGACCCCGAGGGTCGCAAGCATATCATCAAGTTTGAGCACTCATTCGACTACAAGGGCCATCTGTGCATGGTGTTTGAGAACTTGAGTATGAACCTGCGAGAAGTGTTGCGCAAGTTTGGTAACAATGTGGGCATCAACTTGGGAGCGACGCGAGCATACGCATACCAAATTTTTGTAGCTCTGGCGCACATGCGAAAGTGCAGCATCATTCATGCTGATCTCAAGCCCGACAATATCTTGGTATGCAGCCCCTTAACGACACTTACAAGACGAGTGCTAACTTTAGTAGGTAAATGAGAGTCGGAACGTACTCAAGATCTGTGATTTAGGTACGGCAATTGACAAGACCGATGCGGCGACAGCGCATATGGACATTACACCATACCTCGTCAGTCGGTTCTATCGAGCACCAGAGATTATTTTGGGAATTCCTTACGACTACGCCGTCGACATGTGGTCCATCGGCTGCACCCTTTATGAGATGTACACGGGCAAGATCCTCTTCGCTGGCGACAGCAACAATCAGATGCTAAAGGCCATTATGGAGATCAGAGGAAGATTTACACCGAAGTTGTTCAAACGGGGTCAACTGTCGGCCGCTCATTTCGATGACAAGGGACAGTTCGTCAGCATTGAACGAGACAAGGTTCTCGGCAAGGTATGTTTGATTCCATTCACTCCCTCCACGTTGTTGTTATTGTTATTGTTTTGCCATTCCCATCTCCTTGCATTTGCCTCCAAGCGCCAGACGGCCACGCTTTCAGCGGCCGTCTACCCACGCCATGTCTATACTATTTTTGCCATCATGGTTGGGGGCTGCTCATCATGGGGCTCTGCGAGCGTAAGCGCCTGGCTCCCTTGCAGGCGGAAGCGCTCGGGATATGTGGGGAAACTTCACGATGAGCCAACATCGCCCACACAACGGTCGATAGATCAAAGCATTGGAACTGTTGGATCTAAGACTCCCTTGCGGGGTTCTTAGACAGGCAGGGATGGACGGATGTGCTGAGATGAGATGAGTTGACAGGCCGCCTCACGATCCTTTTGAGGTTGACGATCTGGCCGCATGTCACGGCCAGGCTTTTGTCTCGGTAGATCGGACTCCCTCTCAGCATCAGCCACGATGACCTACATATCCCTTGCATGCAAGTCCAACGGCTGCTAAAGTTTGGCCAAGCGCCAGCCCTTGTTAACACCCGCCTTCACATGGATTCCAATCATATCCCATTTTAGAACTTTTGGCTAGGAATGAGTAACTAACAAACTTCGCTTACAGACTGCTGTCCGAACTATGGCTATGGTGAAGCCAACTCGGGATCTACGGACCAGACTCATGGCTGCGTCGGGAGGGATGAGCGATGCGGAAACGAGGGATCTGAACCACTTCATTGACCTTCTTGAGCATTGTCTTACACTCAACCCAGACAAGAGGATCAAGCCGGCTGATGCACTGCGCCATCCCTTCTTTACCTCGCGGGCGGGGCATGTACGTCGATGAATGGGGTGTTTTGTATCAGAATCATGAAATCATGACGCTGTTTAGAGACAAAAATATGGTGGATCGAGACAATAGACATGGCTAAGCTAGACAAAAGAAGGGAGGATTTCGGCTGGTTCAAACCTGTGGTGGTTTGATCGGTGTCTCTGAACGTGTCACCGCCGTTTTTGTGCCATGCCTTGCTATGTCTCACCTTGTCTATTGTGTCTCGCTTTGGGCCGAGTGTAGGGAGGTCTAGACTTTGAGAAGCAGGCTAGAAGCTGTAGGAGTTCTGGAGTCTTGTTTAGACGTGGGTTCAAAACAAATGTCAACGTCTTGTCATAATCTAGTAACAAGGGACACATTGCTTTAGTTGAATTGTTTGACCAAGGATCGGCGATTGCGAAATCGTGTCTTGGAACGAATGCGAGATAATGCTTCACATGTAAGGGCTAAGTCCGAGTCACAAAAGCGCCCGGCTCGTACGGAGGAATCCGCCTGGCCAGGCTGGTATTAGGAATCTCAGCTGTTGAGGCTTCAGGCACGCACGGAGTGGCGAGGCAGATGTGGGATTGCCGCGTGAGCATGCGCGTACAGGCGTATGTAAGTCAGACAAGGCGGATGACTGGCAGCCTACGCCAACAAATCCACTGTATTCCAGGCTGCCAGTAAAGAACTTTGGTCGGCGATGCCTGGCATCTTGGACCACTTTATGCTGGTTTGACAGCCTGGTGGCGGGTGCCTGTTGGTCTGTCTGATTACCTTTCATCTTGGCGGTTGGTGATACAAGGTGACATGTTTGCTGGTCTCGGAGCGGATACGGCAGCATTGTGCTGTGATTTGTGTAAGTCGCTTGCTTGGAAAGCAGAGCGGTTGGTCAGGAAAGTCGTGATATGGGGTTGGACATGGGGACCTTGAGATGGTATTACTCTAGGGAGTCCTTGTGTTGGGCGTATTGACGTCAATGAGGTTGGTATTGGGATAGGTAGCACAAGTACTGATTGACAATGTTGGCGCGTAAATGAGGATAGACAAGGCGAGCAATTTGCAAGATCTCGCCGTTCATAAGCGGATTTGTCGTGACGTTGATGGGCGATGATTGTCTTTGTCGTGTAACAAAGGCCAAGGCGCGAGGCTTTGGATGATCAATCCCTTCAATCTAAACAAACTTCACATTTGACGTCGCTGGCCTATCTTTCAGCGATCTTAGCATCGATTCAGCCCGACAATGCAGTCCTTGCTGGCTGATGATCTGCCTTGAAAGTGAACTGACCGCATTTGCTTGGATGATATACCGTCTGGTATCGTTCAGGATAAGTATTATGGAGCGTCACGCTCATACACATCTGTAACAAATCCTGCAACGGAAATTGCGCGATCAACGGCACGGCCAAAACGCTTCAGTCAGGGATCCCCAGTGCTCCGCTTCAATCTTCTGTCCCTTTCCCTTCCTCAGCCTCACTTGTTGGGGCCCGGGCAGGATCCTCTTTGGGCGGAGTCAACGGTGAGGATTGAAAAGAACGGCGTCGCTCTTTGACAGGGGGCGGGAAGTGAACTGGGTCCTCCCCCAAACGGTGACGGTGAGGCAGCGCAGGGCAAGACATGATGACGGGCTGTGGCGAATTCGATGGAAAGGGAGGACGCTGTGTCGTCATGATCGGCGTGAGGGAGCTTCTTGTTTCGCTGATCTCGAAGTTGAAGGGGACCTTCTTTGAATCTTTGCGTGATGCTGAATGTCCATGTGCACCTGTCTTGGATTGGTGGTTTGGTCTTGTCTCAGAGGCTGTCGCCCTACCTGTTTCGTCAAAGATCGATAGTTTCTTTGGTCGGATGCTCATCATGACACTGGTGGAAGATTGTCGAGATCTTCTGGTGTCATTGCTGCGACGCGACGGATGATCCGGTCAATGCGGCGACCTTGATGTTTCGTATGAATACCGAGAATTGTTTGACGCTGAGAGTATGCCTGTGGGACGTGATAGTCCGACTATACAGCACCTGATGTACAGGCAACAGTTAGCAAGGCTTCAATGCCTTCAAGAGCGTGTTTCCAAACAATTCAAACTGAATACAGGGTAGCCGTGTGCTCCGTGTCCTACCCCGGGCCCGCTCCGTGACGGCATCTCGATTCTCCACATGACACGGATGACCGATCAGGAGAGTACCGAATCTGTGCCGTCCTTGTGCCCGGACAAGAGTTTCCTCCTACGGCCCCTCCCATGGCGCGATACGATAACGATACAGTATCGAGATCAAGATCCTGGGGGCTTGAAGTCCGTGGGTTGACGTGCAAGCGAGAGTCAAAGTGACGTTTGGTCTGGATCGTCCCACCAAGTTCCTCCAACCAACTCAATTGGGCGAGCTCGATCTTCATCGGTCCAAGTCGTCAATGCAAATCATGCATGGCTTTACGCAATGGTTCCCAGTCACAGTCAAGAGGGAAGCCCTCCCCAAGCGCCGCGGATGTCATCCCGCGAGTTCAACACCACCAATCGTTCTAGTTCTCCCGCCCTACCAACCTGCAAAGACCTCGTTATGGCTAGTCAAGCCAAGGAACTGCGCCGTTGAGGTCTCGAACTCATCGCAAATTAGACTTTGGACCACGGCGACAACGTTGTTGGTTTTTCGCGTAAATGGAACCATGTGCCACGGCTTGATCGGTCTTGGTGAAAAGTGGCAAAACGCCAAATGAGATTGATAGCGACTAAGCGAGATCTGCGAGGGCATCGAAGGCTTGTCCGTCCGTGGCTCCATTTGTCCCCGTGACGGCGTCTCAAATGCGTGTGCGTCGCATTGTCCTCCCCTTGCGTCCATCCCGCTACGTAAGCAGCCCCTGCAGACATCCAGCGTTTGGCGGTGTATCTACGGACGGGAGGCTCAATGTCAGCCCATCTCGAAACGTGCTGGCGGACTTGGCCTAGCGACACTCGTTTGTTTGACGTTGAAGACGGTTGTGCGAATAGTATCTCATGATGGCGTCTATGAGACGTAGAGGTGCAAGGAGATAGGCAGCTGTCCTGAGATATCGTATTGATTGAATTTGATATTGCATGTGATTAGGATAGAGACGGTGAGCCCAGCTGTAAAAGCTACTGATGCATCGATCTTCAAATCGTTATCAGTCCAGCGACAAGTTCATGCTCGTCAATCATAGGCTATCTTTCCTACGGGTCTATAACCGAAACGCAGGCATCGCTGAATCGGGCTAGAAACACTATAATCGTTGAGAGTTATCTTTCAAACCAAGTGCCATGCTGCGAAGTTGATACCGCCAGTTAGCTCGGCCTCTTTCTTCAAACCTGGCAATAGTCACAGAAACCACAGCCATGGTTCCGGGGAAGTGGTCCTGGCGGGAATTGATGGTGTGCACTGAGCTGCTCGTCAATAAGTGCATGCCTTCTGGTTTCTCTCTACATCTCCCGATCCAATACTGAGGCTTGGGTCTTGTGCCGTGCAGACGGCTGTTGCAGCTGTACGGCACACTACTAGCTGACGTCTTAACAGACGCACAGTCATGACTCAAGAGCCATCGTGGTTGCGCACAGCTCTCGAAGTGAGTGCATGGACGGCAGTGTCGAGGATATATCCCTATTGGATCGATATGCTCTTGGTGAACCTTTTCCTCGAGCTTGCGCCTGCGCCGTTTCCTGGAACAGTCAGAGGATTATCCCGATTTGCTACTCTTATTCGCAGCCAACGGCAGTCTGTCGATGCTACCAAGTTAAGTCCCAATTCGAAATGGATCGGCTATGCATAAGGGCAGCTGGTATCGAGCCAGGATCAACCGCTTGTGCACTGCCGAAAGGTGAGAAGCGATGGTTAAGTTACAGCGAGCAGGTTTCGGTCAGCAGGGCCTGCTTGGACAATCAGCCCACGCATGAACTAGATTCGCAGCGATATAGACTTGTCGTTGACTATGTGCAATAGCGCATGGGCCGGTAATAGCTATGGCCATCGGCCAACACAACATAACACGTTGTAAACATGAACATGGAGCTCGACCCTCCTGAAGCAATGTTTGAGGCAAGCGCCATGCCTCAGCTACAGTAGATAGTGTATGATCGACGCCCCAGACCAGAAATTGGAGATTAGAACGGTTCTTTCAAGGGCCACATTGGCATCAGAGGAATCAGTGCTCGCTGGCGAGAGATGGGTCGATTCTAGGGGGATCCCTGCGAAAGCATGGGACCAGCGGGGGTTTCAATTTGCATGGCATCCAGGGGGTCAAGGCTCCAAGACCAAGCAAAGGCATGCATCTGGAGGGATTAAACAGCGGCCTCACTCTGTGTCAAGTGGATCGTCGGTATTCTACGATGACTTCTTGTTGGTCAGTCGTTCCTGCAGAGGGAGCGTAGAGAATGAGCACAGGGCAACAACGGGGAATAAACAAGACCGAATTGATTGGAGATCTCCATGCTAGCCCTTGAATGGTTTAGAGCAACCCGTGATTTGGGACTCGCTCATGCAGTGCCCGGGCATCTTTGATAGTCAATCGGTAATCACGGTCGCTCTTGAATGCCAGACCGCTTCTCTTGTTCTTGTCTTGAAGGCCCGTTCACCATCGAGACCCGTCTTGACAACTGTTAACTTTGAGACACTGTCTCGAACCCCCATTCTCCAGAGGGACCACTGAACAGCATTCAAAGCGGGACGTTGGTCGCTCAATGAGTGGAATACCAGGGACCCTTGGTGGAATTTGGTTGCTTGATGGACATGTCCACATGGAATAGGGTAGTCGAGAGACATTTCGAGATCAAAGGGCAACGATTGCTTCACCTGATCTTCCATCAAGAATTCGGCTACGCATAAGAAACAAGTCGAAGGGAGTTAATATCACGCGACAGCTTTGGTGGCTGGAACAAAGAGTGATGTTGAAAATAAACAGTCAATATCTCACCGTGAGAGAGACATGCAGCAATCAACAGACAAGGTGCAACAACGTCGACGCTCAGATCCGATGCTCGAGGCACTGTACGATACCCGTACGCATCCGATGACAGGAACTAGGCCGACACATCACCTAATTACTTTACCTGCCTGTTCACACCGTCGACTTCCCCAGGCATATACAACGGGCGATATTATCACAGAGAACGACAACGGGCACATTCCCTTGACCTTCCAAAGCTTCTGATTGGACGCCTCCTCTGCAACCCGTTTCTGAATGTCAGCCTCACTGTCCCCGCCGAGCCTGTCATGGCCTGTTCAAGGGGTCTCTTGACTGATTGAGTCCTACAAACATGGGCGGGCACAGACACACACATCTTCAATACCCTGTCTGTTTGCCTGCATCTCACCGCGACGACTCTCTGATTTTAAGATGTGATGAGTGACTCCTGGGACCACTGGGTGGTACTGATGCACCTGGGCAAGGTTGTGCAACAGGGAATATGACCCCAATCAGAATCACATCAACTCTGCACCCGTCTACTTCAAGTAATATGCCATACGGGGTCTACGCCGCTGTTACGACCAGTAGCCGTTCGGGTCGTGCTGCAAACAAGTTGCCAACATGGTTGAGGCCTTCTGAGATATGCCATCAGACGGATACGTGCAGAGACAGATAAATGGATATCTGATGAATGGCAGGCCTCGCTTTCAGAGTCAGACAAGGGGAACCCGCTGTCGTCTTTGACAGGACAGCGACAGGCACTTGTCTGCTCGGTAGCCTCATCCTCATGTTGCCGCCTACAACCACCATCGCTTACGGGTGAAACATGATGTTGCTTCATTTGATCAACACGAATAAGCAAATCTCTCCATCTCAGTCAGCCTTGTCAATGTGATAAGCGTGACATGATATCTCGATATTTGATACATTTCGGCGTGCACCAATCAAAGCTCAAGACTTGCAGGGAACTTTGATGATGGTTTGAAATGAAAGTTGGTTCACTCACTCAGATGCCTCACCAAGAATGTCGATCTTATCGGGGCAGGGCGCTGCACTGCACATTTCGACAAAATAGCATCACCAGAGCTGGCATAAACTTATGCAGCGCCTAGCCGCTCTAACCCCTCAGAGAGATGCATGCTTCCGACCCGTCGTGGAATCGTTGAAGCTCACTGGATGCAGCGACACATTAGTGAGGGGATCGACACAGTTCAGCATCTGCAACAGTGGTGCCAGTTCAACATTTCAGCCCCCCTTGGTGCCTCAAGAGGTTGGCTCTATGCTGCAGCGAGTCTCCATGACTTCATGCATTCCTTTTGTGCAAACACGTCGCCAAGCGCCACAGACGCCCACACTATACTTTGGCCATGAGCCAATCGCTTGCTGCGCGGCCGATTTTCTGTTTTGTTCGTCGAGGATTCCAGCAGCAAGGTTTGCTGTCCGTTCCAGTTGTTCCTCCTGAGGCAGTGGTCCGGCAAAGCATGCGTACGGAAACACGGCCGGACTGCCTCCGCTCAAACTCTGTGTGTGGCCACTCACAAAGACAAAAACATTGCAGTTGAAAGTCTCGTTTGACGCCGGCCTCCGACGCACCCGCCGCGCCGGCCGGTACGGGACAGGTCAGGACAGATTGCAGACGGACGGAGGCAAAGGCTAACGAGGTGATGGATCACTCACTGTAAACTGTGATTCATCACGGGGACTATGGATTATGACGATTCGCCCGACGGGTGGAGAGGATGATAGAGCAACAGGGGAGACAGCCAGTCAAGTTACAGAGAGGACACGAAGCAAGAAGCACAAGACGGCACAGCACAGCACAGAACGGAAGGGGTGTCAGCAGTGCACACAGCACGTACAGCAAAGCAAAGCAAAGTGCAGCGCAGCGTAGCGTAACGGTGGAAGCACACAGCAGAGCACAGAGCAGAGCACCCAAACATGACATGCACACCTCCGCCCAGGTTTGCTAGAGATCTGCCACCGTCGAGTCCAAGAAGCTTTCTAACTGGCCGAGGACAGGTGGCCTAGCAGTGGGCCGATGGATGGCGTTAGTGCTGAGAGCCCAAGAGAGGGGGGGCCTGGGAGGAACCTGAGAGGACGTTCTGTGTCGTGGAGGCCTGGGCTGGAGGCAGTGACACAGAGAACCACTTTATTCGACTGTGTCAGAGACCTAACGATCCTTGCCTTTTCGTATATTGCTCAGCGTCACCAGCGGCGCTATCCCTGTCGAGCTAGTCGACGCCCCAAGACGCCTCATCCTAGGCGGCCCCCCTTGTTTGACTCCACGCCTCGCTCGACAAGAATAGACGGAGCCAGAAGCCAGAGCCAGTGCTAGAGTCAGAGAACAGCATTAACGCACAACGGCACCAAGACAAGGCCCCATGTCATTAATCTCTCCAAACTGGACAAGGGTCTGATGAGGCGGTGGGTCTCATTGATGTGGATGTGGATGCTATGCTCCATGCCCACGCAATCCTAAGCCCGAGGCGTGCAGTCACAGTTGAGTCCAGTACGTATCTTTTCGTCTGGGTGTGTGTCTCGTCCGCCTTGTCCCTGTCCTGTGCTAGAGAGTTATCTACTGCCTCTGCCCATCTCCAAACTCGGATGGATCTAGTTTGAGGAACCTCTATCACCACTTTCACGACACTCCTTCCGGCACCTTCTTCCACCACCCCGTCCTGCTCTCTTGCAGACAGGTCCTCGTGTCGAACCTCGTTGGTCCTAACAATTCTCACCTCGACAACTCGCGACTCTTTGGAAATCTATTTCTCGACCCGTTGATTCGGCCGTCGGGACCTCTTACAGCTACCAACCACAACTCATCTCACTACTCAACCCGCAGGAGCTTTAATACGACCCGTTTGGACTTTGGATCAGGATCCTTTGCTGGCCGTTGGAAAATACTTCTTTGTGTTTTCTTCTCTATTTTCCTTTTCTCTCTGTCTGGTCTGCCTGCCCGTTTGGATAATATCTCCCGGCCCTAGGATCTATTGTCAACCCAATACCCAGTTTCTAGGATTTTGTTAGATATCAACAGATAACATGCAGCAACATGCCATATTCGGTTACCAAACCCCTCCGCCCTCTCCCGGATTCGATCATCCTAAGTGCACAGTTCAACAGCCCTATGCGGCGCCTCGACACTTCCAGACCCGATGCATTCCTCTCGCCCCGGAGGCCAGGCTAGGCCGGGTGCTTGAAGGCACTCTCCAGCTGACTGATATCCTTGGAACTGGCGCCTATGGCGTCGTTTACCTGGCTGTCGACCTAAAGACCGGAGGTAAATACGCTGTTAAGTGCTTGAGCAAGTTCAACCCAGATGGAACCCCTTTGGAAGCCAGGCAATTTGCCTACCAACAACGCGAGATCCGTCTTCACTGGAAGGCATCGGAACACTCCAATGTGGTCCAGATGCTCAAGATTGTGAATGATCCCGACTGCATCTATGTTATTCTCGAGTACTGCCCTGAGGGTGATCTCTTCTTGAATATCACTGAGCGCGGTCAATATGTTGGTAAGGATGAACTTTCAAGGAATATCTTTCTCCAAATCCTGGATGCCGTTGAACACTGCCACAACCTTGGAATCTACCATCGGGACCTCAAGCCGGAGAACATCTTGGTTACAGACCGCGGAGACACTGTCAAGCTGGCTGACTTTGGCCTCGCTACTTCTGATGATCGATCCGAGGACTACGGATGCGGTTCTACCTTTTATATGAGTCCAGGTACATATTTCTTCCTCCCTTCTCTTCCCCTTTGCGCTATGATATGATTCCCGTGGACAGACAACTAACATATTTTCTTTTCCCCTTCTTCAGAATGCCTGGACCCCTCTGCAAGGAAGCCCTACTATATGTGTGCACCCAATGATGTCTGGAGCCTTGGAGTTATCCTCGTCAACCTCACTTGTGGACGCAACCCATGGAAACAAGCCTCTTTCCAGGACTCTACTTACCGTGCCTATGCCGGATCCAAGGACTTCCTGAAGACTATCCTCCCCTTGTCGGATGAACTGAACGACATTCTGGGACGTATCTTCGAACCTATCCCTGAGCAGCGGATTACTCTTCCTGAGCTCCGAACCAGGATCATGGCCTGCTCTATGTTTACCGTGCCGCCCATGTCGACCTCACTACCGACACCTCCGGCCTCTCCCAACCACATCACTGAATACGTTTCTTCCGAGGATGCCATTATCGACGATTACGATTACGACTCACCTCTTTCTCCTGCCTCCTCGGACGATGAGGGCTCGCTTACTTCAAGCGACTCTACTATTGACGACCTGGACGACGAGTTTGACCAGGAACGCCAGATGCCGCAGACTCCTCCCGAGTTTGCTCCCCATACTTTCGACCCTGAGGAGCCCAAGGAACATCAACTCATCTACCACAGCCAGGAATTCGTGCCCCAGAAGTACTCTGGGCCTGTCCCCATTCCCGCCCAAGTGCCAGTGGCCGTTCCCCTTCAGCCCGTGCTTTGCCAACAGGTTCCTGTACCAGTACAGGCTCAGGTTCAGGCTCAAGTTCCCATTCAGGCTCCTCCTTGTCAACCCAAATCCTACTTCCCCATCTGGGATATGGTAAAATACGTTCAACAGGTGCCGATGCTTCAGCACCATGTACCCTTTCATCAACAGGTCTCCTTCATGCCTACGTTTCAAGGCTGTTACTAGAGCATGAGACATGCTTTCTTGTCTTTTGCTTTCGACTTAACGGCCGCTATTATTATCATTACTACTACGACCCACCTGGATGAGATATCGCCGAGGCCCCATATACCCCAGGAGCCTAGGACACTGTTTGATTCTTCTATTACCTTGGATATTACTCGACATTTTAATATTCGACCCTTGGACTACCTATCTACACCCAGGGGAACACACTCACCACATACTGGAACCCAAAACAAAACCCGTGCAAGGATACGCCTACCAAAAATACTTTTACGACCCATTGAATGACAGTCCGGGATTGTTTCTTTTCGGCCTTGTATTCCTCTTTTTGGAGCAACATTTTCCACGTTTCGGATTTACCACATTTTCTTTGTCAAAATATGTCTTTTTCTTTTTACTTTACAAAATACCTATTCAAAAAGCGAGGAGTTTTGTCTTTTCGAATATTATGAGGATGGGGCAAGATATCTGTTGTAGAAGCATGATGTTTGGCGCATCGAGATTTTACGGGAGGCACTTTTGTTTTCTGTTGAGCAGAGAGAGATGCTTGGAGACGGTGTTGTCCACTATGCCTTTTTGTTTTTTCTACCGGCGAAAGACTTGGCCTGCCATTGGAGTCCTTTACTTCCCCTCTGGATACAGACCAAACAAGGTGGACACGAACATTTTGTTTTACTCCTCGTTTTTTTGTTGACTCTTTGCAAGGCGCCTGTCTTTTTTGGATAGAAGCGGAAGAATGGCTAAGGCATGCACTTGAGAGATACCTCTTTTTGCTTTTTACCACCAATATCATGACGAATTAGGATGGAGAGGCACTCTTTGTTTTCACAGCGGAAGGAAAAGAAGACAGAAGAACATGGCAATGGTTCATATGACCTTGTCAAGATTAGAGCGAAAGAGGATATGGCTCGATAGCCACATTGCGCACAAAGCATTGCGCAACAATACGTTTTACTGAGGGAAGACGGCACCTCGCACGAAAAAAGATGCATCTGCCGATCATTCAATGAATCAAAGACGACTTGAGATACCTCACTCACTACTACCAACTTTTACTTGCTATCATCATTGCTATGTGAACTAACTACTTGGATTTGAGAGGGATAGTGTGGGACTGTACCATCATAGTGGTTTACAACAGTGTCAGGTTGATAACCTCAAGTGATACATCAAGACTTCGAGTCCAGCTACAACTAACTAACCCCGGTCTACCGCATGCTACGGTGTTCCCGTCTCGACCTGCATGACCTGCACAAGAGCTAAAGCAGCAAAAGCAATTAAGAAAGGCTACTGCTACTGATGCAGATTATCACTTTAGCCCCCCAGTCTCGACCACAAGATTGGGCGCAAGATGGATCCTTGTGTATCGTGGGGCGGGCGTTACAGACGACCAACGCTTATGAAAAAAAGAAAAAAGAGAAAAACAAGGCGAAAACGTGGCGGCCAATAAGCAGGGGTTGTTTAGTTAGGGCGAACGGCATTGCGTTGGAAGCATGGGTGGAATGGATGGGTGGAGATCGTAGACGACGAATCATGGTGTCAGGACGAGAGAAAAGGTGAGGCGGGCTTGAAGGAGGGTAGCGTGATGAGTCCGAGACGATTATTGGGGCGATGGATTCTGGGCGGTCGAGGTTACAGTACAATCTTACATGGTTGGTGACTGCTCACACTCACACTCACACTCTCATGGTGAAGGTTGTGATGAGAAGCTATTCAGGGAAACATGAATGTGAAAAGAGGTGATGGATCATCAGACTCAGACTCAACAACACGGCATGGCACGGCACAGTTGTCTATCTGGAGGTTGGTTCGAAGCAGGCTTTTTGGCTAATGCTGATCCCGTCCTAAGTGACTGATCAGAGATACATGTAACAAGAAGACGAAGAGTGTGAGACAAGCATGAGAATGGAACGATATTGAACCGTTTTCTTTTCTGCAGTGTCTCTGATTACCGACCGTAGATCGTCCACGGTCCTCACCTTAGAACAGAAACAAGGCCGTAGAATCAATAGTCTGTTGGCCTCACCGCTGGAGATTAAACTTGTCTAATCAAACTGAGGAATGTCTCAGGCCCCATGTTTCGTCTATAGTACCCATTGAAACCAAAGCCCCCGGTCTCGTGGCATCTGGTAATTTCTCCGAAAGCAAAGCAAAATATCAAGCGAGGAATGCTTTCCAGGGGGTGCACGGTACGGTAATGTTTAGAAACGCTGTCAAAGGAAAGAGGACGGACCACTTGCTGGCATTCCTCTACATGTCAAAAATAACAAGATGCGCATTTGCCAAAAGTCGCATGCAATATCACATCGCATTCCCGAGCTGGTGTCTTTTTGTCTTGTTTGTTTCCGGGGCCACCAAAGAACTCAAAGCCACGAGGCTCGCTTTTCGCTTACGGGCAAAACTCTGAGTCTAATCTCGTAAGGGAAACTCTGATTCAATCAATCATCTTGGCGCAGCGAGTGGTGCGTTTACGCGGATGGACTAAGAAGGTTACCAGTTGTCGATCATGGTTCGGCGAGTGGGTGTGCGGCACAGCTAGAGCGAAAGGCTAGAGGCCCGTGGTCCGACGGAGACGAAGGACGGGGCAGAGGAGATGGGTTCGGGGAGAAACGAGGCATTGGAATGTTGGTGAAGCGTGGCCTGCACGAGTTTGGGACGGACAGTATCACGCCAGGGCTGAACTTAGCAGTTGGTTCTTTGTTAGTTTGAGGTTGGTGATGGATCGTCTCTGTTGTGATTTGCAGTGCTAATTGTGACTATCGCTAATCAACTCTACTGCGTATTGAGTCCATTCAAACCAGTGCCAACCTCCTGATGAGAGATCACTCTCAGAATCACCGAACTTGGTAAGTAGCTTCGTTTAGTTATTCATCGTCAGGGCCCGGAAACTCACGAGCTCAAGAACTTATGCTTTGATTATAGTTGAACCACAGAGTAATAGATAGACTGCTTACATAGAGCCGATATCTAGGATCGTAGTCATCAACTTTGACTTTACTCATTAACTCGGTCCGAGTTGGAATCGTAGATCCAGTGCTTCCAGTGGCCACAGACTCCCACCGGATGGCGCCGAACATCACAATTGCTCACGGACCTGCTGTCAATCCAAAGGCTAATTACAGTATGTACTTGTCCATCTTGTGCATGCCGTGGCTCCCGTTTAGCTGCAAGATAACGTCAAGGCGGCCGAGGTATGGATCTGAAACTTGTTATTGCCCCCAACGGACGAGCATCATCATTTGCCTGCATACGACTCATGACTCTGGGACCATGTTGACGTGAGTGGACCGTGGATCTGTTCTCGGCCCTGGTGCGGCTTCATCGCACAGATGCCGCGAGCTTGTTAGTAAGCCCGGCTAATGTACTGCGGTAGACTTCCTCTTGTTTACCGACCGAAACTCTGTTGAATAGAGGGTTTGCACCAGGGGGAGGTGTCACGTTTCAGTGCTCGCGAGTCAAGCATCGCAGCTTCTTGCCTGGGATCGTCATCATAGCATCAGCTTGAGTTTTGGGGCCATGCTGCTATTGTTGGAGATTTGCAAGAGCTGAAATGGCATTGTGCATAAGGGTCTGATTAAGGTTGGACATATGACCTTGATACGACGGTAGCAAGGCACCTGTTACATAGCGTCGGGTCATCTTATCCGTGTTTCAGTCGAGTAGAGAGATACGAACTTCATTCAATAAGCTCTTGAGATAGGAAGGTTGGTAAGGGGATGGTTCGGGATGGTCGTAGTTTTGGAGTTTAACGTGAAGGAGTTGCGCGTTGTAACCCTTCGGTAAGTCGTATTGACAGCGGCTGAAGGGTTTTGACTTGAGCCGTTGAACTCTTATTCGAAATGAAACAGAAGTGAAGGACCTTTTGAACCTTGAGCCTTATGATGATGAGGCTATTGCTGAGAAGGTTAGCCAAGTATTTGTGAGTGTGTTTGTGACAGACCTTGAGAGTTTGGAATCAACTGGTGGGTTGCCGGTTGCGCAAAAGTTGATTCAACTCATGAACTATCATTAGAGGATGCTATTATTGTAGAAGGAAACGTGTATAGTATTTGGTGTTGAAAGTGTAGTAACGTCGCATAGGAAATAGAAGATTCTTCCTAGAGATACTCTCAGGTGTTTCTGCAACTTGAGTAGGTAAGTGCCGTAACTCAAGTTCCAACAAGACTGAGTCCATGAATGACCATTCTACCCTTGAACTAAATGCTCCAAACGTTCGAGCTGCTTGGTGAATGCTCCCTGTACAAGTGAGGACATTGTTGATGTGGGTGATACAGGTGAAGTTCTACTTCACCGGGTTGACTCAAGGGTTCAATTGACAGGGGAAATATAGTCTAGCACAAAGTACTTGCTATGCAATAATGAATAATGAATAATGGATGTTAAAGGGAGGAGAGATCGAATTCTGTTGACTTGCATGCTTGATATGTACTAAGTGTGTACGTAAATTGTCCAACTTACCGAAACACAAGATCATGTCACTCCTCAACAGAAGCACACCGGCTTGCTGAACGGAAAGACTGAATAGCTCAAAGGAAGAGGAATATTGGAGAGCATGATAGTTACTATCATTGATCTTGTGGTAGTGTTCAAAACTTGGGGAAGAGTGTTGGACTTATCCGTATGCTGGTGAACTCATCACTAACACAAGTTGACGATGGTCCGTAATGTAAGAGCTCCCGTGGGATAAGACATATAGTAGTGTATTATACAGAGTTTATAAAGGACTAAATGAGTCCACTGATCAAGTAAATAACTCGAAGTTGACGAGAAAGTAACTCGAGTGTCACCAGTCGCAAGACTTTGACTTGAACACAACGACTGGGATTCCTACCTCGAGCGCAGGCAACATTCCGGGTGTATTCTTCAATAACCATAAGAGGTCAACAAGACTGCGATTATACATAGATGGAATAATATTGGTGGTCCACTCTCTTGTACTGTATTTCATCGAGTCTGCTGAGAAGACGTCTTGGCTCACCCCCTGAGAATGGTGTTGAGCTGAACACAGATCTTCACAGTCGTCAAGGGCTTGACTAAAGAAGAAAAGAAGAAATGTGGTAATAACATTTACAAATACCAATGATAGACGAGTAATTCACTGTAGTTTGGACGTGACGAATAGATGTTGCTGTCGCACCAACAATCAGGGCTTGTTGTCTTGTTTCCTGGTAACCACGATGCCATCTCGTGCAGCCTCATACATGCAGGCAAACGGCGCCGATGAACATGTATGTATAGACTTGAATAACTATACCTGTGCCATTAATGAGGCGAGTTGGATAAGAGACCTGATAATGACTAAGGGGGCACGTTGTGAGCGTCAAACAGATCCCAAAACGACGACACGGCATGCTTCATGCGAGGCTGGGAACCCAATATCTTAGAACAGTCTGACCTGTCATGCTAACAAATCTGTACTTCTATCTCCAATTATCTACATCATTATGTCTGTGGCTTCCGTATGACCATAGAACTATGCACCCACGACTTCGTGGTCTTCTTCCGACTTTCTAAATGCATCTTGAAGGGGTATCTCTGATAATGACACAACTTTTGTCTTCTTGACAAACTTCCAGATCAAGTACGCTCCGATTACGAGAGGGATATCTCTGCAACGTTGTTAGTTCATGTCTCGCGCATCAGTCTCAAGCAACAACTTACAAATACGATGACACAAATCCAACGGGATCCCAGTTGCCCTTGGTGAATACCCTGAATCCACCTGTGAACAGGATAAGCAGGGTCATGAACAGTCCCACGCAGGAGGAGTAGACTGTATCGCCAATGTTAGTCAGATGGCATGATTCGGCAAGTAGGGAGGGCACTTACAAGTCCAAGAGTTATGCCAAGGCAACCTTTCGATTGGGATGCCCTGCTTCTTCATCGCAAGTCGAAGTCGGATGTGGTTGAACAGGATGGACGACCAAGAGACCAAGACTCCGGCCGCTGTCAGATCGACCAACCACCAAAAGACGGTCATAGCTCCGTTCGACAGACTCATGAAGCTGAGGAACATGAAGCAGGTAAAGAGGAGAACGCAGACATAGGGGGTTCCCCACGAAGTCGTCCTGAGGAAGATCTTGGGCGCCTGTCCCTTGAGGGCTAGACCGTACAGGACACGAGTACCGGCGAGAAGACTCTGGTTCGAGGCTGACCACGCAGAGGTGATCACAACAGCGTTGACGACAGATGGAATAGCGGGAATACCGGCCGCGGATGCTGCAATGACGAAGGGACTCTGGCCAGCGGATCCAGATTGGTCGTTGAGTCGCTCATCATCACTCCTGACCAGCATACCGACGATGAGAATAGCCAGGATGTAGAAGACAAGAATTCGAATAAAGACGTTCTTGCAGGCCCTGGGAATCGCACGCGCAGGGTTCCTGGTCTCAGCAGCAGCCATGGCAATGGACTCAACACCTGCAAAGGAGAAGACAGCACTCGTCATGACGGACCAGTATCCGAGGAACTTGCCCCAGTTTCCGGTCGCAATGTACTCGACAAACGGTCCTGGGTTCTTCCAATACCTAAAGCCAATGCGCTCTGTGCCCGGAACACCGCCCAAGTTGATGACCAAGCCCAGGATGATGAGGAAGACGACCAAAAGAATCTTGAGAAGCGCGAACCAGAACTCCACCTCACCGAAGACGCGGACTAAGCAGAGACCGACGACAGTGGTCAGAACGATAAAGATGACGATCCATACCGACGGGTTGATATCGGTCCAGAACTCGAACAAGACGCAGATGGCTGTGATTTCCGAGGGAATAGAGAGGATGTTTCCATAGACGAGATTCCATCCGATAGCGAACCCCCAAGCCGGATCAACAAGGAACTCAGCATGTCGCACAAAGGCTCCTGTTACCGGTAACAACGCAGCGACTTCTCCCAATGCGAATTGAACCGCGCACACGACGAGACCGACAGTGGCATAACCTAGCAGAGCGCCCAAGGGACCACCGGTTTGCACAGACTGACCCAGACCGAGGAAGAGACCCGTTCCAATGGCGCCCGCGATACCCAGCATAGAAAGATGTCTCTCATGAAGACCGCGCTGGAGACTCTTCTCCTCGGTGGCTGTCACGAGATCACCATTGTCGTTGCGATGCCCCTGTCGAGACGGCGTCTCGTGATTGTACACGCCCGAAGACGGGGCCGACTTGACTCCAGCAAGAATGTCGCCGCTCATCTTGGCGCCTCCGTTCTAGAAGTTGAGATATAGTGAGATTAGGTTGAAGAGAAGCTTTTTTTTGACGAGCAACGGTCGAACTCGAACTGATATTGGGTCTAGAAACTCGTATCAACGCCATTACCAAAGCCAATGGTGCAATTGGCGATAAGACCAGGGTGTTTCGGGCAGTCAGCCACGGTTATCGGCATTGTTTTGCAAAGTCGCGGATGTGATTGCTCTTTTGATCCATGGCGTGGTTGAGCGGGTGGGTTTGGACTCCATTTTATTGGAATTTTTGTAAAGTTTATTTATTCTAGAAGTCGGCGATGTTGATCTAGACCCGGCCTCACCTAGTCTAGTTACCCTATAGTTTCGGCCGTCAAATACCAGATTTGAGCTATTGACAGCTCGTCCATAGATCTTGGTCTATTTCAGAATTGATTTGATGATAGCGGCAATAGTCAATCCAGCTAGTTCGCGTACGGTTATGCCGTTTTCGTGAGTAACTCAGGTAGGCCAGCTCGAAGCCGGAGCTTCGTCCAGAAAGCTTCACATGGTCATGCGGCGGAAATAAACCCCTAAGTGCAGATTGGATGAGACAGGGGGGTAACATGGCAAAAGTCGTTCACGATGAACTTGTGACTAGCATTGTTTTATTTTTGAAGATATTTATTATTCTTAGCATAAGCAGTGTTAGGTGTGGGAATGGCATCACAGAGCTGTAACTCAGACCTCTGGGATTAGAGACGAAAGAAATATACCCTATGCTCAATTGCATGACAGTGCCTGGGGTGGAGTCATCTGTGACCAAGACTAATCTATGTAAGTAATGCCTGTTCTGACTTAATACTACTAATCGTGTGTAAAGACAATTATGTCGAAAACTCGAAATGTAACAGTACAGGTATCGCAACACTCATTCATGGTCCCTTAGACGTTGTTCCTCACCCTATGTATTTAATGAAGCCCGAGTCTGCTCCTACTGCCTCTTTCGCTTCCTTTTCCGCCTCTGACTTGGCGTACTCAAAAGCAGGCATGTCTGGCTTGCAGGTGGTGTTGATCTCGGGCAACACTCCTTCGTTGAAGTACTTGGCCACAATATCATTAACGCACTCGGAAGCGTGGCTCCTGACACCGTGCTGAAAAGGATGGTTAGCATGATGGCCAATGAAAGTACACACGAATAGCACTTACGCCGATACCCTCGTGAATAACCACTCGGCTCCCTTGCAAGCGAGCAGAGACCTCCCAGGCATGGCTTGCGGGAGTAACGGGGTCATAGGCACCGTTGATAATAAGAACGGGGTTCGCTGTCTTGATATTCCGAAGGCTGTTGAGATTAACTTGCTCCGCCGCCTGGAACTTCCATCGAGCGCAACTGAGATCTGTGACTACCATAGCGGAGGCAAAAGGGCCTGCAGTAAGATGGGCTTGGTACAGGGAGAAGAGATCCCCAGGAGTCTCGGCGCGGAAAGAAGAGTCACCACAGAAAACCATCCGATAGGCCATCTCAGTAACCTGGCTCCAAGTGCTTGGGAAGCCCGGCTTGACAGGTACACGAATAGCAATTTCATTGCCTTGCAGAATTCCATTGATTCTCGCGTCCAAGAGAGGAAAACGGGAAGCGTGGTACAGATTGTTCAAAACGAACACGTTGGATGTGAAGTTACCACCTGGGATACCCTTCGATCCAGCGGTGCCGCTAAGATCGATATCCAGCTGAAGCTGCTTGTTAACAGCCTTGAGAAGACTCTCTGCAGTGGCTCCGTTGGCGACCAGGGAGCAGAGGTCAGGCTCAGCTGCAACGCACTCATCGATGAAGTGAAGGAATGCTTTTTTGGCGTCTTGGACGCTTCTGTAGCCAGCGCTATCTAGGTAGTCGTCGGCAAGGAGATTGGAGTCTATCATCATGCGTCCAATACGCTTAGGGAACATGCTAGCCAGGACCTGGCCCAAGACAGTGCCGTATGAAACCCCCCAAAAGTTGATTTTGTCACCTTGATCTAAGGCATCGACGATGCTGATCATGTCCCTGACGACGAATGGGGTACCGTAGAAACTCCCAACATCGGCGTGAGCTCTGTAACAGTCTTCGGCTAGCTCACCTATAAACTGCCAAAGGGTACTGTTGACGCGTTCCCATGTAGCGATACGATCATAAAATTGTTCATCAGGCCGTTCATCAGCCCATTTACTGAAGCTGATACAAGATGGACGCAGAGTTCGACCAGCACCGCTAGTTCTGGATCAGCTGTATACCCAAGCTATCAAGACCATGACCAACCGTGGATCGAAGCCGATGATGTCGTAGTGCCCACCAAGAATCTCGACGTACTCAGAACCTTTCCGAACAATATACTCGACTCCAGAGAATCCTGGTCCACCAGGGTTGAACAAGACGCTGCCCTTGAACGGCTTTCTGGTAGCCTTGGCTTTGATCAAGTCCAGCTTAAGAGTTTTGGGGCTTCTCTTGTTGGTGTAGTCGAGAGGTACTTCAAATCTGGCACAGTCATATGCGACTTGACTTTTGTTCAAGGTCTCATCGCCAAAGTCCAAATTGCATTTAGCCCAGTCGATGTCCAATTTGTTCGTGCTACGGCTCGCAAGTGCTGTGGGTTTTTCGTGATTGGGCAGGGCAACAACCTGTACTGACTGCATCAGCAGATGGCTGAGAATGATGTTTTGCGGCTTCATAGCATAGGTAGTTGTTAAAGATGTGGTGTTGGAAAGATGATTGTGATGAAGAAAATTGATGTCTTGAAGAGAAGAATAACCTAACAGATAGATGCATTTTGCTGAGTCGCTCATCCTTGCTGGTCCTTGAACATGAAGAAAGTACTGCCTTGCCCACTTGCTTGTATTTGGGTTGTTGAGTTCCTAGAATGGGAAGGAGATATTTGTCATTTTTCAAATTCGCTGTCCCAACATTATCCCTGAAAGCCAGCTAACATGCTGGGCAGCATCATGTAAGTTGAGAGCTAGGCCAGATCATGCCCAGCCTTTCCGACCAAAAGCGCGATATACATTTCACAAAGATAAAGTGCTGATATGTTAAGACTTGGCGTCGAGCGTATCCTCTAATTCTTTACTTTAGCTCAACCCGCATGGACAAGACGGGAATGACAGGAGGCTTACAGGAGATTAAGGTGTATATCCGAGAATTGTTTGATCAGAAGTTACTTTGATGAGATTCGAAGAAGGTAAACCTGAAAACTTTGGGGATGTTGTATTATATTACAATTTTCTCTCACTGGGTGACCCTTGTTTTGTAATCTCGAAAATCAACGGCTTTATTGTCACGGTTCTCATCGTATCTGGTTCAAAATTAGTGTATATATGATGTATTAAGATGAAAAAGGATGGCTATCTATTTCGCTTTGACTCGGCGTGAGATCTACCTTTCACATGTTATAGACCTTGCAAAAATTGAGGGCATATCCTCTGCAGGACCAGTTGCTATCAAGTTTGTTTCAACAATAACACTGATAAACTCGACTATATGGACTCATTGTAGAGGCCGAAAAATAGTAGCAGATATACAGGTATCACAGCAAAAGGCATTTCAAACGATTCAATAATTTCTTTTTGTTTCTATATACAATTTCAACCTAGTGTCACTTGCATACGCTCATTTGATTCAATATATAAGAAGAATAGGCTGCTTGAGCTTTTCTCATCTCTCAATGCCACAGCCCCTAATCCAAACAACATCATGGTACTTCATGAATTGGCCTTGGCTCACTGGCTAACTCAGGTTTTACCTCTGGAATACTTTGTTGCGGAGCTTGATACTGATACGCCGATTGATATGCGGACTGATATGTGGTTGGAGTGGAAAAGTCTGACTGCTGCTGAGCAGGCGGTTGATATCCAGGGCCCTTATTCTTTCGGAAATGCCTCCAGGCCAAGAAACCAAGGCCGCCGATCAGCAATCCACCGGCGATTGCTCCGGCAGCAATACCTGCCCCAGCCCCTGCGGAGATCCCCGAGCCTGAATCTGAGTTGGAGTCTGAGTCGGAGCTTGCTGAAGAACCAGATGACGTAGGACGAGATGTAGATGAGGTGGTGGATTCACTGCTGCCCGAGTCCGACACACTAACGTTGAAGCTCCGAGACATGACGAGAGGAGTGTCCTCATTGCTATTCTCCCCGGGCCTATATATCTCAAACCAAAATATGCAGTCGTCACCGCCATATGCATCCTTTGCAAAAGTGTTGTCATCGTCGAAAGCTGCAGTCCAAGAGCTTGTCTTATCCGTGACATTGGCTGAAAAGTTTCAGGTGAGCGAGTTCTAGGAAGCAGGACATGAGACGGCACCTACTTTCGAACCTGTACGACCATGATGTATCATTGGGAAAATTTTGAACTACCCTCACCGAAGTCTTGTCGTAGTCGGTTATCCATCTGACTTTGATGTTGTCGCCGATTTTATATCGCGGGTTATTCTCGTCTTTGTCCGTGTCGTCGTAGGTTGCGGGGAGGATAAAGTAGGTTTCGCTTTCGCATTGCACGTACACGACGAAGCTGAGGAGCGAGAGGAGGGGGAGGAGTATCGAATGCATGTCTGAGAGATGGTCTCGAACAGACCCTGTAGAAAGGAACCACAAGCGAGTGTAGGGACTAGCCCAAGCCTTGCAAATGTCTTCGCGACTCTCGCGCTGCTAGAAGTTAGAGTTCAATAGAACAAAACCGTGAAGAAAACCCGTCAGCAAAAGGACGTAAGTCCCTTTTGATTATGCGTGAGTGTCAGCCCTGCCAGGCGCAACCACCATGGGCATGGTTTCAGACATTGGCACCTAACCCAAAGGAGTTATATCCCTGGGTGACATGCACTCAGCCTCCTTATTTTCTCGTTAAGCCTATCGGCTCATGTGCTGGAAGGATTGACTTATGGGTATGCTGATGAGACGTTACGCTGGCTAGCTGGCGCAATAAAGAGCGACAGGGGTTCGGCTTGGCAATAGCGGTTGTCCATTGGTTGGTGAGATGACATTGAAGAGTATCAAGTTCCACGAAAATTATGCTTTCTAGATCTCAGTTATGAATGAAGAAATTTCGTATTCAATGCTCGAGAGGTTTCTTGGCTATGTCAATTGTGCTGCTTATGTTACTGATCTAAACTACTGAAGCATGGGTTTAATCCTTTGTGCAAAGAACCAGGCAGTGTCCTGTCTTTGTGCATTAAACCTGAAAAGGTGTGGGTTTTGAGCGAAGGATCGACATGCTGCTTACTGTCACATCGGAGCATGATATCGAATCCTTGTTCACAGTTCTAAACTTATGCCTCGCTTATATATTCTCCACAAGGAATGAGAGGTTGAATATTCGTGATGTCAGTATAAGCATTGGCCAGTTAAATTGGTATTAATAAGCATCTAACTGTGCCTATATATACTTCGTCTATAAGTTTTCTTCTTGTCTTGGTTGACACATAGTTAAGCAGGGTGAAATGAGTCGCAAGATCCTAGTGGTTCCATTGAGTGTAATTTGCATACAATGGATCGGAGAAAGCTACAAACGGCTGAGTGTAACATGAATAAGAGCTGATACTCGAGACTATTCAACATGGTTGTGGAGATTCAACGGAATAGTGTAATACTAAGAAGCTGGCGCCAGAACTCGGTCATTTGATCAACTTCACGATACGAACCAACGTCATTCGAAGCATTATAGCAGTTTATAGGAGTCCACCATCTCTGCCTGCCTTCAGTAATAGTTGCTTATCTTTCCGAAATCTTCTAGTTACCACCGGGACTTTAATCTTCGTCATCATGGCTGGCGAGACCCAAGATACTTGCTCCTTTTCAAAAAGCCTGATGTTGCCGAACCGTCTTTCTCATACCAGCCTGCTAGAAACAGAAGTTTCCGACAACAGCATGAATTGATACAATCTCACGTATGCATGAGCCTTACAGAAAGGCACAGGTTCTACACCAGGAAGATTCTAACCAACAGTGCGTATGATACTTGTTGTCCCAAAAGCTGATGGTTGCAAAAAGTTTCGATGATGGCAGAACCCAATGCACCTGTTATCTCTTGCATGCGCCTTGATTGGATGAGATAAATCTGGGTCACTGCGCGAGCTAGTTTAGCTCGAATATTATGTTCGTTTCTGGAACATAAGCCGAAGACCCTCATTTGACTAATCGGTTTCCATGGATATATTTGGTTAAACACGCCCATTCGTTTCCCCTTATGTTGGATTCTCACGTTGAGGACTTGTATAAATCGCACCCGTTCTACTGGCATTTCATGTCTTCAGGATGGACCTTTCTATCATAGATAATAAGATGTTCCGAATCTGCTCTTATAAACTGAACAAATTGCCGGCTCTGAAAGTTTCTGATGGTGGATCAATAGTCCGATTGGACATCAACTCCTTGTCTATAGAGTGCCGGCTGTCACGACTCTCGAGTTTATCAGCTTCCCGAGCCAGACACCAGAAGGCTGAAGGACAAGCCCCTGCGTTTCCTACGGGCAATAACTACAAACATTATCATACTTGATTAATGAAAAAGCTGAGAGCATTGTCTATCCCTATGGACAATGCTAACAACGCCGAAGGGTGTAAAAGCTTAGACTCTGATCGAAAGTCGAGATCTATGTCGTCAAGGATAAATCACCAACTCTAGATCATCCAACCATGTATGAATTCATCAACTTCGGGCCATAGGAAGACGGAGAAGCGAGAACCAAAACTGTTTATTGTACTAAAAGAAAGCGCAAAACTCATGTGAATATCTAACTCAAAGGTCTTCGATCAGTCTGTTCAAAGTCTTGCGAATATCCCATTCTATCTATCCACCAAGCGCCTTCTAATCGTGACTTCGCTTTCCAGCAATATACAAAACAAAAGCAGAATCCTAAAGTCCGCATACCCAATCCTGTTTACACTCCGGTATGGTGAAAAGTAGATATCCAAAATCTCTACTCGTTATGCTCATGAGACTCAGTCCTGGTTGAGACAGAGGCACCAAACGACTTGTCGGTTGGCAAAACAATGGCGCGATCCAAAGCATAAGGAAGTCCGCGGTGTCGCCCACGGATCATCATGGCGCAAATGATGAGCTTGCTAAATGTTGTAAATTCGGTGCAGAAAGACGATGCAATTGTCGGATAACCTAAACTCAGGCCGACATTACAGCTTCAGGAGAGTTAGTCTTGCTACCACAGCGAAGAAAACGTCACTTACTATGCCGAAACACCTTCGAACACAAGGGGCCACATTGTAAATGCCTGTAATTGATCAGCGTGGAACCTAGTGTAAAGGAGGGGCCTATACTCACCGGGTCTTCCCCGTCCATGATCTTTGAATGCTCAGCTATGGTAATACAGAAAATTCCAAGACAGATGTACCACAAGTCAAAACTGAGTTGGTTCCGAAGATGGGTCAAGAAGTACGATCCGCCATCCTCTTCATCATACTGAAGATCCTCTCGATCGTAAAGCCCCAGCGAGCGTTCCTCATAGGTGTTTGAGGATCGAACGACGATGGAGATGGGGTAGGCGGAAACGTACATCATGACCAACAAAGCCATCTGCACAGCGGGATTCACGTTGGCGAGGTTGAAAGTGGCCGTACCAGTGTGCCGAGAGCTGACAGCCTGGAAAACAGCAGCGCAGAACCTTTGCCACCCAGGAAGGACAGTGACGGTCGGGTTATCTAGGTCAAGTAGAATAATAAAGAGGATGTCAACGATGTTGAGGAGGGTGAGGATGCCAAAGAGCGCCCACGTCGGTCCACTGGGGAAGAGCAGGGTGTAACACCGACGTGGGTGGTTGAGAAGGAAGGATAAGGGCTCTTGAAGCGAGGATTGCTTCGGAATGAGTCTCGAGGTGGTCCAGATAATGAGACGGAGAACGACAGGGTAGAATGTATGACCAGCGAGGGCGAGGACACTCATGATTAGTAACGGAGCAGGAGCATCGTTAAAAGTGATCATCGAGTCAGGAGTCAGGGTGAAGCCCAAATTGGTGATCATTGTCTGAGCAGAGTAGATGGCCCTAGATAATGGGTTAGATTGGCATATGCTTGTAACTCAGAAGAGTAAAACTCACCACCAGACCTTGTTCTGTCCACATTCTGCGATGTAGTCGGTGTACTTTGCGGGGGCATGCTGAATCCATCCTATCAAGCAAATAGCGCCCAAAAAGTGAAGACAAGCATAATATCCTGGACTCATCAGCGTTGTCTCCCCTCTAAGTCACTCGATGACTTACCAACGATGATCTTGAGTAACAACTTCAAGCTCTTGTACTCAATCCCGCCTAACTCCTCTCGATCCTCTGACGACAAATTGTGGAATATCGAATTGCGTCCAATAGTCACCTCGCGCGACAATTGCGGAAAGTCGCCTGCAGCAAGTGTCGGCGCTCTTGCTAGCTGACGCTCTTTTGGTGTCTGGGCAGGGTTTCCAATGACAAACAGGGATGTAGCAACGGTAGCGACTCGCTCTACAGACCGAACTTGGGCCAGGCTAAGACCAGCACTACGTCGGCGTCGAAGAGTACCAACAGGCGTGGATTGGGTACGTGAAACAGGTTCGATGACATCTTCTAAAAGGGTGGTTAGCTCGTCTTCTATGTAAGTGAACATGAAGCGGCAGCAGCCATACCATCTCGAGTATCCCTGCTGAAGCGACGGCCGCTGTTAACTTCAACTAAGGGTAGACCTAGACATGTCAGTTGATGAATGGCCATGAGTCTGTGATAACATACCTTGGTCGCGAGCTCGAGGTCCCGGAATGTAGAGAGTCGCATCCTGCTGTTCATGTCGAGGATGACGATCGGCCGAAGGGTCAAATGTGATCCTCGCTTCGTGTTGGTCGCCATGTTGCTTTGTCCCATTGTCTTCTCGGCTTGTCGTGTTACTATCCTCTGAGGGACTTTGGGCTGCGTTGTCGGGAGCTGGGAGTGTTCGACTCCGAGTCCCGATCTGAGGAAGGGCATCTTGTTCCGTACCAGCGCCTTGAGGACGGTCGGTTACAGCCCGTGTAATAACAGGACGCTGGTCAGGGGGCTCTAAAGTCGGAAGCTTGGCGCCAATCTCGGGGTCTTCCTCAGCGTCTGGGCCAACAGGACTACGTCGACGAATTAGAGCAGGTGCTTTACACCGAAAACGTTAGCAATAGGGCCTATCGAGGGCGAGATGGATTGAACTAACCAGCCTTCTTGAGATATCGCCGGAACCAGATTAGGCGTACAACGACAACGATAACGTTGACAGTCACCGTATTACAGACGAAAGGCACAAAGTAAAGGAACAATTGCTGATATGTCTTGAGCAAGGGGACATCGACGCTGAACAAGACATGATTAGAAGTCTGGACCGCCTGTTACCCTCCTAGGAAGTGGCTCACGTAGTTAAACCGGTAACGGTTGAGGCGCTAACGCCAAAGAAGTAAGCATCAACGGCACTGAGGTTGCCTTTGGGATAGATGAAGATGAAGCTGGATAAACCCATGCAAATGATGTAGATGTCTGTGAGTCGCCAAGCAGAGCTGTCAGCCGCATCCCGTCAGCGTCTCGGCGCTCGGCACTCACAATGTAACTTTACGAAATTCAGACTGGGGCGCCACATGGTTCGTCTGTTTTGGCGAAGACGCCGTAGACGATACCCCTAGAAGAGGTGTTTCAGGGTCTTTCCGGTCGCCGTTTGCGAGTTGGCGGGCGCAAGTCTGGATCTTCTGTGCCGTTTTCCGAGGAGAAGAGAATGAGTAGGTTGCAGACCAACTCGTTTTAGCAAGGAGAGGGCGAGTGGGCAGTGTTTGAGCGAATTACTGCCAAGCCGAGAGACCAGGATGCCAGTTATGAAGCCATCTGCAGAAGCGGAAGTGGTGCATCAACACTAAAGCCCTGCTACTTAACACAGTGGCTGTACACGCCCACCGCAATTCCGAGACAAAGAACAGGACATTGTCACAATAGTGTTAAGAAAGAACATCTGGCTGATTGGGGCTCAGATTTGGGGTCGGGGGATGGATACGGCATTTGATGAGCACGGCCGATGAGAAGCGCAGCATGCGACATAAGGTAGCTAACATGAGCTTAAACTCGTGCTTGACAGGGGAATGGCGGTAAAGGGGACCCTGAGAGGAGGCCTCGCGATACCTGATTAGGGTGTCGAAACGTCACTGGCAGGCCCCGTTTGATGAGTGATAAGTTGTGTGATTTGTTTATCGCTCCCTATTCGAGCTTTGGGCGGTGGCAGTGCAAGATTAAGGTAGCTACCGGAAGTTCCTAGACTGGGTTCTGCATCACATGTCATGAATATTCCGAGAATGCGGGATGGGACAACTTTGTTGCTAAGATTATGGGGAGGTGTCTTTAGCGTAGTTGCTTATTTGAACGCGACTTAATCCTCGTAAAAAGACCAACGCGACACTGCTGAGAAACCAAGGGCGTAGTCTACGACCGTTAACGTGTAACGAGGCCGACGATCAGTTTTGCAGCGTGAGGATGCATCGGGCGTTGAGATAGACTTGATGAGACATCTATGCACGATGTCGCATATTGAGATGGTGCAAACAAACCTCATCCCCCTACTCGACGCTACGTAGCAACAACCAAATCATGGCTGACGAACAGATAAAGACGTTGACAGCCAAGCTTTGCGCCAAGCGCCAAGACCAGATCAACTGCAAGTGCTTGCAAACAAACGGGGTAAGATACATTATGTCATCAGCAAACGGAAAGGTGGAGCTTCTCTAATCGCGCTCACCTTAACGCGTCGCAACACGAGTTTGGGTGTATTATACATCATCATGCAAACTTGAATAAACAACAAAACAAACCCCAATTATTTCATCCCGAGAAAATTCAATTTCTCATCAATGACCTTCCTCCAGCTTCATCTCTAACAATGGACTTTAACTTTGGTCAGGATGCCCATCAGGGCTCCGGCTCTGGGTCGTCGAACTGGCTTGGCTTTGGTCAGCGCGTCACTGTCGCATCTTCGTCGCCTGGTGCGCCCAATGCCACGCCTGGTGCTGGCCACGACACTGAAGCCGACGATGCCTCTTTTGCCGAATCCTATCGCCCAGAGGCTTCTCCTCTATTCAATCCTCTTTTCATGCCCCGTACAACCACAGCTGAAGCCGCGCCGCCTTCACTATTGAGTCCCGGTCCTGCACCAACCTGGCCCTGGCAGCGCGATTCATCAGCACTCGATGCCACTTTCAACAGCGACAATCTCGGATCGCCTGATGTTTCTGCTCTGCCTGAACAGCCTTCGCGTTTATCTGCCTCACCAGAAGAGCACACGCCTCAGCAACCCGTAGCCGCCCAAGAACCCACCTATGCGCATAAAGTTACCTCTCCCGAACCCGCTCCGTTTTCGCCCTTGCAGGCTTCTGCTTCGCGAGCCCATGATGAGTCTGTCCTCCAGTCTGCTGTCGAGGAACCGATTGCCGACGAGAGTATCGCTCCTGAGCCTGTTGTAAACGAATCGCGAATCGAGATTCACGAGCACACCGAGACCATCATTCAATCCTCAGAGAAGCAGCCCGAGGATACCTCTTCTCAACAAGAGCATGGCGAGGCCGAACGTGTCGAAGAGACACCCACCGAGACACCCATCGAACCACTAAGCGACGATAACAAGCCCACTGATGGTCAAGAAACCCCCACAGAAAAACAGCAAGAATTGCCAGAGCCCGCTTCGGCTCCTGCGCCAGGCCACAGCTCGCTAAGATCCGCACTACTCTCCGTCGGACGCGGACTCATGAAGCGCATGTCAGCACCACCGCCTGCAGCTGTTGCCTCTCCCAAACCAGAGGACTCTCAAGCCGCAAGGGCCAACTCTTCCCAGCCAGATCACCCGGTTCAAAGAGCGGGCTCGACTCCTTCATTAGTTGTGGAGCTTAAGTCAATGACGGAACCCGAGAGGGCATCCTTCGGCCCCGAGATTCCCGCGCCTGACGATGTTTCTACTGCGCCAGACGACGAGATTGCACCAGCAACAGCTTCAAAGCGAGGTCGGCGCAGTACACAAGGTCTCGCCAGTGATGCTGCAGGATCTGCTGCGAAGCCAGCCCGTGGACGTCGCAGCACTGCTTCAGCGCCAGTATCACCCGCTGTTAAGAAAGCGACTACATCAGCTGCAAAACTTGCTCGTAAGTCTATGCCTGCCAGCGCCCTCCCGGACGAGACTCCCAAGAAGCGGGGACGGCCACGAAAGAGCGACGCCGCCGTAGCCACCCCTGCTCCAACCCCCGGCACCGCAAAGAGAGGCAGGCCAAGAAAATCGGATGCCACACCAATCGTCGTCCCGAGCGCTTCGAAACCTTTGTCTGCTAGAGGCCGCCGAGTTGCTAGTGCCAGCAAGGCGGCAACTACCCCTCAAAGAGTCACCACGGCTCGAACACCCAAGACAGCTATCGGGCTTCGAGCAGCAGCAGCGACACCTGCATCAACCCCCAAGCCACGTGGACGACCACCCAAGAACGCGCCACAACCACCCCCAGCAGAAGCCGAGCCAGAAGTTGAGGAGACGGAGGTTGAAGAGACGGAGGTTGAAGAGACGGAGGTTGGAGAGCATGGGGCTGAGGCGCCCAAGCGCGCCGGTCGTGCAACTCGAGCCGCTGAAACGACTGCCACCAAGAAAAGCACACGTGCCGTCAAGCCGCGCGCAGTTCCCTCTCCCGCCAAGCGAGGTCGACCTACGAGGAATGCTGCTGCCACCGCTGCTGCTGCTGTTTCAAAGACTGGTGCCCAGACTGCGCCGAAACGGGGTCGCCGGGGAGCTGTCGCAGAGCCTGAAGAAGCTGCTCCAGCCAAGGCCCCTAAAAGACGAGGTCGTCCTGCTAACAAGGCTGAGGCGCCAGTAGCCGAGGAACCCGCCCCTGTGCCAAAGACGCGAAAGCGAGGTCGTGCGGCAGTTGCTGAAGATACCTTGGCGGAGGAGCCGGTACCCAAGAAGCGTGGTCGGGCCGCCAAGCCTGCCCCAGAAGAAGATGCTGCCCCAGCACCCAAGCGACGTGGACGAGCAGCGGCCTCCAAGGCGGCTGAAGACGCTACAGCGGAACCTGCACCCGCGAAGAAGCGCGGAGCCGCCAAGACTGCTTCGAAGATGGCTGAGAATGCTGTCTCCGGACCTGAATTGGCCCCCAAGAAACGTGGACGAGCTGCAAAGGCTGTCGAGGACGTGCCGGCCGAGATTACCACCAAACGCGGTCGATCGAAGCGTTCAGCCCCCGAGCCCGAGGCAGAAGTTGAAGCGCCTGAGCCTGCGTCCAAGAAGCGACGTACAACACGCAAGGCTGAGGAGCCTGCTGAAGCCAAGTCAGCCAAGCCAGCCAAAACCACCACCGGAAAGCGAGCCGGACGACCCGCAAATGCTACTAAGGAAGTTGTGGAAGAACCAGCACCTAAGCGAGGCAAGTCAACTCGTACCAAGGCTGCCGAAGCCGCTCCTGTAGAGGAGGCATCTAAGCCCGCCGCTAAACCCCGGGGTCGTGCTGCCGCAAAGAAGGCGCTTGAGCCCGCTGCCGAGGCTGAGGCTGAGGCTGAGGCTGAGCCAGAGAAGCCCAAAGCCCGCGGACGACCGGCGAAGGCAAAATCTGGAAAGGGTGAGCTTCCAAGCTCCAAGAGTGAAGATGCTCCGGCTTCAAAGCGAGGACGAGGAGCTACCACCAAGGCCACAACTACAAAGGCCAAGGGCTCTGCTCCTACTGGTGTGACTAAGGCCAAGACAGGAAGGGCGGCGCAAACTGGTGTTCGAAGAGGGTTACGATCCAGAGGTTGATTCAATATTTGAGATTTTCGTGCAAAAGACTTGTTTGGAAAATGATGGGACGGTTAGGCTTTTGTTTTTTATGCTATGCGGTGGATTACGGTACTCGCAATGACCAAGGTATGGTTGGGATGGCATCATGATAGTAACATTTGTACATGGAATAACAACAAGTTTCACGAACGATAATTTTCGAGCGGTTTCGTATTTTTTTTGAGAGTCATGTGAAGACGGATGGCTAATAACAGCTTCTAATCAATAACCTTCATCGCTAGCGTAACCAAGGAATTGGACATCAAGTCCGGTCGAGCCAAGAGTTGCATCTCTGTATAGCATGAAGTTCGGCCGGTGGCTCTGCGTCAAGGTAGACACGCTTTCCACTGGCAAATTGACCCCTCGAGTAAATTCACTGAGTCGAAGGGAAAAAAAGTTGACTTTACCTGCTAAATGAACTGGGTTACCTTGCTCGGCATGAAGAAATGCGGTATTTACGTGTGGTGGTAAACAAATTGGCATATCTCCATTTGTAAATTGAACTTGAAGAAAGTACAGTAGGTCTCCAAACTGGAGTCATCAAATCATTGCCATCCTAATCGCACACAATTTAAGCCCGACCATCAACGTAATGGTATCTTAAGATTAGAACAAAAAAGACATGATCAGTCATAAAGATCCTTATCAACATCGCCGTCCTTATTCGCATGCGGACTCGTCACCTTGATACCGTTCTCCAGTCGTGGGAGTGTCATGATATACCCCTTGTGGTCGCACCAGCTGCGCACCATCTTGACAGCCGTCTTGATTTCTCTACCGTTGAGCTGCCACAGCGACAGCTCTGCCATGTCCTCATCGTCGAGAGGCTTATCATCATAGTTTGCAACAACCCCGCCTTCCGCATCCTCATCTGTGTTGGCGTTCCTAGGAGTGGTCGATCCTGTGGCAGTAGACTCCTCAGTGACGTCTGTGATGCGGTGATTGAGGTCCGGCAGACGCTGGAGGAACTTGCGCCAGACGGTCTCACGAGCCTCGCGGCTGAGAGACTTGAAGAGGAGGTGCAAACTGACTCGGCTGCGGAACGCGGTGTCGATGGTGTGGTACAAATTGGTCGTAAGGAAGATGATTCCACGGTAGTACTCGAGCTCACGAAGGAAAATACTAACAAGCTCGTTGCGGTGGATATCGTTGGGGTTACGTTCTGCCATAAAGACATCCGCCTCATCAAGCAAGATGACAGCGTTCCACTCGGTCGCCATTTCAAACACACGCTTGATGTTGGCGCCTAGAGAAGCGGCATTGATACCCAGATCCTCAGCTTGCAGATAGAAGAGTGGACGGTGGGTGCGGTCCGCGATGGCTTCGGCCATGAGGGTCTTTCCTGTACCAGGAGGACCCGACAGCAGCATAATAAGGCCTTGACCCTTGCCAACAATGACATCCTCCATAGCTGTTGAAGCGCCATTGGTGAGACTGTGGTTCTCGACGAATGACAAGACCAGATCCTTCTGTTGCTCATCGAAGACGAGGTGCGAATAGGCTTGGTCGTTCCAAACAATCGGCTCGAGATCCTCGACATAAAAGTACACTAGAGATCGTTAGCAGAAGCGTGAAGTATTGTAAAGCGACAGTCTCACCCCAGAGCTTGTTCTTCAGAGCGTAACCGCCAATCAGCTCAGACATAAAAGCCAATTCATTTGGCTTTTGGAGAAGCTCCTCCCTGTTCTTTGTCTGCTCCTCCTCGTTAAGCCTCTTTTGCTGACTCTTGGGATGCTTGCCCTCAGGCTTGACCTCCTCAAGCTCCTGCCTGCGGCGGCGTCGTGACACATCAACCACTTCAATCTCCGGGTCCTTGTTCTCACGCTTGCCCTGAGCAAGATGATACTTGTTGTAGCCCACCACGTCGACCAAGATGCGGCATTCTACGTTGTGCTTTTCGAGACCTCCATCACCAGGGTGCAAAGCGATGCCATTGTAGGAACAGTAGGTCAAGCCCTGTAGATCAAGCACCTTCTTGCCTCGCGTCATTAGGCGGGTCATGATGGAGTCTCTTTCCGGGTGCATGTCGAATGGGTAATGACGGAGGTCACGAATTGGCTTGTTGCCAGTGAACTCGTTGATAGTCAGTGGCTTCTTCCTCCAGACGAACTCCTCTCCATTGAATGCCATGATCTTGGCAGTCAAGACGAGCTGCACAACACCGTCATTGGTATCGTACTCCGTCCCGTCCACCTTTGCGATGAACTCGCTGTTCATGCCATAACTATAAACGGTCGAGTCTCTGGGGAAGAGGGTCCAAGCGGTTCGGAAATCGACGAGGCCTTTGTCGAGCAAATTGCGCCGCTTGATCTTGAGATCGCGAAAGATCTCATCAAGAACTCTGAGGAACAGCTGCAAGTAACCCTTGAGCGGGTCATCCTGTTTGGTCTCTCGATACAGGTCTCGGATCTCGTCTTGGCAGAACCATAAGGGGCGGAAAGGTTCTTTGAAGGTCGCAGTATCGTGGACGTCGAGATGGATGTTTTCCTTTTTCAAGATTGGCTCGAGAGCGCTGACCAACAAGGGGTTTTGAACATCAACTTGGTGGTACTTGAGAGGGTAGCGGCCGGAGACGGCGCCCTTCAAGAGGTCCTTGATCTTGTATACCTTGATGGCAACACGGTCCCGGGCTTTGGCAACGGACTTGGAGACTTGCTTGGGTGGAAAGTCCTGCCAATCCCAATCATTTCTTGTCGGCGAAGAGTTCTTGCCCTCGTAAAGGGTCTGGATGACGGTGTCAGCGCCAAAGGTGGGATCTTTGTTGTTGACCTCTTCGGGTGTTTCCTCCTCGTACTCCTTCTCAAGATCGACGGGCTCGTCTAGAGGGGAGTTCTTGCGATGGAGGAGCTTGTACTTCCACTTCCACATGAGGTCAGACGTATTTTCTCCGATTTCTGAAAACATCCTGAAGCGAGATCTTGTGGCGTAGGAAGAAGCGGAGGAGGATGAGGTGGTAGAGAAAGAATAACGACGAGCAACACGGGACATATTTGAAGATTAACGAGATGCCTAGGTTGGAAGTCAAAAGAGTCCTAGCAGGGACTAGGAGGAATATAAGTCAAGCCTCATCTGGGGAGTAAGGGACTGTAGGTCCTCCGGCCTAGCTGACTGGTTTATTGTTGCTACAATGGAGGCCTGTCGATGGTATTGGCAGGGATAAGGTCCAATAGCTCAGGATAGGCTGTTGCCTGGTTTGTTGCCTCATCATTGACGCCATTATCAGCCAGAGACAGCGGGGAGACGTCAAGAAGCTTCATGTACGGTAGTTCGCAAAAAGGCGTTGTTGGGACAGCCCCGCGCTGATTGCATGCTGATGAAGCTCGGATTGGTCAGGTCACTGGAAGGCCTGCAGGATAACAATGAATCAGTGATGCATAAATATGCAGTTGTAATCTCGTGTTGGTCGTAGTTGGTTGTACATCCATCCTGTCACTTGTCTCTTTAGTTGCCAGTGTCAAAGCTGAGATCCCTAGTGGATGGCTGAAGTGATGTTGTACTTGTGGTACCTAGGACTTTTAAGGGACCGGGCACCAGGGCAGTCCTGACTCCTTCCCGGACCCACTGGAGGAGCTTGGACCTCTGCCTAGCTGGTGGATCTCCACTTGGCAGATGTGACCCTGAAAGAAACAGGCCGCATTCTTGGCAAATTGACCCCCATAAAATGCCCGTCGTCATCGGAAAATACTCGCCTAATTTTGGCTGCTTTGCTCTAACTTTCAGCCCTACTGCGCCCAGCTCGCCCAAGGCAACAACATAAGACGAGCTTGGAAGGCTCAGCACTAGGCATATTACGAGGCATCATCGTAGTAGCATGATTTTTAGTTGGTAACACAAAATAAGTTTGGAACCGGATTTCTGTCTTGTATCACGGTGATAATGCGCTTGGCCTTGGGGCGCCTCTAATTGGAAGGCGTTACATACCCTGCATCACCAACAAGAAAGTTGATGTAGGGCAAGGTTCGAGACAATGCGGGTGGATATTTTGAGCAAATAAGAATTTGAGTTGAGAGATCAGAAGCTTTGGATCTTAAGCTTTATTTATTGTGGTAGACAAGAAAATGTGTGCACTGTCAAACAGCCAATGGATCACAATCCATGAACTCATTCACCCAAGCTCCGAATTCGACGTTCACTCGAATCACCAGCAGGTTTAGGTTCAAGGGCTGTAAATGGATGACATATTTTCAACAAGCGGGTTTAGCTCAGTTGGGAGAGCGTCAGACTGAAGTCAAACTTCAATCAATTGATATCTGAAGGTCGTGTGTTCGATCCACACAAACCGCATCTACATTTTTTGCCGTTGTCTCTCTCATCGCCAGTCTCTTTTTGGCACCAAGTGGGGTGGTGGGGAGGCTCCGGAGGGAGGAGGATGTCTATCATTACTTGAAGCCTCTCCTCAATCAATTGTGGTTACCTTATATATAATCGATGATAAACTAGACGCTTGTCTGTTGTGGTGGTGACCCTCTCCTTTTACTGCGGATGGTCGCCTGGGCAAGATAGTCCCTCCTATGTATGGGTCGGCTGCAGACTCGCTTCGACGCCGTTAAGATGTCAGAATAACCATCAACCAGTCTTCAATTGCCGAACATGCCCGAAACCAACCACCTCTCTTGCGTGCTTCTTCGGTGTTGGCTGATTGCAAGCGAGTTCCGATAACCCGATGCATTGCAACTTCGAGGCCGCGCCAATATCGACGACTCAAATAACCCGAGGGCCCCCGTTGACATCGCACCCCGCGCGAAGCAATTAATCATCAGCCATTCAACACGCTCCCAAAGCGTTGATAGGTCGTCGATCATGTAGCCAACCGTCATGTCCTCTGCACCGTCGACGTCGGAAGTCGGCCTGGAGGGCATCTCCGAGGGGCACTTCCCCACTAACTGTGAGCCTGTCACTGAGACGTCAGGTATAAGAGGCCAACAACTTCTGGCTGCAAGCATAACATGATTCAAACTCAATCACGTCGCAGATAGACCTGGTCTTGTTAATCCTGAGACAATGGCTGCCCCCAAGAGACCCAATTTCCTCGTCATTGTGGCCGACGACCTTGGCTTCTCTGACATTGCTTCCTTCGGCGGCGAGATCAATACGCCAAACCTCGACAAGCTTGCCAAGAATGGAATTCGTTTCACAGACTTCCATGCCGCTGCTGCATGTTCTCCATCTCGGGCCATGATCATGACCGGTACAGATCATCACATCGCCGGTCTGGGCAACCTCATCGAGTGGACAAACGTCTCGGGCCAAAATGACCCGAGCGGTACAATGTCTACCAATGTCCAGCGCGGAATGCCTGGATATGAAGGTTACCTTAATGAGAGGGTCGTTGCACTGCCCGAAATCCTTCGCGATGCTGGATACCAGACCCTCATGGCGGGTAAATGGCACCTTGGACTTACGCCAGAGAGAAGCCCTAAAGTCAGGGGGTTCAATCGTAGCTTTGCCCACCTCCCGGCTTGCAGCAACCATTATGCTTATGAGCCGCAGTTGGAGAACCCTACTGAAGACTCGCCTGAGTTCCTGTCTATGAGCGTCATTGCCCTCCACAGTGAGGATGGAGAATATGTCCGCAAGCTCCCTGACGGGTGGTACTCGTCCGACGGGTACGGTGACAAGATGTTGCAGTACTTGAAGGACTGGAAAGAGGGTGGCGATGAGAGGCCATTCTTTGGATACCTTCCTTTTACTGCTCCCCACTGGCCGCTTCAAGCTCCACAAGAGCTGATCAAGAAGTATCGCGGTGTTTACGACGATGGACCGGACGCTCTTCGTCAGAAGCGCCTTCAGAAACTCAAAGAGTTGAGACTCATCTCTCAAGATGTTGAGCCTCACCCTGTCGTGGCGGAAGAAGTCAAGGAATGGAATGACATGAGCGAGGAGGAACGCGCCAACTCATGCCGTGCGATGGAAGTCTTTGCCGGTATGGTTGAAGCAATTGACGTCAACGTGGGCAAGGTTGTCGACTACCTTGAGAAAGTGGGAGAACTTGACAACACCTTTGTGTGCTTCCTCTCCGACAACGGTGCCGAAGGCGCTGCCTACGAGTCATACCCTATTGTTCAAGGAACCGTCATGCAGCATCTCAAAAAGTATTACAATAACCACATCGACAACCTTGGCAACGGAGACTCATTTATTTGGTACGGTCCACGATGGGCTCAAGCGGCCACTGCCCCGAGCAGACTCTATAAGGCATACACAACCGAAGGTGGCGTGCGCGTTCCTTTCCTCATGAAGCCTCCGTCTTCTTTCTCCCAAGCTGTGAATCCCAACGATATTACCCACCAGTTCTCAACAGTCATGGACCTCGCGCCCACTATCCTCGACATGGCCGGCGTTAAGCACCCTGAACCCACCTACCAAGGCCGTGAAGTCGTCTCCATGCGCGGCAAGTCCATGGTCCCATATCTCTCTGGCTCATCTGAACGCATCCACGAGAAGGACTTTATCAATGGATGGGAAACATGTGGTCGTGCAGCCTGTCGCAAGGGTGATTGGAAGATCGTCTTTATCCCCAAGCCAAAGGGCCCTGAGCGATGGCAGCTGTACAACCTAGCGAAGGATCCCGGAGAGGTGCATGATCTGGCAGAGGAAGAACCTGAGCGTTTGCAAGCGCTCATCAAGCTGTGGGATCAGTACGTTTTGGAGACGGGTGTTGTGCCGTTAAGCCCCGAGCTTGGAAAGTGGATGGCTGCCATGGAGGAGCAGATGCCTGAGAATGCGTGGATTGAGTATGAGTACTGGAAGTATGGTGCTAGAGACGATCCAAAGAAGTTCACGAGGAAGGTTCCGAGGTTTGAGCGTCAAGTCAAAGCTATCTAGGTGTAAGTAGCCAAGAAATATCTGTGCAGTGTTCGGGATAATGCCTTCTTGAATGACTAAGTGATACTCCGATAGCAAGATGCCGTATCCTTTCTCAACTTGCATCAAATATGTACAAGATATAATATCACTACATCCATCTTAACCCGCAGCTAGTTGATCAATGCCACGTTTTATCTCATTGGCCCACCAGTCCAAACTATGCACGTTATATCTGTTTGCCAACGACACCTTCTACAACCTCACCATAGACCACCTCTCAACCAAAGAATTCCAAGCACGCATACATTCACAGATCCTCCTTACAAAGAATATTCTTCACCGATAAAGCATTCTTGACCGCACTTTGGCATTACTGTTTGACCGCATAGGCCTTTCTACATCTTCTGCGCAGCTACCCGAAGGCCACGGGGACAAACCGACCCACGCTCCTCTCGTCACCACCAAAAAATGTTTGGCGACAGCAAATCCTCTTTGAAAAGACGGAAAGAGTTATAATACCCTCTGCTGGAATCATTCTTCTTTTTCCTTTTCTTTGATCGCATCTGTGGTTGTTTCTTGCGCGCCCCGCTTCACGCACGTTGCCACTGACGACGGCTTCTCTATCAATGGCGATGCGGGATGAATGAATAGAAACCAGCTGCATTGTACAACGATTCTTGTTTTTTTTTCCTGCTCAACATTCACTCGAGACAATAGACAATTCACTGGACTTCAACACGCAAGTCTATAAATTGTTCTCAATATCCTGCATCATTTTCAATCTTGATCCTCTTGTCATCACACACTCTACCTACCTAACAATACTCGCTCTTCTTACTATTGTCTATTGTTACCCATCTACAATAGAGTCTTGCTATCACTGTCAGTCAATATGGCGCCTCCTTCTACACCCGAGTCTCACAAGAGTTCCAGTTCTGAACTCAACGTTACTCCTTCTCCTACTCAGATAACCCCCTTTACCGAACTGGGCACCAACAGCAACGCTCGATCTTTGAAGGCCAGAATGACTCAAGCTCATTTTTTAAACGACTCTCCCAGTCTTCGCAACAATCGTGTCCCCAGTGCCCAGTACCCTGCTGCCGCCCCTACTTCGGAGCCTTTGTCCCCTGCTGTCGACTGGAAGCCCCGACAGTCTCTCCAAGAAGCTATAGATTCTGCGCCAACGTATTACTACTCAAAGGACACCTGGACTGACGATCGTGCTTCTCGAAAGCCTCAGCATCCCCTTGCTTTTAGTCTCATGGCTGCCCAGACAGCTACACCGGCCAACCCTGTCCGCCAGCCGGCTATTCCCCCTTCCGACCACGCTTCCTCGATGAGAACCAGTTTCCCTGGAGGTCTGGCTCCCTCTCCGGCCATCTGGGAAGGTCTCAAGAGTCACTTCGAGCAGCTCGAATTGAATGCTGGACTCACTCCTGCACCAGCTCCCGACGCTCAGCCTCCCTTTGCATCCACCCAAGGAGCCCAACCTTTCCAGCTCCCCGGCTGGTTGACCCAGTCCATTGAACAACAGTCTTATGGAAACAACCACAGGTCTCCCATGCAGCTCGGCAGCCCAGTTATTCGCCAACCCTCAGCCTCTCGAGGCTTCAGACCCATGGCTGCCATCGCTCAAGCTCGCCCTGTTTCCAACCGCTCCGCCCACGACGACGACCAGACTGAAACGACCGTCTTCTCGGGCAACTACAGAGGCGAACACACGGTCCGAAATGCCAGCGCTGCTAACCTCACGCCGGAGCAGAACTGTGCTCTCTGGTTGACCAACCTTCCTCCCGATGTCACCCACCGACAGCTCCTCGCTCAGATCCGTAACGTCGGTCGCATCTGGTGCACCGTCATCAACGAGCCCGACTACGACCGACACGAGACGGCCGCTGCAAAGGTCGTCTTCTTCACGCCTGGTCCCGCTCAACTTCTCCTCTCACAGTCCCTTACCCAGGGTCTTCATGTCGGTGGATACGCCGTCCGAGTCACCCACAACCGAGTCAAGTACGGCGAGCAGCCTCTTGTCGGTAGCGCCTCTCGTGTTCTCATCATCACTGGAAAGACAACCTTTGTCAACCCAGAGAGCCTGACCGAATTCTTCAAGACGCGCTTCGTCTTTGAGGTGGATGAGATCACTAATCTTATCGTTCACGGCGAGCGGGACAACGGCGGACGATCTGTTGTCGAGTACCGGTTCGGCAGCTTCCGGTGTCAGGCACAGATGGGTAAGATGGCCCTGGAGAAGGATCGACCTCAGGGGTTCGAGAAGGTCGAGTTTGGGCCTGATCCTTGTGAGGTTGGTGATACGCTTTCTGCTTACGGAGTTGCCGCAGAGCGCATCCAAGGAAAAGGAATGTGAAACGATGAATAATGAATGAAGGATGGATCCTTCGGATGAGAAAATTACTTTTGGATTGAGAGAACATCTTGCTTGTCGATATTTGAGAGAGCGCAATGATCAGCTCCATTTTAGCCACGATGGACTAAAGACTGAACACAGATAGACTTACAAATACAGAATCATAGACAATGACTATGTTTTCATCACTGATATCGTGTGATCGAGTGATATCTTGGAGGATAGTACATTTACTTCATGAGTCCATTCATTGAGAAATCAGTTCGGGTGGATGCAAATTTGACAGCGCCCGTGTAAGCGAAGTCCGGTATTAGCTGGAGGGGCCCCTGTATATGCCATACAGAACTACTGCTGTGACTGTGGGCAGTGGATCCACAGTGAGACAGCTTGAGCCTGGGTTTCGTTGTGAATAGTGACGATGGTAATTGAAGCAAGGACTGTCACGAACCCAACGCTCGTAACGGCAACAGCGTCATCGCGGACATACCCGTATCTGGGGTATGCTCACATTGAGTTTACGAGAACCCAAAAATAGCCGTTAAGGCTGAAAGTGCGCGAGATTTAGCGTAAATCTGGTTGACTGCGGATAAGTGGCGGGTTTAGTGAACGTTAAACGAGGCGGAGGTGGCGGGTGACATCCCACCTTGGTCTGGATGTAACCATTCTGCACATGCTCTGTAATAATTAGTCGTTGATAGTCTATTTACTCCAAAAGAATTGTACTCAGAAACGGGTCATGATCCCATTACGACGTCTCCAGTTGTACAGAATTGATTGCCATGATTGAACCCCATCAACGCCGTCCTCTTAAACAATGCTGTAAAAATTCACATAAGTGATACACAAAACAAAGAACGCACGCCCAAAAACACCACCTCTATCGTTTTAATGATTCGTCCCAAGGAAGCCACGTCTGTCGGTCAAATGAAGGCATACACTTGACCTTCTCTGGTGGCTCATACTGCCACTCAATATTGGCCTTGTCTTCATCCATGTGTTGCACAACTTCGTTCGTAAAGCCCTTGAGCTTCTTAATATCCCTTCCCCTTGCGTCAGTGTATTCGAGGCTGACGCTGGGTACGACTGCAATTTTTCGGTAGCCCTTATGCCATAGGTCTTTGCAGAAGAGCTCCGGCTCGCCCTGGAAACATTCGTTCTTTCTGGGGTCGCGGAAGCGTAGGCCGTGAAGAAGGGGTGCTGCTGTGAATGCCGTCGCGCCGTTCCAACATGCGAAGACTTGGAAGGGAAGATGAGCGTCGTATCGCATTCGAGCTTCTCGGTTTCCTCTGAACAAATCCCAGGCATCGTCCCATGATCCATCTTCTGGGATGGGAAAAAAGGTGTCTCCAGCAAGTGTCCTTGCAACCTGTATATTTATTAGCATGTGATGGTAGTCCTGGATTTCGATTTGTACCTACCCATACGTCGTAAAATGTGGGATCAGGCCCTGCGTAGGTAAAGTCCATTGCACAAGTCATGTCCGCATTGAGATTGCGACGCTGGAATGCCAGCTCAAGCAAATCGTCGGGGCATGCAGCAACGTCGTTTATGAAGAGAACGGTGGTTTTATCTGACGCTGGTACCTTTTTCTTAAAAAGCGGCTCAAGGGCCAAGTTGCGCAACTGAGCTAACTTGCGAATGCGCGGGCCCTTTGATGGGTTGATGCGTGAGTTGTTGTAAAAGTACGTTATACCGAGTTCTTCGAGGAAGGGAGTCAAAGCGACAAGGACATCTGCAGTTCCATCGGGTGAATTGCCTTCGACAATTGAAAGGGCGCAACGCTCAGGCCCAAGGTACTCAATCACCTCGATAACACTGCCCATGAGTCGAGGGAGAAGGTTTACAACATTGCGCAAATTGAGGGCGAAGAAGAAGTCGATGTTCTGCTCATCATTTTTGTCATCTCGGGTGTTCTTCTTCTTTTGAAGGCTCTTGTATCGTTTGGTATCCAAGGGAGGGCATTGTAATCGTGGGCGTTCTTTAGACTTGGGATCGAGAATGGCGTGGATGTAAGGAGTGATGCGTTCGGTAGAGAGGACGGAACCTGTTATATGTTAGTCAACCCGATTCTTGAATAGGGCGGCAGGATTGAAGCTTACCATTAGCAATTGGGGTGGCAGATTTTGTTGGTGTTGCGGAGGAGGTGGATGATATTGTTGGTGTGCTAACTTCAATGGTGGTTGTTGTGTAAGTGTCCAGAGCTGAGGTCGAAAGTGATTCTGGTATAGACGTTGAAGAGACAAAAGAGAATTCTGAATATGAAGAAAAGGAATTTGCTTCCGAAGGCGCAGTCGCTCTGGATGGTGCGTAAAGTGGTAGGTATGTCTCTGATAGTCGAGTTATATGATCGCGGCCGAGGTATAAGCTCGATACGACTAACAAGAAGCACACGAGCGGTACGCACAGAACAAAGACTTTGCGATGCGTTTTTGTATACATTTTTGGATGTTAACAAGTGATTTCCATAGCAAAAAGAAGTGCAGAAGGGAAGAAATTAAAAAGACTGTCCTTTACGATTGAAGGGCGAGGCACAGCACCTACTTACCTGCCCTACCTTACCTAGATAAGAGCCACCCCAAGGGAAGGGTTCGGATGAGACAAGTACGAAGCCCCACTAAAATGACAGCCCCCGGGCCCGCCGCAGCAGCAATCAGAGGGCACGTTACTGCTCGGGTCAGCCCACCCAGTAGTCGGGGACCTCGTTTACACGGGAGCTAGCAGGGGCTTGATCTTGCAGCGACCGATGTTAATGGACGTATTTAGTGACGTGGTATGGAAGATTGTGGTGGAATTCCAGCAGGTGACACTGATACATTCCCGAGGTCGACTACCTTACTCGCCCAGTAGCCCTCTGTAAGTTGACTCACTTAGTATCATGGGTAGATGCACCTCAAACGCAAGCTCACAGCCTTGTCAAATCCTCGCGCGGCGTACCTTCTGTTTGTCTTCCTTCTCATTTCCGCTCTTGCAGTTTGGGCTGAGATTTGTCAGTTTTCATTGGTGCTTATGAAGACTTGGGTGTTAATCACTCAAACGTGCGGCTGGATCGGCCGCAGGGCTGCAGGGGTCAAGTCGGGCATGTCCCTACCCAAGTTACCCCGGCGGAGATGCTAAACGAGCAGCCAATGGAAACCACGATGAGCGATTGATTGCTGCAAGGAACACGACCCTCGAGATTCTGACGTAAACGGTCAACTGACTCCGTTTGAAACGGATCAAACGGTACTAACAGCGGGCTCTTCAAAGTTTCGAATACACAACCAACAACTCATGCGATCCTTGACAAATATCCCCGTCGTGATGTGTTGTACAATTAACTTGAGCATGATATAGACTCCGCAATTGTACACAAGAATAGAACAGAGTAAATAAAATAAATCAGGTGCTCGTCCACTTTATGTTGATCGATTCTTGACCCTTTTTTCCTGCTTCTACTCTTCTCGTGCGACAAAATTCAGCCACTATGCATCAAATATTACGGATTCTCCTATTGTTTCAATTTTGGGCGTCTCGAAGCCATGCCCTCTACGCTAAGTTCCCCTACAGAACTGAGACATTGTCGCCCAGCCGGACAATCGGCCACCTTGAACAGCGCGCTGTGCCCTCCGAGATGAAGACCTGTGGTTACAAAAATGGCGACCCAGAAGCCATGACGACAGCCGCATCGGGTAGTGTATGTCGCTTCAGTACTCAGAATGGCCTTTGGGGGATGTGTACGAGCGGTGGCGATGCTAGCTGTACTGTGGCTGGACGATGTCGCGACAAGCATGATTGTACCGATGGATGTGGGAAGACGGAAAACCCCAAATTTCGGATGACATCTTGGTACATTAGATCCAATAAGGCTATCTTGGAAGTCTACTGATTCATATTCTCTATAGTAAAGCAGTCGAGTACTGTAGTTTTGCATACCTATTTATGGACGAAGGCCACAAATACACCTACGTCGCATGCGGTGCCGTCGCCGCCACCGATACTTATTACTACACGCCGAAAGTCCCAGCCTTAACAAAAGACGCTCCACAAACCACGACGACCGCTGAGACATCAGAATCCTCCAGCGACACAACAGATGCGACACCAAGCACCACACTGTCGGAGAGCGCCACTGAAACAACGACCGAGGCCTCTGACGACAGCGCCGCTGCCCCGCCAAGTAACACGGGCGCAATAGTTGGCGGTGTTGTTGGAGGCCTGGCTGTGGTTTGCGGAACTGCTATTGCGGCTATATATATGCTACGGAGGAACCGTGTACGAAAGGCAGAGACAACGCCTGAGACGGAGTCAGGGCCAGGGATGGTCGAAGCTCCTGAGGACACTGCGCCGGATCAACGACCCAAAGAGCTGGTGGGATCAGGTCTATCTGATGGAAAGCAAAATAAGGAACCAGCTGAGTTGCAAGGGAACGCAAGTCCCAGTCGCCCTGATCCGGTCGAACTGCCGTGAGAAGAAACAGCTAGACATTTACGATAAGCTAATGTTTGCATATATCTTAATTCAAACTAATCAGCTACTATTTGTGATGACTTCATGGGTTTAGAATTGACGAGGAAATAGCATTAATTAGTAGAATCACAAAAGTTCCTATACTCGCTGTTAGAAACAGATGTAAGGTTATATCTGAGCGCATTTTCAACTTCGTCACATAAGTTCTATACCTTAGATTTATGTCAAGACACCGGGACAAGGCAGACACTTCAAAATGTTACATCGGTATGATGTAAGGGGGACAAGGATACTGCAATGTTGTGCTAGGTTTGAATACTGGTGCTAAGCAAGCAAGCTTATTTCCCCAGACTTGAGTGATATGCCGTTGGGAACTCCCCGCAGACTAGTTTTAAGAGACAAAGCCATGGATCGTAGGGTTACTCGTTTGCTGAAGCCAATCTTTACTTTGATTTCGTCCGTAGTGATACAAGTATAAGAAGGTATCGAGAAACCACATCCACCCAGGCTTCTACCATCTAAGCATCATTCCTTATTGACTTTTTTGAAAACCGGCCCACCGATCGAAATCTTCTGTATCGAGATCAAACAAATCCAACATCCTCCCAACACTATGATCCACCAAATCATCCACCGTTGACGGTTTGGTATAAAACGCCGGCACTGGTGGGAAGATGACCGCTCCGTTTTGTGTAGCAGTCAACATATTCTGTAAGTGAATACCACTCAATGGGCATTCCCTTGTCACTAGCACAAGCCTATGCCGTTCCTTAATGATGACATCTGCTGCACGCGATATCAAATCATCGCAGTATCCTGTGCTAATAGCTGATAACGTCTTCATGCTGCACGGTACGACTATCATACCGTCGACGCGGAACGAACCACTAGCAATTGGTGCAGCTAAATCATGGTTGCTATATGTTGCGTCGGCAAGGGCCCGGATATTAGCGACAGTGTAGTCTGTCTCGTACTTGAGTGTGTTTTCTGCCCATTTGCTAATGATAAGGTGTGTCTCAACGTTGAGACGACGGAGAGCAATAAGAGCTTTGATTCCGAGAATAGAGCCTGTTGCACCTGTGAGGGCAACAATAATTCTCTTGCGTCTCTTAGGTCTGGCTTGTAGCGGTGGTGTAAAGATTGGTTCTGAAGTGGAGTTTGAAGACATTTTGGTGAGTTGCAGAAAGACAAGGGTATTGTGTTAGACAAACCGAGATAATGCATGCGACGTCGATTTTCGCTTACTGACAGATCCTTTTTAATACAGTATCTACCTACATAGTGCCCACTGCTCTTTGACTACTTTGTAAGAACATGAAGACATAGATCGAGTCATTTCACGCTACGGAAGGCATCCCGAGATCAGCTGTCGGTGTACGAAGTATTCGTTTGTAATTCACCGAGTCGGCTCGATCCGATGTTCCCGATTTCTAGTTCAATTCGAGTGGAGAGCTTCTTCTGCCTATTTTGGAAGCTTAACAGAGAGCAATGACTTCTGTCTATGCTCTCGGTGTTCATATGCTCCTCGAAAGCTCCTGAAAGAAAGTGTGTAGACCACTTCTAGCAACTCTAACATCAATACTTACTTAGCCACCAGCTTTCCACTGGAAGCCCACAGACATGAATTTTACTCAGTCTTAGATATATATAGAAGGAATTTGGATTCAATTGTCCCAATTCAACTATACGCAAGTACAAAAGTATTGGGCAGGGATCTGTCGGTAAAGTCGGAGATGTTGCGGGGCCATCCCACGACTAATAGTGTCTATGACAAAGATATACAATCAGCTTATCGTTTACGAGCGTATAGCTGCTTGCTTTAGAATTCTAGTGCTGTAATATTACGCAACAACAACGATCTGTGAGGTTCTAAAGCTAAAACATCGGTCCAGCCGACAATGCTTTACAATCAGCTCAGCCGATGGAATGGGGATGCTGGAGTACACATCTCGGGAAGTGGGTCCCGTTGTCTTTCGACAATAACGTTACGTAGGCTGTAGCTCACCGAGAATCATGGCAAGTGTGCATTCTGTTCTGTCCTGTGGTTTCTATAAGTCGAATAGCCCTACCCATTAGCCATGACGTTGATAGCATATCTCAAGAAGCTTTACTGTCCAGGACCAAGACATCACCATTTTCTCCAAAATCCTTGATCTTCTTTGTAACTCATTGTCACACATTCTTAACACGTATAGAATATGGCTGCCACTACATCGCATGAGAACTCCAAGTCCGCTGCCCAGAACTTCCGCCGCTTCATCCAAGAACTTCAAGAAGAGGGCGATCTTGTCACCATCGACGATGAGATAGATCCCCACCTGGAACTTGGAGCCATCGTTCGCCGCGCCTACGAAACAGAGGACAAGGCACCTCTTTTCACCAACGTGAAAGGCACCCAATCCAATGGCCTGTTTCGCGTCTTGGGGGCTCCGGTAGGAGCAAGCAAGATTTCCGGGAAGAGATTCATTCGAATCGCCAAGTCTCTTGGTCTACCTTCAACTGCTACCGGACAAGAAATCATCAGCAAATTTCACGAGGCTAAGCGACTGCCCAAGATTCCACCCAAGGAGGTTGAGACAGGACCTGTGAAGGAGTACAAGATCATTGGCAATGACATCGACCTTAGAACTCTCCCTACACCTCTTCTGCACCAGGATGATGGTGGAAGATTCATTCAGACCTTCGGCATGTTCATTGTTGAAACCCCCGATGGTTCGTGGGTCAACTGGAGTATTACACGTGGTATGATCAACGAGAATGATCCCAAATCTCTGATCTGCCCAGTAATTCCCAGACAAGATATCGGTGTCATCCGCAAGATGTGGCAAGATCAAGGCAAGGACATGCCTTATGCCCTCTGCTTTGGTGTTTCTCCCGCAGCTATCATGGTCAGCGGTATGCCTATCCCCAAGGGCGAGAACGAAGGAGCGTACATAGGCGCATTGACAGGTAGCCCCGTGGAGGTGACCAAGTGCGAAACCAGCAACATCCGAGTCCCAGCTGATGCGGAAATCATCTTTGAAGGAGTCGTTTCAAGCACTGAAACAGCCCCCGAGGGACCTATGGCCGAATACCACGGTCACATTTTCCCCGGAGAGGTTAAGCTTTGTCCTATTTTCAGAGTTGATGCAATCACTCATCGTAAAGACCCGATCTTGCCAATTTGCATCACTGGAAGAGCCCCCGAAGAGAGTGAAACCGTCTGGGGACTTACGCAGGCGGCTGAGGTGTTGACAATTTGCCAGAATGCAGGATTGCCTATTAAGATGGTCTGGAACCCCTTTGAGTCTCACTGCATATGGTTCGTTCTGCAGGTCGACAGAGTCAAGTTACGTGATATGAACACGTCGATGGAAGAGTTCTCCAATAAGGTCGGCCATCTTGTCTTTGCATCCAAGCCCGGCTTCTACATCCCGACTGTCTACCTGGTTGGAGATGATATCGACCCTACAAACTTCCGAGATGTTATCTGGGCTGCCGCTACACGTTGTCAACCTAAGGCCAACGAGTTCTTCTTTGACGAGTACCCTAACATTCCTTTGATTCCATATGTGGGCTATGGAGTTAAGTCTGAGAAGCATGCTTGGAAGGTTGTTCGATGCTGCTTGTTCCCCAGCGAGTTTAAGGACGAGAGTCTGGTGTGGAGGGAGGCTTCTTTCCGAGGAAACTATCCTGAGGATATTCAAGAGAGGGTTAAGAACAAATGGTCATCTTACGGCTTCTCGTCGTGAAACTGTGAGCGAGAATTTTTGGGCAGTGAACTGCGATTATTGCTCACTAAGAATTAGCCACGGCTTAGAGGAGATAGTGAATGTATTTATATACTCGTCTTGATCGGATGAGGTTCCTTTCTGCTCCCTCAATATCAACATTGAAAGCATTGCGATGTCTAGAGTATGCTTCAGACCGGAAATAGCCAATAGCCCCTGTATGCTGTCCAGTAGATCAGAAGTTGACTTACGACTATGTCATTAATTCAGCGGAAGGCGTTGCGGAAGTTTAAACTAGAATCTTTGGTTCATTCGAGGTTTTAATAGACTCCAATCACTGGATAATTTCTAGTGTAGGTTTAGAAAATGCTGGATTCCCGTTTGATGCCTTCGTTGCCTCCTCCTTCTGCCAGGACACCGACCTGAAAGGACTGGAAATCGACAGGTTCAATCATGAGTATCAACCTTGTTCCAACTGATACCTGTGTTTTCTATGAGAGTTGGCCAATGGTATTGGCTCAAGCACGTCTGGTATGGTCTAGGCTAAAGGACTTGTACCCAAATGGCGAAGTAGTGATAATGGAGTATGAGTCAAATCAATAATGAATAAGCTAGCCGAGTTTCCATTTCTATGAACAAAAGCCTCTGGCGTTTTCTTTCGCTAACCAGTATCGAGGGGTTTTCGGACACGATACCAAACAACTGTTAAACACAACAAAGTCAGCGTGGAGTACAGCATCATCCAAGTAGGAACATACTTCACGACATCTTCCCAAGCAGCACACTGGCACTCACGATCGGTCTTTGCACAAGAATCAGGCTGTAGACGGACTGTTAGCAAGATGATCTGGTTTGTTTCCATAGGGCTTTCGGAGTACCTTTGCACCCTCGACACAAGACTGCGCAAGTGCTGCGCAGTTCTTATCTGTGGCCGGTCTAGCAGATACGGCCGCTGCGGTAAGAATAAGCAGACTGATGGTGAATCTCATTATGAATAGTGCTCTTTGAGGCTCAAGAGCTGTATGACGCAAAGGAGCAAAGTCGCTAGAAGAGGATGTACGTCGGGATGTAGACTTTGTGTGGGCAGTAGTCAGTCTCCGGGATTTAAGTACGACTCAGGCACAGCTAACATGCTACGTAGTTTGGAATGCTCTGGGTGATCGAGGCCTAAGGGCATTGAGCCACCATTCCCAGGTTATCGGAATTGGTATAGACGGTTCCCGCAACTCTAAATCGGCACTATCCGCCACAATACTATGTTCGAAGCATCTAAACTTTACTGAATGCGGCCTATTGGGACATCGACAAAGGACTAGACTAGCCAATAATATACCTTTTTTCTTGAAAAACTTTCTAAATATTGTTCCTGATCGGCATTTGGCGACACGCTAGGTTGTTTTGGCATGCCTTGCTCAAATTTGGAATAGTATTCAAGGATAAAAATCAATTTAAGAACGTGGATCTATCTGCGTGTAACTGCAATTCTCAGTACCCTGCAAAGCTTTCATCTTGTATTCAGAAATTTGAGGATTTATATCACCTACTTTCTGGAAGGGAAACATTCCGCATCTTTGATCATTTAATATTCTTACCCGACCTCCAATTTGCCGGATTCATTTCTTACGGTAACCTCCGCTAACAACTCACCAAGAGGCATGGTAGCTGGGCTATGAGATTCCAGGTTGGTTCTGACCTCGCGGAGATTTAAGCTTAACTTGATAGATCGATTTGTTATGACTTTGATAATTACATGTTGGGTGTTTTAGTGTACTCCATCAGCTTCCAATGCTACATACACCAGCACTGCTAAGCAACTCGCTTCAAGGGAAATGTTCGTGAAGAGAGTCCTGCCCGAGATCAGGACAAACTGGCTATCGGCCTAAGCATACCACCCAGGTTGAGCATATACCTCTGTTTCCAGAAAACAGCCATCGACGCGAAAATTCCAGCAACAGCAGTCATTAGAGACCCCTTACCCACCATCTTGGCAAAAGCTATCCACCACATCATGCTATGCGCAAAGACAAACTGTTTTGCATCGTTGAGATTCGGGAACTCGACTTCGGGAACCGGCTCGCCTAAGAATTCGCAAAGCGGCTCCCATCCTTGCTGCACGCGAAATTCGAGCAGTCGATCAGCAGGCACTGTCTTCCTAACTAGTTCATAGTGGTCGAAGAAAGCTTGACGAGCGGGTGAATTCTCTGAGAAATCATGCATTGTGCGGAAGTTGGCGGGCATGACTTTCTTTGCAAACTCCCAAAAGGGACCGGCCAGCGCTGGATCCCATTTCGACAGCGTCGGCCAGAGAGGCCATCGTAGAACACGACCACCTGTTGAGTCCATACTTCGCAACCAACTATCCACATCGCGTTGTGTGAGGACGACTTTGGCTTCTGGATACGCAGCTACGAGCTCTTCGACGAAGCAAATAGCCGGCACATCAGCGACAGCATCGTACCCGCCAAGGATCTTATCGAACTCTTCCCGACCCCACGGCTTTCCTTTCCCATGGAACTTCGCCTCGAGAGCTTCGCGCCAGAGACCCAGATTTGTCTTGGGGCTGCCGATGGCGACGGCCATGTGGTATGGTGTGTAGCCCAGTTGTTTGAGGGCAGTGAAGATGGCCATGGTGCCTGTACGTGATTGTCCGAGACATAGGACACGCATGGGCTTCGTGCGGGTGACAGGGTAAGAATCGATAAGACGGCCCGTTTTCGGATGAGGTTTGAGATTGTAGAGCTCACGAGTCTTGCGTGGATCGAATGTATCTAGGAGCGTGGTTTGCTCCTTGTTTGATATAGGCTCGGCCATATTGGCTTCGAAGGAGTCTATCGTGGTTATCTCAAATCGTGTAGAAGCTGTTCAAAATAACGTTAGATCTAGGTTTCCGAAATAGCAGCAATTTCAAACGTATGACCGAATTCCTTTACCTCAAAAGTTGGCGATGCTGTGCGTTTAATAGGCATATATCTCATAAGCACTAACAACACCATCCCATATTATGATGGCACAGCCACTGCGCTGACGCTGACCCGGGGGCCTCGGGACCCTCAATAAGATTGGATGACAGACTGAGCAGGCAGTTCGACTAAGCACATTTTGCTCACTAATTGGAGGTTGCAGGCCAGGGCGGAGAAAAAAAAACTCCATCATGGAATGGTTGGGAGATGGAAGGATTTGGGTGTAAGAGAACCTGAAGGTTTTCTCTCCGCCCGTAGCCTGATCACAATTTAGCCAATTTAAGGTCTGCAAAAGTGGTGTGTAAGAAGAAGGAAATCGTCCTAGATTAACTTGGCGTTAAGCAGCGAGCCAATAATATTATGTCTTACACATCAAGTCCGAGACTTAGGCATTAACCAGCCAGGGATTTATTCTTCGGGCTGCTTTACGTAACTTTGGCGCACTCACCTTATCTGATGCCAGCCCAAGCGGCTTCTCAACAATGGCCCCCAAGTATATATGCAAAGCTACCACGGCATCTTCTCTATCCGACATTTCGCAAAAGAAAAGAAATTCACTCCATGTTTCAACTTTCCATGTTCGACCACATCCAATGCGAAAGGTATATACACCATGAATTTTCTATATACAAACAACTTCATAGAATGACTATATACATAGAATCGTAATCATCGGAATCTCATGACAAATCATCCCCGTCAGTTTCTCATTTTGCCAAGCTTCTCATCGCCAGCCATCGCTGAGCGCCATCCATTCTTTCAATTAGAATGAACTTCACTTTTGACTGAAGTTGTCTTTTTAAGCGAAGTTGGAGCCAGCCTTGGTCTCAACCTGAGGGTTCACAGTGACACCCTTGACGATAATGGTGCTGCCAGTAGAGCTGGTGACTCTGACATCGACAGTCTGAGTCTGGAAGCCGCTAGGGTTCTCGAAGAAGTTGTAGTCCTTTCGGGTGGTTCCCTTCCAAGACTTGCCGTTGTCGGTGCTGACCTCAAGACTCTTGACGGGGAGGTTGCTGTTGCGGACCTGCATGCTGAACCAGTAAGGGCTTGTTCCTGATGCGCTGTCAGTAAAAGAATCTTTGCTTTTAACCACACATGATGGTCTGAGGGCCGCGAGAGTAGGATGACTTACCCTCTTTGTTGCGGAGAACGAGAGGAGTGGTGATGTCGCAAGAGATGGACCTCCAGCTGGTCTGAACAAGACCATTCGAGCCACCCACAGCGGTGAAAGCGTTCTCAAAGAGATCCAAGTGGCCCTTGTTGCACTCAGGGCACTTGTCCACAATCTGTCAAAACATTAGCATATGCCACAAGCGAACATTTAATACCAAAGGACTCACCATAGCCTTGATCTTCTTGCCAGTTGGGCCAGTGACCTCAATGCAGTTACCGCAGACTCCCGCATTGTCCCAGTTCGAGCCCGAGAAAGCAGTACCATAGAGACCTGAAGGAATCGTGTAGGCCACAAATCCACAGTTGCCTCCAGCGACGTTGCCACCATAGTGGGTCGAAGTTCCAGAAGTGACCTCGCTGCTGAGGTATCTTCCGGCAACAAGAGCCGGAGCGGCAACAAAGAGAGAGAGGAACTTCATGATGACGAAGGGTGATGAGGTGGGAAAATGTTGAAGTCGGGAAAAGGATTGGTAATTGCTGATGGACGAGTGATCTGGGAAACAAACAATTCAGCTCACAGGAATAAACCAGGTTATATAGTTTATTCCTCATGAAAAATCAAGGACCGGCCCGTCTGAGATCCTACCCTCACAGCTGATTCAGTTTCGAGGTCCTCTAATCTCCAGCCGGGATAGCCACGGGAACTAGCAGGGATGCCCCGTCGGCATTTGGTCGAGAACGCCTCAACGCAAGGGGGATGAAACCGCAATCCGTAGCAGAAATCTAGCTGGCTCGATTTATCACTTGTGACGTGCGTTCAAAACAAGCCGCCATTCGACCAGTGTTTCGGCATCCCACACACCACGGGGAGGAGATCCCGAAATCTCATCCCAACCTCTGCAAGGGGGGTCCCTGGCCACTTTGTTTCAATCGGGTGAGAAGACCTTGATAGTACGATAGATTGCGTTTAGAGTTTCGTATCAAGTCACGGATTGTAAAAGACTGGTGGAAATGAACTAGGTATATTTGTTCCGCGGTTCTCTTCATGACTAGCAAATCGATGTGTAACAAAACTGCAACAGAATAGGCAGCTCATTCTCTAGTTGTACGACGGTGATTCCGATAGAGTTTTGGCGATACTCGATAGTTCTAGGACGTAGTCAGCATTGTGGATAGTTTCGCGCGTATGTATACCCAATCAGTTGAGAAGCAATACTGACCTGGATAGTTTCATCAACAGCAATAGATGGATCGCTCTGGCAGCTAGTTGAACCTTCCTCGGACACTCCGCCCGATATGCTCGTTTGGTTAAAGCAAAGATTCCTCACCGACCAAAAAAGTAACATAGCCCCAATCTTTCATGATATCGCCTGATAGCTTCCAGCGGTAACCTCGGTTTTCCTTCCTCTCTTAGTTCATAGCTGCTTCGGCATCTCCGCAGCATCCTTGAACTTCCGCGAGAAGTCGCGATTTCAAAGTTGAATACGGCTGGAACGGAAGCTTTTTCATCCGAATGCAAAGCTCAGATGAGATAGCGTTCTTCGGTTTCATAAGAGTATGTGGATACTCGAACTTGCTTAGGAAAGCAACAGAGACCTGTGCGTTGTAAAAGTACATGAAATCCGGGTTATTCTCGTCGACAAACGCAGCACAAGCCTTGAGTGTTTGTGTCAGTAACGGTACTAAATCACTGTCACAAGCAAGAGAAACTTTACCTTGAAAATATGATTCTCAGGAAAGGGATATTTTGGTGAATGCTTCTCCTCAGCTTGCGACTGAGCCAGACCAATGAGAACCGCCAGAAGATAAGGATCACGCCAATGATCAGACGGTTCGAGCTGCTTCAACCGCATCTCCCGCAACAACTCGGCAGGAGGATTAGGCCTTCTAGGCTTTGGTAGTTGAAAGACATTCTCACGCTGGATCTTGATCATGCCACGCTGCAGAAATGCGAAAACAGGTGCCAAACTGCCAGATGAGCGCAGCGAAAAGACAGCGCCGTGTAGACGGTACTCGTGCTTTATGCCGAAGCAGAAATAGCCAAAGGGTCTAAACAACTAAAGTCAGGATGACTAGCAAGATAGTATTGAGGTTTGAGGGTCTCACCTTTGAAATCTTAGAGGCCCGCCATCTTCTGTCACGAGTTTCTTGATGGCTGCGTTTTTCATTTCCGAAGTTGCGAGACGCTCAGCCGTGCGCGCACTGCGATCAACAGGCTTTTTTCCATCTTCGACCTCAGCGGTATCGCTCTCTGACTTCTTAGGTAGAACTTCTGGAGTTTCTTCCTGAAAAGAACAGTTGAGCAGCTCCAGATGCAGCTGTGTCCATTCCAGTGGTTGGACAAAGAGCCGCTCCCGAGGATGTTGGCGGCAAATGCCGTTAATGTTCTTTGGTTTGGCCATGATGTCAAGTCTTGGACAAAGTGAAAGAAATGAATTAAAGAGGTACCGACACTGTTTGCTATTGGTGTGAGGTGGGATATGCGGGTGAGATATGTAGAGGGCGTGGTTGAAAGCGTGGCATCAAAATCGAGTTCTGGCTGTCTCATCTTTTTCTGTTAGCACGTGAGCCCCAGAACAAGTCATCGAATTCGGCATCGAAAAATTGCAAGCAAATCGTAATTCAAATTCTTGACTTGAACAACAGAAAAGAATTGACAAAGACTTGGGCAGCAAGGTATTCGTTGAAGAACATTATTTTCATAAAGATATCCATACAAGATAAGAGCCGCATAGACGCCTGCCAAAGCTAAAGACCACGACGACCAAACCATAAATATCTAATAGTAAGTTAGTATAGGCCATGGCCATCATACCGTCGACAAGGAGCACTTGTAAAACTCTTTTAAATCATCAACTCTCGATTTAGTTCCCCATCCACTCTCCCTCTCGATTTTATCCAACAATTCCAGTATCGCTTTGTGTTCACTCGGATGGCTCATGCAACGTCCAGCAATCCAAAGCGGCTGCACACCATTTGTCCATGCTCCATGATGTTCATTCGATATGCTGATACCACACACCTGACGTGCATGCCATAGAATGCTCCTTGGCTTGGCTGCGTGGCCCAGTCGTACAGTCGAAGGCTGGTTCTGCAGCATAAGGATTGAGGCGGTGTGGTGCATCTGATTTCCTGATATAGCGGCAGGGTTTGAATATAAGATGGTTGGAAAGGGAGAAGTGTCGTTGGAAGGGATAGTCATGATGGGGTGTAGTGGTGCTGGACGCTGTTGGTACCAATCGCAGATATACTTCCATAGCTTGAGCCATCTAGTACGAAATTTGACTTCATTACGTGTCGGATCCGAAGGATGGGGTGCTAATAGATCGAGAACTTGGGCAGTGAGATACACGGCATAGTTAGCCCAGTCCTCGAATGTCGAAGCATTCTTGAACAGCTCGACATCGTTCTCGATCGACAAGGTCTTAGACGCCCAGTGACAAATGGGGATGAGAGTCTTGACTGATGATATAAGGCCACCACAGATATCCATACGAGCAAAGCACCAAAAGAGTGCTTGTTCTGTACCTCCAACGAAACCATTGATACCAACTGCTTCCATCAGACTTGCACACCCGTCAAGATGTCGCTGCCACGCCTTTGGTGAACAGCTTAGCATCTCCAGCACACAGAGTATAACGCAGGTGGCAATGACGGCTGTTCCTCGAGTAGGTAGATGTGGAAGAAGGAGGTGGATTGCTTCTTGGTAGAGGGTAAGGCTGCGATCGGTTGGGAGGGTTTGCTTTAGCTCAAGTTGACGAGCCGAGAGAGCTAGCATCGAGTATCGTAGATGATTGTTATCTTTGGCGATAGTAGGTATAATCTGCTGGAAATGTCGATCTCGATCGAACTTATCAAGCCAAGGAGCAATCTCGTCAAAGTAGTTCTTCCAAAGTAGGCACTCTTCTTGCTCTGAAAGGAGCGGCGTCTGTGAAGGTTGAAAGTCGTGGATCGGGAGCGTGACCTCTGCCTCTTCTGTTGGAACAACTCCTGATGAACTGTCGACTTCAAGATGTGGAGTTGTCGATCTTGTCGGCGCGGTCGACCGTGTCTCCTGGATGAGATGATTGCGTAGTGTAGAGTGTAGTTCGTGGTATGCAGAGCCTGGCAAGAAGATGCCGTCTTCTGATATTCCTTCTGGGGTGAATGGCTGCAATTGGTCCATGTATGGATAGTCTGGTATCATATCAATGGGAACTCTTTCCATCGAAACCTGCAAAGCAGGGTCAATATTGACGGAGGTATTGGCTTGGCCGTTCTGGCTAAAGTAGAGGAGGTCGGCGACAGCGTTCTCGGTCTGGCGTTGGGATGTGGGAGATGATGTATCAATTGCTGAAGGGGTTCGGACTTGGATGTAGCCATTGGTAGTGCTGTTAACTTCTGATGGTCTCTCGTTGAGGGTCACATTTGAAAGATCTTGAATGTCAGAGTCAGTACTAGGCCTTGTCACAGATGATATAAGAGGCCCTTACCAGGGTTTCTAGCCTGTGTGTGAGCATTTTCGTCTTCTTCCTCCGACTCAGCACCATTATAGTCACGAATAACTTCATCCGTAACATCCAAAATCTCAAACTCCTTCGGCGGCCTCCTCCTCGCCATCTTCCGCATCGACGGATGACGCGCATTCAAGCACTGGGCATGCTCAGCCCGAAACGCAATCTTGAGACCCCATTCACACGACTCATTACGCCGCCGACAGGTCCCGCAGGCCGGCCGGCCCTCATCGCATTTGCGCTTCTTACGTCTGCAATTGAGACACCCGGACCTCGTCCGCTTATGCTTGGCCGGCTCAGATCGAGGTCGGACCCCCGAAGATCGGGACCGGGAGGCGGATGTGCGTTCCATATAGGACAATTACAGCCGCCTCAGGAGGCTGCTTACCTTGCGGGTGAGAGATAAGGATATTGGTAGAACAGATGTGGAGATGTGAGTGAGCAGAGATATCCGAATGTTGGAGGGGCACGGCAATTGTAGACGCCAAACTCTGCATCCATGCTCAAAAACTCGTGATCGGCAATTGTTCCACGAACCGACCAAACAGACAAAACAATATTGTACTATAAACTATTACTTTTGCAGAAACCTATTAAAATTGATAAATGACAAGCCCAACACAACCATTTTTTGCTCCTGCGCAAATGAATCAATCCATACGTACATGAAATGGCTGAACTGGGATTAGTCCACCTCCGCTTACGATTGCCCTTGGCAAGCCCATTTGGCAACGTACTGTACCATAGCAATTCTTGGTGGTGGACTGTGCTTTTCACCCTCGGATAAGACATGTCCCCCAAGTCAAAGCAAAGCGAAGCGAAGCGGAGGACGAGACCGACCCAATTGTCTCAATTGGCTCGAGTATCCAACCCAGAAGAGAGACCTTCGAGGATACTGACGACACCCAAAGCGCCAGGGTCGGGAATACCGCCCTCTTCATCGAATCTGTCTTGACCGACGTAGCTTGCTCGTCCCAGAGCCGCCGCCATCTGCCGTGTGCTTTCAGCGCCCTTGCGCGCCTCAGCTAGGGCACCCTTCAGCGAGCCATCCAAAGCGAAGTTCTTCACGAAAGGGATGAGGGCGTCCATCAGCGTGCGATGGCCAACGCGCGCAGGTGTGTACCGGCACAGCTCACCCAATCCATCCTGAAGAGCCTGCTGGATAAATTCGGACACTGTAAGCGACGGCGACTCAGTGGCCAGACCGCTAAGACGGTTCGCTACAGCGTTGAGGAAAATGGCGTAGATGGCGCCTGAAGTGCCGCCCATGCTTCTCTCAGCGGTGGTGGCTGTCCGTCGGAAGATTTGTCCAATGTCTAGAGTGGCTGCGTTGTCGTTTTCGAACTCTTTCAACAGACCTACGCGTTGGACAAGATTAGTTGAAGGCATCTTCGCTTGAGCCTCGGTGAATACGTACCGTTGACTCCATTGAGTAGCGTCTCTCCACAGTCTCCATCACCTGCAAGCGTGTCGTACTCGGTGATCTTGGGCTCGTCCCTCGCTGTTGTTTGAGCAACTGATTCGATGAGAACCTTGACAAGGGATGTCGGGACTATTTTCCAGTAAGCTTCATGTCGACAGATGACTTCAACGTTTTTGACGTACCCTTCACTCCCGTTTCTTTACCACTGGCTTTTGCAGCCGGTACAATTGTTTCCCGTTTCGCTACAGACTCAGCATCTGTCGCCCAGCCATGGATTGAACGAGGCCAGGCGGGCGCTGTGGTAGGAGTATCAAGCAGTTCTCTCAACTCGTCGTCAAGTGACAACAGGGTAACGGAGAAGCCAGGTCCATCAAGCGATGTCACAAAAGTGCCAACAAGGCTCCTCTCAATCTGGATGTTTCGTGTGCCCAATTGCTTCACCACTTCGTCTGCGACAACACCGAGTTCTAGGACACTCAATCCACCGAGATTGTTCACCATCAAGGCGACGCGCTGTCCCTTGTCGGGTTGCCACATGTTAGCCTTGGGTGTGAACATCATGCTCAACGCCTTCTCAACCGTCGTCTCAAGGCTGGGAATCTCTTCGCGCTTGACACCAGGCTCATTATGGATGCCCATGCCGAACTCGAGCTGGTCACGGGGCAGGGCCTCTTGGTTCGCGCGGCCGGGGACGCTACATCGGTCGAGACTCGCGGCAACGGTGGCCATTTGCGAAGCAGCCTTTCTGGTGATGTCGGCGACTTGGTTGAGGGAGGCTCTGTACGTTGAGGTGAGTATTTGTAACATCAACGCGATGGGAATGGACATACCCCTGGGCTGCCTTGGCTCCAGCAATCTTGTGGCAGAAGACTGTCCCAGCAAGACCACGCTGTCCAACAAGCGAGTTGCCCTCGACAGACACATCATCACCAACAATCACCATCTCTACCTTCTGACCCTCCGCCTTTGCCTTTTCTGCTGCCAGGCCAAAGTTGAGCTTGTCGCCTGTATAGTTCTTGACGATCAATAGCGATCTGTCTCCATGTCAGCCAAGCAATGGACACTAAAGGGGGGCCCGTGGCATACCCTTTTGATGACTTGACAGTCTGCAGGCCTACGAGAATCTGTGAAGCAGATGGGGAGGCAAAAATCTCGCCTGCAATCACAGCATCCAATGCACCCTCGCCAAGGTATCCTGCGTGTGCCGGTTCATGGCCGGAGCCTCCACCTGAAAGGAGGATGACCTTGTCGTTGTTTTGGTCGGTTCGTCGGTAGAGAACTGACATCGGGAGGTTAGTTCCCGTCTATGAACGGTGTTACATCGTTGGGCTCACCCTTTTCTGAAGCAATGAGGCTCAAGGAAGGATCTTGGAGGATGCAGCTCCTGAGATTTCGCTCGACTGAGTTGGCGACGCCAGTGATGAAGCTCTTTCCTATAGCCAAGTGGTTAGCACCAACCGCGTATCACCCAAAGATTGCTTTCATACCCAATGTCATGATTGCTTATGTCTGTTTGCCTTGAGTTTGTCAAGATAATGTCGTACAATAAACGCCAACGCTTACACAAACAAGAAATCGTTGCTCAACTTTCTCATCATGTATCCTCCGTGGCATCTTTATCTTATGATTCTCTCCCAGGCGTTCCCAGATTCCTAATTAGAACACAAGCCTTACTTCTTTCACAATATCGTACAGCCACATCAATAAGACAAAACACTCACATGTGTATCTCGCAGCCTTTGTCCGATGAGGGAAGCCTACGCACGCGCAGAGGTGTCTGCGACAGAAATGAGGGAGTATCCTTATGGAATTTAGCGTCAATTCTAGTACAAAAACGTCCCTCGACGCCGGGGTAGCGCTTGAGGGGGTGGGGATGGGGAAGTGATCAGGTGCAACACCAAATTCTTCACCCATTTATGGCAGTTTTAAGCGGACTTTATCAGGAACATGGCCTCAACACCAGGAACAGATTGTGCTCGACTTGCCTGATTGAGTATTTTGATGAGTTAATGCTCAACTTGATGCCTTTAACTGGTCCCAGGTTCCCCAGACATTTCCGCCTGCACTCTATGCATCTCGGTGTCGGTAACCGAGGTGCTAGTTCTCATGGAGATGTCCCGGCTGTACGAGTGAATAATGAACTAATCTTATGCACAAATTGCCATGTCAATCCTTCAGATGCCATCATAAGTGCCGCCCTACCTTGTCATAATTTTAGGCTGTCAATTGCCGGGCTCTGACGTGCGTATTCCCGCCGCCAAGTCAAACAATCATTCTGGAACAACCCAAACCTCATTCTGACAACGACGACACATCGTCCCATTTCAAAATGCGGCTGTAATTCATCTTTCCAGAGAAACAAGGCAATTCGACGCCGAATATCAAGCCTTTGGCGGTTTTATCCCGGCAACTAGGCTGCGTAAATGCTCCGAGCTTTCGGCCGTTTTCTCAACGGCGCTTGGGAATGCCGCAGTCCTCCTCAAAACTGCAATCACTTGTTCGCCCAGGGAATTTTCCCTCGCTAACCCGCCCCAAACCCCAGACCGATCTACGTAGAGCTGATGCTACAGCGCCCTGTCTGGTCCCCACGGGGAACCCGCGCCAGGACCTTGGAATGAACCTTGTTTGCGCGAGTCAATTAATTCATGTAACAAGGCCAATTTTTCTCGTCTTGAGATGATCAGATTGTCGCAGTATATATGAAGTTGCAATGGCCCCGTCGTGAATATCTTCATTCCCCACTTCCAGTTCATTTCTATTCATTCTACTTCAATCATCTCTCATCATGACGATCCTCGTGGGCAAGTATCTGGACTGGGCCATTACGGCCACAGCTGGTTCAGGATTCCTCCTTTTCGGATATGACCAGGGCGTCATGTCAGGCCTGTTGACAGGCACCGCATTCACCAAGACTTTCCCGGAGATTGACACCACAGACGGTGGCAGTGGAAGCTCTTCTCTACAGGGCACCGTTGTCGCTATCTATGAGATCGGATGTTTCTTTGGCGCCATCTTCTGTCTCATCTTTGGCGAATACTTTGGTCGTCGCAAGTGTATCATGATGGGCTGTGTTGTCCTCAGTATCGGCGCCGCCCTTCAAGCTGCTGCTTTCGGTATTCCCCAGATGATCGTTGGTCGAATTGTTGCAGGCCTAGGAAACGGCATGAACACCAGTACAATTCGTGAGTCGTCTCCCAAAAGAAGAAGAAAAAATCAATTAACATTTCATAGCCGTCTGGCACTCTGAATTGATGAAGGCCAACAACCGTGGCAAAGGTCTCGCTATCGAACTCGCCATCAACATCTTTGGCGTCATGCTCGCGTATTGGGTCGACTACGGCATGTCTTTCATCAGCAACGACGCTCAATTCCGTTTCCCACTAGGATTCCAGATCTTCTTCGCCGTCATTACATTTATCGGTATTATCCTCCTTCCCGAATCACCCCGTTGGCTTATCAACCACGACCATCACGACAAGGCGCGAGAAGTCCTCTGGGCTGTGCGCAAGGATGCCCGATCGATCTCCAAAGAAGACGACTCTGTTAGCCGGGCTATTTCTGAAATTCAGCATGCCATCAACGAAGAGCGCGAGGCAGCCCAAACAAGCAGTTTCAAGGCTATGTGGAAGAATGGAGAGCAGAAGTTTTTGTATCGAACTATGCTGGGTATTGGTGGACAGTTTATGCAACAGGTGAAATACAACCTTGCTGTGTCTTCATCACGACTCAACTAACAACTTATTCTTTCATAGCTCTCTGGTATCAACTTGATTACATATGTAAGTTCCCAGGCGTGGTCAAAATAGGATCGAATCCTGACTAACTATTCCTTCAGTACGCTCCCGTTATCTTCCAAGAATCAGTCGGTATTTCGCACAATCTTAGTCTTCTACTGGCCGGCTTCAACGGTGTTGCATACTTCTTCAGCAGTTTGATTCCGATCTGGGTCATCGATCGTCTGGGTCGCCGCAAGTTGATGATGTTTGCAGCAGCCGGCCAGGCATGCTGTATGGCGGTTCTTGCTGGAACTGTATCTACTGGGAAGCCAGGACCTGGTATTGTGGCTATTGTTATGCTATTCTTGTTCAGTAAGTTATTCTGTGATGAAAAGGAGGTACTGAGCTAACCGGTCTGCAGACTTCTTCTTTGCTGTTGGACTCCTCGCTATTCCCTGGCTGCGTAAGTTCAACATTTCAAAAGCCTACGATATTTGAAAAACTAACAGCATCCAGTGCCCGCTGAATATGCCCCCTTGGCCATTCGAACCCGCGCCGCCGCCCTCGCCACAGCCTCCAACTGGATCTTCACCTTCCTCGTCGTCGAAATCACACCTGTCTCCATCTCTAGCATCGGCTGGAAGACATACGTCTACTTCTGCATCTTCAACGCTTTCTTCGTTCCCCTCATCTACTTCTTCTACCCTGAGACCCGAAAGCTGTCTCTCGAGCAGATCGACAAGCTCTTCACTGGTCCAAAGGTTCTGCTTCACTGGGATCACAGCATGGGTGTTCCTGGAGAAGCTTCTGAGAAGAGCGCTAAAGAAGTCTCTGAGGCTATGGGTGACGAGAAGATGGAGGCTGAGGTTTCTATGCGTGAGTAGGGTCGTTGGAGGGAATGTTGTTAGGATTGGAGAGTTGACGAGCCTCGCAAACCTTTAATGTATCGAGAAGTTCTATATGAATCTTGATAAAGGTTCACTTTTTGCTGTATTTTTTAACATGTTGATTATTTCAGATTGGATTCTACCCTCGAGAACCAATTCAGGATTACCTTCAACGCGATTCTGTATACATATTTGTTGAAATACAGGTCCTCTTTTCATTCAAGTACTATAAAGTGATCATAAATGCAATGCAACTTATATGGTATCATTCACCTCCCTTATTTCCACGAAAACCAGTTCGACTTCTTACTCTCAGCTTCCTGCTTCCTATTCCACTCTTGCTCCTCTTGAGCCATCCAAGCCTGCATCCTCATACACCTCTCCTCCATCTGTGCATCCGTCAAGAAGCCTCGCCCGCCATCCTCCGCAGTATCCTTATCCCTTGATCCTGAGTATGAACCCTTCGTAACACCCAGGACATCACACAATCCCTCTGATTTCTCCATCAACCATGTCCCATGACGAAGACCATCCCGCCAGTGCGGTGGTAGTGTCTTGTAGCCAAGCAATGCTCCTAAAAGGGCGCCAGCGAAACAGGCATTTGTATCAGCGTCGCCGCCTTCCATTGTCAGATCGGTGATGAGCTTCTCAAAGATCGCAAGCTGGGAACACAATCGCCCGGAGGACTTGAGTTGACGTAGTGCGAGGCGTAAAAGCAGAATTCCAGAGCCAAAGGTCTTGTAAACATAGCCAATCTTATAGCTCTCGTCTAACTTAAGTTCCGCAAGTGATTTGGCTGTAGCATGCTGTCTGAACTCAGCGACATCGAAACGAGGTTCGTCTTTCCTATCAGGATGTTGAAGTTCTTTCTCGCGACGGTCATTGTACCATGTAAGACCAGCTTCGATTAGCTCATCGACATGTCGCTCTTCATAGGTCTCGCCAAGAACAAGACCACGAACGAGAGCAGTGCCAATTGCGCAAGACACAACACATCTTGGGTCAACGTGGGTGACCACTGAGTAGTCAGCCGCGATCTGAAAGGTCTCTTCGACAGATTTGTTGAGACACATGAGACCCAGCGGATGCGTCCGCATAAGACTTCCATTAGGGGCAGCATTATACTTCCCCGTCACCCAAAACTTCCGAGCTGTCCCTTCAGGGTCATCTAGGTAAGATTTACTGCGCACGATACCACCTACGGTTCGTCCAAGACCAAGTGGCAGTGTATCAAGTGCGCGCAGTCCCATGCGAACCCACACTGACAATCTTGACGCAAAATCCTGGGGATCAAGCTTCTTTCCATTGCTGTGGAGGTAAGACAGCAATATTAGAACAGCATGGTCTGTGTCGTCGGTCCACTCGCCAGGACGGTGAAAGTTTCTGTGATGGTCGCGACGAAAAGGTGTTGCCTTTTCAGCGGGGAGAAGAGTAAAGGCTTTGTCGGGATATGCTTTTGCTGAGAGTTCGGCGGAGAGAAATTCAGTGTATAGTCCGATAGCGTCTCCAAGGGCGGAGCCAAAGAGGGTGCCGACGATACGGTCTTGGAGGTGAGATGGCTCTAACGCCTTGTGGGCGTTTTCTGATAGATAAATGGGAGCCATTTTGGTAGATAAGATTGCTGAGATTGTTCTATTACATTGATGCGAGACCAGTCTTGTTGTTATAGGCAATTGAGCTGGAGGCAGCCAAATTGATAAAACAACCTTGCAAGGCATCCACGATTAAAGCCAGTCGAGGCTGAGTTAGCGGCATCATTTTGGCGGTGGCAGTGGGGACGCCACCGCGCCAGTTGGTCTTGTTGGCAAGGTTGAACCATTAATTAGCTATCGATGAGACATCATGTGAACTTTGACATGGCTTTTCAGTGGTTTAGGAATGCACCAGGCAGGTTGGATCGCTTTGGCTGTGTTTTCGGTGACATGTACGGTAGACTTCAGCAACACGCAATTATCTAAACCCTGATGTTCTCATATTAGGTAACCATAAAATCGTCTATATGCGGCTGCTTCTATCTCTCAATTATGCCGATGCGCAGTGTCCTCCGTCCACTCTCAGATCCGTACCATGGACAAATGATGCGCCCTCAGACAGCAAGAATACGGCAGGGGCCTTGAAGTCCTCGGGCGCACCAAGACGTCCCAGAAGAGCACCGGCCATCCATGTCTTCTCAACATCAGGGTTTTCTTGGAGCAATTGATCGGTCATGGCAGTTCTGATGTAGCCGGGAGAGAGGGTATTGACTCTGATGCCGTACTGGCCCCATTCTTGAGCGACCGATCGACACATTTGCTGGACGGCAGCCTTGCTGGAATTGTATGCTGTGCAAGACAGACCCTGTGACGTGTTAGCTTCGTTCTTGTGTCTGTTGATTGAATGACTTACTCGGTTGGCAATGTTGCCCGACATGCTACCAATGATAACAATACTGCCCGGGCTGTTCTTCTCTCGCAGTACCCGCGCGGCGTACTTGCAAGTGTTGAAGACACCCGTCACATTGACTCTCAATATCCGGTCGAAATCAGCAGCAGGATAGTCAATGGCAGCGATCTGCTGCTGAATGCCAGCGCAAGCAATGGTACCCCAGAAAGGCGCTCCGGCTTGGTCTGCCTCAGCCGCGATGGCATTCATCGCTGTCTCAACCGATTGCTCATCTGTGACATCGCATTTTCGGTAAGAGACTGAGGCCTTGTTGGCTTTGGCGATCTTGTTGAGATGTGCCCACTCATCCGGTGATGGCTCCTCTAGGATGTCAAGACAGGCGACGCTACCACCAGCTTCGACAACAGCAATGGCTAGAGTAATGCCCAGACCACGAGCTCCGCCAGTGATGGCAACTGTCTTGTCTTCAAGGGAGAAGAGCTTGTAGGTGGACGCTTTTGAGGCGGGTGTTTCTTTGGTCTCTGGCACCTCGGCCGGGAGCTCAATGTCGGAGACGATAGCGGGGGCCATTGTGAAGAGAAACGTTTGCAGAAGAGCGCTGGGTATAAACGAGTGTGCGCGATGATGTAGACTGAAGAATACGAGTTGAGGAAGACAAGGAAGAAGTCGAAATATCGGAAAGACTTGTCAGGTTATAGCAAGCGATCGTCTCCGGGTATCCATATTTGTAGGCACCGAATGCAGTCTCCAGTTCATTGAAGGGTCCGAACATAGAATTGCCATGATGGTGACCGAGGGGAAGGTCTATGCGAAGAGTGATTCGGTTGGAATTGTTCTGGAAGGTTTGTTTTGGAATGTTTGGGTAGGGTTGTTGTAGCCGGGGGTTGTCACATCTCAAGTAATGGTGGTGAGCGTTTTGGGTAAGATGTGTTTGTGTTTGCAATGCCGAGAGAGGATCTGACAGAAAGAATTGACCATTCAATAACTGAACACAAATACTGGCTCACAGTGTTCCACCTTGTCATGTCTAAGTACCTGCCTAATTTTGTCTGGTCTTCGGTTCCACAAGCGAGACCATCTTTTTCTTTCAACCATGAGGTAGCGTCACGAAAACGGAGATACCCCAGAGTTATGCAACATCTCAACCGATAAACTAATCTCAAACGGGCTTCCGTCAACTCAAACGCTTGCAGAGACCGTTTCTCCGAAGGTGGCCATGCTACACACCGAAGATGCACAAAATGTGCAAGATAATCAGCTCTACTTAGTCAATGGCAAGTCTAAGCGCAGTTCTCAATGATCTAACCCCAAGAGGCAAAGCGATAATCCGGGGTGCCTCCAACTTCCAAATACAGTATCCCTCATGACGAGACAACAACTGCTAAACCTTTCAACCCGTTCCAATAAGGTCAATTCCCATAGAACCCCACGTCTGATGGCAAACGCCCACATCCCCACGGGCGCTTTCCCCTACTCCGTTGGGAAACCCCAGAGGGGTCGCAGCAGAATATCATCGTTGCTATGAGAAAGATCACGCGCAGAAGATGCTTTTCTAAAATGCCTATAACTCGAGGCTGTCCTTGACTGTCTCTCTCTCTCAATCCATCTTCTCCAGTAAGAGCATCACAAAGAACAACTCAAGATGGCGCCCAGTGCAATCACCCCAGAGGCCAAGGAGGAGCCTGTCGCTCTATCCAGCGTTGTCAAGTTGATCAAGAACGACGATGCCGAGACAATTGATCTCGCTCTGCGAACTTTCCGCTGTTTGATCGCTGATCTTTGCGAGCAGTTCAAGGGCGGTCACCCCGGGTAAGACTCAACAATTACAGATGAGACGACAAAAGATATACTGACAATTACCAGTGGTGCTATGGGAATGGCTGCTATTGGCCTCGCCCTCTGGAAGTACGTGATGCAGTACTCTCCCAACGATCCAGACTACTTCAACCGCGATCGCTTCGTCCTCTCCAACGGCCACACATGTCTTTTCCAGTACACATTCCTCCATCTCACCGGCTACAAGGCCATGACCTTTGATCACCTCAAGTCCTACCACTCTGCCCAATACGACTCATTGGCGCCTGGCCATCCCGAGATCGAGCATGAGGGTATCGAGGTGACAACCGGTCCTCTAGGTCAGGGCATTGCCAACGCTGTCGGTCTCGCCATGGCTACCAAGAACCTTGCGGCCACTTACAACAAGCCCAATTATGATCTCATCAACAACACCACTTTCTGCATGATCGGCGATGCTTGTCTGCAGGAGGGTGTCGCCCTTGAGGCTATCCAGCTGGCTGGCCACTGGAAGCTCAACAACCTGGTCGTCATGTACGATAACAACCAGATTACTTGCGACGGCAGCGTCGATCTTTGCAACACCGAAGACGTCAACGCTAAGATGCGCGCTTGCGGTTGGGACGTCATTGAGGTTGAGGACGGTTGCTTTGACGTCGAGGGCATTGTTAAGGCTCTCCTCAAGGCTAAGGCTAGCACCGACAAGCCCACTTTCATCAACATCCACACTATTATTGGTGTCGGTAGCAAGGTTGCTGGTGAGGCCAAGGCCCACGGTGCTGCTTTCAGCCCCGATGGTGTCAAAGCTGTCAAGGAGCGCTTCGGAATGGACCCCGAGAAGCACTACGTTGTCCCAGATGAAGTCTACAACTTCTACCGCGACCGAAAGACCCGCGGTGACCGTCTCGTCGAGGACTGGAAGAACCTCGTCGCCTCCTACGCCAAGGAGTACCCCGAGCTGCACGAGGAGTTCACCAAGCGTGTTGAGGGCCGCTTTACTGAGGACTGGCGAAGCATCATCCCTGCCAAGGAGACTTTCCCTACTGGCCCTACGCCTTCGCGAAAGTCTGCTGGTATTGTTTGCAACCCCCTGGCTGCTAAGCTCAAGAACTTCATGGTCGGCACAGCTGATCTGTCGCCCTCTGTCAACATGATCTGGAAGGACAAGGTCGACTTCCAACACGTAAGTATCCCTTTAAAGACACGGAAAGACTCCTGCTAACATGGTAACAGCCCGATCTCAAAACCACATGTGGTATCAACGGTAACTACTCCGGTCGATACATCCACTGGGGTATCCGCGAGCATGCCATGGCCTCCATCTCCAACGGTCTCGCCGCCTTCGGTAAGGGCACGATCCTGCCCGTCACATCCAGTTTCTTCATGTTTTACATCTATGCCGCCCCTGGTGTCCGCATGGGTGCTCTCCAGAACCTCCAGGCTATCCACATCGCCACCCACGACTCTATCGGTACTGGTGAGGACGGTCCTACCCACCAGCCCATCGCCCTCCCTGCTCTCTACCGCTCCATGCCCAACCTCCTCTACATCCGACCCTGCGACACCGAGGAGACAGCCGGTGCCTTCATCACCGCCCTCGAGGCCAAGGACACTCCATCCATCATCTCCCTCTCTCGTCAGAACCTCGAGCAGTACCCCCAGTACTCAAGCCGCGAGGGTGCCCAGAAGGGTGCTTACGTCTTCATCGAGGAGGAGAACGCCGACGTCACCCTCATCGGTGTCGGTGCTGAGATGGTCTTCGCCGTCAAGACCCGCGAGGTCCTCAAGGAGAAGTTCGGCATCAAGGCCCGTGTCGTCTCCTTCCCCTGCCAGCGCATCTTCAACCAGCAGTCTCTCGAATACAAGCGTCAGGTCCTTCAGTACCGCTCCAACGCTCCTAGGGTCGTTATCGAGGCCTATGCTGTCAACGGTTGGGAGCGATACGCCGATGCTGGTTTCTCCATGACCACTTTCGGCAAGTCCCTGCCTGGCAAGGACGCCTACAAGTACTTTGGCTTTGATGAGGAGGTCATTGCTCCTGAGGTTGCCAAGCTTGTTGGGGAGGTCAAGAAGGAGGGTATCGAGAGCCTGCGCGGAGAGTTCAGGGATCTCAACAATGTGACACATGAGCATTAAGGGATGATTTGATGAAAAAGGATAAAAGGTCACGGCATTGGTCTTGGAGTTAATGTTGAATGATTTAGATGACACGATAGACTGTTTTACGTTAATACAAGCATTTTTCTCTTTATTCTGGTCCTTTGTCGTAACTATCGTTTGCCTTGTGCTTTTATGCTCCATGTCATTTTGCATATCTTTTTCGGGCCGGCACAGCTGTATCCAACATGCTTTATCCAAATGGTTGTCTAAACTCCGCGCCAAAATACGCTCGTCCATACTAGTACATGGGTATCATCTTCCATAACGACATAAGAACTCATGCCTACTTGCTAATTTATCCAGGAAATGACCAGAATGACTGTCCCTGAAAGGACGAAACAATGCAATCTACCCATCGGGCATCAGAACCACCTTCAGCCTCTGGTTTACCAGTTCAGTGTCGACCACGCGGGCGGATGATACCATCCGTGGGCGGCAGCGACTGCGCTCCCTCGACGCAAAGCTCGCCTACAGTGGCCAAAATACCACGGTTAAGCGGAAGAGGCCAGTTAAGCCACGACTCCTGAACTCTGACAGCGGCATTTCGTCCAGCATTCATCGTCCCTTGCCAAAGATACCCGCCGATCTCACCAGCAATATCGACAGCCTGGCGGGTGGTCAGGGCCGTGGCCTCAACTTGTCCTGCAACGTCGTTGTAAGATCTGGCGAGGTTGGTCTGGGCGACAGTGGTGGTAACAGAAAGAGTCTCCCGTAGAGTTTGGACGCCTGGAATATTGTCGGCGAAGGCGATGGCTTTGGCTCTACGGGGGTGGAGTTCCTCCCAGGTATGGGGGCGTTCAGGGAGGTAGGGGCCGAAGGGGATGGCGTAGCCGGTCAAGATGTGAGGGGGTTCATCTTCCTCAGGGCCGTCGAGAAGGAAGATAGACATCATATCGGCATCATCAAAGCGGAAATCCCGAGAGTCACTCTTGTCAAGTGGATGCTCCGGTTGGGTCGAGGTTGAGGCTTCCGCTTCCGCTTCCGCTGCCGCAACTTCTGCGCCGTAAGGCATCACCCAGTCGTCTACATCTTCAGAAGGCTCATCTTCGTCAAGAGGTACATCCTCCATGTCCTCGGGCCAAGACATGGCGCCATTCTTGGACATACCATCGTCATCAAAACATTTCTGGCCTGCATATCGAGAACCAGAAGCCACAGTCTGTGACGAATTCGTGAGCTCGGGGTCAGAAGACACGTCCGAGTCGGAAGCGTAAGGGCTGTCCATAATGTTTTCCCTCACTCGGACCGTTTGCCTTTTGTTTGAACAAACTGCTTGCCTCAAGGAGGAAGGGAAACTGTTTGTGCCTTCTAAGTGACCCGTGGCAGGATGAGGTGAGTCGGTTTGTTGTAGAGACTGGGAAAGAGAACAAACAGGATGAAGTTTGGTTGGGATTGAAAGGGAAAGAAGAGAGGGAAACGGACGAGGAAAATGCCTGGGAGAACAGAAATGATGGATATGGGATGGGAAATATGGCAGTGCCAGAAGTTGAAGTGGGACTAACTAAAACTGAAAGTGAATCATATCCTTTGCAGTGCATGAGACTCGAGGTTTATTCACTCATATACGCATTATTTTGTTTCTTCCTAATACTTAAACTTTCTCTTCATCACGATTCGGTCTGGGGTGACAATAAGCTCCTTGGCCATTCATCTTCATATTATAATAATAAAAAGCCGTTATCTGTTGTTGCCAAGTTCCGTACAACTATCGCCCTATAACCAATTAATGACTGGGCTGCTCCAACAATGATTTCTCTCATGGTTAAGAGAGGAATCCTCTTCGGCTGTATCATCATACAAGCTTTCAGCAAGAACGACTGGGTTCAGTGGCGAGTCTTGTGGTATTGTACATATTAGCCGACCTGCAGGTATTTACCTACTCAGATCTGGTTGCTTTAACTCGAACCCAAAAGCTTACTAGGTACCTATCCAATCATGCTTGAAGACAGGAAATGTAAACTTCAGCATTAAGATAGGAAGGTTATAAAGGAGGGCCCTTCGCCCTTTCCCATGGACTTTTTGATTCCCCTTTCCCACCGTGTGTATATATATAGCTACCTTATTCAATATCTCGAAGAGATAGATCAAGGGCACACATCTAAAGAAAAACACAATTATTTATTTACATGATAAGCGTGTCTCAGGCGAGCTTCGACTCTCTGGAGTAGCGATTTCATCGTGATTCCAACCACTTTCCTGAACCTAGCTAATGGCCATATAGGTAGGCTCAGCACTCTTGAAACATTTACTCATAGATTCTACAACAAGATTGCTTCATCATTATGACTCGAGACTTGCACCGAAGGCGAGTCCCCAGGTCTCAAACCGGTTGGGTCATGGTCTACACTTCGGCAAACAACGCTTTTGCTGCTCCAAACAACACTGTTCAAGACAGCACTGCTCCAGACAACAACCCGTCAGCGACGGGCAACCTACAGGGTCCTGCGTTGCTTGCTGAAACCCCTTCTCCAAGTTGTGAAGCTTGTGGACGCCTGGCAGAACAACCCTCGTCGGGGGCATTTTTTCGTGCGCATGGATATTGGCCGGAATGGTCGTGCCCATGGGAAGCCGAACACGTTCGATACAAAGAGGCCGAACGTATTTTTGAGGCAAATCTCCAGTTGAATCTGGCTCGCGAACATCAGTATCTCATCAGGAACCGTGAGGATTATATATCTCTGCTCCCGCCAAATGAATGGAAGAAAGTTTTCATGAGAAATCTCCGGCGGGTTCTCGAAACTCGACAGAAAAGAAGGGGCGCACTATGGTTCAGTAAACTTCCGATCATTCACAACCCATTCCAAGACCACCGTTGCTGGAAGGTGGTGACATTAGAAAATCCGGTTTTAGGAACCAGCGTGCAAATTCCAGTCATTCGAGCTGCTACGCTGCGTGAAGGAAGATATTACGCCGGCTTTACTCCCGGAAATTACATCTTTCAGTACCAAGACCAGACATGGTACGGTCCAGACGCGTGCTGCTCTCCCGGCATAAAGACCAGAAATGATTTCAACTTTATGGGCTTAGTCCCTCGAAATGTGACCGAATACAGGGCGAGATGTCGCGAGCTATTCCCTGGTATGATGAACTTGTTCATTAGCGTGCTTCAATTGAAGGCCGGAAAGAATCACCAAGCCCTCTACCCCGAGTTCTACAGCTTGGTTCACATGACGAGTGATCATTCTGCTAAGGAGTTCGAAGTCGTCTTCGAGTATTGGGAAGATGAGGCAAGCTCTGGCAATTGGCCAGATCAAGAGGTTCGAAACAACTTCGTATCTCGTTCTAAAGTACGAGAGCTTGCGTACCTCCTAACCTTGCTTAAAATTGAGCGATCCTGTCAGGACTTGAAGCCGCACGCTCTCGAACGTCTTTTGGTCAGCGCCACAGGTCACTCCTTGGAAGAGCTTGGGGATCTGTGGATATATAGGACTAGAGAAGAAGCCTTCAAGATGCTCTTGTCTGGAAATAGCTCGGAACTCTTTGTCTATGAAGGTGATCCTGCAATTCGGGTAAGTTCTTTTCAATCTCTTCCTTTATGCCGCACAAAGGTGAGCCAAGTCTAGCAAGCTTCAGCTCCAGCCTACACACAATGTTTAGAGGGAAAGGCGATGGGACAACCTTTCGTTCATCCTAGTCACTCGAAGCGAGAACTCTATGGCCCTGAGCAAAATAGATCATTGCTGGTTCTACTTTTCGGCCTATAGCCAGGATGGTGTTGCTGGAGTTGGGACACTAAGGCATCCGGAGAAATGTTAACCCGACCACGACCTGGAGCTAACAATCTTCTCAGGACATTCACCAGTTCTACAGACAGCCACGGTTCGACAAAGATCCCCTCAACCCGAACTTGCGCTCTTTGGGCACGAAATTAGATCCTCTCCCTGAAATTGAGCCTCAAAGCCACCCGGATTTTCTATTTCGGTGCGCGCAGGCCAAATTAGCGCAATTGGACACCCCCAAAAAGTGACCCAAGCCGAGACAATATTTGACCGAGAACCTCCACACGCCGATTAATTCAACTTCCGATCGTTTCCCATTCCGTTTAGACGTCGATTTCTATTTGAGGGTTAAGAGACTCGGCGAGAAAACAAAAGGAACAAAAAACAGAAACCAGCGTGCTATTTGTTGCGTCAACCCTCCAATTCTTCTGCTTGCTTCGAGCGTCACCACATACTTGACAATGGCTTCGATATTCTCTCTTCGCGGCCTTTTCACCCGCCAGGCTGCTCCAGCGACACCCACCACCCGTCTCTTCTCGACAACGTCCAACATGCTCGCTCGAACGCCCCCCAAGCCCCCAGCGAAGAAGCCCACGGCCGGCAAGGTGCCTCCTCGTCGCAAGCATACCCAAGCCAAGTCCGAGAACTTCTACCGCATCCGCACGCTCCGTCAAAACATGTTCTCTCCTGCGCCCCCTCCTCTGCGCATGGCTCGTCTCCGATACCTTCGTCACTGGACCATCCACCGCGCATGGCAGCTATTCCGCCGCCAACAGCACCTAGCGATCGAGCAGGAGCGCCACCGCATGTACAGCGGCATGTATAACGCCTGCGAAGAGCTGCGCAAGACAGTCGGCCCTGGAAACCGGGACGAGGGATATCTCTACCGAGTTGCTATGGAGAAGAAGGGTGTCTGGGGAACTGAGGCCGTACCAATCGAATATGCGCGATATCAGACAGATCACCCTGCCAAGAATGCGTGGAACCACGACTGGAAGAGGTAAAGCGATGAGTATATGTCTGGATGCTTAATGTACGATTGCGAAGGGTGGTTGGAGAGCCAAAAGTGTACTGTATGTATTATAGGCAGCGGTTAGATGTTAGTGGTCAAAACAAGCCAATGTTTACACGATTCCTCAATTGGATAAGTCCGTGGCCATTCAGAGACACAGGCAAGTATTTGAAAGGGAATTGAATGTATGTAAAGACTATCACTCTCTTTAAGTTGTCAGCTTCGCAAACGATAGCACCGCCAATCTGACCATCTCGCCCCATACAGACTGACAGTCGATTCACTCTCGTCTTTCCAACGCTCGACAAAGCCACGCCCATAGCTCTATGCCGCTACCCAAATTATTAATACAGAGAGTGAAAATGCGTATCTTATTCCGCTCGAACCAAATCATGCAATATCCTCGTCTGTCCATGCACCCGTCTCATTCCGTTTTTTATCTCTCCTTTGGATGCTCATGCATAAAAAATCATGTCCACAGTTTCGCTTGCCAGATTTTAAAGAAAGCTAGATGAAGAAACCAGATATCAAGGATCAAGTAAAGAGAAACGCGTCCAATGTAGTGCAGTGAACAGGTTCGAGATCAGAAGGAAAGGGGACCAGAAGGTGACGAGATGAATAGTTTCTTGTTTTCTTTTTTGTTTCTATTGGAGAAAAGGTGACTCCAATGAGCGAATATTCATATTTTTTCTTGTCTCTTCAATAGGAACGCCTGTAAGTAACGCAATGATAAAAAGTGCCGGCATTCAGTAGAGGAACGGCTGAGGAGGAGGTTGTGATGATAGATAAGATGGGGATGGGGTCATCGGCCGAAACGCCGTGGGTGAGTTTGGGTTGGCTCCGCCCTTGGCCTCAGTTCCGCCTTGAGAGTGCGTGTCGAAAGTATAAAAAAAAATAGAAGGAGTCCTCCTCCTGGAGCGCCGAGCAACAAGTCCTCTATATCCTGGTTCTGCTTCCATGGTGATCCAAAAATCTTACAATTGTCTCCAGATATCCAAACATATTCTGATAGTATGGTCAAGGCGAGCGGGGGTCGATCACCTGAAGATATACCTGGGCCGGGCTTGGAGAGAGCGTCTCCTTGATATGAGGTATGATCGCATCCCTCAGGCCCAGTTGCTGAGTTCGCACGCTCGTATGGAGGCGCAAAGTTGAAGTCTTTTACAGCACAACACAGCAACCGCCGCCCTCGCCCTTCTCAAAGGTCAGCAGAGCAGCACGAGTAGCAGCCTCGAACACGTCATCGACGCCCTCGCCGCTCAGACTGGAGCATTCTAGATATCGTTTGGCGCCAATTTCTCGAGCAATAGACTCGCCGTCGTGTTCGGTGACGAACCGCAGCGACTTCTTGCGCATTTCTTCGATCGCGACAGGGTCTTCTCGGAGATCCTTCTTCAGACCAACGAGGATGATGGGAACGCCTATACACAATCGGGTGGCCTCTTCAATCCACTGTGGGAGCAACACGTCAGCTAGGGGATTCCATCACTAAGCGTCGCCGCGCATGCCAAGGAGCCGTACCTTATGCTTAACGTTGTCGAGGGAATCTGGAGTATCGACGGAGAAACCTATCAAGATGACATGGGCTTTTGAGTAGGCAAGTGGCCGTAATCGTTCGTAATCTTCCTGACCGGCAGTATCCCATAGAGCAAGCTGAACCGACTTGCCGTCCACTCTACAATCCGTCACATAGTTCTCGAAGACTGTAGGAATCTGCATTTGAGGTTAATATCCGTCGTCGCGAAGGGGTTCTGGTCGAAACTCACATAATGCTACATGCTGGTTAGTCAAGTTTGGTAACGAGGGAGATTTGGGGAGCTTACTGTAGGAAAGTAACCTAGCGTAAATACGCTCAACAAACTGGTCTTGCCGCAGGCACCATCACCGATAATGACCAGCTTCCTACGGTACGTTGTTAGCAATCTGACTGTCACATGTCTTGGAGATGTCGTAATTGGCGGAGCGGAGGGAGGGACAGGCTTGGGGTGAGTGCGTGGCTATGACAATGGCAATGCCATGTTGGGGAGCGCGACGAGAGCTCGTACCTGCGGATAACGTTGCTAGCATTTGCACTCATGGTGAATCAATTATATAGCCTCGAGGATACGAGCGACGTCTCGAGAGCAATCGGAAAGGATATTAGATCTGGAGTCTGCTACGGGCCCCAGATCTGGGTGAAGCGTCGGCCGCTCGTCGTCGTCGATTGATAATGGGCGGAAAAGCAACGAGCTACGGCGATCAAGAGGGCGTCGTCGCAGCGATAAACAACAAGATCAAGCTAAGCTAGGCGATGCGGGATTGATTGGTATGGAGAAGCGTCGATGGATAATCGGAGAGTCGAATCGAGAGGAAAATGTCGTCGAGTTTTAGGGACCCCTTATTTTTCCAACCGACTTTTTGGTCTGAGATCGTTGGATGGGTGAGCAACAAGGGACGTTCGGAGTGAGCGCGGACGTGGAGCGACGAGGAACAAGCCCAGGCCAGGCAGTACGTAAATACGGTACTGGTAAGGTACTATACGGTTCAGCCGCCGGGGGTGGGAAGTTGGTAGTGCGCGCAGGGCGTTTTTAATGGCGGTGGGACGGAGGACGAAGAGGGAACGTGAGGGCGGTGGTTGGAGGAACAGGTTCGACAGGTAGAATGAGGAGATGATGGCCTTTAATGGGATGGGAATACGAGCCGAAGACGGTCGGATTAGGAGAAGAGGACGTATGAAAGACCCTTTGGGGTTGAGGAGATGAGTGATTGACGGTGATAGGACAGCGAAGGACGTGAGGTGAGGTGAGGTGGTGCTGTGTTTTTTTGTCGGGCTTATTACTTAGTCTCAGCGGGATGGAGCTGAGGCGGATTTGGGCTGGGCTGATATGGATCGGATTCTCAATATCTAGCGATCGATGTTTAAGGAATGAAAGCAGCAAGATCACAATGCTAACACTATCGCTATCTATGCGCCATAGTTATAGAATCTCAAGCTAAAGAGGCAGCCTCTTTCTATTGTTGGAACGGCCTTGTTTACGGCAGCGACGGTGGTGGTGGTATCGGTGGTGGTGGAGAGCGAGTCCAGCGATGGACGGGTTGGTAGGCTGGCTGGATGGATGCTTCGGCTCCCCTGGACGGGGAGGTGGAGCAAAGGCACAGAAAACGGGTCCGGGGGCCTTTTTTAGCTGAGGATGAGGTGAGGACGACAGCCCTGGAGGCGGTTCCAGCACTGAGGTGGTTTTGTGACAGCTGAGTGGACTGCGGAATTTGCTACGAGTGGGTTGAATTGCCTAGGTAGGTTTGGTTCTTTGATGATACAGGGCATCTTTGGTTGTTGATCGACATGGGTCAAGGTTAGTAAGTTGAGATGCATCAGTTTTGTTAATGGTTACAGCGGCTTCTTTGACATTTGAGTACGTAGATTGAGAGCAAGTCACCGCAAGAAACCAATTGGAAGCCGGCGAAATCACTTGTCCACGATTGATCTCATGAGCATAACCCAAGACAAGTTGAAGGACTGTGAGTAGTCATGCCCCAAGCCCCTGTGGCGGAGCACCCACAAGACGGTATATCCCAAACGAGTAATATGGGTGAAGCCTGCTAAGTGAGTTCTGATACTTCTCCGTTAGCAACCAGCTCCATTGACAGTGAGTAAGATTTCGATACACAGGCTAATCATCTCTCTAACGGTCCCGTCAGTCGCAAGATGAATACAAAATTGCAGTGCTGATCAACCTCCGCATGCTCAGGGACCGTCGGGCTTGTCGTAGGGATCCAATTAGGTAACCCTCCGAAGACCGTGGAGAGTTTCGTCATGGAACCAACCAACCTTGTATTCAAGTTCACTCAACTCCGTCGCCAACTAACTCCACGGACTCAATGCTATTATGTCTTCAATAAGCTCGTACCGTCTAGAACGAATAGGGATTCTCAACTGGGATTTGTTTTGTTTCCCTATCGGCAACCTCTGCCATTACTACGGGGACCACAGGGCTAAGGTACCCTTCAATACGACCATGACGACAATTTCAGATCCAGACAAGCATATCAATAGATCCACCGCGGAAGTCCCTTGTCTTTACTCGGAGGATTAAACGTTGGATTCTTGGTTCTGTGTGGCTCTCTTCTTTTCTTCGTCCTAATGCTGGCGCCGCACCGTCATGCCATCCAATATGCAGTCCATCGCAAAAGGCTTGGGCCGCCGCCATTTGAGGCTGTGCAGTCTAGCCCAGACCCGCGCGCCGGTAAGCTAAAAACAGGAACCGGACCAGGGGCCAAGACGAACTACCCTTAGCACTGGACGCTTATTAGCTGCTGCAGTGTAGCGATTTCTCGAGAGGTCCCCTAGAATAGAACCCCTAAACTGGCTCGTGTCTCCAAACTTCATGCTTAGGCACGTTCGGTTACCAATGCCATCAAGCTCAACTACTACACCACGGATTGTCCCGTATAATCCGCTCTATTCATCACTAGGCCTTTGGCTCCCTCACGCTAGCATCCATGATATAGGATTCCGGTGTTTGTGAGAACTCCGAAGGGTCTCCATTTGCTGACGCTTAGCTTGTAGTGTACAAAATTAATTGCAAGGACAAACATAGCCGTTTACCGTTTTCCGTCTTCCTCTCCACAGTCAGGTTCTTACCTGCGTCCATCCTTCTTTGATGACGGCATATGTCCCGATGTCCTAATTGATCGGTTTCAATGGCTTGCCCGCTTACATCGTCCCATGGGCTGCAACGACGATACCTCGTGGTCGATGTGACGATGGGCGATAAAAGTCCCTTGCCCTACGAGGCTGTGGCAAGGCCTATAGCCTATGCCACGCCGCTTCGTCCCAGGAATGCATGCATATGAGTGTCAGCGCCTTAATAGCCCGTCTTACATGCATGTGCCGTTCTACTTGGGTAGCAAAAATCGGACTCGCTTGCTCACGCCCAACTACATCTGATATGCCACTTCAAACGGCGTTTGTACGGCTCATCTCCCAGCAGCTGAGACTCTTTTTCCCGTGTTTGGCCAAACAGCCGAGACAATCGCTGTTGTCCTCTGCCATCGATACTGTCCTCCGCTGTTTGTGCAGCTTGCATTGACAAGGGGCTGCACGGCGTCGTCTCATTTTGGCATCTTGTCACACATATGAGTTTGCGCCGAGATAGATGCCGTGGCTTCGTTCCACATGGCCTCATTCAGCTTTTAGAATTAGGTACATAGTCGAGTCAATGAGCCTTGCTGTGCAAAATTTGCTGCTTGAACTTGTCATGTTAAACGTTATACAGCATCGGCACCTGTTGTGGTACTCATGGGTGATTGAGTTGATGGTCAAATTTACCCTGCACATCAGTATCAGAAGTGAAGATCCCAATTCAGTTTCATTACTAGGTCCCGTAAGCTCATCAAGCCCCAAGTGGCGCCCTTACGAGGCCACTGCTCAGGCTACCTATCGTTAGGCTTGCAAATGTATACAATATGGATGTTTCGCACACTTCGGGCGTTCTGGTGGCTTGTAACACTGAAGGCTCCGTTGTCCGCGATAGGGGAAGAGGTCGTTTGCATTAAGCCCAGGAGAAGGATCAGTCTACATTAAAGAATTGGGCAAACGCCAATGGCGAATGTCCTTAATTAAGTCCCGATCAGCCACGGCGTTAATGATTGCCGTTGAGAGTAGCGAGAATTTGTAAGCTAAAACCTGTCAAATGCCACCCACGATAGCCTAACGTAGATGTACACTAAAATAATGTTTGATATCCATTCTTGAATTGAGTTACAGATCGCAAACAATATTCTTTGCATGTGATTTCTCACTTAGTACACGAATTGGACCCTCAAGAGCTCGAAACTCAACCACAAAAACAGTAGTTGTTTGTGAATTCACATTCCCCGTTTGCTTTAACCCCAGGTTCAGGGTAGCCCCCAGATCTCCAAGTGACGTTGACATCAAGGTAGGTATCCGTACCTGGTAGGCTGCTTGCAACCCCACTTCAAAGGCACAAACGAACCAAATCGCCAGATCTTTCATATCACGTGCGAGATCACACCAGACCACACCAGGCTAGGAAATAGCGGGGCATAGTCCGTCAATCAGCTTTGAGCCTGCCACATCACAGTGTCGCTGGGCTCGTTCGGCTGCATGAGAAGGTACAGGTGCTATGCAACTCCACCAAATAGTGACTTCCATCTTGTTTGAGCTTTCAGTGTTGAAGCCTCAAGCAACACCAAACAAAGACTTTACGACATCTTCGCTCTTTTTTATCTCAAGTCTAAAACATCCATAAAAGCCTCGCGCAGCGCTCGCGCTCACGAAATAGAAGCATTTTATCAACTCCGTCGTCGGGTCCCTCCCCCGCAGGCGTCATCGCTGACCTAACCCTGACCTTGGCCGCTCCGACTGTGAGTGCCTCATTTTGAGCCGCCCCCAGATCCTCCACTCGCAACGTTCGCTCCCGCAGCCGCCTCACGACCACAACCTCACCCTCTCGAGACGCGCAATTCCGGCCGCTTTTAAGCTGACACGCACTCGCGTATTACAGAAACCTCCTGCTCCTACACCGTCCTCCCGTCGACAGACACGTGTCGCGCACAGCATCTTCATGCCCTCGACTGCCCTACTACCGTAACCTACGATGCCGGCCAACAATCAGAGACCGGCTGCCCAAACGCCGACATCGCCACGAAACACGGCTAAATATACCAACAAGGATGGCTCCAAATTCATCACTGTTCCCAAGGGTACACCCTCCGAATCCTCCTTGCCTTCGACCCCCACAACTGCCAAAGCCAGCGCCCCTCCACTAGACACTTCCAACATCGACAATGATCCCGCTCCTGCTGTCAACCGCAAGAAGCAAAAGCGTCGACAGAAGGCCGCTGCCAAAGCTGCTGCTGCTCAGCAAGCTGAAAATGGGCATCGGGACGATATGTCGGCAGGTGGCACTGATGCAGGCTCCACGTTAGGCCGCGGCCCCGCTGATCATGAAGAGGTCGAAAGCGACGATGAGCACGAGTATATCCTAGCGAGCGAATTGTCAGGGCCAACTACCAACGGCCATCTACATGCGGACGCCAAATTGAAGAAGAATCGCAAGAAGAAGAAGAAGGGAACAAACGAGTCCGCATCACCGATCCCAGAAACTCTCGAACCTGAACCGCAACCTGAATTGTCGCAAGGCCCTGGCATGTCACGCGACAAGATCTGGAGCACAAGCAATCAAGAAGAGCGCGAACGCATAAAAGCATTCTGGCTTGGATTGGGCGAGGACGAACGGAAATCTTTGGTCAAAGTGGAGAAGGATGCCGTCCTCAAGAAGATGAAGGAGCAACAGAAGCATACTTGCAGCTGCACTGTGTGTGGAAGAAAGAGGACTGCGATTGAGGAAGAACTGGAGGGTCTTTATGATGCCTATTACTTGGAGCTTGAGCAGTTCGCAAACCAAGGCGAGGGACCTCCCATGCTGTCATCAACCCGAGATTACGCCCTAAGACCAGCCCGAGGTCTACCATCGAGCTATGCGAATCGACCGCCATCTCGTGGCCGGATAGTGGAGCACGTAGGCGACGACGAAGACGAGGACGAACTGGAAGAGGTCTACAGCGAAGACGAAGTGGAGGACGACGAGTATAGCGACGATGAACCCCCCGAGGAATTTCAAACCCCCCACGAACGGGACGTCGCCGATTTCTTGACGTTTGGCAACAGCCTTCAAGTCAAGGGTACGCAGCTTCTTGAATCACTTCTCCACAGATATGGTAACATGGAATTAGGCGGCATTCTCACCGTGGCGGATGACCTCCTTAAAAACGACGGCAAGCGATTCATCGAAATGATGGAACAACTTGCAGAACGTCGGATGGCAAGAGAGGAAGACGCTCGGGAGCACTTCTCACGAGGCTACGGTCACCCCAATGGCTCATACCCCAATCCTCATAGTCACCCTCCCCCTGAAGAGGACGAGTACGACGAAGAAGAGGACGAGGAAGAAGACTATGATGATAGCCAAGACGAGGAGTATGAGGAGGAAGAGGTATACTCAAACCCCTCTGTGATGCCATCCCAGTCCCATACTGAGTGTTGCTGCCAGGACCAAATGACTGAAGAGCAACGAATGGAGGAAGGCCGCCGCATGTTCCAAATATTCGCCGCCCGCATGTTTGAGCAGCGGGTTCTTTCAGCTTACAAGGAGAAAGTCGCCAAGGAACGGCAGCAGAAACTTTTAGAAGAACTGGAGGCCGAAGACCGAAAATCTGAGCTTAAGAAAGCCAAGAAGGCCAAAGATGCGCAAAAGAAGAAGGACAAAGCTGCTCAGAAGAAACAGGCCTTAGCCGAGGAGCGAGCGCGTAAGGAAGCTGAGAAGGCCGCGGCAGACGCTGCACGGATAGAAGCCGAAAGGCAACGGGTTGCTGAACAGAAAGCCAGGACCGAAGAGAAACGCAAGCAGAAGGAAGCTCAGAAGAAGGCTGAGGAGGAGGCTCGCTTACGGAAAGAAGCAGAGCGACAACGACGACTCCACGAGCAACGCGAGAAACAAGCCGAACAAGAACGCAAAGCTCGCGAAACTAAGGAGAAGGAGAAGAAGCTAAAAGAGGAGCAGCGGCAGAGAGACAAGGAGGCTCGAGAGCAGAAAGAGCGCGAAGCTCAAGAGCGTAAGGACAAACAGGAGCGTGATAAGCGGGACAAGGAAGCTCGTGCCGCCAAAGCCCAGAAGGATGCTCAGGCAGCCCGCGAGGCCAAGGAGAAGCTGAGAGAGGAGAAGGCAGCTGCTCAAAAAGCAGCAAGTCAAGCATCACAGCCCATTCAGATTCCGAAGCGCGGCTCACAGCACCCCGTGTCTATACCGACAGTCCTCCCACAACATCCTTCAAATCCTGCGAGCTACGCATCACCTAAGATACCAGTTGCGACTCCTGTGATCTCCAAGGCACCCACCCCTATACGGACCCGGACTACGTCTCAACAAGATTCAATACCACAGTCTGCCGCAGCCTCGGCTACTAGCCAAAACCCTTCACCTCACTCAATGACACCCCATATGAGTCCTGGTCCTATTGGTCAACGCCAAGGAAGCATGACATCCCAACATTCCCACTCAGCGTCGCCTACGAACGGACAACCAAGGCTGCCTGGACAATCCATTCCTTTCCAGATACCTCCAATGGGAATGCAGCCACCTCCAGGATTACCTCACCATCCTCCGCCAGGCTTCGCGAACCGTATGCCTCACGAGGCTATCTTTTCAGGATTCAGACACGGCCCAGGTGTGATGATGCCCCCTCCCGGTATCAACGGGCCAGCTGGCCGTGGATTTCCTCAAGTACCCATGCCACCAGGATTTTCACAACCCGGTGTCGATCAGTATGACATGGCTGGATTTTCGTTGCCCTCGGACATACCTCCACCAACACATCATCGTCAAAGTTCATTGCAATTTGAGGGTACACCTCCAACCCCAGCACAGCCCATAGGACGACCTGCGCCTATTGGACGCCCTGGAAGCATGAACCTTGGCCGTTCATCTGACGATCAAGAGGATGACACTGCACATTTGGGCAGCCGGGCTCTTTTGGGAGATGATGAACCTCTTGCTCCTGAGGTTAACCCAGGTAGCTTGAGAAACCAGCCCCCAGGACCACGTGGTGACTTTACCACAAGCCCCTTCTTGGGCTCAGCGTTTCCGTTGGCGCACAATCCTTGGGGCCCGCCTACTGTCAGCAGTCATCCATTGCCTCCTCCCGGATTCAACAACCCCGGATGGGGCGCACCGAGCGTTCTTCCCGGCTTCAGCATGACATCTCCTGTTCCTCTAATGAGCTCGATCCGCGCCCCGACACAGCCTCCTCGACTTGCTAGAGTCCGCGAGAATATTTGTCAGGCGTGCAAAGAGTTGGTCGGCTCGGGCGACTCAGAAGGCTACATCGATATCGCAGCTATCAAGTCGAGAGTCGATGTGCTGTCAGGCGATCATAGCATCTCAGAACTTGATCTGCTGAATCTCTGTGAGACAGAAGGGAACTTGTCTAACGGAGGTGGCATATTTGACATCCGACGCGATGCAGGAGGCCCTGGTAAACACAGCGTTCGGTGGGAACCTGACCTAAACGATGGTTTTGGTGCTCCATATCGAACAGTCGGCGCTCCTGGTGAGATCGGCAGTCCTCTCATGGGTCAAGCGGCACTGCGAGGGGGAATGTAGGAAAGCTCCCGGCGGAGCAGGGCGAGTCAGCGGACCAGCGTCGATTCTTCGTCTATCAGAGATCTGGTGCGCGATAGCAGTCCCCTGGCTGCAATCGGCAGTGAAAGAGGTAGTATCTCGTCCGTGGAAAATCCGTCCCTTGAGCGGACTATCGACAGTATCCCAGATCGACCTTTCAAACCTCTCAGCACAAGGGCCATGGTCGAGTAAATCACCCTAGCTGGATGCGACAATCCATCCACCCGAGGGGAAACACGACATCTGAGCCCAAGTTCAAGGAAGGGGAAGCGGGAAACATAGACATGGCCACGATGCACTGGGTTTCGTGTGAATTGAACGAGGCGCGCACCTCGTGATCTCACAAGTTCTTCCCGGGAAATCATTAATGGAAAAAAATTTCGAAGACGCCATGTCAAAGTTGAACCTAATACCGCCAAGTTTATGGATAGTCTTGTGGTAATCGACATTGACATGTCTGATGCCAAGGATGCGATGTGCTGTCAAGTATTGCAATCTGAGAGGAAGGGATTGGGAAAGCGGAACAGCGTGAAATGATCGCTGATCACAATGAAAGAATCTTGTTCAAGTATCGGATAATGGGCATTGCGGGCTCATGCAATGTATGCGCTTTCATGACTTATTGTGAATGTATGTGTAAAAACTTGTGTGATATTTTGGGGCCAAGCCTGGATTAGCAGCACCTGTCCTGTGACACAGCAGAGGACTGGCAATATTTTTGATGTTGTTTCCAAGCTGAAGCTCGATCGAGGCCTCCGATTGATGTGGACGAAGGGGGGTTAGAGTTTCCAACCGTTGCAGCCTCTGTCAATTTGTACGATATTCATGTGCCGCGTGGGACCAGGTTTGTGGAGAACTACAAAGCGAGCAACCTACAAGAGGCCAGAAAGAGCAAGATGGAAGCACACGTAATACTTTAATTCAACGTCTAGCTTTGACCGTCCCCATTTCATAAGGTAGATAGATAAATACATTCGCACACTAAAGTAGCAGACTTTATCCTTTCCCATTGCTCCGAAATACTCAAACATGACATGTAAGGTTTGTTCCCCCGGGCCTGATATCAAGGTATCAAAAAAGACGTCATCCTCGGCCTGAATGGAGTTTCAAGCCTTGGAGTTTTGTTCCCTGCGCTGGCAATCACAGAGGCATTATAAAGAGACAAGCCGAGTGCTGAAAAAGAAACAACTGGCGTCGTGTGCCGAGTGAGCTCAGTTTGTATGTTGAAACTCCTCGGACACGCGCTGCAGCTGCATCGTCCCCATGGCCCTCCCTCGACGGGACCGTTCCGCCTAGATTCGGTCTTGGAAGGGGTTGCCGGCGCCAGGGGCGGACTGGCCAGAGGCGTTGCGGATGAGGGGCTGTCGCTGGGCAGCGCGCTGCTTCTTTGTGGCGGCACGGGCGAGAGCGACGGCCTCGGACTTGGCGACGAGGCGCTTCTGCTCCTTGCGGTCGCGGCAGCACATGAAGGTGAGGTAGCCGAGCATAAGAGCGGCAGAGGCGGCGAAGACGATGGCGATAATGATACCGGCAGTGTCCATCTCCTGCTTGACCATGCAGATGTGCTCGGCGGAAGCGTCGGTGGTGCACAGCATCTCATCCTTACATTTGCTGGTCTTGATCTCGGTGCTGTAGCAGGTAGCTGTCTTGGTCTTGTCCGAGACAGTCTCGAGATCGCACTGCTCGGTCGACGTGCTGAAGGTGGAAGAGCAGTCGGTTGATCTCGACGTGTCGGCTCGCTTCTTGAGAGCACCGGTGGCCTCGGCGCGGGGCATCAGAGTCGGCAGGGGAGCGGCTTGGTAGCGCTTCTTGAGCTCGCCGGCTTTGGCGAGTTCGGAGCATCGCTCGAAGGTGTAGTGAGCCTCCTGGGCGGCATCCTCGGGGGAGCAGCCGGCGGAAGTGTAGCAGTTGAGGAGAGACTTCTCGTCGGTCTCCTTGAGGTTGGAGAGGCAGTGGGAGAGAGCGCCCTTGATGGCACAGTCAGCAAAGTCGGCGAGGTCCTTGCTGTGGTTGGCGAGACACTCTTGCTGAACGGCAGCGAGGGCGTTGCCTGCGAAGAGGGCGACGGTTGAGAAGCGCATATTGAACGGTTGTAAACGGCTTTTTTTCTCGCGTGGAGGATTAGGTTTTAGTTTGGCTCGGTATCGATCGTGAGAGGATGCCCAGCAAGCTCTTGGTGAGAATCCAGTCGATTACGAATTGGCGCGAAAGAGGAGAAAGCAAACCAAGACACGCTCAATCCTAAAAAGGGGAGAGAGGATGGGGTTTGGTGATGAGGATGGCGATGAGAGGAATGGGGGGGGGAAAGAAAACAAGAAACAAGGAGGAGGAAAAAGCGAATGGAAGGGATTATCCGTCCGTTCTTTGGGCTGAACCTTGAGAAAAAAGGACTGAGCCAGGGGAGGTGAGGCGGCCTTTTGGGGCTGGGCTTACTGCTGGGGGACTACAGAGTGTTATTATTATGGGGATTCATCTACAGAAGGACTAGGGACTTGGGTTTTGGGCTTTGCTTGTGCTAAAAAAAGGGGAGATGAGGAGACGGATCCTTTTGGACCGGGGGGACAGCGACTTGAGCCACACTTGGCTATACCTGAACTGGACTAGATTAGATTGTGTGAAAGAGATTGAGGGTCCTTGGACTGTTGCTTTGCAGCGGTGTTAGGGCTGTGCTGTGCTGTGCTGTTATGCTACTGAGTGTGCGATTGGAGATGCTGCTAACTAGATTGGCCATGACAGATTGAAGCCTTGTAGGTGCAGAGCTTGTGTGAGAGTATCCATCTCTTCTCTATCTTATGTCGCTTAGCCCAGCAAGCCCATGATGACTGCTGCTGATGGTGCAGGATCACAGGTGGGAACTAGAGGAAAACGGCTGCTGAGTAAAACTCCACTCAGTCATCAATGGAACTGAAGCTGACTTCCATGATACAAGACAAGACAAAGAGACAAAGACAATGTGTATGAGACATATCTACAGACGTCACTGCAACAACATGATGTCCTCTACCAATACAGTGCAGAGCAGAGCATACACTTTCAATGGTCAATATCACAGGGTCCTCTAAATTGACAACGAAGCTGTTGCTGACATGCTGAAACTTCACTTTCGGCCTCCCCTTGCACGCATAAGCACAAGCCTTTTGCTCTTCCCGCAAGCGCTGATTGAAGTGGCTGAAAAGGCGGATAATCCAGCTGGCAAGGATGGCGGTGCAGTGACCAATGAAACGCAAGAGTTGGACGGCTGGTGCGACGACGGATGTGGGGAGAAGGAGAGTGACATTTCAATTGGTTTCATTTCTACGATTTCGTTATTGAAGTGTTTCTGCAGTGTTGTCTGGTTGTTCCCTGGTCATGGAATACCTCGCCATGGCATGTTAGATATAACTGAGGCAGTCAAACACCAAAGCTAATAGTAGTTAATATTGTATGCAGAGGAGAGGGATTTTTTTTTATAAGCGGTCAACAATCACAGGCTTACGCTTACATGCTGCGCTGTTGGAGCTGAGATGGCCCCTGTCGCGCATCCCGACGCCGTCAAACGCCTCCATCGCAATGCTAAAGGAGCCTAGAGGCTGATTACCGAATAGCCTTGAACGTCAAGTTATACCCTTCGATTGTATTCAATCATCATCGTGCTATCTTATCGGAACGTGCCGAATCCTGATCGGCTCAACAATGATGCGCCACCACAGCTACTGCACCTTAGGTACTGTGTGTGCTGTTCAGGGGCTGAGAATGCCGAGAAATAGTGGTCAGTGCAGCGCGTACCTGAGATTGACAGCAAAGCATAAATCTCCATACAAGCGTCTTGCCAAGACACATTAATCGCTGTATACTTCAGATCTGCCCACAAAAGACAGTATTGTCATAAAATGCCCGAAATCTTGGTCCCCCTCTTAAACACGCACGTCATGCTTTGTTCGTTGAGTAACGGACGCGTAGCCAATCGTAAGGAATCTGGGGAACGGAATGGCCATGTGAGTCGACGTCATCAACTTATGGCTTGAGCCTCGTCCTGCTTTTGGCTTCGTAATGATCGCACAAGCTTTCAAGTATAAAACAAGCAAACCTGGACCTTGACTTTTACTTCCTCAAACCTGCATACTCACTGAATCTGCCACCTTTTACCTTCTACCAACACGTAAAGAAAGAAAACACAACCGCCCATCATGCCTCTTGTCGTTCCTGGTATCAACTCAACATCCGGCGACAGCGCCGAGGACTGGCAGAACAAGCTCGTCGGCAAGAAGCTCTCTGACGAGGAGACATCCACCGAGACTGTATGCTGTCCTCTGTGATCACTCATCTTACCGTGTTAAGACACGCGGCTAACATGCTCTTCAACAGGTGTTCGCCAAGCGAGACCTCCCCAAGGAGACACGCGTCATCGAGCCCGGAACGATGGTCACAAAGGACTTCAAAGAGAACAGACTCAACGTTCACCTCAAGGATGACGGAACTGTTTCACACGTTGTCAAGGGCTGATCTGGTGGTGTTTGACACATCGACCCCTCCTTTTTTTGGTGATGGGGCATGGTTTTATGTACGATAATGACCAAGGATGGGAATAAGAATCGCCCGCAACAGCCGAGGCGCAAGAGGATAACAGATTAATGACTCTTTCTTACTAAATTTCCGCCATAATGTGATAGTGATTTTGTATTGTGTGTCGTAGAAGCCATTGCCAAAATGAGCTGTTGGTGTACCTCTCTTATTGCATCTCGAGATTTACCCCGCCATGTCCGATGCCGCGGGGCACTCGACGACTTGACTTTTCCACCACCCAAACAGCCCACCCCCACCAAGACACGACACGACACGAGCTTCATCATCTCCCGAGTTTCTATATAATCGCTACTTTCTACTCTTCAGCGTTCAAACTTGTCAATTCAGCTCGAATATCTTACATTATACCCCGGCACTGCCGTTAAAACGCCACCATGTTCAAGAAAGAGTACCTCCTCCCCGCCTTCAAAGCTCGCGCTTCCCAGCTAACCTCGAGTCCAGAATCCAGGGTTCGCCCAAGCAAAAGCTCAAATCTTCCGTCCAGCGCTCTCTCCGACAGGGTCTTCTCGACACATACCCGCTCCTCAACCCCTACATCGACGAGATCCTGCCCAAAAAGGCCTCCCTCTCGAGCATGAAGTTGACCGACCGCAACACCCTCTACGTCCTCGACTCGACACCCCTTTTCTACCAGCAGGACTTGACTTCGATCCTCATTCCCCACCTACGTCTCGTCCATCGTTTCCCCCAGGCGTTCCCCAGCATCCGCATAGATCGTGGTGCCATCCGCTTCGTGCTCTCGGGCGCCACTCTTATGGCTCCTGGACTGACCTCTCCGGGAGGCAGACTGCCAGCCGACGGCTCGCCCGAGGGTCTACAGGAGGGTAAGGAATTGGAGCAGAAGATGGAGGAGGATGGACGGTGGAGCAGGGAGCTCGTCAAGGGTGAGCCAGTGGTTGTTATCGCTGAGGGCAAGGAAGAGGCTTGCGCAGTGGGAACGCTCGTCGCGGGAACCAAGGAGGTCAAGACCAAGGGCAAGGGTCCCGTGATTGAGGACGCGCATTACTTGGGTGATGGTCTGTGGAATTTGAGCACTGAGTAAAAATGGGATGTGGTGTTTGGGATTGGAGTAGGATCTTGTGATACCAATAAACGAAGAGATGAGGCCCTATCGATAGCGGTGCAAGGCACGACGGATGTTGATCAGTGGGGGTTGGCTAGGGGCATTGAGGGCCAGAATGGCTATTTAGAGTTGTATACAAAAGAAAGTCATCATTTGGACATCTGGACTTTACGTGATACCCTGGGTCGGCATCGATCCCGCGATCCCACTGCAGTCTTGGGAACGAATGGTCATCCCTGGGGCTCGTAGACTGGCGACTTACCCTTCCGACTCTAGGACAGCTTGTCAAGAAGGCCTCTATGCTTTATACTTATCCTGGTCTTATTTATCGACCAAGATGAAACTTTCTACTCACCGAAGAGTGCCAAGTGTAATTTTCGTCATGACGATATGCAGAGACCCTTCAAGATGTTGCTATGCTGTTGGTACTCATTGCCATACCAAACATCGCTTTTATACTAGTTGACTTATAATCCCTTCTACCAAGCGCCATCTTCAACGATATAAAGCAATTGATTCTGTTTGTCTTGTTCCCTAGTCCTCACTGGCTATAAATTAATGTTCTACCAGCTGGCCTCATGTTTTTCGAGGACTGATTCAGTTACCTGATGTGATGCATAGTCATGGAAACCTTGAAATATCTGCATGAATAACTTGCGGGCAAGCATGTTTACAGAAGTTCCCTCGAGTCTAGAAGGAAGTTTTAGTCGAGCGTCTGGAAATCCGAAAGACTAAGAAAAGGACATAGTGTCTATGGCTTTGGAGAATTTCTAACAATGGACATAGTCTGAGATAAAGTAGCCCAGTGTTCTCTGCGTCCGAATGTGCCTGACCCGGCAGGTTCAGTTGTTTCTACGTTTATGGAATTCTCAAATCTCAATTGACTTCAAAGCAACTAAAGATATCTGGCAAGTGTAATCGATGTTTCAAGAGGGGCCAGTCTCCTAGCAAGGTTCAAGGCGTTCAAGTGAGTTTCACGGTTTGTGACATATATATGCGTCGTCGTTGGTCGAATCATATGATGTCTAGCTTCTCAAGGTTCCTGTATCTTTCATATCATTTATTCGCATTGCGTTTATATTGCTAAAGATGTAACTTAGGATTTACTTGATGTCTTCATGTCTGATGCTGAAGTTAAGATAACCAACAATGCAAACATAGTGTCTAGTGTCATTGGCCAGGCTCTTGGACATACGTCGATCTATAGCTTGAAGGATGTTGTTTCCTGGTCGAGATGAAATCACTACATACTAACCTACTGGCTTGCGTGTTGATGCTTGCTAACGCTTGAGCAAATTCTGAAGCATTGACAAGCTCCGGAAGAAAGAGTGAGAAGCTGAATATTGATTTTACAAGAGATGGTGGCTGGGTTGCATATACGTTGGCGATAAGCTCTTGAAACGGTCTTAAATGGTGAATATTAGTATATCTTCATTCTTCACTCCTCTAGCACAACTGACTGTCTATATCCGATATTTCAAATAACTCAGTCGCCGTACCACCCATCCCACAAACCAAGCACCTGTAATCCAATGACCAGCCGCTTTCCATCTGAGCTTTTCGCCACCATTCATCCAAATTACTAAACCATCGCCAAACCTTACAACCGACAGAATTGCCGCAAAAGTCGTCACGGCGCTCTCATTGCCCTGCCATTGCAACGCGATCAACGTCAAGCCGTACGAAATCTCCCGAAGGCCTTTGAAAGACATGAGCGGTGATACGGCGCCGTTTCCATTGGGTGTTTTGGGGGGTTCGAGTCGGAGACCCATGTTGCTGTATTCTTTTCGTGGTGAGAGGATGGCCATTATTCCACGGCTGGCGCAGGCGCCGCCGAGGACATAGGCGGGGATGGACGAGAATGTTGTCATCTTGGGGTGCTTAATATGGCTTTGGGTTCAGCCACTAGTATTTGAGTTAGGTTTGATGCCCAATCATGGGCTCTGGATATGATAAAAAGATAGTCAATATTGAGAAAAGCTCGAGGTTGGGAGGAGACAAACCGCGCTTACGCATATAACCGATTGGGATCATAGACTGTTGCCAGTTCCACTACGCTAAACATGGATTCCTCGCTTATCTAAATAGGCGTTGAAATAAGCGATGATTCACTAACCCTATACTCGGTAAAAGACGAAAGGATCAGGAAATGATCATTTTTATACAGACTTGACGAGGATATTAAATCTGGGAAACTACTCGAGAGAACATGCAACATAACAAAAAAAGGTAACTGAAAGATCCGGGATCACAAGTGGACGGGTTCTTCCCAACGACGTGTTTCAGACAAATGCAGACGATTGAACATCTCTTCATTCCATGCCTCGATCATAGCTCATATGGAATGTAATTTATGTGATCTCAAGTTTCAATTCACTCCCAGTTTCTCTCTGGCCACTTCCAAAGATCCTTCTCATCCTTTTGATCATCGCCAGCGTATGTATCTGAAACACCCATAACTGTTTCGTCTACACCTTGGATCTCTACCAAGCCTGGAAGACGATCTCTCTTGTGCTGCACAAACTCTTCAATGTGGTCGTCAACTTCCTTGTTCTTCCCTTTGACATACCCGTATAGACAAAGATACTCCAGGTTAGGAGGCAAGGCATCCAAAAGCCGGAACGGGGGCTCTTGGAATTCAGATGATGGACCCAGTAGAGCACCCAAACTGATGCTAAGGTGAGTCAAGGCGGTAAAATCGTATAAAGAGCCGATAGTGGATCCGTAGGCGCGATCGTCAGGTACATCTTTGAGCCAGAAGGTAAGACTACTCGATGCTTTGTCAAGCTGGTAATATTTTTCGTCCCTTTGCTCGAGGTCTTTCAATGCATCGTCTTCCCAACTGTTGACTTCACTGTAATCAAAGTCTGAGATGTCCAGTTCTAGCACTCGTAAAGTGTGTCTGTGTTGCAGCAGGCTTTTCCCAAGAGTCTGAGGTCGTATACTAAAACGCCCTGGTTCCATCTGCCACAAGCCGCCTGTTGAAATTTTAAATTCCTCAAGAGCTTTGGGAGCCCGAATGACCATGCTCAATGTCGAGCCAGAAATATCAACGTGGCTGAGATGGATGTTCTTGACGTTAGAGGTGCCTGGAGAAACTAGACCCTCAATCTCGTATTCAGTGACGCCCTCCATCGTCAAGCTTTCCATGGCTGGCAGTCTACCAAAATATCTAAAGTACTCGAGGAAGTCGACATTCTCGTAGTTTCTATCATCCAACGGGACTGTCTTGATAAATTCGACTGCCTTGAGTTGCTGTAGCCCCGGGATTTTGAATTGGTCATAGTTATTTCTGAGCAAGTATTCTCCTACCAGAGTTGGGAAGTCGGCTATATGTATGGTAGATAGGCTATTACAAAGAGACAACAGAATGACGACCGCAGCAGCAGCAAACTTGCGCTCGTGATCGTCAAAGTCCCTTGCATTGTCCGAGACATGGCCCATCCAATGCCGCTTCTTCCAGACTAAAGCCTCGATGAGCTGATCTGTAAGATAGTCTCCAAGCCCAAGGTCGTGAACGTGCTCTTCAAGAGAAGAGTGTGTGTCGTGGTCTACTTGACGATTGGCGCGCTTTCTTTCTAGGACTTCGCCCCCTTTACGGAGTAATATTGGATCATCCTCGTCATAAAAACAGGAGTAGAAGCTTGGCCAGGCGTATGTGTCGATGAAGACTTCACGCAACGAGTTTGCCTTTGCCGGTTCCGCGATATACGAAAGGAGGAGGGGGTACAGCCTCTCAATGTCGTCCTCGTTCGTAACCTTGATAGTTTTGTACTTAGTTTGCCGGACTGATGTACTATTCGTATAAGATTGCTGTAAGCAGATCTGCCTCATACTTCTGGCCGTGCATTGGGCGTGATGATGCGTCAGGACGGTTGATGCAAATTGAAGTGCACTCAGTCGGAAAGCTCGTATGCTTATGCGGCCTGATCTCGACCAGAACATTGTTGATCTTCATTTGATGTTGATTTTGTAAATGAAGTCATTCAAACAAACGGAAGCTAGTAAAATTACATGTGTACATTCATCATGTAGTTACAAATGACTACTAAGGCGCCAGCTCACGTCAAAGTGTTGCCGGACCAACACTTGTCAAAGCTAGAGCCAGCACTAACCACCACAACAATATTCCGCTGAGCTACTACGTAGACAAACAATTGGAAACATTAGTTCTGCAGATATTGAGAGAACAAGACATTTTAGGAGAAATGTAGCAATTCATGATATCACACGATGCAAACGTCATGTAGTCTCTTGTCTTTGAATACGGGTTGATCGACAATAGTGCTCTCGTATTTTTTCAGCCAATCTACTTGAGTTATGCAGATCATGTGCTTGGAATTGTTCATAAAACATCACCAGCTCAGGGATTCTTGTTTGGTGATTTGTCAAAATTGGCTCTTCTGGAGCACTAAAGCTGAAACTTGTGACCCACCAAGCGAGGATCAATGTCCTTGTCTGTTGAGTTATTCCGTGAACATCTGTAACTTTAATCCAGGCCTGTAATTACCCGTTATTCTCAACGTTTACTGCTGAGTCACGGGCCGTTGTTGCATTTCTTCGTATAGACATTTAAGCCGAGACAATGCATTGGCCCTTTCATATTGGATGACCTCAGCACCACGTGCGACCATGACATAACGATACTCCCCTAACCTGGACCCTTAATATTGGTATTATTTTTGGTAAAATGCCCATCGGGGGAACAATTCCGAAATATTGACAATGCGGAACTCGGCTCACTAGATCGATCAGCCGATGCCCAGCAGCATTGCACTGTCACCGTGAATTATCGGTCGTGGCAAACGTGTCTCTGCATGAGTTAGACGCTCTCTAGACTCTGCATTTACGAGGGGATCCATTCGTGGCAAAGGCTCAGAAAGAAACAATGCTAACCTAACCCAGCCCGACTAAAAGTTGGGCACGATCGGTTTTCTGTCATAGCTCCAGTAGAAATCGTAGACTATGACGTCTGCAGCTCTTGGAATGCCAAATACGGAGATTCTTGGTTCCTCGGCAGCAAATATCGGTTCTAGAAAAGTCTGGATTTTGCTAATAATAGCTCCCTAGATATCTGGGGCTGGCCCAGGGCTGGCTGGGCCGTTGTTAGCGTTGGCATGAGCCTCCAATTTTAGCTGGCTTTAGCTGGCTGCTGAGGTTCCAGGGTCTAGACCTGGGTGTCTCGGCTTGACCGCTGTCAATTTTTCTGCAGTGTCAATGCAAGAAAATAGTCAACCAATGCAAAGGGTAGCGGTAGCTGCAGGGAGCTATTGCTTCAGCTAGGGTCTCCTGAGTCTCTCTCCCTGGCTGGATTCAGTGGATTAGGTGCTGACCTAGCTTTGGACCCATCTCGTATTCTCCGCGAGGCGGCATCGCCTCAGCCTCCCCCGCGGACACTTCGGACTGGGGCATCATGCCGTTATGAGGCAACTGCCGAAGACGATCCTCAGCTATGACGATGCGAGATGAAGATCAACGCTGGGCAACATGTCTATATAAGATCATGTTCGCGATGCTTTTCCAATCATCTCATCACTCATCACTCACTCTCATCTCCAACACTCAGCTTCAACCACAACTCTCTCAACTCTTCTCAACTTAACAACCTTTTTCCAAACACCACCACCAACAACCACCAAAATGCAGGTCAAGGCTATCCTCCTCACTCCCCTCCTCGCCGCTGGCATCGTCTCTGCCGCTCCTCAGAAGTCCACCAAGTTTGAGGCTCTCGCCCTCCGCTCCGCCAGCGAGATCCACTTCGCCGGTCTCCAGGCCACCAAGAGCCACCTCGCTCTCAACGTCAAGAGCCAGGGCGCCAGCTGCGACGCTGGCAAGAAGGAGAACCAGGCCACCTTCAACCTCGTCGACGGCGAGCTCTACCTCTACAAGACCGACAACCCTCCCCAGCAGCTCTACGTCGACCGCTCCGGCATGGGCCAGGGCATCATTGGCTACACCACCGGTGCTGAGCCCGCTCCCAAGAACTCCGAGCGCAAGGGCTGGAAGATCGACAAGGACGGCAACCTCACCTTTGGCGGAAACGGCTTCATTGCCTGCCCCAACAGCAAGAAGGCTGGCGGCTCTTACTCTGTTTGGGCTTCCGCCGGTGTCGCCAACCCCGGTGGTAACAAGAACTGCCTTGGCTTCTCTGTCCGCACTGCTCAGATCAAGAAGCCCGTTGGCTGCCTCTACACTTCTTAAGTGTTGAACCATATTAGACATACAGTTGCAGAACTAGACATGGAGAGTGTTTGGATTTAGTAGATCGGTTTTTACACAGCATTAGCGATTTTAATAGGTCAATTGGGAACCTGGATAGAGAGAACATAATCAACAATAACAATGATTATTGTCAAACAATGTCTTCTTCACCGTGAAATTACTAATCTTGCTTGCCTGTCAATGCTATAAGGCATCCGAAGTGACTAAATAATTCTTTGGCTTATTCGCCTAAGGACAGTTTCATTCAATAACAATCTACTAATTGACGAAAGTGACCGTTGGGGGACAGGGTTTCCGAGACAGTCCTGTCATTACGCATGTAAGCGTCGATCATTGGGATCTGCCAAAGGTAATTAGCGCAAGGACTCTGAAGCCAAGACTTGTTTTTCAGGTTTCAAGTATGGATTTACAAAAGTGCCAAAAAGAATCGTCAGGGATAGAGAACAGCTTATCCGGGGTACTTTTCTAGCGCTGACAAACCTGGCACTGAATGTCATTTGAGTTTCAGAATGCGAACAAGAAGCAAAGGATTTATGATAAAGAAATGGTAAAAAAAGGAGGAGAAAACGCAAAAAGAAACGCCTGTGTATCACAGGTGGCTGGATCTCTCCCGCCGGGAATTGAACCCGGGTCTCAAGCGTGACAAGCTTGCATACTGACCACTATACTACGGAAGATAAACAGGTTGGAACCTGCTGTAGTGAGAGGGGGTTGTGGTTAGCTCTCCGGTTTCGAGTACTATATACGTAAGCGACAAGTCATGGTAGATTACCTACCACATTCTCCACTGTGATAGTTGAGACACCATCGCTATAGACAATACGCCGGTAAGTGAGGCAAACTGTATAATACTCCAATGGCTTGAGACTATGGAGCTCTAGAGTCCTTGTTGGTATTTTGCGTCCAATCAATAGAGTGAACATATGTAACTGGCTGTGAACAACTGACCGCGAATATGAACTATGCAACGTGTGTTGAGAGTTATCCGGGGATTTATACCTCAATACATTCAAGATCAGCTGGATCGTGTGCGAAAGTATATCAGGAATAGCGGGTTAGCAGCGGGAGTAGTCTATGCCTTCAATATTAAGCTTTCTGAACCCTACATTCTTTCCAATGTTCAAATAGGTGGTTCCCGAATCTTGATTCTGTTGTTGGATTTTCGTCGCCAGATGGCGGCGTCATCCCGTCTGGCGGTTCATTTCGCGGTCCCAGATTATTGAGCGCCGGTGGGATCGTGTCAAGACCAGCTGATGGTGTTTCTGGGTCGACACCCTTTTCATAACAATCACAGCCTTGATCAAGTTGTTGCTGCAACTTTTTACTCTGGGCCGAAACAAGTATTACCCGGCTCCCAGGGTCACAATCTTTGGCGAAGACTTCCAAGATATCGCTTGGGCACCGTGAGCTTGGGATCTTTTGCGTCATAGCTATAGCGGCTCTTGTGGACAATGTAAATCTGATATGGCATGCTCCCATGATATTTGATCTTTGCCGACGGTAGCGCCAAGATCTATTGCACCATGACATGAGCGAACATGTCTTCATGATTGCGGGCAAAGACAAAGGGGGTTTAGTGAAAGTGAACAAGACATACGCATAAAGACCCGTTTCTTTGTGCTAAACCTGTCGCCGGTCGGAACCTTTGTGTTTGAAAGATAGTTACGGTAGGGGTAGCAATAGAAAAGGGAGGATCAACATGCTCCAGGTGGTTTGCCGTCATTATAAATCACGCGAGGGTTGGGACGACTAAGGTTGTTTGTGCTCGGTAGAGTACAGTAACTTGGAGGGGGTCTGCCACCAGGGCCACTGAGCCAGTGCTTGGCAGCCTCCAGCATATGTAACGTCAAGTTATGAGGATATAGAAGCGTTGCAGGCTGCACAAATCTTAAAATCATCACCTTTATTGCGTAGCCTGAGTCGTGAAAAGAGCACTCATACTCTTTCCTGTCATGATGTTGGAACGATCTCTTAGCATTATTGGTCGGGATAACCTCCAAATTGATTGGCTCTTCATGTGACTGGCTATAGCCCCTCCGGACTGACGTCCTATTTGTTTTACGCGAACCGGAGAAGTTGTCTGGCCGGTCTCATCATCCGAGATAAGCAATACCAGCCCGCGGCAACCTAACAGTCATAGAGCCAGCGGTCACTTCACCGCGGCCTGCTTGTCCGACGACAAGGTCATGCCCATGTCCATACTCTGACTAACCTCTACACAGGCGCTACCCCATGGGGAGATAACACGCTAAGGGCGGTTTAATCAAAATCCGTTTGATAATAGGTCGTCATCTTGAGCTTTCAACTCGTCCTCTAACTCTCTCGGCTACCTTTACTCTATGGATCAACCGAGAATAGTAGATCACTAGACTGGTGTGCGAGATGATGCACTGGAGCCAGAAGAAGAAGAGGCTAAGCAAACATTTGTTATCTGGATAAAGAGTGCTGCTTAGGGAGGTTGGAGATCGGTTGTGTAGAGCATCAGATTGTGAAGTGACTGGCAATAAAGTCAAGAAGGCGATCCTGGAGGGGGATATCATTTCGAACATGATGTCGATTTATTGCAGAGTCTTAACCCTAAGAATAACGCAATTTATGAACATCAGGAAGCTTAAACCTCTCGGGAAAGACCCCTGTCTGATTGGTCGTTGTGAAAGGGAGCTAGATTGGGGAAGCTATTTAGACAGATGCCTGTGACCGCAGATAGGGATGAGACTGAGTAGATCATATCTATTAGGAGGAGACAGGGTCCTAACACAAGACTGTGATGCTAATTCGCCAGAAGAGATGTTAACAATGAACGCAGGATGACTCAGTTGCGGCAGAAGAAGCCGCGGAACATGGTCCCGCGATACGAGCCCTTACGTACAATGCTACCCCGGATCCAGAGGCTTGGCGATTCTTTAGACATCCGGGGTAGTCTGACTGATACCAGTACTCTACTGTATTGTCAACTATATATTTCCTGAATTACTCCGATCCGATGTCGAAACTCAAGCGGGTATCGTCGTTCGCGGATGACCACTCCGAGTCCGTGGAATTGTAGCAGCTGGACCTTGCCTAAATGGTCACAAGTTCTCCGAGTCTAATCGAGTGGCGTTAGGTCGAGTTTTATGATACCTGGTCTCGGGTTATGTGAGTGATATTGCAGCCATTGGTTGGGACTTTATAAATATTGTATATCACAACCTGTTTGTCATTTCAGAAATCACGTCAATCTATAATCATCTTCACAACTATCATATCCTTGCATTTTGGTATTTGATCAAGTACATAGTTTCTATACAATGCCGCACCCCCAAGACAACGCGTCCGTTCTGGGCGGCCAGAATATGCCACCTAACGAGGCGCCAACATACGTATCGGGCCTTCCAGTATGGCAGTCTGGCTTTCCGCATCAGAAGGTCGACTGGCTGACCTTTGAGAACAAACTCCCGCAAAGTCAAGTAGGAGCAGAACCACAAAGTCTGGCAAGCGGTGTTACGTACAATGATACAGTTACAAAGATCGGTGACTCAAGCCCCACGCCACGGAGCTGCGATGCGATAAGTTCCAAGGCTTTCATCTCAGAACGCAGTATAGATCAGGCTCGCCACCTCAAGATGATTTACATTGGTGCAGGCATATCTGGGATCGTGGGCTGCATCGAGTTTCTCAAGAAAGTCCCGACTCTCGACCTCGTGATTTATGAGAAGAACCCCGAAGTTGGTGGCACATGGTTTGAGAATAGATATCCCGGATGCGCTTGTGGTAAGTCGGAACATGCAATATTCTTGATTCGTGCTGACAACATCCTAGATGTCCCTTCTCACTCCTATCAGCTGAGCTTTGAATCCTGGACAAGATGGGAAAAGTTCTTTGCTGGATCTGGTGAGATCCTCGAATATTGGAAGAGAGTGGCAGACAAGTACAATGTCAGGGACAAGGTCCAATTCGAGAAGAAGTGCATCGGCGCGCACTGGAGCGAGACAAGCTCGAGATGGATTGTGCAGGTCAAGGACTTGAAGACTGGCATCTGCTTCCAAGATGATTGCGATGTTCTCATGACTGGCGAAGGCGTCTTGAACGAGTGGAAGTGGCCGGATATTACCGGTATTGAGACGTTCAAAGGGAAACTGCTGCATAGTGCTAATTGGGACACTGATTACGACGTCGAGGTATGTTATCTTAGGCACTGTTTCTCCTCGAAACCTGCCTGGCAGTCGTCCTAACAACCCATCCAGGACAAAGCTGTTGCTGTCATTGGTGCAGGAAGCAGTGGCATTCAGATCGTGCCAGCTCTCGAACCGAAAGTCAAGTACATGGACCACTATGTCCGCGGACGTACCTGGATCTCTAACGGCCACGGGGCTCAGGAGATCAAGGAACGTACCCAGGGTACTGGGGGCAACTTTGCCTATACAGAAGAGGAAAAGGGCCGCTGGGAGAATGACCGTGAGGCTTACCTAGAGTACCGTCGATCACTAGAATTTCGAATCCAGAGCCGTATTGCTATCACACACAGCGGAACCCCAGAACAAGTTGCGGCCCGGAAGAATTTTACAGCCGATATGGAGAGCCGCTTACAGAACAAGCCCGACATCATCAAACACCTTATCCCAACATTCCCTCCTTTGTGCAAACGCCTTACGCCAGGTCCAGGATACCTGGAGGCCCTCACGTCGCTCAAAGTCAACGTGATACCGACTGCCATTTCCCACATCAACGAGAAGGGTATCGTGACCTGCGACGGTGTGCATCACCCAGTGGATGCTATAGTGTGCGCCACGGGCTTCTTGACATCGGCCGGCGCCCGTGGGTTCCCTATCATCGGACGTGATGGGACCAACCTACGTGAACGCTACTTGCAGCGGCCGGAGACGTACTTGGGGTTGGCTACCGATAAATTCCCCAATTTCTTCCAGTCTCTTGGGCCAAATGCCTTCCAGGGAGCAGGCAACCTCCTCATCATGATCGAAGCCATCCACCACTACGTCGGACAGATTATTGAAAAGATGGCTTATGGTAACGTGGGAATCGTCGAGCCGAAGCCAGAATCAGTGCAAGCATTCACCAACCACTGTGAGGAATACTTCAAACGTACTGTGTACATCGAAGAGTGCGATAGTTGGTACAAGTCCTCTCCGCCTGGAGCTACACGAGAAGAGCGAAGAAGAGGTCGAGTCACAGCCATCTGGCCTGGAAGTAGCCTTCATGCAGTCGATGCGCTGAAGACGGTCAGATGGGAAGACTTTGTGACAAAGCCGTATGATGGTAACACTTTTGGATGGTTTGGAAACGGATGGACAGTGGCGGAAAAGGATCCTAAGACAGAAGAAATCGACTCCTTTTCGTGGTATTTGAATAAGACAAATATTCTCAAGGAGTAAAAGAGATATTTGGGGCTGCTATAGAACGTTTGGAAAGAATGGCGAGGCAATGAATCCATATTGATGAAAATTGTGCATCGTACTAATTAATAGTGCGGTGTTCACTTTCCCGGTCTTGATCGGCTGGAAAGGCGAAGGCGAGGAACGAAAGTCGAGGATGGTCGTAGATGATGTCAAGCATGCCCTTTCATATCCTGTTATTGAGGTAGCCCTTCTGTAGTCTGTCGCGGGACTCAGGTGACATCTGCACAAGATGCGTCGAGGGGATCGACTGTGGACCGAGGTGTCGTGTCTGTTCTACCACCGCGTGCAGCATTCAATTACTCACCTTGAAACCTAGACTTATGAGTCGTGGATATTTATCGTCTGTAATGGCCTGATGTATGTACGGCGATATATGGACAAAAAAGCAAAAGGGCTTCATCGAAAGTACCGTCATGTTCTAGGCTAGGCGCGTTTATGGGGCGCATTCTGCTCAAACTTGGGATTCATTTCTTCCCTTCTACTCTTTCATATGAAAATAGGAAACCGGAATGTCGTCGCCTGACATGGTAGAGCTTGTGTCGCCGCCAGGAGTGAGAGAGTTGGTGTCATCGCCAGGAGTAGTAGAGTTGTTACCGTCGCCATCCGGCACGACATTTGTAATGATTGTCCGTAGGCGCTCATTTTGTCCCAGGAACTGGATACCTAGTTATCGCTTCATATGGGACGATCTTGTAGGCAGTAGCTTGGTCTCGTTGACGACCTGAATGGGCATATCGAATAATAATATGGCAGACCCTACGACTTGATGAGATGACCATGTCCAAGTGTCCAGGTAAAGTTTGAAGAGTTTCTAGAGTCTAACGGTTAATCGACATTCTTTACAACTGAAAAAATACATCACAAATTGAGCATGGCACTGGGAGAAAATAGGCAGACTGCATCTGTATTAACACCCCCTGATCTACGACCAAATTTCCAAACAAGCAGAACAACGACAACAGCAGCAGAAGTAATAGCACAAAGAAAACCAAGTGGCCAAGAAGAAGGCCGAGGAAGGGGTGGAGAAGAAGAAGAAGAAGAAGGAGAAGGTGAAGGAGAACTAGGCAGGCGGATCGATCATCTCGATCGGCATGTCAGCCGGAGGCAAAATGGCCGTCTCCCTACGGATACGACGAGCGTCGCCCTCCGGGGTGTGAGACGCCATGGTGCCAGGGATGGGATGTTGGACGACGATAGAATCCAGACTGAACACTGAAACGTCGCCGTCCGACGCATTGGTGGTCTTCTTGGAAGCAGGTGACTGGTCAGATTCCTTCATCCAGGGATGGATTCCCAGACCTGTTCGGCGAAGAAACAAACGGTACATCTCTTCAAAGGTACTCCCAGGATTGCGTCCAGTTGCAAAGTACTCAAACTCAATCTCTTCCTTGAATCTCTCGTCAAATTCGGTGATCAGGCCGGGCCACCAAATGTGGTCTACCAAGTAGACGTACAGGGCGACCACGTCTCGGGGGTCGAGGCAGTCATGCACGCGAGCATCACTGACCACTGCCATCCATGATCGGTAGATCTCCTCAGAGCGGTATTTGAAATACCTAATTCCCAGGGAGAAAAGGTCAACGTGAGGGTTGTGGTGAAACATACGCAAGGCGATGTAACGGTCGATGGTGCCTTTAAGCTTTTCAATCTCGTAGGTCATATCTCGATCCAGAGCGTAAGAAAGGCCAGCGAGGAGAAGTGGAAGACTGAGACCGTTCTCATGACCGATTAGCCCGTTGGGGGACGTAAAAACCTCAAGCAAAAGGGCAAAGACATCGCCATGAACTTCGGGGATGTTTGTTTGCAGCAGGAACCCCTAGCCCGGCTGGCCAGCAAACGCGTCGATGGGAATCATGAAAAATCTTCCGTTGGCATTGACCCGGTACATTTGTCGGGTACTGTAGGAATAGGAGTCAATACCGCAGCTTGATGTAAATCAGTGAGGAGAAAACTTACCTCGAGAACAACACGGCGTTCAGGGGGCGAGCATGACCTTCAGGGAACATCTCCTACAGATATGCATTAGCATACACTCATAGTAATAAACCAAGTACGCCGAGATGAGAGAGTAACACTGCCATGAAGCAAGGTATGCCTGAATACTTACGGTACCAGGAAGCGACCAAGGCTGGGCGGTAGCTTCGTCATCTGATGTAGAACCGGTGTGTGAGGTAGCAACAGCGACAACAGGAACGATCAGTCTGTCTCGGAGAATCGTAACTGGGCTACCAGAGCGAGACACATCTTGCTGGCCTGTAGAAGTAGCCGGCAAAGAAGGGGTTCCAGCAGGAGGGTAGATACCCAGGGGGTTCTCCGCATCAGCAGGTCGCCAGTCAGGTTGGATGTCGACGTTGGGGTAGTTCAGAAGATCAGGAAGAGATGAGCCGCGAGTCAGACGACTGGCTCTACCCTGAGTTCGACGTTGAGCTGCAGCTAGATCGGCATATCGCTGAGGTCGCTGGTTGTCTCGGCGGCGAGTCATACGGTCCCAGACCGAATGAACTCGGGTGGAAAACGTTCCCTGAGGCATATCTACTTCCGAACAAGTTTCGAAGATAGAGAAGTAGAAGAAATCTTAGAGATAAGAGAATAGATTAGCATGGCCCCATGGAAGAGCTGCAATGCGAGAAGAGCACAGAAACAAGCGTAGAAGAACCCTATAGCTAGCTTTCCGATATCAGAGCCGAAAGATTGGCTGCCAGGCCATGAGCGGTCGATCTCAAGGCGTCTCAAAGTCAAGTAGTGGACCAAAAGAGAAAAGGGAGACCAATCGATGAATGAAACGGCCAAGATTCCGATTTGAAAAAAATGATAGCTTCTGGTGGGCGGTGGCTCTCAGAGGCAATGGACTCCAAGGCAATATTATCCACGGGGCCCGCAAGACCCTCGACACCCAAAGGAGTTCTCGAATGGGCTTGTAGGACACTGTGACCAAAAGAAAACAAAAGATGAAGAGACTCAATCCGTCAGGCGTTTATTTGAAAGAAAGGCGGCTAGGAGAACCTGAAACCCGCCCAGCGCCACGGAGAAAGACCATGAATAAACGAAAAGCGATCTTGCATACCTTCTAAGGCGGACCTTGGGGAATAGTGACACAAACTATCAAGACCCGAGGGAACCTGCAGCGCGCAGAGGAAGAGGAAGCCAGGAACAAAGAACGAGACAAAGGTCTTGTGAAAGAGCGTCTTGTTACTTTCTCCGCCCAAAGGTCGCGTCTTGGGTGTCTTGGGCGTCTGGAACGAGATTCTTTATGGACTCGGAAGCCGCTTGGAGTCGGAGGTAGAGATCAAGTGAAGAAGTCGTGACTGAACCACGATTGAGGAGAACTCGTGAATAACGAACGATGTGATGAATCAAAGAGAAAGAGAGGCTGTGTAGTATACGACGATACACAGAAAGAAGGGACCTATCGACCCAAGTAAATATTGAGATGGAACTCTAGCGTGCCAGAAAAGATGTCGAAGAAGAGGGTGGGATGTTGGATGTAGACCAGATAAGTTCCCGATCTCATGGGCACTAGTCTGTCATGGATGAGTTGGAAGAACAAGGGGGCACCAAGCCTAGAATAGAATGGAAGCGAGTCAATCAACCTTCGGGGGCTGTTTGAGTCTTGGAAATCGAGAAAAGATAACTACCGGGCTCTGTGTGATCCAATTCTAGGGGCCTGGCAATGCACTGGCAAACTGCAATTACAGGCGTAGTTAGGGTGTCTAGGGAATACCTGGGGAGGTTGCTGGATTAGGTATAAGGTGAGGTCATACTCAATATTTACACTGCGTACCTCGATATTTCAAACCACAATTTCAATTTGACTCATTTACATTACAAGATGTGGCAGATCTACACGTAGTTAGAGGTGAACTTTCCACTTAGAAGCAATTTGACATATCGCTATGTTGGCTGCAGTGTTGACCTCACTGCATTTTCGACTTCATACTTCACGTAACACACAGCGGGATGGGTTTTACTGGTTTTCTGATTGAGTTTCCTACATACATGGTTTTCAAACACGGGAGATGATCCTGTCGTCCTTCGTCTCTCCCTTCCGCCTATGCAAGCAAATGTGAATCCGGGCGGAATATAGCAGTTTTAAGACTTGACTGCTCCAAAAATTGCGACATCGCGTACATAGCATTATAAACCGTTGAAATGCCGATAGCAAAAAAAAAAAAAAAAAGGTAGTTGAGATAGCAGGGTATGGCGGCACCCAAATCTTCAGCGAAGAAGACGACGTCGAGTAGCTGGCGAGGGAAAGCTGGGCTGTCGCCTCTCGAAAACAATGAATCTAACCCTGCTACAGGAGCTTGAATGTGTGTAAGGCTTCCTCGGAAACCATGGCCCCAAACTGTGCTTTGTGTTAGAACCATAGGCAACGAGGGAAAGAGAATAGACTTGGGTAAACTTACTTTTCCTCAGGTATAGTGCAGAGATTTGGGTGATACTATGACGCCCGCTTATTGACATTGGGCCTCGAGGTGGGCTGGCGAACTGCGTTCTTGTTGTTGTGACGCGCCATGGCTGCCTCAAAGACTGTGTCCATCATGTTGAGACAGTAGGCTCGAACCGCGGACATGTTGTAAAGACTGTCAGCACCCCAGAGGTGAGCAGGGGCGACGATTCCGTACTCTTGACCATCGTCACATTCGAGGATGATCTTAGCTAAAGCCTTGATCAGGAGGCCTCTTTTCAATTTCCCCGCCTCATCGTTGGGGCCGTTTGGCTGGGGGCACACAACCTTGATGATATCTCTCTTAATGACCTGTTGCTGTTCCTTGAAACGATGATCATGGAGTCGCTTGTCCCACTCTCGTTGGATGTTGTAGGTCTCGAAGGCCTGATCTCTGATTCCGTCACGGGTGATGAGAGGCGCAGGGTAAAGACCCTTCTCGCGGCACTGAGGCTTGAACTTTTCAACCCACTCCCGATAAACCGGGCGTTGGTTCAGGCGTCGACGATCGTTCGCGTTGGAAAGAAGAAGGTCCTGTCCTACATTACCATCGGGTGGCACGAAGAACATGGGACAATGGGCCACGTATTTGAACATTGAATCAGTGTCTGGGAAAGGTCTCCAGTAGGCAGGAACTGGGAGTCCAACAAACTCCAAAATTCTGTCGGGGTCTGAGGTGAGAAAGATTCTAGCGTTCTTACGGTCGACTTTCTCAATCTCCGGGAGACGAATCCAGAGTCCTTTGTTATCCACGGTCAGGCCGAAAGGTCGAATGATGGTGCCAAGAAGTTGCCACATGTCGCCATGAGCATGGTGAAAACGCAGGTACTTAGCCATGTGTATGCTGGGACAGAAGCGGACGTCAACCTGGATATAAAGGAGACGACGAGGCTTTGACTTGGCGGGAGTCTTGGTTGACTTCTCACTAGACTCCTTGCTGGGCTCAAGAGCTTTGGCAGCAGTCTCCGCAACGGAAATCGAAGCATGGGTCTAATCTTGAAGTCAGCATGTAATCTATGGAGTCAAGATTAGTATGAGTAATACCTCGTTCTGGTTGCTATTGTTGGAAGTCTCCTGAGTCTGGATGCTCAACTGAACAGGGTTGGTTCCCATAGACAAAGAGCGAGATGTTCCTAGTTCAAGAAAGCGGTCAGTATCAATCATGAGGAGACCACACTTGGGTCGGGACTTACGACCAAGTGGAAAAAGCGCCAGGCCTTTTTGTAAAAGCGAAGTGCTCCGCTTACGGCTTGCTTCAGGGCCTGCTGGAGTAGAGTCCTGCGAGTTCCCATCTTCTTGCTGAGTGACGAGGACACCCTTGGCTTCACCCTTGCTCTTGTCGGCCTCTGCAGGATGCTCCTAGTGGTGAGTGTTAGTTTTGCTACTCGACAGCTGTTTCGTCTTATAGACGAAAGGGGTTGGACTTACGGTAGATGGGCTTTTGTCGTCGGCCTGGCCATCTCGTTCATGGCTAGGCTCAGAAACTCCCTCGGAGTCAGGCTTAGTACGTGCCAGACCAGAAGCAAGATCAGAAGGAGCAAGAGAAGGGTTGCCAGTCGTAGGAGAACATGGATCGTCGTCGGAAGCGTCCTCGTAACCTGGAGGGTAGGGAAGATCCTCAGGCCAGAGGATGGCGAAGTTGGCAGCGACGTTTTCAATGCCTTTCTCTGTGATCTGGGCCTCGGCCCCAAGAAGCTCGTTGATGATCTTCAAGACATCTTGCTTGTTGGTGTAGACCCCCTTGAGCCTGGAGACGACGACGTCAACGTCGCCATGGTTCTCCTTAGCAGGACCTTCGATAGGTGTGTCGATCCAGTGGAATCCATCGCTCAGTTTGTTGATGATGTCGTTCTTGATGTAATAGTAGACATCGTTGGGCATGCGTGGTGTCTCCAGAGGAGGATTGTGATGGAGGAAGGCCTTGCCGCCCATGGTGACGGTAGGGAAACGAAGCAGTAGGGGGGAGTAGGGGATCAAGGATGAAAGAGAACAAACAGGGAATCAAGTGAAGCAATCGAGGAAGGGTACAGATGTTTGTGAAGCTCAAAGAAGAAGTGGTGAAAGGAGAAAAACAAAGGGAAGAGTGTAGTGTGTTGCCTCGACGCGATGCTTGAGGGAGGATGCAGGGCAACGAGCCCGAGGACGTAGAAGATTTCTTTCGCCCAACTTGTAGTGATTGTAGACGTAAGTGAAGGAAGGAAGATCAAGTTTGGAAGTGCATGAGAAACAAAGGTTGAGCATCAACGAGCTGTGTTGTTGATGTTGCTCGGTTGATGTGAGAGCAGAAGGGAAAAGGTCAAGGCGAGTGAGTCAGGTTGGAGAGGGCAGCCTAAGCGTGGGAGGCAGTTGGCAGGGCGCGTGAGCCAAGTGGGCTGCATAAATTCCGTACCAAGTGTTAGGGCCGCCCGCATTTTCTCCCTCACCAACTACCACATCTACATCCCTCCAGCTCGCAACACTCCCTCGAATCTCAACATCACTATTCCGCAACAAAAAATCAACTTCAACACTCATTTCAAGATGATTGCCTTCCGCGATCCTGTCGATATGAAGACGCCCGTTCCGCAGATTACCTTTGAAGGGTTTTTCTTCCTCATGCTTGTGTTCTGCCTTGCATTCTACATTTGCATGGCCAAAATCCACGAGGAGATCAAGGACATGCAGGCGCAGCGTGCCCGTGAGCTGGCTCGAGAGCAGGCTGCCGAGCATGCTGATGAGCATGAGCATGACGATTAAGTTGTCTGGTTCTCTTGAGAGAATCAAAGGTATGCATACAGATCTAATCGTCCAGGAGAAGCGTGGCTGACTTTGAACCACAGTCGTTCACCATCTTCCCCTGAACGACCGCGCAACCTCTCAGCATGTTGTGAATCACAGTTGTCTTTATGGCACTGAATGAATGATGTTTGCCTTGCTTTTGCAGGTGACTACTTTTACGTTCATGAGATTCGGCAAGGGCGCACAATTTTGAACTGGTCTCAAGCAAGACACAAGAATGCATCAAGGTGAGCTTCCCCTCCTTCTTCGACTACTGTTTATCGATAGCAAGCTAACTTCTCATAGGAATTTGCATTGATCCACCAGAAGCGATCGGATTCTGTCAACTCTGCATCTAGGAGTAGCTGTGTAGCATCCAGCCATTTGGTTTTCACCCAGGGAATGTGTTTGTACGATACGGTTGTGGATTGGGGGAGTAACTATCATCATGTAACCTGAGAACTACAAACAGACGTTCTACTACCATTAGTGCCCTTTGTTCTTTCAGTGATTCCCTAGTAAACCTCGTAGTGACTCTCAATGTGCGGCTCGTGACTCACTCCCGTTGCTCTAGAGATTCTTCCCAGTGATCACAAATAATAACCCTAATTCTTGACGAGCACAAACGCGTTGTGCAACTGTCTGCCTGTTTTTGGGTATGCTAGCCCTGCAGTCGTGTGACACAAGCCCCTCGAGTTCGTTGCCGCTCTGCCGGTGCACTATGATGACACTCCCTCGCCAAAACCGACAGCCGCCTTCCCAGTGCCTGAAAAGCTCGTCGGACGGCGCCCTGTAGCGTATCAATATGCCAGTATACTTTGATGCAAATATCTCGAAAATTCGATCAAAATTGATTGATGCTAGGAATGGCAGTGGCGCTCAACCTTGCGTTCTATGGAAACATAAAAATTACACCCCGCTTCGCATGACTAAAATCACAGACTACATATAATCGAATCTTGGAAACCAAGCGTTTAAAACGTTCAAATCATCATCAGAATCAGTGTCCTCATCGCGGCTGTTCTGTAGGTACTCGCCATCCTTTTCTACATCTCGCTCGTCCAGCCAAGACTTGAATTTCTCTCCGTCTTCTCAGCCAAACCACTAAGCCTCTGGGGAAACGGACTTCTGATGCATTGGCTCTTCTGTTGTGGTCAAGTTTCCAGGTTTTCGGCCGTAGACGACGTAGCTAGTGACAAAGGTTAGCTCGAAGATACGTTGCAGCACGGTGGATGAGAGGGAATGCGTACAAAGGGACCCAGCTGTGCATGTTGGGATTTAGGACTTCTTTTCGAGCTTTGGCAAGCAGCACTTGGAAGTAATTTGGGTCGCCGCCCAAAATCTGCTCATATCCACGTGCAAAGACGTTGCCAATGGTGTCCCGGAAATGTGACAGCTCAAACGCCCCAATCTCCTTGAGATGCCTGTCCTTGGGCCAAGGATTTGTAGGGATCTTAAGTACACGTTCTACGACATCCTCAAACCCGGCATTTTCAAAGTGCTCCTTCCAGTTGGTCGGTTCCCAGCCTGAACATCCGATTCGCTCGGACATGTCAAAGTAGATCTTGCCCATCTCGATATAAGCGGAATCTGGAGGCAGAGTGCCATCGTCGGACTTGAAATCGGGTACTGAGCCAGAGAGCTGGAAATAAGCACCGGGCTTAAGATGGCGGAATGCTTGTTGCATGAGACGAGGCCAGTTACGAATGGCCATGATGAGTTCGCGGCCGTGGATGAGATCAAACGTTCCCTCGCCCCAGAGCCAATCGTCTTCCACATCGTCGATCTAAAGACGTCAGAGTACTCGAATAATACACAGGATTTGTGACTATCGTCGACTAACATACCTCAAAAATCAAATTGGGTGGAATCACGCTAGGCTGGACCGCTGTCGTATCCACCCCAATCACCTTTGCCGACGGATACTGCTCGGCCATGTCAATGGCCCATATCCCTGACCCGGTACCTAGATCGAGGATCTTTTGGGGATAATCGGGAATAGGGGCCAGGTGAAGCTCATTGCCCATGAGCATTGTGAACTTGCAGTGCTGCAGATCATTTCTCTCAATCTGTTGGCCTCGTAGTCAGTATTTGCAGGCATTAGAAAAAAACAGGACGATTCATCTACCTCAAGATCATCACTGGGCATCCAGGCCTTGTGTAAACCATAAACGCCATACGTTCGACCGTTCTCTTGAATACCGCGTCGAATGTCGGACGCGATGGACGTTAGGTAGCTGGTATTTGTCGACTCGGTGTAGGCATCATCATCGCTGCCGTAGTTATCAAAGACATCGGGTTCAATTCGACTTGAAGCGTCTGTTGGCGTTATCGATCGTCTTCTCGCTGTCCCTTGTTCTTCGTCTTGGCCACGATCTGGGTCCTGAACCTGGTTTAATGCGACGTGGCCCGCTTTGACCTCGTTCTCGCCGGCCTCACGCGTTGGAGAGCGCTTTTCCTCGGGCGGGGGTGACATGACACTAGAGAAGTAGGGAAAGGCCGGGATAGTTTGGTTCGTATATATAGTTTGAACAAGGCCTGTCGGATGCAACTCTGACTTCAGCCCTAAGCAACTGGAATTGGTTAAGATAACATCGTCAGCAAAGTGAAAGGAGTTTGATCGACTTGTCTTCCCCTGCTCGGGCACGGGGTGCAGCCACTTGTGGGCCGGGTATTTGGATCGGCTAAGCCTGTGAGAGTATGGGCAGAATGGCGTGGTTCCACCAGTTTAGCCATGGCACGCGGTACGTACCCTCTATCACAGAGCCTAGAGCTGGTCTTGGCCTCTGTTTTGGGACTGGTTCCGGATAAGGACAAGGACCAGCCGTCTTTCTCCCACCAACCGACACATCATCTCAACCCCTCTATCCCTTGCCTTTGATTGTTGGCTGCATTTGCACTGCAGTATTGTGTGCGTTGGAGCCAACAGACGAAAAGCAAACAAACAATCTACCAGTAACAGTGGACACAATGGCGCTCCCTAGCAAACAAGAGATCGACGACCTAGTCAGCAGCCTCAATAATGCCGCCCAGGCTTATTCCGATGCTCCAGACTTGAACGGTTACATGTCTAGGGTCCAGATTCTCGAAAAGGCCAGGACGCTCACAAATGCCCTCATCACGCCAGATCAGAAGCCCAACTACCATGGTCTCAATGTAAGTTGATAACATGTTGCACTGGTCCAAAAATTCAACCTACACCTCCCTTGCATCCACTGACATACTTCAGATTGCCGAGTTGGTCGCTATCCGAACATTTATGAAGCTGAAAGTCCTCGACGCCATTCCCGCGAAGGGATCCATCTCCCTTCAAGACCTCTCCAAAGTCACCGGTGTGCAAGACTCGCTTCTTGGTACGAGATTCATTCACAGTTGGCTGCAAGAACTCAGCTAACCTCCCAATCATCTTAGAGCGTATGGGGCGTGTGTTAGGTCAGTTGTTATGCCAAGCCTGTTGGTGGTCAGCACTTTTTCTCACAGTCTCACACAGTTGCATCCGGCTTCCTAGATCAGACGGAACACGATGGCGGCGAATATAAGCATACGAAATTTTCATTGGCCTATATCTTGGATAAGCCGGCACCTGGACATTTGTTCCTGGCTATGTAAGTTTTGGGCCTGGGGCGCTGATCTGAATCTCGGATCTGGTCTAACGTCTGACAGGTACGATGAATGGTTTAAACACATGCACAACTTTGACGATTACCTTATCTCAAAAGGAAAATACGAAGAGCCACAGGATCCGTTATACAACCCATATACTGCTTATTGGAAGCAAGAAGGCACGCCAGTATGGAGCATCATGATGCAGAACCCAGAGAGATTCCAGACCTTCCAGACCGGCATGGCAGGCATTGATGTTGCGATTCCAGTCACTGGCCACTTCAATTTTAGCACGCTTAAGAACGAACCGACAGAGACTGACAATGGGATTGTCGAGCTTGTGGACGTTGGTGGCGGCGAGGGAACTGTTCTGAATAAGATTCTTGAAGCTCACCCTGAGCTGTCATCCAAGAATTGCATGCTACAGGAGCGGCCAGAGGTAATTCAGCTTGCTAAATCGAAAAAGACCCTTCCAGACGATGTCCAACTGGTCGAGCATGACTTTACAGCGGAGCAGCCCATCAAAGGTATGAATTTGACACCGTTGCACGAGCAACTGCTAACCCTTGAAAAACTAGGTGCCAAGGCCTACTTTATGCGCATGATTCTTCACGACTACGCCGATAACGTTGGTATACAGATTCTTACCCGTCTTGCCGAAGCCATGAAACCTTACTCCCGTGTTCTTATCTGCGAAATGGTCCTGTCTCCCCGCGTAGGAGAAGCCGATTTCGCGTCTGCTGTTCTTGATCAAGCTGTCATGACTATGGGTGGAAAAGAGCGTACAGAGGCAGGCTTCCAGAAGATGTTCGACGCTGCTGGTCTTGAATTGGTCCGGACGTGGCGTGCGCCTGGAGTCCCTGGTGGTTGTGTTGAGGCGAAGCTGAAAGGCCAGTCTTGATGACTTTGATTAAATCACAGTCACGGCAGCAAACCTGCATGAATAAATACGATAACAGATATGAAGAAACAGCGAAAGGCATAAGACAACAAACGAAGACACAGTCTGGTAATGACTTTCACCAACGATTGGTCTTCCCTGCACTCTCACCACTGAAGAGACAAGTACAGCTCCAAGAAATCACTTGTATATTTGATTATATGTAATTCCAACTCCAAATCCAGTTCTTATCGCATTAAGCTCAGTAGCGTTTTTTCTGTCACTCGTTGCGATCCTGAGTTTGTAAAGGGGAGAAGCACCGTGCAAAATTGGCTTTGGGAGGTTGGTTCGAGGGTTCGGTACACATTGCGAGATACGCTTCTGCTGCTTGGTTAGTGTCTTCTCTCATTAGAGATATTTGTGATAATAAAAGAGCCGAACGTACATTTCCCCTGGACTGTTTACCGATCGTTTCCTCTTGCAAATTCGAACTGTTCGCGACGAGTACAGAGGGTTCTTCTGGGTGGACTATCGAGTAGCACATCCAGGAACTCAGAGAGGTTCTTCTTGATGGTACTGGCAATGGACCTTCCAAATCATATGCTCTTGTGAGCTGTCTTGGCCATATCCATAGATAGTTACGAAGCTCAGAGCGAGAGATGCAAGGAAAATATTTTAAACGAGACAAGAGGAACGCTCAGCTAGCAAAGACCGAATGGGCTGAAAGCATCGTTGTAGGGAAGATCCTGCTGATGGTTGGCTGTGCTGGTTGCGTTTTTAGCAGGGCAAAATTTGTCTGTGTCACCGCGCTCACCGGCATCAAGTGATTTGTTCTGGACCCGACAATCATCCGTCGGTACCTTCATGGAAGTTTTATGCCTGGCTCGCTATCCGATATTTTCCTGACAAGCATCTTATCTCTCGTCGCGGCCGGGAGACATTTTTGATTTTGCAGCTCGGTAGTTCCGAGCACGCAATATCCTTTCAACGGTCCCAAAATGACAACAGGCCGTTGGCTCATTAAGTTTACCAACGTGCTTCGGCCCTCTCCAACGACCCCTTGAACCTCAGCCCAGCCTTTACGAGAATCGTCGCTTCCCTAGACACCAAAATATCGTTCATCTCAAGCGCATGGGATCTTATTCTTTGAAAGGTGAGGTGGCGTTCGATTCTGGTTGGAGAGCATTTATCTCTGTGCCCTGCTGACGAATTTCAAAACACTAGATCTCTTTATTCGATCGGAGGCCCGCTGATCCTCCCGGTTTACGAACCTATTCGTACCAGAAACCCCGAGATACTGGCGAACTGATATATTCCTATTTCTCAGAACCATGAATCCAGAAGAGCACGAGTTCGTGACTTTAGCTTCTGGCCACAAGCCTTAGGGTTAGCACATTCGTCTGATCTGGAGTACGTTCGACACTTACCCTTTCGCCCGTCACACTTCTTACGCATGATCCTTACGACTTGCGAGTGTGAGACGACGGATTGCGTCTCCAGAGGTGCAACGAGATCATCCAGGGGCATCTGATCCAGCTCAATTGCCTTGTGTCGAAGGGATCAAGTCCATGACTGCGCTGAATTTCAGATTTACATCCAATTTAGATCCTGCCACTTGTCAAGGCTCTGGGGCTGTTCTGGGTGGTCTAGATGGGAAAACGCGACTTCATACCTGCTCAGGCTCGTTCTAAAAGCCGCCTGACAACCTTGCAAGAGTCCGTGGATGAATGCAAGTATCAGTATACAGTCGTACGAGGTGCGGGACTTTTGAATAGGATCACGAAGCGAGGCCGTTAACGTCAGTAGACAAATCATGGGAAGGCTGGCACTGGGTTGGTTATATGGTAGTTAATGGTTTTCATGATTTGGGTCACATCTTTAGGACCATCTTTAGGACAGGATAATGATCTACCTCCACTATGACGATCATCACTACCTATAGATACTGTTTCCTTTTATTTGATGTCGTCTTGGTCTGTACTGGCCGAATTAGTGGCTGGGGTGCGATGGAAGGACTTGAGGGTAGTACAAGCCTCCCATGGACTAGGCATGTTCCTTTTATTTTTTGCTGACGTGTCCGAATCAGAGCCGGTATTGCAACGGTGTTTTCTCTGCTGTACGAGGCTCTAGGGGACACAGCAGTGGATACAGGGGTGATGCGACTTTCCAAGGACCATGAATGGCTGCCATTGGATATCAGGGTCGAACTTTAGGGTAAGGGTCTACAAATACGTAACTATCATCTCAAGACAATCAAAAAGCATGTAGCACGAACAAGCGTTAGGCAATTGATTTGCTTCGATCTGTTCCGCTCAATTAGTATTCCACCTCTTTTTCGCAGCAGATAAAAGTTTGGCCATCTTTGAACTGCTGCATGTCGTCGTAGTGTTCCATGATGACTACCCATCCTCAATTCGCCCAATGGACCTAGGGCTGGACCCGAAAACCCGCCAACGGGCACCGGCAGGCGTTGTCAACGACAACACATAATCCTGGGCCGATATAGAAAGGCCCCCTCATCTCACAAGCAAAGAAACAGCCTCGGGATCGGGGCTCTCGTAACTTGCGGGGTTGCAAGGATTCTCCATGCTACAGAGATGGGCTAAACCGTCATTGGCAGCTCGCCGAGCCGGAAATGACAAAGACCCTTGTTGATTCGGAGGACAATGAATCAAGATAAGTTAAATACCCCAACCGCCGTTGAATTGAGTTCTTGTTCAACCCGTTCCTTGCAGATCTTGTATTTCCCAGCCTTCTCCCCTCTCACGATGCGTCCATTCGCTCTTTCGACGGCGCTCCTCGCTGCCGGTACGCTCGCTCAAAGCACAAAGGACGTCAAATGCGCCGATGGACTGTACATGATTGTTGCGCGTGGCACAAGTGAGAAGAAGGGAACCGGGATCACCGGAGAAATCGCCGAAGACATCGCCAAACGAGTCAATGGCTCTATCGTCGAACCTCTCGACTATCCCGCGACTTTCGAGGAGTATGAGGACTCGGAGGGCGATGGTGTCAAGAACATGACAAGTCTTCTCACCACATACCACAAGTCATGTCCGGATGGCAAGATTGCAGTCTTTGGCTACTCTCAGGTTCGTCTTCAAGTGGACTATTTCAAATCGTTTGCTAACGCTCAACTAGGGTGGTCAAATTACCACGGATACCTTTTGTGGCGGAAGTGGCGGAGATTTCTCTGACAACAAGCCCATATCGACAGACCTCGTCAAAGACAGCGGTGAGTCTTCACCATACGCTTGATCGCAGACTGCAGATACTAATTGAAGCAGTTGTTGCGATCATCATGTTCGGCGACCCGAGCCACGTGGCAAATGCTTCGTACAACCTGGGAAGCAGCAAAAACGACGGGGTGAGTCAACGAGTGTACCACGATGCTAGAACGCTTCTCAAACTCTAACGCGCGGTTACAGATCTTCGAGCGCGACGACATCAAGCTGTGCGAGGATAGCTATGACGATATTATTCGCTCGTATTGCGACAAAGGCGACGTGTATTGTGACAAGGGCGATGACAGCGATGTCCATGGCGAGTACGTCTCCAAGTATGGTGACGATGTTGCCGACTTTGTCGTGAAGCAGTATGAGAGTGCGGCAAGCGCAAAGCCGATTACTACGGCCGCCACAAGCAAGGCTGCAGTGGCCACCGAGACAACGGGCACAGCAACAGTCACGGGAGCGGAGACGACCTCTGAGTCTGCTGCTGCGACTGAGACAGCAGCTCCTGGTAATGCTGCGGCTTGCTTGGTACCGGGCCTTGCATTGGGGATGGTCCCCCTGGCCTTGGTCATGTCACAGTACTTGTTGTAAGGGCAGGGCATTGTTCGAGGTTCTATAGTATGGAAGATACTCAGGGGTTAAACACCATCATATACTGTATATCAGCTCACGTACCCTTCGCGGCCAGACCACCATGTATAATGTTAAAGGTCACATTAGTCTCTTACACTACTGGCTCATGCTGGTTGATCATATTGCCTATGAGCTTTATGATTTTGAGTTATTGTTGCTTACCATCATTTGATCAAATAATTGTCTCAACGCTTTTCCCACGCCAACGACATCATAAGAACACCGAATTGAGCAAGACGCGAGTGTCTAGTTCTACAGTAGTCGATTTTCTGTTACCTTCCATACTTATGTAAAGCCATGCCTCGGCTGCATTGTTCATGTCTTCTACATGATAACCAACCTGAATTGATCAATCATTTGTGTTCAAGGCAAAATATGTAGAGGTGCTTCAAAACAGTCTAACAAAATGTAATTGAATCTACTATCGTCCTCCCCAGCCCGAGAGTTCTTCGTGGCAAGCATCCCACCCCTCGAAATAAGGGTATCTTTCATCACCCCCAACCTGCGCTCCGGCCGATCGTGCAAGATACTCTAGGACCATATTCCCCCATAACCAGCTCAATGCTCCCTCGGCGGGATGTGTGCCATCTGAATACCATTTTCCCAGTAGAGAAATTATACGGCCCCACTCGAATACCTCATGTCCCAACTGCTCTGCCATAGCTCGCCCCAGGCGATCCATCTCTAAAAGCATAATATCTCCCATACCAGTCTTTTGGTGGGTTGTCAAGGTTCTGAACATCATAGGGGTGTCTGGGAACTCGTCGTTGATTCGCTTCGCAAATTTGTTTAGGCGAGATGAGTAGAAGCGCAGTTCATCCCAGACCAGCTTTCTATGTCTTCTATTCAAAGCTGAGGTCTCACTTTTGTGATGTTTTTGACCGCCCACCTGGAAACCCCGTTGATCCCACAGGCCATTCTGCCATAGTATTAGGTCAGGCCGGCCGTTTGGTCCGTTGATAGGCTCGCTGTGTGGTTTCCAAAGCTTGTCCCAGCGTTCCTCAAAGGGAATAATAGACATTTCCTTATACCAGAACCAGTCAGGCCTGTAGGTAAAGCCTCCTGCAGAATGGAAGACAACAAATGTAAGGTTGAAGGCTGGTATCTCACAGATACCCTTGGGCCACTTCTCTATCGGATGTACGACAGGGAAAACCATCTCACTGCCAAATTCGTGACAAACATACTTGGCTTCATATCTGTCGACGGAGTCGCCGAATTCGACAAGTCGGCGTCCCCAGAGCCATCCTAGGCCAGCGTCGTCTTTCATGCTGGCGAAATCACTGACCGTCGGCTTCTTGATATGCTCCACCGCTTTGAGCCGGCGCTTGTTTTCTTGTGTGGCTATCTGCATCCATTGCTGAGGCATACCTGGCCCGCTGAGAAGCTCTTGTGGTACATCCGTATCGTTGAAGATCAGCTCAGATTGCTGAGGGGGATATGCTGCATATTTTGGTGGTTCGGCATTGAGGAAGTCGTTGGTGAAGGGCATCCATGTAGTCTCTCTGTATGTTTCGTTGTCAAACGGGATAACAAGAAAGCCAGGGCGCCGATAAGGGTCTTGGCAGTTGCGGGCCGTTTCTGTTTCTTCTTCTGTTTCTGCTTCTGTTTCTGTAGTCGTAGACCTGTTTTATTGTGTGGTCAGCGCTGTTCAAAGCAAGTCATATGACTGACTGTACTCACTCGTGAGATAATTCACAAAATTCCTGCGCCTTAGAATGAGCATATTCCAAAGGCGATTCCATAATATCCGAGCAGAGGGTAAGAAAAAGGAAAAAGAGAACGATGGTGCCTGCAGCCAGGACCAATAGCCTCAAGTTTAGGCGTGAAGATTTTGTCATTGCGCCAGACATGGTGTTGTAACGCCTGGAAAAAGAATGACCGACTCTCAAGGCTATTGCGTATAGCCGAATATATAAAGCTAAGAGATAACGCCCTCCTTTGTTGATGACAGTCGTTGGAATGGGGATCGACAGGGCGGGCGGGCTGAATCTTGTGCAGCCACACCCTATTTTCAGCACGCGGTGGTGGAACTGAAGAGCGTTCGATTGTTGGCCGCCTTTGTGACGGCTTTATATCCGGTATGTATTGACCCGGTTCTTCGGTTTGCACATAATACAATGCCATGAGGCTGGCTTGAGTGCCAAGCTTTACGATTACTGTCTGCCACTAAAAGACCCAACTTCTCGAGCTTATAGTCCTCGTGACTAGAATTACAGATACACGTATATCGTTTTTGGTGCAATCCCACACCCCACCCAGACGTTATATCTAGGCCTTGTTCCGTCTGCCGCGTAATCGTAACAAGGTAGGAGGAATGTGAAGCCCACCAATAGTCAAATTAACAAGAACTAGGATAATCAGATCTGCGAGACCCACTGGACGATCGAACCATGAAAAATGGGCTTGAAGGCCGAAGATATTGGCTTGAAACGGTGGCTTTCAACAACCTGAGACAAGTCTAAGTCAAAACGGTGACTTGCTTATTGTGATGCAACTTATTGCTTTAATAGGGCAACCGAGTGCCTCCGCCCCTTTGCATGTCTGACTAGTCAAAAGGTCAATTTTCTGTGCCGGGCTTTTCACATTCCTTGCATAAAACTCCACGGCATATTATGGGGTCGTGGAGTTCATCGACAACACTAGCACCGAATTCACACTCCTAAATACTGATATTGCATCGATAGCGCAAGCCCTTTCAGGGAAGCCACCAATAGCTTTCTGACTGAATATTCCTAGTAATTGCCTGATCAACAGAACTATGCCATGCAGAAGGTGAAGATGGATTGTGAATGGGATTCGAGACAGACACTGCGATTGCAAGATCAGTACCCGAGAGCCTGTCGACCAAACTGCATCATAGGCGGCTTTTCCAATGGCGTAGAAAACCTCGTTGCATCATCTGTAAGCTTCTTACTCATAGGTAGCACTATAAGCATGCCATGGTATCGCAAGACGACTGGGAGCGAACTTGAGGGGCAAAAGAAGCGCAAACGTCATGGCTTGATAGCGCTACATGAAGGTTAAAAAAAAAACACCATCAGATACTGGAACTTCCAGTCAGCCTGACGAGGCCGAATATCCCGAAGAGCCTGAAGAATATGATGCAATAACCGGGAATACTGAGCGCCAGCCTGTAGTTCATTGTCCTTTGATTTACCCGACGAAGAAGCTGGGTGAGTTGTGTCGACTAAGGCATCCTCATTTCAAAGACATACAACTTTGGTGGTCTCGAGGTTTTCCGAGCTTGTGGAATAAACACTGGACAGTCTGTGTAGGTTTGTTCCCTAAACTAGTATTGAGTCAGTAAAGTGGTGGATATTCTTATGAGAGGGAGGCTCACAGTGGGATGGTCCGTTCCAACATCGTGAAGTCGAAGCCTGGATGGTTGCTCTGTGTCTTAGTCTACTTTGTACACAGACAGACAGATCTACAGCCCTTGACCTGGTTCCGTTTTGGCTGTCCAGGCGTAGCCATGACCCAAGGCGTGTCCAGTTGAAGAGGGCCATGTCAGTGAAGCAAAGCAATGCAGGCCATGGGAAACTGCTGAAGAAATGGTCTTCTGGTGCCAGTCTTGTGCAATGGGTCTGCAGGATTGTGTTCTCGGTAGATCGTATGGGCTTGGGCTTTGTGTATGCCACTTAGATCGCGTTGTAGCTGTACAGTAATTATAGCTCGTTCTTGATACCTAGATACGACGACCGGTTAGCTTGACCCATCTTCTCGCTGCAGGAGGTTATACTCTGCTACCTCAGGTCGGTTTCAATCCCGTATCTGCCTCCTCCATCCATTCCTTTTCTCTAGGCGGGTTTTCGGATATTTTGCGGTCAGACTGAGAATATTGGTAGCCGGGGCTACGGTAGCCATGGCTGGTGATGACTGAGTGTTTATGAAGCGCAGAGGCGTGCTTGAACTGGGGATTGTCGTTCAGGGTGAATAGGAGTAACCCATAAATCCAAGTTGCAAAACCACAGCGAGGTAGATAAAACTCATATCCTTTCCAGCTTCGATATCTTGGAAAGACGGGAGGGCTGGATGGCAAATTCATCTAGCGTTACGTAGAGCAGGCCATTTGTCAGCGTCGCGGGTGTTGCGAACACTCAAGGCCCAGGTTTTACTCCTGTTGACCTTCGGTGCCCGATGAGGTTTCGAAATCATGGTCAGCGATTCTTTTGTAACCATAGTCGAGCTTGTCTGGTTTGAAAGAGATGCATCTGACAGTACGTATTCAAGTCGAGTAGCAGGGGGGACTAGGAAGTAAAAAGAGGGCACAGCCAGGTCTGCATGATTAGATCGATTAATAACTATACCACTAAGCTCATGGTTGACTTATGAGACTGGAAACAAGAGACGAAGCACGTGTTGCCTGTGCTGAATGAGTGATGGTGGGCAAACAGGGGCAATGGGCCAGTGGCCAAGGTAACTCACGTAATTTGAGAATACATCGCCTCTGTCACGCTGTTTGAGCGGACCACTTGAACCGCCGCCTGCAGCTCAGAGGCTTCTGGGGCTTCCCATGCTGTGGTATTTTGCCTATAAATACCCTCCCACTTTTCTCCCTCCCCTCTCTTTTTCTTCCTCATAACAACCACCACAAAAAATGGGGGTTTCCTCACCTCACCCTCACTCTTCACTCCCATCAGATCAGCCGTCCAGTATCGGGCTTCTCCATCTCACCAGCATGCCAAAGGTCTTTTAGCCTGATGCTGGGCGGCTCATGGTGCACCGATGGCCGCAAACCACACAGGTAAAGTCGTGATGCCCTCCCTTCCCCGACTTGAAACCGACTGACTTTTGGCAGACAATGAGCACCCTTCCTGGTGGCCATCGGTGCACCTGTTATCCTTCACGGAAGATCCCTTCCTTTTTGGTGAGTCTTCATTCTGCTCCCGATGCGTGGCGTCTCACGCTGACTGACCTTTCGTGAATAGGAGCACTGCCCACTACAACTTCCGCATGGAAGGCGAGTAGGCCAGACATCATCTTTCCCACTTGTATGGCCTACTCGCCTTCGCCCTCAAGAGAGAGTCCTCCCCGCGAGGGACAGCGGGTGAGGCACCTATCATCCCCATCATCAAGGTGCCCTGCCCGCTCAAGAGCATTCCGTTCTAGTCTGCTGTGGCTCCAGGTAAGAACACAACCCTTCTCTACATTGTCGAACTCGAAGCTAACGGGTACTGGTACCAAGTGGCAGCGCACTCGCCATGCGTAAGGGCCAAGCTCAAAATCACTCCGTTGGTTGGCTCCCAAACATTCATCAACGTCCCATACCACAGCCAACGGGGTAAACTTTGACCCAACTCAGTGCGGCTTCCCATCCCAAGTCTCTCTTCAGGCTACTGCCACTCAAGTCGGCACCATTCAAGCCAGAGCTGGGGTGGGAAGGCCAGGAGTCACAGCAGACCTGTTTGGATTCATGTACAACTTCATCTTTGTATTTTATGTTGTCCCCCTTGATCTTTCGAAGACAAGTTGCTTCTATAACAAAAAACATCGCTTGCTCTCTCTTGAGTATAATATCTTAGTGTCCACCATGATTGCCTAATTCTGAGTTGTCATGTTCGTTGTCGTAGTGTAGCATCGTGATAACAAACACTTGTGTAGCCAGAGGTACATCACCAATCAATGCCAGGCTAGATAACTTCCTCCTAGCTATCGAAGACTCTTTTAATGCCAGCACTTCAATTTTGTGTGTGTGTCTTTGACGTCTGGTTTGCTGGTGATGAGCTTAAGATGGATCCGTTTGCTTGTATTATGGCTTCTCTATGAGACAAACTGACGGCATATCATTATAAATACTGGAGATGTTTGCCTCTCCATACAAACGCAACATCATTGGTCAGAAATTACCATTACTGCATACTGAGTACCTCCATGTCGATTATGCATCGAATGAAGGCATTCCCAGGGCTGCATCGAAGCTTGGGTCATTTCTTATCGCATGATCCATGTCAGCTCAGCCCTCTTCAATGGAGAAACTTGCTTATGGCATCGTAACCTAGCCAATGATGCTCTTGCATTGACTCACTCTGCGGCGCAGGCGACTCCAACCCTGTGGCTCTGCGTTTGGGATCGTCTTCAGCCTTTCCTGAAATGGTCAAATGGAGCGCTCTCTCCAACTCGGCTTCGCTCCAGGTTTGTATTTAAGCTTGTGATACCCGCCAAGAGATATAAGCTCTCATCAGCTCACAGATATATAACACACTCCCCCATTGAACTTCAATACCTTCGATACGCTCAAAGCCCCCAATTTATATCAACATTTACTCCATACATTACTCACAATGGGACACTCCGACTCCAAGATACCTCCCCAAATGTCTCCCCAATCCGTCCAAAGAGGCGTCCCCAATGTGCTCCGTGCCACCTACAAGAAAGGTTTCTCCACCAAGGTTCTTGTCTACCTCAGTGAGCCTGAAAGAGAACCTATCTATTCCATTAGTTTGCCCGGGGGCTGGTACGGCAAGTTGCTCCTCCACGACGGCCCAAGCGCAGACTCACCCATCCTCGCTGGAGCCGAAACTGAGGGCAAATGGGGGTCTGACTACGGCATTCTCCTCCCCAATATCTCGAGTTTCGAGACATCAGACAAGGAGATCCTCCGCCGTCAGGGCAAGATGAAGGAAAGGTTCTGGTTCGGTATGCAAGTCGGCGAAGGCTCAAACCGCCACATTGAAAGATTTGAATGGCGACGCTCTCACGGCAGCGAAGTTAAGAGCGTTGGCGACGGCAAATGGGGTTGGAAGCTTGTCCGTCTTGGCCATGGGTCAGAGGAACCCAGTGACGACAACCCAAACGATGAGCCAGATCGCGGAGATGGGTTTACCAGCGACGGGAAGGAGGTTGTGGCTGTATGGGCGGACAGTGGTGACTGGAAGAGCATGTCTAAGATTGGAACTTTTCAACTCGTTGGAAGCGGTGCTGGGAATGAGCTCGGTACGCAGTGGAAACTCATGGCTCTCATGAGTTGCTTGTGCTTCTGGCAGAAGATGATGCGGGATTCCACTACGACCTCGACTATTGTTGCAGTTTCATAGTTTACGTGTCAATTCGGCCATGGATGAATTATTTGAGCGAGTTAGAGGATGATTAAGGATTTGAGTTTTTGGCAATCTGAACGTACCAACTGATATGCTACGACATAGAGTCTTGAATAAACGTACCAATTTCAAAGGAATCCATCGCATGCCGCGATTGATTAAGACTTCCGTTCTCCGCGCTCATAGATTCTCAACTTCCCGATGTCTTCTGCATTTCTGCATGTGGTTGTGACCCTAGGAGTGAGACCAGGATGTCGAAGCCGTGCCTGGCCCCCAACTCAGGCGAGGGCTCGCTGGATCTTGGAAGATGTTTGCGTGTAAGATAATGCGGCGTCCAGCCTCAGTCTTGAATGATCAGAGGTGTCTCGATAGAGGACTGTTCCGTCAACGCTGCACCGAGAGGGCCAAGTCACATTTGATAGTCTTGATGGATTGCTATACCAAGGTTCTTGTGTTAGATCGCTGCCAAATCATGTATACTTAATTAAATATCGGAAATGACAGCCAATCATCTTGTACTAACCCTCTCTGGTCAACCTGCCAACCACAGAATAGTTTGGCAAGCCTATCACCAACTTCGGCCTCTGACCACGACCACACACCTTCACCATTATGCAATACCGTAGCAACCGAACACATCTGGTTTACCTAGAAAGATACGTGGGATTACCATTTGCTTATCCCCACTGCTATTTTGAGTGTGTAGGCAAATGCACCCCCCGGCTGAGCTAGCTCTGGATTGCATGCCATGATCAGCAGCCGGTTCAAGCACCCGATCAAGTCTTCCAGCACTTTCACTCTGCCGACTAATACTGCCTTGATGGTCGGTCTATAGCTATTATGCTTGCTCGAGGTTAGACTATAGACTCGGCTGTGAGGAGCGCCATTTTTTCGACGTCCACAGAATCCGACACTGGAAGTTATCCCAGTTCAAAGAATGTTCAGCTGGATTAGACATGGGTCAAACCCCTGGACACTTCTGAGACGGTTTCCTATTGCTGTTCAAGGTTCGTTTCCTCTTTGACCGATATCTCTGCAGTGATTAGACCGGCCACAAATCGGGGGATTGCATTTCTTTCACAAAGTCTTGGGCACCAAGCGACTACAAGGAGGCCTGCTTTTACGGTATGAGAAAAAGCACCACCACCGCAGCCCCACTGTTCTTACATATGATACTGATTCTACTGATTATGATAATCAATTGCTGTTGGGGCTTTTCCCGCTGCTACGATAGCCTACTAAGCTTGGTATGTTGAGGCCGTCAAGATTATTGAGAATACTGGGACGGACTACCGAGGCGAGGGAGGACGATGGCGACGAGGAGAGTAGCAGTAAGAGTGAGGGTAGCAGAATGTAGCTCCAGCTCTGCCCAATGTTTCAGGGCTTGCCTTGGTGGTTACAGTGATGGCAGAGGTACTTACTGCGGCTGGCCTATTGATGCCTTGGTGAGTCCAAGAATGCGTCAAAGGCGTGGTTCCTCAGCAATCATGTGCGAGCGAGAAATCGATCTGTTTTATGATGTTATGGCGCAGTATCTTTATGTGACTTTTGGCCTCGCAAGTCTTTATTGAGTGGTGTCCAGATGTCCAGTTTTGAAGGGGGTTGCTTCTCCGGCTGTCTACCTGGTCCACCGCTTCGTTCGTCTCTACCTTGCCGTCCATATTGCTTCCGCTTTTACCTGGCTGCCTGACTAGTTGATATACCAACACCAATAATGACAGCTATGTCAAGTCCCCCATCGAAGGCTGACATATTGGATCCAAGTCAATCATTGGAGGTGGCGTACTCGAGTCCATGATAGGAGGATATTTGGTTGAGCTCTTTAGCTGATATCGGTTTACTGGTGCTACGGAGATGAGTTGACTGAAACCCGACGTTTGGTAAACGGCTCTTTCGAAGGCTGCCCTCGGGGCCCAGGCAGCCTGAGTGATAGGCTTACATGAAAGCATACCAACATGGCAATTTTTGGGAGGCAAGGCAAAGACTGGGGCGCGGTAGCATGGAACCGAGTCAACGTAGCTGTAATCTATGGTTCAACGAGGCTAACGACTGATTGTTTCAATCACATCTTTGCGGCTGATGTCCGGTTTGATAGCGCGATCGCTTGTTGGCGAGTCCCCATACAGACAAGGGGTGCCTTGGCCTAGGTTAAGGAAGACACTACATGCGGTTTATAACAGGAACGGGAGTGTTTTATGAAGCGGTTGACTCTTAACTTGCCCATCACTCTGCACCTCTACCTGGGGATTTATCTTTCCAACCCTCTGGTTAGATGGATACTCTCTTCCTCCCTGATTACAGTCTGTTACGTTATGTTTTAACGACGAAGAGACTGGCCCACACGTCCCAGGCTCACTACATGTGAGCTGTGGTTTTATGGATCATCGAGTAGATTACGCAAGACAATAGCTTAGCTGTAACCTCCAAATATCACAGGATCAGCATGTTCTAAAGGCACGATCATCATGAGCACGACGTGTTGAACACCTTCGTGAGAGTCGCGAGCTTCAGCGCTTCCCCTGGCTCTACAGCACCTCTTTTCAGTGTTCTGGTAGGCATTTCAGGTGTCGCGCAACACTTTAGGGTAGACTAGGCAGCCAGCGATGCTCCGTCCAGTCGGTGAGAAGTTGGGAACCACGATGGGAAGGAGACGACCTCCTTCCCTCTGGATCAGTTGATGTCGCCCACCCGCGTTCCTTCCCTCTTCAACTTGTCGGGGCAGACCATAAAAGCTCGCCCCCTCTCCGCTCAACCTTTTCTCTTTTCCTTTCTTCATCATCCCACTCATTTCATGTTCATCCCCGTCTTGTATTTTCTTTTGCTTCAGCGTCTTGTCTTTCTTTTACTTCAGCGTCTTGTCTTTCTTTTGCTTCAGCGTCTTGTCTTTCTTTGCTTCAGCGCCTCTTGCCCATCATGTACTTTCCCATGTATTAGCGACTTCATGTTCATTCTCGGGCTCCAGCATTCTCTTGCATTCTCTTTCATTCAGCATTTCACATCATGTTTTCATCTTCATCATGTACTGCATTTCTGTTCTTCAGCATCTTCGTGTTCTTGCCCATCTTGTACAACCCCCTGGAGACTCAGATTTGTTGACCTCTTTGGATCTTTGATCATCACTGTCCCACGTGCCCCTGCTCAATGCGGACTGCCCATTCAATGGCTACTCCGTTCCCAGGCTGGGGCAGAACAACTCAGTTGTCCGCTCGCAGTGTGATATTCTGCCCACTGCGGTGCACTTGTGACTGGCCGGGTACTGTCGTGCCCTTCATGCCTTTCACATCATGACAATGCCAAACCGGCGCTCCGACTTTTGTTGGAGTTGATACATTTTCCCCGTGAGATCCCTCCGTGAAGTCCACTCCATACGTGAACCTCGAATCGAACGTTGTCCATCACTTCCAGGCTCAGTTGCTTCCGTAGAAGGTCCAAGTGTAGGCCAACGCACCCACTGTAGACTACCATCATTGCCTGTGTGACACTTGCCAAATGACGCCCAGTTCCCTCCTATTATTCTAGTGGTGCAAAAAGGTGAACGAGTTAAAATGCCATTCCATGAACGTGTAGAAAATTGTAACAGGGGTGAAATGAAACGGATTTACTTACCTTGCTCAATCTCCTTGGTCTAACCCCAGAGTTGACGCAGAATAACCCGGTTGTCTACTGCCGCACGCCCTAACCTAGCTTGACGGCAGATGAATAACTAAGGTAATGGGTGGGAAGAGAAAGCAGACGAAGAGGGCAAAAAGGGAAGGAGCTTTTATACCTCTGCGCAAGTGGGTCCATCAAAGGCAGCATTCACCTCATGCACAGGGTTGGAAGCAATTCTCGCTGCAGGTGCCTAAAGTTTGTCCAAAGTAAGTTGAGAAGAATTTCCGGGTTTCATGAGCGTCGGGGTTCGATATGGCTCGTTTCAGTGCCGGCTGTACACCGGCTTGGGTAGAATTTTGCTGTTTACAGATTGAAGCGATCAATATTATCTCCCGATGAGGTTCCACGACACTCGTCAACAACGCAAGTATCCCTTCAGATCAGCCAGCGAAAAGCGCATGTGAATACTTTTTAGCAGCCACGTCACTCCTTTTAGCGAGATATATACTTTGAACCAAGGTTCATGGTGGTGAGGCGACGCTGTCAAGTTGGTCTGTTAATCGACTTCTGGGCCTCCTCTATCGCAACATCATCGGCTTGTCCCTTGACCTATGTTTGCATGCACTCGGTATTTAGAAGTGACGCGACGAGGCTTTTTTGTATGTTGTCTGTGAAAAAGGGCGAGCGTTCGTGGTGGGCGTCTTCTTTCATTAGCCGCATGTCGGTGGTCATAGGCCACTTGGCACCGCCTCGCCGCGACACTTCACCGACTAAATAAATGTCTTTGGCTCTCTAGGCGGTTTTCGTCTCACTATTTTGGTCATCAAGTGCGTGTATCATGCAAGAATGTGAACCGTACGTTGACGGTGGTGCATCCCGCCGAGGTGGTGCCCGGCAACGCAGTGTTCAAGCCCAATCAGTCTAGCAATCTGCCAGGGACGGACAATACAGCCGTCTAAGCCAACTCATGATATTACATGATCGGAACATATCACCGCGCGAAGGTAGAAAAAGTACAAGCCATAACAGCCATGTTCGTTATGTGGTGGTACATACAAGCGCGCCTCGCCCTCCAGCCCTTGGCACGTCTTTTCTTCTTTTCCTTCGTCCTCACGTCTTCTTATAGTCGCGTCGTCGGGCGCATCAGGTGCATGATTGATCGTACACTTGGAGTAGTCCCTCCTCCTACACTCTGGCAACCCGGTCTTCAACCTTTTTGGTCTCTTGAGCGCTGATTCTCGTAAACCCTAAAGAAACTTTTTGCCCGCCGGCAAAAACAATGATGAAAAAACTCCGCGAGTAGATGGAACCAAGAAATGGATAAAATGGCATGAGGGAATAGATGGTATCAGATGGGGGGCAGTTTGTAGGTAAGTTTATGCTCGGGCTTTAACCGTGCAGGCCATAGGTACGCTCTCGCATCAGCTCACGTCGCTTCTTGTCCTTGACTGGAAAGGAGTTGGCATAGTTCGTATTTTTTTTTCTTCTTAAAAAAATTAAAAATTCAGGGAGATAATTTACCTTCGTCGAAGACGAGGAATGCGTGTAGGCCGGGCCCGACAGGCACCATGGGCAGGATAGGGACCTTCTTGTTGGTGATGACCCCCAGCAGAGCGTGGCCGTCGGCGTTGATGAGGCACTTCAGGACGTCGTCGTCAGGCTTTGAGACCTGTCGGTTCTAGAGGCGCGTGGCCTCGGCGAGCTTAATGAAGTCGGGGTTGCTCTGGTGAGTGTGGGCGTATCGGTCCTCGTATAAGATGTTCTACCATTGGGTGACCATCCCTGCTCCTCCCTGTTGAGGATAATGACCTTGACACCAATGTTGAACTGGGCAGCGGTAGAGAGCTCGGTCAGGGTCATGTTCAAAGAAGCAACACCGTCGATGTCGATGACAAGAGCGTCGGGACGAGCGACCTTGACACCGATGGCAGTTGGCAGACCGTGGTGACCCATAGTATCCAGACCACCGGAGGTGATGATAGATCGAGGGTGTTTCCATCGGAAGTGCTGAGCGGTCCACATTTGATGTTTATCGGCACCAGTGACGATATAAGTCTTGTTCTTGCGGTCCTCGACGAGCTTGCTGAGCTCCTCAATGAGGGTCTGGGGCTTGATCATACCCTAGCGTTCGACGCGCTCGTGGTCAGTCAGGTGCCACTTCTTCTTGCACTCGTCAATCTTACCAAACCACTCCTTGCGGTGCTCCATAGAGTTGGAATCAACGAAAGACAGAAGCTCCTTTAGGTTAGTGACAATATTACCCTCGATGGCCTCGGTAGCCTGGACAACCTTGTTGCTGTTCTTGGGCATGTTGAAGTGAACGATATCATCACGGCCCTCGACGACGGTAGCCTTGGCACCGGGAGCGAACTTGGCAATGCTGAGAATGATACGATCTTCGAATTGGGTACCGAGAGTAATGAAGAGTTTGTCGTAGGCACCTAGACCCTGGAGAATAGTTGTGATAGGGATGGAGGACTTCTCAGCGAGCTCTTTGAGGATTTCGTAGCCACTCTCGTAGAGGACGATACCCTGTCTAGCGTAGATGATGGGCTTCTTGGCGTTGTTGACCAGGTTGCCGACGCGCTTGAGAGCGGACTCGAACTGCTTCTTGCTCACATCCATGGCAACTTGGGAAGCGCCACTGGGTAGAGATGGCAGAGCAGTCTCTGTGGGGATGGCTCTTCTTAGGACGCCAGCAGTGACGTCCTTGGGAAGATCGACGAGGACGGTATGGGACGGCCGCTGGTGGCAATCTCGAAAGCTTCGTGATACGGTGGGGTAACGGCGATTTGACCATGACGTTCCACTTGGTGAAAGCACGAGAGATACCGGCAAGGTCGACTTCTTGGACGTTTGATGACGTTGGTAACCAGGACCAGATGTGACAAGGACATCACCGGGCTTTCCAGAAGCACGGGCATAACCCTCAGCCGTGGCCAGCACTTTGCTCGTGGGAGGATGACGTCGAAGTGTTTTGAGTTGTAGATGGCATCGAAAACGGGGAGAATGGTACTGCTAGTGTATCTGACTGTGACTCATGTTAGTTATGTTTGCAGTGTCAAGCAGTGCATATACGGGTATGTTTCAGGCCACATCAGTATCATCTCGTGGAATATTTCACCACCAGTCTTTCCGATGAATCCACCAATTGTTGTTGAAGTTTGTCTGGGCATCTGGAGCTGGTTGAGACGCATACGACTCATCCATGTCACTTCTCAGGGGATTGACAAGAGGCTGGACATTATTTCTGGCTCTTCTGGGCGTTGAATCCGGGGCTACGAATATCGCGTGCCGGGCTATAATTGCAAGGTAGTATGTTGTTTTGCAATTGATGTTCGATAAAGTGTGCGCGCGGGAGTATTTGCCCCCATGTCGGTCGGTCATCAGGGACACGCGGGGCAGCACCCGCCACCAGGATCAAGGCACTGGCGCTGATTGTGATATTTCTCAGACCATCAATTACCAACGTTGAAAGGTGTTGACTCATGTTTCAGATCCCATCTTTGACGCGCGGAAAGTTGCTCGTCGCTCGTAACTAGCGAGATGGGAGCTCTGACGTTGGGGTCCTCCTGCAGCACACACCTGGAACAACATGCCCAAACAATAGATGGAGTGGTCATGGGATGTGCATGTTTGCAAGCTGCGACAGTTTTGTCTCCGATATTCGCCCTGGCGAACTAATTGCTGATACTGAAGGAATTCACAGTAATGTAGTGCTTTATTAGGGCAAAGATCTATTCAGTGACACACCCGAATCATCTGTCTTACAGTATGTCATACCAAGAATAATCACGGATTCAACGACGTATCCTTGCAGTCAAATTACACATCGCGGCGGTTGTTCATCTTTTGTTCCTGCTGGGTTGGTAACAATCGAGTTGACAGAAGCTTTCTATCATGCCGAGCCAGAAACCCAACTTCTCACATTATCCAAGATTCCAATGCAATGCAGCGTAGTCCGTGGCAACAAGAAGTAAACAAGAGACATGTGTGATAATAGAGCTTTCCAACAAAATGTTCCGATATTGGAAAAGGAGGACTCTTGCCTCAATAGACATTGGCAGTACGTCAACTACGCATGCGTGTGCTATCCCATGGCCCGAGTGCATCAAGGGCGAGGCTTTTTATCCAGATCAGAGCAAATGGTTGGCTGTGATGGGAAAGTCGATATACCAACCACGTGTTCACCAACAGAAATCAAGTTTAGAGTTATAGGCAAACAAATCTAGCTTTAGGGGTCGAGCTCAGTCAGAATCCGTGTTTTACAAACATCTTCTCAGGCTTATCAAGTAATTCTATTATAATCATGACCAGTCTTGAGCCTTGAGAGCTGGTCTGCTGGGTTTTGACTACGGGTGCTTGGTTTCTTCTCTTCTGATATTCTAACCCTCTCTGATGAATACACTGGTCCCAAGAACATCCCGATAGCAATGTACACATATCTTGACAGCTTCCAAGATTCCTCTGATAAAATCACCCGCAGGCAGGGTTTAGCACATGTTGTATCTTGTCGTTCGCCTGGCGGATCGATCTTTCTGCTACATCGCATCCGCGAACCTGACTCAGGTCTATCGCACAGGTATCCTTAATCTTCTAGTTGAAGTAAGACGCTGTTATCCTATTCATTGTGTCAGTCAGATGGTTTGCCCATACATACTTTTCTTTACTCTGACCTGAATTTTGCTTCATGTCTTTCTCATTTTATATGATTTGAATCTGGCCACGGCCTATCAAACTATGATAGGAACCTTACCCAAAAACACTAATCGTGTTGGACTTGGCTACAGCGATTCAAAAGGGCTACGTGGGATTGGCCTCTTCTAGGGCTGTCAAAGTTATTTGCCTCCGGTTATCACTCCAGTAGAATACCGAACATAACCGAATCTACCGATACAAACATGAACCCCTCCATTCTCTGCCCTCAGATACTATACACATTGTTTCCTGATTCGAACAGAATAGCCGAGCCCCGCTTCATTCCACGTTATGTTGGGTTCAAGATTAGCCTTTGTGTTAGACTATCTCACAGCCATCATTGTTGGCTAATGCAAGTATTGCTCCCTTCGGTCGGTTCTTAGTCTAGTGTATCTGATATCACAACCTAGTTGATGTTGATTGGCGCGAACCCCTCTCAATGATGTGTTCTGGAGATAACATATTATGGACTTTGCTCGAGTCTCTCTCATGATAAGAGCATTATTGTTATCGCATAAGTTTCTTGGCGGCGTCGGTCAGTGATTTAAGGATATGATTAGCATTAAGTATAAAAGGATCCCCAAACAAACCATTTAAGTTTGCATTCTGTCATATTTTGTCAAGCCACATCTATCAGTGATTCTTCTATCCTTCGCTGGGCGCTTCGTTCAAAGCTGTTACCACACTACTATCACATCTGCCATGCCTTCATCGCCGCAGAAACCGCTGATTATCGATATCAGTACTCAAAAAGAGGCTACTCCGTCCTCTTTCGCGGAGAAAGAACGCGGGAACGCAACCTGGCATACCCTCCTATCTTCACCAGGCACGACTACCACCTCACTCACTGGAGGCATCGCGAACTGCCCCCCAAACGGCACACTAGCACTTCATCGCCATAAGCAAGCAGAGATCTACTACATACTATCCGGTAGTGGGGAAGTAGAAGTCGATGGAGAGAGGCACAAGGTGGCCAAAGACAACCTTGTCTGGATTCCGGGAGATGCGGAACATGGAGTGTTCTGTGGCGACAATGACTTAAGTTGGCTCTACGTCTTTCCTGAAGACAGCTTCGACAACATTGTGTATCGGTTTAGCAATGAGGTGAAGGAGATTGCAGGGAAGATCAAATCCAAGCTGTAGCAACGCTACCAGACTCGTTTGAAGGCAATTTTCTCCCAAGTCTATGAATACCATGAGTGAGTCTCCTCGAAACAACTCGCCTTGTCAGATCGACAAGTATGGCATGATCTGTGAACAACGAGACGAGGTTATCAGAATCAATTTCTATCAACGGAAGCATCCCGCGAGAATTCTATAAAGAGAAATTCCTGATGTCGCAGACCAAAGTTCAGGGGGAGATCATTACGTCGAACTTCTCCAAATGAACGAGCTGACAATTGGGCTAAGATGGTCTAACGGAAGCCCGATGCGTAGCGGTTCATTCACCTTAATTTCCAGCTCGCCGGATCATGAAGAAAGTCTCGTAAAGCTCATCAAACCCTACATCGCTCATACTTTGGCTCTTCTCCTCAAGAACCTCGAATCCATGCTTCGAATAAAGTCCGCAAGCACGCCGACCCATGGCCACCAATACAACATCAAGGCCGAGCTTGCTTGCTTCTTCGAGGCCAGAATTCACAAGAATACTTGCTACACCTTTCTTTTGATGGTCCGGACGAACACCAATGTAGTGTAATTCTACTCAAGCATCAATTTCGGTGAAGTTGTAGCTGCTTCCTGTTGTACTTACCTATATGTTGGTCGCTCTTGTACTTCTCCCTCCAACCATCTATGTGATCGTCCAAATAATCATTGTCGTGACATGGATGAAAATCAGCTTCCGCGTGGCGCTTTGAAAACGCCTCCTTGTCTTCATCGCTCACATCTGGTGTTTGTGCGGTGAGCCAGCTGTCCTTGTGAGATTCAGGCAGAATCCATCGGGCATATCCTACAATATCCCCCGTCTCATGATGGACCACTTTCTGGTGTCTCCGAACTTCTCTATCCGTAAGGAGGTTCTTGGGGCTTCGGTCCGCGATGCCCTGGATCACAGATTCACGAGTTTTACCAGTCCATGTCGATCTCCACCAAGCCTCTTCCCAAAACGCGGAGACCTTGTTCAAAGCAATATACTGCCCATCCTCCACGCGACAAGGTGATTGTAATTGATAAGTTGCCATTGTTATAGTGGCTTTAGAACACAGCTAATAAAACGCAAGTATAGATAGATGTAAGTATCGTATTTCCGTGCCACGTACGATGACACGAGTTCTATGGTGTGATATCTATCAGCATTGATCTTATTGGACACGCTTGTCAGAGAAGCCAGGTATCAGAAACTGAAGACGCTTGTGATACTTCCAGATATTTATCCCGAAAAGAAGTTAGCGTGAGAGTGCGCATGTGGCTGGTGGTGAGGCTTAACTCCATGGGGGACTTCAACTTCGAACGCCCATCACCAACGCTATAGCATAGTATGATGATAAAAAATACATGGAATCACTTCCTCTTCATCTAAAGATCACTCTAAAGATACAACATGAGCGCAAAAAGCAACTCCCGATGCGAGACTCGAACTCGCAACTTTCAGATTTACTTCACTGTAAAAGTCTGACACGCTAACCAATTGCGTCAACCGGGACTTTGATGGCAGGGGCTCCTGAAGTTACAAGTTATGTACCTCCAGTCACATCTCCATGCCGTTGCCACCGCCCTTTCACTCATGGTACATCTCAAACAACTCGACTCGCTCGCTATTTGGCCTTGCGTTCCCTGGTAGACATTTGGTTGGATTTTCAGTGAGCGCTGGTCCAAACCATATATTGTTTCCACGAGGTCAATAGTGGTTCTGAGGAACTTGATATGGGAAGATAGCAAGCACACTACTGTCTAGCAACTGTAACTTGACCGGCATAAGCCAGTTCTCTCTCAACAAGGCTTCGGCCAGATTCGAGTTACAAAGATTTGTATCACCAGTCCTTCCTTCATTAGTGATGTAGCTTTCTGTCATTTGGGTGTCACAAGAGGATCCTCACAGAGTACATCGTCTCTGTCAAGAATTCACAAGGTTTGCCCAGGCTTCAGTCAGACGTGACACCAGGACCCATTCCAGAATAATTTTCTCCGTAATAGTGCCTGGACGGAACGTTTGGACAGGCCCTCGCAGACAAATGTGTCGTTTACCGTGATCCTGGAGCAGGCTTCGTGTCGCGAAGCGCAACCTTCGACAAAGTCTCAACTACCTGTTCTCACTCCTAGACGTAGGTCAGTCTCTCAATTTGAGGCCAACACTAATTAATGGGCAGCCATTCTGGGCCGACTTGCTTTCGGGTTGTAATAAGGCGGTGCTGGGTCGTTGTAATGTCCTGCGGGGGTGAATAGCTGTCAGTGGAATGCGAAATACTCATGAGCTGACGACAATGTAGTCAGCCTTATCTACTGCTCGAGCGAAAACACAGAGAGAAGAGCACGCATGTAAGGTTGGAACTAAAGGGCTTAACAGGTGACTTACACTAAAGCTGCTCAGTTTATTACTCATTCATGTTGAGCAAAGACATGGCCAAGTCACAAGCTCAATTCAGTCTGGACGTTCACATCTCACATCGCTTCGGAAAACAGAGTAGTCTTAAAGCTCTATTAATTCATATCCCTCGCTGCCATGCTAACCTATCTATTCATATGTTCCGCCAAAGCATGTTCCTCAATAGCAACTGGCTCACACAAGGGTATCTGACCATCCCGATATATTCCTCTTCGCATAACCGACCTGGAAAGATGCAATATTCAACAGAGAGCAACCAAAAGCAAAACATACTGCAAGACAGTTCCTCGCAGAGTTCATGACTTTGGGTTCCGTCTTATCCCATTCCATCCTTCTTCAACACCGTGGTATCTTCAAACAAAAAAAGCAGGAAAACAGGACTTGGGGTAAAAAAAGGAAAATGTTGAAAGGAAATAGGTATGTGTGTGTCCCAAAATGCTGAGATACATCCAAGAACAGAAACATGAAAGGAAATGGGGTAATAAAGAGAAAGTTCGTCAGAGATGGTAAAAGAGGATGGGTATTCCGTCGTTATGTTCCTCGTCCTCCTCTTTAGCCCGTACAGGGTATGATTATTAGTACAAGTATATAGCAATGCAGATGATAAGAAACAGAAGTAAGAAATCATGATGCTCAAAGAATGCTTTTCCTTTTCCGAGATTAAAAACGCCTTATAGTCTCATGTCCCCATCATCCAGATAAAAGGTTGTGGGTGAGCCGAACTGCTGCTGCTGCTGCTGCTGCTGCTGATGGTGTTGCGGCATGAAGCCTGGGTTCGATGTGTACCCTTGTTGAGGGTGACCCATTCGCATCGGCAGTTCGTAACCCGTTGGTACAGACGTGGGCATCATCTCGGCGTACATAGCGGGAACAGGAGGGACAGCCTCATGCTCGGAAGCAGGGCTTCCATAAACGCTAGTCTTCTTCTTAGGACGAAGGTTCTCAAGACTTAGTCGCTTACCCCAAGACCCGGGTCGTTTTGAGGGAATAGGGGTAGCAGGGCGAGCCGCATGAGGTTGGGGTTGGTTGGGCATGTAGACATTGGTCATGACAGTGTCCTGTTGAGGAAACTGCTGCTGAATGCCACTCATATCCCACTGTTGTTGGGGAAGTTCTTGACCAGGCAGGATGTAAGTCATAGAGGCATCCGCGAAGGTGTTCATTTGGTCAGGAGCAAACTTGGGCGCATCGACTGGCCAAACATGCTCATTAGGAATAGGGAATGGTGTACCAGGGTGAGGACCAGCGGTGAGGTCGTCACGAACCATAGGCTCGGGGATAGCATCCACTGGCGTTGATGGCCGAGTCTCCTGCTTAATCCGTCGAGTGGGGAAAGTTGGTGCTTGTGGTGTTTGTGGCTGCTGCTTTGTCACAGTAACCATCGGTGTGTTGGTCTCGTTGTTGTCCGCTTTGGGCTGGACGCCTTCACCGTGGCCGACAGTATCCATCAAGCATTGTGATCGGAAAGGCAGAGAGAACTGCAGGTCGATCTCGCTGGGTGGTGGCGTAGTAGGGCTTGTGAAAGGCGACGTGCCAAGAATGAAAGCAAGACGAACAAGAGTTGAGATATCCTCACCAAGATGACGAGCCTCGAGCATACGCTTGAGATCACCCGAGGAGCGAGGACGCCATGTAAGTTGCAACCTCTTCTCCTTGGGCCAGATGCAAGTCTTCCAGATAGACTTGACCTTAGATTGACGCATGAGATTGTGCAACTGAGCCTTGTACTCCCAGTTGTTCACATCAAATCCGTCCTCGAAATGCTTGGCGATATGCTCAAAGTACTTGTCGCGGCTCGATGAGGCCTGTTCAGCGGTAGAAGCCTCAAAGACGCGGTCTTTGCAGTTAGCGAATCCGCAGCCGAAGACTACCTGAGGACACAACTCTGTCTTTGCCGAGCTGTTGGGTAGGGCGTCCATGCGGTGTGTCTCCTTGGCGTGAGTGCTGTAGGCTCGCTCAGTAGCGAAAGAGAGATGACATCCCTTGGTCTTGCACAGCCAAGTCACGTCAGCGCCGTGAAAGTTGTAGAGATGCTTCTTAAAATCGCTCTTCCTGCCGAAACCCACAGGGTTGTTGTCCAAGAAGCACATAGGGCACTGGTATTTCTTAGAAGTTGGTGTGACGTGCCGCGGCGACGGGTGAGAGGTGACATCGCATGAAGGGATGGGTGACTGCATGAGACTGGGCGAGTCGAGCCATGTCCTATCGGCAATTTTACCGACCTCGCCATCGTGAATCGAGGGAACGTCGGTGCTGTTGTCCTGCCATGTCGATTGGGTTCGAATCGAAGCGGCATCGGATCGTGCGTGAGAGGCGTCAGAACTGCTCCATGCTAGTGAGGGAGCGCTGGTGTTACTGAGAAGTGTAGATGCTGAGAAGGTCGAGGCTCGTGCTGTTTGGTGTTAGTAAACCTAATTCGCATTACCTGGGTTCAAATCACTCACATGAAGCACCCAGACCGCTCAAGGCGCAGACAAGGCTTGAGACGCCATAGCGACGGGCAAGTCCCAAGAGGATCTGCTGGTCCTCTTCGGACAAAGGCCTCACCTGGTCATCTTGTGCTTGGAAAGGAAACATGTTTGCAGAGTGCCCAAGGCTCGATCGTCAGTGCAATAACGCGCACTCAGCGCTCGAGTGTCTTATCGGCAGCGACACGGACAGAAGCGCGAGGGCTCGTGTGCCGAGTACGATATCAGCAATAAGAGACAGTCGCCGACGATGTCAATATCATCAAGTTGAATCGGCGCACGTCGAGTCTCGGTCGTTTAAGCGAAGCGTCGTGCACGTTTGGCGATAGACCAGGGAGCGTCGATGAGTATGAATAGTTGTGCGACGAAGAGAGTATTATCAGCAAACACGCTACGCTGCGTATATGAAACGAGGGGAAATCGACAGCCCGCGACGATTATTGTATGATAGTTTGTGTCGTTGAGTCGTAACCGAGAATCTTTGGAATGTGATGTGGTGGTGGTAAATACGGAGGCACCAGTAAAGTAATGCAGGCGCTGGAAGCGGATTAAAGCAGAGACAGCATCAATTAGAGACAGAACGAGACAAGACAGGGCAAGGGTCCTGGGGGACAAGACAGTATAGTATGTACTGCGAGGGGCGAAGGATAAGGTAGAGAAGAGCAGAGGCAGAGGGGAACAGGGGAGGAGACGCAGGAGAGACAAGAGAGGGAAGAAAGCCTTCTAGAAGCCTTCTTCGAATCCTTGGAGAGGCGTGAGACATTATAACGGGCTTGCCGGAGTGATCGCTCGTGGTCGGCCCACGTTGGCTCATCCATGTCCTGGCTAGTCTTGCAACTAGTGACTCCGTCAACCAGGGGGTATCCCTGCCCACCACCAACGCCGTTTCAGGAACGTCATTCGCTCGAGAAGCCAAAGAAGCCTTTTTTTCTTCTTCAGTGCGTCTCTGTCTCGTCTCTTTTGTGCGGGCCTCCGAGTCAAAAATGATGTTGTTGGTTGGAATGACGTGCCTGTATGATCGTCGTTTCTCCCGGCTCAGGAACACTTTGAGATAAACAATAAGATGACACGACATGCTATGCCGGATCAACAGGTACTCATCCATCCCATGTCATCCTGATCAACAAGTGGCTTGCAACCTGTTCAGGTGTGCCTTGCTAGCAACTCGATAGTGCGTAGACACCGTAGAGAATCTAGTTCTCTTGCTTGGTGTCTCTTTTGGGGGCTATGTGACCCAGCCTGGGTCGCAACGGGGCGACCAAGTCCTGGATTGCGACACCATTAAAATGTCGGCTGGAGCCATTAACGCCCGAGTCGAGTCCGGCTCTTCATCAATGATTCACTGGATTGAATTAAAGTGTGTAGCCAAAAATAAGGTCCTCCTCTTCCCCTGTTGACGCAGCAAATTGCACCTCGTTTCCCCTGCAGCGTGAGAGTAACGGTTACGACAGAGCTGATGAGGTCAAGTGCTTCTGCCGTCTTTCTAGAAATCGTTGCATGGAAGAGAGATTGAGATTGCCTTCGCTTATACTGTGTGCGTCGCAAATGGTCCCTTCTCAACGATGGAATAGGGTTTGGTTGGCGGCAAGCCGTGCTGAGGCCAGTAAGCTCACCATCGACAACCTGATGAACCCTGCTTTTGTTTCCTCTGCAAGTGCCGTGCGAAGCCGTACATACTTGGACAAAGTCAAGTCGAATCACAGTCACGGCCACGGTCAGGTAATGTACGTAACTGATTCAGCGTCTCATCACGCTTGTGCCGTGTCGACTTTGTCGTGTCAGTCACTTACTTAGTCAGAGGAACCCGTTTCCTTGCCCACCCTCCGCGGACACCGCCCAATCCCTGACGAGCATCATAGTGGCTTCCCTTCCGAGTATCGGGGAGACCTTTGGCAACGGGAGGGTCTGAGGGTCAAGAGTAGATTGCGCTGACCAAGGCCAAGTTGAAACCGATCAAAAAGGCCCTCACTCACGCAACCCATGCAGCAACGGTACCCACAGTTGGATCCCCAGACGACGAAACCAAAAATGTGGACGGAGAGTGATCACCCCGAGAGCCTAGCTCGTTGAACTAGAGAGCAGAAGAGAAAGAAAAAAAACAAGTCTAACCTTGCCGAGAGAAGCCAAGGCAATTGTGCCCAAGGCTAAGACCAGACTCGCTCTAGTGCTTGTGGTAGCGCATCAGCAACTTCTCTGGCTGGACGCGGACCAGCAGACGACCCTGTTTCAGCGGGAAATGACGATGGGCCAATCTCTGGCTTCTGCTCTGAAAGAAGGCGTCTGAATGGTCTGCCGAGACTTTGCGGTGCGGAGCTGGAGGGCGGCTATCAGATGGTATTGGCTGCTTCCAAGGGACATGACACGAGCCTGGTCTAAGCCACTTTAGAACCCCTGGTAAATTCTGCGAGATGTGTGTTGCTTTGCTTTGCTTTGCTTGGCCTTGGCCTGCTTGGAGAAGGTCAAAACATCAATCAATGTGGAGTGGATGCTGGTGGTTCGTGTGGCTTTGGGTCTGTTGAAGGACTCGCCCAGCGACAGTGAAAGTGCTTAGCGAGAGATGCGATGCGCTGTGATGAATGTATAGTTACGTAGTGCATTGCATTGTCTCTCTCTTGGCAGCCGGAGGCATGTAAGTTGGTGATGATGGGACTTTGGTGGTAAGGTACGGTACAGCCTCGTTTACATTAAATGAGACCAAGATTCGTCAACGCCGAAAAAGCAGAGAAAGGGGACCCGAAGTTTCCGGGCTTGGGTATGATTGACTGATTGACGTTGACGTTGACGTTGACAGATCAAGTGTCACTTCGTTGCAGACACCGCATCTCATTGTTTGCTTTGTTTCATCTCTTCTGCTGACCGCTTCCTGTGGCGTTTGCTTTTTCTTCTCGAATTTTTCTCGAGCATTACGAGTGGTGGATCTCTTCCTCTCGTGTCGCAGATGAGTGTGTGCATGGCTGACTGCTACTAAGATCGATGTGAGATGCGAAGCGAGCACTGAAATTACATTACATACGCATGCAACAGAAGCATCCAGCATAGAAGCGAGGTGTTTCGGGCACAATTATCAGCACTGTAGATCCCAACCATCCTCTTGGATTGGCCGTTTCTTTATGCGACTCTGCTTGCCTGCTACTGCTTGTCTTATTGCTTGTCGTCCGTGAGCCGTTGCCTCGTGATGGTGATGATAATGATGGTGATGGACCCTTGTCAAGAGATGGATTGCATTGATGAATCGCTGCAGCCAACACCAACCAACATCAATACCAATACCAGCAACCTGCAGGCTCCTTCCTTCTTCTGCTGTTCATGTCGTTTGTCTCATAATACGCAACTCAACCTCACCTGCCTGCGTGAGGCATCCGGGGCCCCGGTCACTCTCCCACCAGTTCCGATTTGCTACCCTCCCTGTCTGCACTCATTACCCTAGGTTTGCTTCACTATCATCGACTTTTTTGCACCAAAAATCATTGTGCATGCAGTTCAGCTCGTCCCCCGCAGCCGAGACCACTCCAATACCACGCCACGATGGAACGTTATGGGGAGGCTTGACCATTGACACAGCCTTCAAGACGACACCTTCAACGCGAGCCAAATATCCTGTTACACTAATTGATCAACATCAGACAGCTTCGGTCTAAAGCAAGACCAAGGTGGAGTGAAACCTCCTCCCTTGGGCCTTCTGTAACGCCCTCCCACGTGGTCCACCCGTCCCGTAGATCTTTTGTCGGTTCCTGTACACAACCTTAACTAACTACAGACCATGTGGACATGGACAAAGCAGGCTACGCAGGCCAGTTTGCTTACTTGTTGGCTCGTAATTATTACTCCGCATGCAGATGGACTGCTTGCTGCATCTGTCTGGTTTCATCTTTTCTTCGTAACACATCCAATATAGCTGCTACACAGACACACCCATACCCAAATATAGGCAGATCTAACGTGTTCTTTACCCTTATCACACTGTCGCGACCTGTTGCCCGCCTTGGTGCGCCCTCCACGTGGAGGTCATGCAGGTCCCCTATTCTATATCCTATCTCTACTCTAGCATTGGATGTCTATCATCATCCAGGAGTTTCACATTTTCAACCCTCCCTCCATCTCAAAGCCGCCTACAAAGAAACCAACCCCTAACAGGGATATTTCCATTCGTGCATTGCCTCTCCTTGCCGTGACAACGCCATAGATGACGTTCTCCTCTGCCTGGCAGGTCCTCGGATGTTGAACCCAGCGCAAGCCACTGAACCAAATAACCACTGCCGTCGTGTACCATAAATAAAAATCAGGGTTCAATCCGTTGACGGTTGACTTCTCAATGTCAGTGCCTTCTGTCTTCGGCATTATCTCAATCTGGGTTCATCGGAACGGCCTCCCGCAAGCCCCCAAGTTTCTTATCTCGGCCATCGTGGGGATCCTTGTCCAACGGAGGGCTTAGACCTCGTTGCACGGCACCGATTACCGCCCGTGATATATTCTGGTCCGGGCTCTCCTTTGGCTTCATCCCAAGACGACGGCACTGATCACTTGGTGACTCTGCGATTTTACCTTAACATGAACAATTAAGACGCCGCGAAATAGTTCGTGGCAAAGCTAGGCAGTTTTCTCGGGACCACGTAGATTTTACTTTCTTCATTAATGAGATAAGATGTGAGATCTATGCAAACTGATGCCATCACAGACGTGGACACTGCTTCACCAATTTAATTATTGAATATAGGTTCTTACTCATTTACTAATGACTCATGCATTGATACGTTCACTTACACTAAAAGCTTCGATTGAACCGATTATACCTTAGTAACTTTATCGCAGCCTGAAACCTCCTTGTCCATGTCAAGTCAAGCTACCCTGCACCAAGACGTCCATTCGGAATAGCATCGCCTAACGGCAGATCATGTGGCCCGAATTAGGCAGTCCGAACACTCCGGTCTGAAGCAAGAGCCTTAAGAAACTTGCTCGTTTGCGGCAGTTGATAGTCGTGACTAGAATGAAGAGCGATGTGACATACACCGTCATTGATCCCTCCAGAATGAAGAGCCGTTAAAAAGGAGATGCAGACCTCGGCTTTCACCGTGGCTAATAAACTCTATATGTGTTGTTTCAACACAAATCTAGGTTGACCCTTGTTTCAGGGTCGTTTTGACCTTGGAAGTGTAATATCTTAATCTGAATATCTGCATCTTCAAGGATACTCAGGGTAATCATCCGTGTCTCCGCGGCCAGCGGCCCGATCAAATTAACAAAAGGGCATATCCGACATCGAGGAACGAATAGCTGGTGTTGATGGCTCGGATACCGGCAACTTCGGCTTGAGTTGAATGTTACATAGTCCTGACTGTGGAAATATCAACAGCCTCATCGTGATCTACTGGTCATGGCAAGGTCAACATACGGTACGTAGCACTGACCCATGGAGCCTGGTCGGATATACGGGTTTTCATGTTCACAAGGTAGGATGATTACCATCATAGATATGGAAAGTAATGTCTTCGTTCATCTCAAGCTCGGGGTATCAAATCCAATACACTTAGACGTGTACTACCTAGGTCCTCCATACCAACTCCCAATACCTGGAAACATCTCAAATACAGACCTTAGGCTTTTGGGTAATGGAATATCCACAAAGAACCCTACAAGTACTCCTGATCCAAAAAACCCAAGATAAATGGCCAATCGCTCGGTAGTTTGCCACGTCTTCTGTCCAATGACAGATATATACACAAAGAAGAAATAAGTAAACAGTAAGGAATGTTAGGCATATGTCGAGTCAAACCCAAACGACAAATGTTGGCTCATAGGGTCCGTAGGGGTGAGACATGACCCATCAGGAGCAGAGGTTGTTATACCCTGAGGGCCATAGGGAGCTGAAAAGCTAGGATCCTGCAAGAACGAGGGATCCATCATGTCGGTATCAGCCATGTCAACGTCTTGCTCAGGCATACCGTTGGTCATTGATCGAAGACTTCGCAAGTCCTCGGCGATGATACCTCCGCTGGCCTGCTGCATCATGGCGAACTGCTGCTGCTGCTGCTGTCGAGGATCATACATGGGTGCCGTAGGCATGTTTTGGTATTGGAAGTGGTGCGGCATCGATCCTGGAGCCGCCGAGGTAGCGGGCATAGTGTGCCGAGGAGGCCTGGCGGAGCGACCAGAGCGAACGGGGCCGGGTCGGGCAGCATAGGCGCGACGTTGTGTAGCCATGTATGCCGCCAGATTGGGATTGGGGCTAGGGTTTGTGTTTCCTCTGGAAATGCGGAACTGGTACTGATCGACACTTGGAGAGGGACCCGAGGGCGGCAGAGGGGGCGCTCGGGACTTGTGTCCCATGATGACCTGGCGGCATTGGTCTTTGACAGGGTTGATGAAGTCCTCACGGTATTTCGTGATTGATGACGGTTCTGAACCAAGAGCGATGGCGTACTGTACGAGAAGTTGCAAGTCACCCAAATGCCTTGTCTCGAGTCGTTTCCTCAAGATGCCACTTGATTGAGGATGCCATTGCAGCTGGTTTCGCTCCTCCTCGGCCCACGACGAATTTGCCCAAGCTCGTACGAGGCCTGACTGTCTGAGTAGGTTTCGCATCCTTCCTGAATAAGTCCATTCTCCGCTATTGGAGCCTTCGTCAAAGTGTTTGACTACATGGGCCACAAACTCCTTGAATACCGTGTCGGCGTCGTCATCGCTGGGCGCCTCGAAAACCTGGGTACAATTCTCGAAACCGCATGCAAATACAGTCTGAGGGCACAGGTTGATTTTGGCTTCATCGAGAGCCATACGGGAGCCACCGTGGGCTTGTTTGAGATGGGTTTTGTATGCCGTCTGCCAATCAAAAACCATATCGCAGCCTTTTTGCCGGCAAAACCACTGAGCATTGGTGTTGTGGAAATCTTCGATATGCCTCTTCAAATCATTCTTGCGCGTACACGTCTTTTGAATATCCTCTTCCCGGCAGAAACCACATGTGAAAGAGCCTTTCTGCTTGGGTGCTGGTGTCGATGATTCATTTGACGCGGGTGATGTTCCCTCCTCGTGGGCGGTGGAGGGTCGGGCAGCCTGTGATTTCCGACCGAGCAGCTTGGCGGTGCGAGCCGATACATTGGAGATGATGCTACCTCGAGTGGAAGAATTGTCGGACGAAAAGGTCCGTATGCTTGCTGCGTCGAAAATACTGGGAGCGTCTTCGGATTTAACAGATGAGTAAGTACTAGAGGAGATGACGGACGCTCCATCGTTGACTGAGGGTCACACAAGGTTAGCGATGATACAGGTTAGCCAAGTAATCACAGTAATCACTCACTGGAGATGGCAGGTGAAGTAGCCTCCTCGTCCATCAATTGAGCAATACCCTCACGGCCATATCGTCGCATGAGATGGCGGAGTAATTGCCGATCGAGGGAATCATCTTGATGCGACATGTGAGAATGTTGCGATATGCTATCGGCGTCGGACCAAGAGTCCGGAGCCATGGTGGTTGTGATGATGGAAGAACTAAGTTATCAGGGCTGGTGAGAAACTCTGGACCCGATTGTATGGGTGGTGGAGTACAGCGTGCGGACAGTGAGGAACCCCCAATGTCAGCCCTGGAAGTGGAGGCGGTGCTGTGTGCCAGTGGCCGTCTCTCTAACGGAACAACGATGCCAGCAGAATGTCCAGAGTACCAGTAGACACGAGAAAGATGTACAGCCGACGTCAAGGTAGACGATAAAATATCGGCAGAAACAGGTATGTAGTGTAAAAATGGACAGAAAGACAGAAAACGAGGTAACCAGAGGGAGTGACTGGTTGTTGGAGTTGAATCGCAAGTGAAAAACGGGGGAGCAGGGATCAACTGATAGCGGGAGAGATAGCGGTATGCGATACAGTTGCTCTGGGGTAAGAGGAAAGATATGAGCGGGGACAACTAACACCAAAAGAGGTGGCTAAAACAAGAGGGGAGAATGATAGGTATTAATTATGGTGATGAGCCCTGTTTATTACGAAGAATGAGGGAAACGAGGAGGTTCGAAGATGAGAGGAAATGGCCACCTTTAGATGAGTAAAAACTCGCTGTCGGCGACGATCGATGGGAGGGGAATGGGCACCGGCACCGCCTGGCCCTAACTAAACCCAACCTGGCTCACGTTGGAGAATTCCATATCCATCCCATCCTATCCCATCCTAGCCAGACCAAGGCCCAATCGAATCCAGCCCAGCCCAGCGTGCCATGCCCTGAATTGAGAACGGCATTGACCACGTACTACTTGAAGATCAATAACTCCCGGATAGCCTCGTTCAAGGAGCAGCCTTGAAGACTTCCAACCTCAAGCAACAGCCCTGATTAACACGGCCCGACACTCAATGTCGGGTTAGATGAACCAAAACACCGGCAACCAAGTGTTGCAATCCTGTGGAGTATGAGACTGACGATATCCTGGAGTGGGCTGTGCGTTGAGGCTAGAATCAGAACCTTATGCGCTGCTGGGACACAGGGGTCTGACAGAGGCATCGGAGTCCATGTCAGTGACAGTTAACGTTGACTACAGTACCTTGTCAAGCCAAAGACAATATGCAGTTCGCGACTCACGATCGTCATGCAGCATGGACTGATGATACGCAGCTAGTATGGATTACAAGTGCCGACTCAGTGACCGCTGAGTAGCGAAGATACTATTTCAACACCGTTGCGATCATCACGACAAGCATCCCCTCTTCAACAACAACTCTCAACATCTGCGGCTCTTGCTGGCATGGATGAATCCTGCTCAGACTCACATTCACAATTTCACAGAGGCAGGCAATAATCTTAACTGGTTGATTTACGTTGCAACTCGCTCCACTGAGGACGGGGAGAACAGTGGAACTGATCCGGATCCGCGTCGCGCCGCCCCGGGTAGCAACTGCAGACCGCAACGCACAGGTAGTCTTAGGTGAAAGTATCTCGTGATAGGATCATCACTTCTATCCTCAGGCCCCGGTCTGATCTGGAGAAGAGGAGACGTGGTGAGACTCTTGCATGAGCCCCAGCTTTTGGGGTATAGCACTTTGGGGGAGCATAGACCAAGATTCGGGCGGCAACATTCTTGGCAGTAAGTCTACGCATCAGTTTGGAACTGAACTTCTAAAACAATAGTTTGTTCTCAATGCCGAATGATGCTTTGATCTTATCTAAGACATCAAGTTTAAAAGCACAGTAAGAAATTCACAGTAATAATTGACCTGTAAAAACCGACTCACGTCTTCCCCCCAAAGCCCTTGTGTCACCAGAAACGGCGACATCAGCACCCCATAAGCCCACGCAGCCAATGAAAGACTCGACATTCCGCCAGTCAGCATTGAGTCGGGCCATTAATCACAACAACTCCAAATCTTCAGATAAGCGTCGATATCAGAGACCGCCACAACCACCAGACGCCTCAAGGAACTTCCGAACTTGTGGTATTGCCCTGTTCTAATATCAGGTGCAAGGTTTGAAAATGGCTTTGAACGAGCCGTCGTAAGGCTTGCGCGACCGCCGAAGTGAAAGCCATGTTCCTGGCATGAACTATGACAGAGATCCCCAGGAACCAGGTTCGTCTCTACTTATCAAAATTCCTCACACGTTTCCCCTTTCCCCATGCTCATGTTCCTGATTCGTTCGCCTCGATCGGTCCAGTTCCTCCACCCCCAGAATCAAGTCTCTGCACGCACGAGGCACATTCGGCTGTGCTAACCCAGTTCCCCAAGGTTAGTTAGACTATGACTTGAAGCGCTGACACATCGGAAGATTGGACGTTGCATCTGCTCGGCCTGCTTCCGATGACCGTTTTGCCGGTGCTTCAGAAGGGGCCCGCATTAATTAATCTTGATTCTCGTTAAAGACTGTCGGCCCGGGGAGTCGGGTAGCAAAGCAAGGACCGCGATGGCATCAATGTCTTCTCGTATCCCACCAGGTTGAGTTGAGTTGCGTTGAAGCACGACCCTGTCGATCTTGATATTCCCAAGTACCTGTAACCTTGCAACGTTCAAGTTGTTCTTTTTCCAAGCCCAATTAATCATAGAACAAACTCTAAAAGGCACTGACGCCAGTGTCACCATTCTTCAACGCCAAATTAACCCCCTGACTCGACCTAGCTTGTCCTGATCCGTTCGACAACACGTCTTGTATGGTCTCTGCCCAACCCGTGCATTCCGGAGAAAGCAAATATGCTTCATCCCCTTAAGGTTCGTTTGTCATCTCGGCATTTGCGTATGATCGCTTTCGGCAATTCAAAATGCGACGTCGACTTTGTTCCATTGGTTCCATGGCAAGGATATGCTGAGCCTCAATCACTTCGACAGAAGTCCCGCTAAATAAGATCCTAATGCCCCTGTCGACTTGCAGCCGAGCAAGTATTCAAGAATGGGAGACGCGTCACATCGTCCAATTCTATGTGCATCAAGAACCGTCCAAGCCACCGGACCTCGGGTGGGATATATATCCAAGGCAGTTATGTATTTGTAATATTCTATTCAACCCTTGACCATGCTCAGATCTTCGGAAATTTTGTGATTGTGACTTTAACGCTTTATATTCATTGGTGCACTAATTACCATCATGCTCATACACATCTCTCGGTAGATTCCATCTCAAGGCTTCACACCGTCTTGGACATAGTAAATCGCACTTCCTGTCGCCGGCCGGCTCACCACCACAGCCCCCTTCTTCTGATCTTCTGTCAAGTTCTTCTTGGCAAAGTACTCCTTTTCTAGGGCTTGTGTCACAGCCTCAACCTTATCCGCTGGTACCATGTGCACACTGCATCCTCCCCATCCGGCGCCAGTCACTCGCGCTCCGTATGATCCCTCCCGGAGAGAGATGGCACAGATCTCATCGAGCTCGGGGCAGCTGCACTCGTACAGGTCCCGGCATGAAACTTGGGTCTCGTTGAGAAGCGAGCCAAGCTCCTTGTTGAATGGGGTAGTATCACTAGCTCCTGTATGAACAGGGTTCTCGAGGAGCTTCATGAATCGAAGAACACGGAGAGCTTCGTCAAAGACGTGCAGGGCACGCTGGCGGAGTTTGAAGCGTTCAGCTCGGACGGGAAGCTTAGACATAAATCGCTTCTCCAGATCCTCGACTGTGATGTTAAGCACCTTGGCTACCTCCTCTCGTGTGTATCCCTCCTCTTGTGTAAGTGTCTTCTTAGTGATCTCGATCAACTTCTGCAACTCCTCCTCCTTAGTGAGAGTCTTGGCGGCGGAATAGTCCGAACCGTTCTGGTGGTAGAAGAAAGTATCGTGGAAACCACCGAGACTGACGCCCAATGGGCCTGCGTCCTCGGGCAGCTGGGTGCCTGGTGGGTTGAGAACAGCGTTGAGGTAGGATGCAGCAATGCTACACTCGACTACACGCAGGTTGTAATGAATGGGCCCAGTGACCTGTTTGTTGGATGTAACAAAGGATTGCACAATGACAAAGGTGATTTCGGGATTTGTAGGAGGGAAGTGAACTGGTCGAGCCGTAAGGCTCGGGCTGAATGAGACGAAGAGAGCGGCGCCCTTTTCAGAGAAGACCGAGGCAGCTTGATCCATGCTATTGAGAATGTGTTAGTTGAATCTTGGTGATATCTGTGAGCCGACGTTACATACCCTCCTGAGTTGACTCCCACGGCACGCTCATTCACAATAGCAAGCTCCGTCAACTCTGTCTTATCCACTGACTTCTCGCCGTTGGCCAACATGATGGCAAGTGAGCTTGTGCTCACAACAGCAGCACTTGAGCTCAATCCTCCACCAACAGGCACCGTACCATCCATGAGCAGGTTCATACTGCATGGCTTAAAGTCCTTTCCGTATTTCTTCCTCAACAAACCCAGCACGCCCCTCAGGCCACTCTTGAAGTAGTTGGTCCATTCCAGTTTTGTCGAATCGATCGGCACGTCTCCGTCGAAGGGAACTTCGAAGTCTGCGGGTGTGAACTTATCGCCCTCCACATTGGCGATGCGGATGCGAAAGCTCTTGGCATCATCGGCGGCGGGTGCAGTAGAGACGGCAAGCAGGGTGTCGGCGGTGATGGCCATAGGTAGCACCGAGTAAAGAGAGTAGTCGATGTGCTCTCCGATAATGTTGACTCGTCCTGGAGAGCGAGCGACAAAAGAAGCAGCGTGTCCATAAGTGGACTCGAACTTGCTGAGGAGGTTGTTCCATCGTGGACCCTGCTCAGAGAGCGCAGAGGGAGGATAGATGTCGCCCAAGGCGTTTGCGACGGGAACAGGACCGGACATATTGAAAGTTGGTTCAGTGTATATGGTGTATGTTTGCGATTGACTTTACTCGCTTCAGAGGTGACAATTACGAGTTTTTGTATTTTGCCGTAAGCTGTATCGCGTGAGGAAGTTGTCGTTGCAAGGTTGCTACTGTACAGTATGCCCCGCTATTGCCCCTCGGGGAATCTTCTGACGAGCTTCTGACAGTGGAGATGACGTAGGTAGCTTGAAACGGTTCAGCTTGAGTAATTTCGCTGTACTGAAGTTATCGCGATGCTTCAAGATATACGCGAAAAATCCAAAGCTTCAGAATTAAGTTCAACGCTGAAATTGTGCAAATCTCATTGTGAAATATCCTCAAACGGCTTCAGCCTCTTGCTCTCAGCCCCTCGTCAACCCCCGTATATCCCCACCTATCGGTGTGCACTGTTAGGATTTCCCCAGGAGCCCAGACAATTCCTTGTAGGGCACTTTATCGCGCGGCCGTCTTCTCGGCGGTTTAGTGAGCGCCATGACGGCGAGGTTGTGAGAGGAAGTGGCCCGCTTGTGGGGGTTAGTCTCGCGGTTTTGCACAGAGATAGGTGCGGCTGTTAGGTGGTCGGTCCGTTAGCTAACTCGTGCTGGTTAAAATGGCTGAATTACGTGAACTTGGAAAGCCATCATGGTGGTGGTGCTCGGGAAATTATTCGGCGATGAGAACTCATGATGCGAAAGATTGTCCGATTATGAGAGCACACGATCGATCAAAATTCTCAATTCCGGGGTCCCCAGTTTCTCGGAGCCGAGGTTTGTGCTGACAATTATTGTGACGAACAATTGAAAACAGACAAAGAAGTGTGCGGCGTACGACAATAACCACGAATTGTTGTAGAGGTGAACATAACAGTGCTAAAATTTATTCTGATAAATTATATCATATTATAAGAGCATTTTTTATTTTTTACGTTTTGATATGTATATATATATATTTAATAGCTAGTTTGTATCATTTTAAAGTATGCTAAGTTCTATTCACTTAATATATTGACAGTGGCAGCCAGCTGCCTCTGTTCAGCGAAATGCACTCTGTATTCAACCAGCAGCAGCAAAACTCATTGTACCTCATCATGAGTTGCCTTTGCCGCCCTCCAACGCGTCGCAATATCACCAGATGCTTCATTTCGACAAATAATCACTTTCTTTGACCATAACGTCAACTTCGGCAAACGACCGCAACAATGAGCTATCCGACCCAACAGCTGCAACCCTTCACGTTGTATCTGACACTCTCCGTCCCTGAAGAGCCGCCTCATACCATTAGCCATCATTACGATCATGACATGAGCACTCTTCAAGTTCTGGGCTCCAAAGATCAAAATGGCCCAGGAACACATGTCATCGGCTCCGCCAACTTTGCATGGGGCATCTACTGGCATCGCGAACTCGGCGACGGGACTTGGTACAGTTTTCGGTTCAATCATCCAGGATTCTACCAAGGGCCACCTGGGTTCTACAAGCCCTGGACTTACGAGCACGTCGAAATGAAGCAATCACCGCGTCTTTACCATCACGTCGTCGGACTCATTCGCGTCATGCACGTCCCTGATGATATTGGTCCCGACATCTCGGGCTACCTCAACTGGTTGGCGCCTCGTGTTGCTACCAAGGCAACGCGCGATGACAATTGGGCGATGGCGATTTGTCTACGAGTGCGACAGCGTGTAGCAAAGGAGCGAGGTGCTGTTGATAAAGGAGCTGAGGACTTTGATTCCACGGGATTGATCTGCCAGTCGTTGCAGTTTGCGTATCGAGAGGTGTAGTACGCCCTGGCCGGACAGCTCCCACGACCTATCTTTGTGCCGGATGTTGGAGTCGTGAAAAGCGATTAAGCAGCGAGCGGCGCTTCCTAATTCGAAGAGTCATTTAATCTCGAGAACGTCGATGGGAGTAAGTTGAAGCATTCCATGTTGAAGGCTCGTAAGATTAACGCGTAGCCAGTCTTCGTCCCACTCCCACCACGTGGTCCATCGAGGAGAGTGCGTATGTCGAACCGAAAACGCAAGGTCTTAACCTAGTAGCCTGGGATCACGCAAGGATCAAACATTCGTTGGGCAACTTTACAAGGGATCATGAGATAGGACGCAATAACCGAGGCGGTTTTGAGTCTAGACGCCCCTCTAAGCCCTTTGTCTGGGCTCACCTTTTTCGGCCCTCTATCTAGAAAGCGGGTTTCGTGCGAAAAATGGCAGCACGATACAATGTTAATGATGCATTTGAAGCGGTTGTGATTGGTGAATGCAAGTAACTTTCTGAACTTCGATCCGAGCAAAGCGGCGGGAGCTTTTTTGGCCCGCGGCGACCGAAACAAGGAACGCTGCCACGTGATTAGAATCCCCGAGCCAACGCTGCTGTCCTCTACTACGTACGATCCATAAAACGTTCACGCCTCAATCTAGAAAGAGAAGTGAAAAGGCACTCAAAAAAAGAGAACCATTTGTGGAAGTCTCTTATAAAGATATAGTTTCGAGCAAGATGGGACATCATAACCTTCGCTTTGATGGCGATCCTCACTCACTGAGTGGAGCTTGGAGTCCTCCGACCAGCAGAGCTAAGTGAGAGGGTCACCCCATCTGTACATGCTGTACAATGCTAACTCGTGGGATAGTTTCTGTGAAGAGGATTATGCCATCACATTTTATCTGGCCGAGTTTGTGAATGCGTTGACCAACGTTACATATGGTAGGTTCTGTGCAACACAGTGGTGCTGCATGACCCGAAAACCTACAGCTTCCGAACGCTGACCTTGGCTTGCAGTGTACTTGGCCCTTCGGTCTATGTATGGCCCGCGCAGCCGTGGACTGTTCGCCCCAGACTGGGATTTCATGTCGTTCTCTCTCTTGGCGCTCGGCTTTGGATCTTTTCTCTTTCATGCATCTCTTCGCCAGACGCTTGAGTTTGCCGATGAGCTGTCGATGCTCTTGTTGTCTTGGTCAATGCTTCGCACCCTCCTCGTATTGCGCCAGTCTCCGAAAAACACTCGCTACATTTCAATCGCCCTGGCCATTTTCTTCATTTCCTTCTCGGTATTCTACGTCAGGTCTGCAAAGATCATCTACCAGGTTATCGGCTTCTGGGTCTCGCTCATCCTCGTCGGCTTGCGCGTCCGGTATCTTTTCCACTGGGCCAAGCCCACATTCAGTGAAGAAAAGGTCCGTAACTGGTCTATACGCGTGTGGACGGCCACATTCACCTGCCTGTTTGGGTACTTTATCTGGAACATTGACCTCGAGTTCTGTGCTGAGTTGAGGAACCTGCGAGCACGGATTGGCCTGCCTTGGGCTTGGCTTCTTGAGTTCCACGGCTGGTGGCATATTCTCACGGCTCTTGGTGCGAGCCAGTTCATGAATGTGGTGAGAGAAGTGCGGGAGGAAGTGAGTCACGAGAAGAAGGCATGATGAGATATCAATGGTGCATGGCGTTGGATAGGTAAGGGCTACATGACGTTTTCCTTGGCCACGAGTGAATTTAGCCATTTAGCCCTGTGTACTAAAGCATGAGGACTCGGGATTGCTTAGCAAACTCATTTATAGTCTCTTATATACGATAGACTGTACAATACATGTTGACAGATGGTAAGGGATCAAGCACTTCAAGTTGCTAGTTGCCCCTATATAGGTAGCTTCTTTCCACAGGATGCTTGAAGCACCAAGATGCATGATCAAGACTCCGATACGAGGAGTGAGCGAGCTCCAGTTTTGTCAGAGTCAGCATCTGGATATTGTTTGGCGTGCCTGAAAGCCGAGGGTTGGGATTGTAAGGACGGGCTGATACGTAGAAATGCAGTTCTACTTATCATCCAACCTGCAGCGGCTGGTCATGTATGATTGGAAGGATCAAAGAGATATATTGAGCATGTTTAAATATGTACTGACGTTTTACATGAGAAACGCTGGTGGTCAGACCAACACTCGCCCGTCCAGCCGCAGTGAATCGAGAAGATATCTTCGCATCGACTTTTGGACTGATTTCTGATCCGGTATTGGCCAGGATCAGATCTCACTGAGCAAGTATGCGCAGAATAAATGATACAATATACAGGGTCGTGTAACAGAGGCGAAACCAGACATATCAACGTCATTGGACCCTGAGACAAGCTACCCCTCTATGTATACCCCGCCAACCTGGTTCAGGGGACAATCTTGATATTGAGTTTGATGTATGTTAAAGCAAAAAGAAAAGAAACCTACTTATCTAGTACGTCTCAAGCCATGAATTATCTGATTAACTTCATCAAGAAGCGAGGAGCAGTAGCTTCTGATGTTCAACATCATGCTTCCTCCCCGCGGAAAACCCTCTCTCAGATTAACACTGTACGGATCTCGGCGGATTTCCATTCCATCGATCTTCCGACGCAGAAAAGGAAGCACTTGACTGCACCAATCATGAACTACCATGAAACTGACTCCCCACGTCATTTTCAGCGCCTCCTCTTCGCCGCTGAGCAAAGTGCACAGTATCTCTCCTTAGTTGGGAAAGCGTGCCGATAAGATTGGTCAAGCTTATAGATCGAGCCATTGAGAAGCCGTCTCTGGGCGCCAAAGGGAAACTTGGGCATGTGAGAATTATAATCCTACCCTAGGTAGAGGCTGAATTTTGACCCACCTGACCGTCTGCTGAAGCTCCCACTGTCAGTGAATCAGGCCCTGCCTGACCTGACCTTTTATTTTAAGAGCCTCCCCTCTCTGCCCGCTTTCTTCTTCTCTTCTCATCAAACAACCCCCGACTCCAGATCTACACAAAACAAACAAACTACTTCAACACCACACTTCCAAAAACAACCTTGATCATGTCTGGCTGTGGATGCGCTTCTTCTGGCTCTTGCGGCTGCGGCTCTAGCTGCACCTGCGCCGGCTGCCCTGTAAGTATTCCCTGTTAGCCTTCGATATGGCGCAACGGAGGACTAACGGTTACCAATCAAGCACAAATAAGCTATTCTCTTGCCGAGTCTACGACCGCGACGGGAACCCTGATGGATGAGACAGACATGGGGAGGATGAACTCGGGCGGTTTTGGGAAGATCTGATTAGCAATGGATCCACTCATTACTTCTTGTCGGCACCACTGAGTGCGGTCATCAGAACTCAAAGACGATCAAACATTGCGATTAAACTTTGATGGCGATTCATTATTGCTACTGTCTAGTGACTGTTCTCAGCCGAGTTATAACGAGTGAAATATCCACTGGCCCGGTCTCCATGATACTTGTGCCTTACCAATGGTTATCTGAATCTGACGGAAAGAATGCCAGAACTGGGCTCAAAGCATAGCTATGCCTATCCCCTTTCGTTGTTAATCCGACAACTGACACCGGCTCGTTGTCTGTATATATGCTCTCCGTCGATTCCACTACCTTGTCGCCCAAGGTAAACCAGTTACGCTTGTGCTCGTGGCGCTGCCCTCTCTCATAAGCCATCAAAAGTGCCTCCCGTATTAATCTCGTGCCATATAATGTCGCAGCTACAACCGATACTGCAAAGCTCGCTTGGGCAATATGGCAGAATCCTCGATCTCTGTTCCACGCTGCGGCGCACCCACGAGTGAGGTACCAAGGATGAGGACTCGGATGTTTAGGGTCGGAAAAGTCGCCTGATGTTTGACCTGTGAGGCTGACTGACCACAGGCCGAGGAGGATCATATCGTATATGATGTTAACGTAACGAGGGAGATAACGGAGATGGGACATGGCGAAGCGGGCGATGAAGACGACGAAGCCGAGTATTGCGATGGCGAGGTTTGAGGTGGATAGCCTGGACGTACATCCAACATCAGCTCTCTGCATCTAGTAGTATGCCATCTTCATTAGGCTTGGGTATCCTACCTTTGACTCCAGAGAAGAGGTACCTCGGGAAGCTCACGATGGTTGGCATAGAAGTAAATTCGTTTATTCGGATTCGAGTTCCAGCCTTCTTCGCCTCCGTTCTCCCATAGCCTTGATCTGAAACTGGCCGGATATGCGAGGCTAAACAGAACAACGGCCGTGGTAGCGATGGCCATCTCCAGAAGGATCAAGGTGATGGGCGTCTTGGTTATGGGCGCCATCTTGTGTGTGGTGTATGCTGCCGCACAACACCACAAGACGGCGGACCATGGCTCTTTATGTAGATCTCTTGTAAGATTTCAAGGTGCATGATGAGTGATGCCATGGTTGGCAGTGGATGCGCCGCGTTGTCTTGTGGTCGAGAGTCCACTTTGCAACCTTGTGCTTTACTGTTGTCGAAACTTGCTCATACTGCCGCATCCAAGGATGACATTATTTTCCAGGACTTTGTTCTACAACATAATACAGGGATTACAAAAGAAGGAATTTACTATTAGACTAATTGTCGAAAAGCTCGAAAAGCAAGATATTGCGATGGTCAAGGGGATGCTGTGGTAGAGTTGGATGTCAAAATGCGCCACAATGTCTTTGTTTGAACTCAATGTGTTTTGTCTATAAACTCTTAGACGTCACTAGCTCCCTTGCACTCTTTTTGTGCCAGGAAACTTGGGCTTTAATACGGATGGGAGTACCAGGATGGCTGTCGAGGACCAAGGTCTTCATGGCGGTCACGACAACTGCGTGTCACATTAAGAGCTGATCATCTATGATAACTCTCTTGACAGAGAGGTCTTGATGGACATCACAGATACTTACCCAGTTGTAACAGCGTTCTACTATCACTGTCGACCATCGACTATTTGCTACCCTGTATCAGGCGAGATTGCTGGGGCTTGTCAGGACACCATCAGAGAGGGTTTGTCTTACACTATACAAAGTAAATACGTACCACTCTAGGACTTCTGCGAATAATTTCTGATACTGTTTGTCCAAGGTGAAGATAGGTTGTGGTTGGAGTCAATAGCTCTTTGTGTTGATTGGTCTCTTATCTCTCCGAGCGTTATCGCCCGAGGCAGGCGTCGAAGGCGTCAGTGATGTCAGGCTCCACTTGAGCTAAGTCGTCCGCCGCGTGCCGTGCCACTTCCAAACATCACCACCATCAGCATCCAAGCATTAGACAAGGCTATCCTCCACTTGCATTTACGCTTACTTCTGACATCTGCTTCTCTTTCGCGACTTTCCACCCGTTTAACATGCTTTGACATAACGCAAACTCATCGATAGCGACCACTGTTTCATAAGTACCGATTTTCCCGCCCGGCACGCAACCCGAGGTTGCAATTCTCAACGATGCCGTCAGAGACCCAAAATGCTCCTGGCATAGCCACTGCTCCTCCACCAAAACCCGCCGACGCGCCACGACGATGCTTCATCTGCTTAACAGATGAAGACCCGTCGGATCCCCCGGGATCATGGGTCGACCCGTGCGGGTGTACTCTCGAAGCCCACCAAGACTGCATGCTTTCATGGGTTACAGATTGCGAGCGCTCGAATAAACAACTCGTATGTCCCGTATGCAAGGATCGCATTCAACTGGAGGGACCCTGGGATCTTTTGGTCTCCGTGACAGACGCAGTTGCAACAAAATTCACACGCGCCAGTCCTTTCATGTTGCTCTCCTCTGTCACACTTGGTGTTCAGTTCAGTCTCCAGATGTATGGAGCCTTTGCTATGTGGACTTTCTCAGGTCGCGAGGCTTTGGTAGACTATATCCTGGGCCATGAGATCTGGGTCCATGGAGAACCATCAAGACTCTTGATGACAGGAGGTGAAAGGCTGGGCAATGCGCTGGTCCTGACCAACGTTGGACCTGCTTTGTTGGTTGGACAGTTGATGCCATGGTTTGGTAACAAGATTTTCCTTTCCACAGCCTCACTGGTATGTCAAATCTTAGCTTGAAATCATGAGCTCAACTAACAAGACAACAGTACGGCGTGTACCATGTCATGCATGATGACAGCTTTTTGACTTGGCCACCTTCACCTCAGCTTGCCATGGCCGTATTCCCCTACGTTCGATCGGCCTACCTCAACCTCTGGCGAGAGTTTGTCTTTCCTTACGAAGTGAGCCTGAACCGACAAATCATGGGTCTTCCCCCGCTCGAGCCCCGACAAGACCAGCCTGCTACCAATGAGCGACAACCGGAGCAGCGAAACGGAGAGGGTGGCGTTGTGGGCTTCCTTAACGGCCTGATCGAGGCTCTTGAGGTTGATGAGGCTGAAGAGGAGCGTAACGATGGTGCTGCGGGACTGCGAGTGGGCAATGACGGCGCTGATGGTGACGAGGGTGGAGTTGTTCTCGAACTTGTGATTGAGGAGGTCGAGGATGAAGACCAGGATGACTGGGGTGAGAGACCAGCTGAACAAGATGAGAGACCCCGGCAAGAACCTGCCAACCACGAGGAACCGGCGCTGCGCCAAGCCGAAGAAGTCCAACGGGATTTGCCTCTTGGCCCAGTTCAGGCTCCTCAAAATCCGGCCCCAGAAGTAGCGGTTGCTCCTGCGCCCGCCGGTGTTCCTGAAGCTGGAGCTGACAACCAAGCTGCTCCGCAAAACCAACACGAAGCACCCCAAGCGCCCCCCGCGCGTCGTCCCGGGCTAGGAACGATTTTATCTGGAGTATCCAATGCGATTGTGAGCGCCCTTATCCTCCCTGGCGTTTCATTTGCCATGGGCGAGCTCCTACGCCTGACCCTCCCGAAGCAATGGACGGCAGGCTCTTCATTACGAGGAAGCACGATGCGGCCAGGTCTCCTTCAGCAACAGTGGGGACGAAGCCTTGTCGGCGGATGCCTTTATGTGGTTATCAAGGATGTCCTTAGACTTTACACCAAGTACCGCAAGGTGGCAGCCATTGGACAGCGCCGGGTGAAGAACGTGGACAGGGCAAGACGACGAGCTGGAAAGTGAGAGACTTAGTCGATGATGTACATTATACGCAGAGGAAGGAACGAGTATTGATATGATGATTGCATTAAGACGGAGTTTGGGGACTTGGTATAGCGGCTTGGGGACTTTTGTTCCAGGAGTCGGAGAGATATTACTACATCGAGATACACTGGAAATAAATAAATCACCTCTTACATGATTGTTGATCGTCTTATTGGCATTACTGTTGAAGGTTCACTTTTTAGGATTAGAGCACCTAGTAGCAACAATAGCAATCTATTCACAAGCATAATACATATGTATTACTGGATATTACGATAGCCTTTCTACGGAGTTTAACACTAATTAAATGCACGTCAATAGCGTTCTATCCACCCACGATCATATACATGCATAACTCGCAATAAGCAGCAAGATAAAGTGTTGGGATTCCCTTGCTCATATTTCGATACGTACCCAGAACCCCAAGTGTCGTTCCCCCACATCCATCTCAGCCCCACGTGGAACCTTCCAGCCCAAACCAAACTCCACGACGCCTCAGCCGCGGGGCCTTTTTTGCACTTTACCTTTGGGAACAACTTACATCTTCTCTCCTCAGCTCCCACACTCCGCCTTTCTTCCCCATTGGATCTTTGCTGTTGGATTCGGTACCTAGTCCTCATCTTTCCTTCTCCTCGTCTTGGCTTCACGACCTGTTTGACAGGCCATCACTCGCTATGGTAAGCGCGAACCCCCGCAGGGTTGGGAAACTCGTCATGACTTCCTTTGTTGCAAATGTAATGGCTAATGCTTCTGCTGTAGGCGTCTACTCACAACTCCAAGCAGCGCCTTGCGCTTGCTATCTGCGATTTCCTCTCCGCCTCGACAAATGACGGTACCCTCACCGCTGACGACAAGGACTCTATCGATGTGGCCATCAACTGCATCGCCGAGTCTTTCAAGGTCGATCCCTCCGACACCTCGGCCGTCGCCGCTGCTATCGGATCCCAGAACCTCCTCCAGATCTACTCCGTCTTTGAGAAGGCCCGCGCCGACAAGCCCGCCGCTGCCGCTCCTACGCCCGCACCTGTAGAGCTCACCGAGGAGCAGAAGAAGGAGTCCGAGGCCCTCAAGTCAAAGGGTAACGCTGCCATGGCCCAGAAGGACTACCGCGCTGCCATCGACTTCTACACCCAGGCTCTCGCTATCAACTCCAACAACGCTGTCTTCCTGTCCAACCGTGCCGCCGCCCACTCGGCCAACAAGGACCACTCTTCCGCCCGCGCTGATGCCGAGGCCGCTGTCGCTATCGATCCCGCTTACACAAAGGCCTGGTCTCGTCTGGGTCTCGCCCGCTTCGCCCTTGGAGACGCTCGTGGTGCCATGGAGGCTTACGACCGTGGTATTCAGCACGAGGGCAACGGTGGCTCTGACGCTATGAAGAAGGGTTACGAGACCGCTAAGCGCCGTGTTCAGGAAATGGAGGCTGAGGAAGATTCTCTCCCCCGCGCTTCTCCCAGCGTTGGTGGCGATGCCGGTGCTGGCGGTATGCCCGATCTCGGCAACCTCGCCAGCATGTTTGGCGGAGGCGGAGGCGGTGCTGGTGGTCAGGGTGGTGGCATGCCCGATCTTGGTAGCATCATGAACAACCCCATGTTCGCCGGCATGGCCCAGAAGCTCATGAGCAACCCTGATCTTATGAACAACCTTATGAGCAACCCCCGCCTGCGCGAGATGGCTGACCGCTACTCTGGCGGTGGTGGCATGCCCGACCTCAACAGCCTCATGTCCGATCCTCAGATCGGAGAGATGTGAGTCCCTGGAATTCTCTGATTATACCGCAATTTATAGTGTCTAACAATGCTTCTTATAGGGCTCGATCCATGATGGGTGGTGGAGGTAACCCCTTCGGCGGTGCTGATGGACAAGGCCCACAAGGTGGCCAGGGCGGACAGGGCGGTTCGCAACAGTAGAGAGATGGGATATAGGGCAGTTTCATTATACCACGACCGTTAGATGATGTCTAGGGGTGACGATGCATTGATAAACATGACAACGCAGCCGTGTGCGTGCTCCTCTTTTTGTATTAGCTTCTGAATAGAAACCGCAAAAGCTATTCTTGATCCCACCTCCCATATGTTTGATGGTCATCTTGCGATGATAAACTTCTTGTAAAATGCAAGTCTAGCAGCCTCCGTCTTTTTTGTCCCGTCACAGCCTTTTATCTAGTTATGATGTCCCGTCAACTCCGAAAAATGATGGATGTATGCACCTCGAGTTTCTGTGCCATGTGTTGACCCCAATGTCATAGAAATGATTCTGCTGTCGCACCAAATAGATAAAAATACAATTCAAGTTGCTTGCTCACTCTGCAAAGCACCTCGATAGCTTCCTCGACCACGTCGACCACGGTACCAAGGAGTGCGCCCGCGTCGACCGCCACGGCCACCGCGACGTTGACCGGAAGTGATGTTTTCCTTCTCATGCCCCGATACCTCGTTGCTTCTAGGCGGGACGCTGACGACATCATTGACGTCTGTTCTGGTGACTGACTCATTTTTGCCCAAACTACTTCCGTGGTTGGATGGGTATGTCGTACTGCTGCTCCGCAAAGCATGTTGCGTTTCTTGGTTTTGATGTTGCTTGTTGGGGCCTTGGATCGAGTCGCCACACTGATTGTTTGCTGCTTGCGTAGTTGAAGACAGTACTTGAATATTTTCTGTGGGAATAGGAATCTGTGATCTTGCGGTCTTCATGGGAGGTAGTGTGACACGACGATAGGTCTGTTTAGTGTTAGTGACAATGAACTCTCATACTGCCTCGACAGGCACTTACAGGAGACCTCGGTTTCAATGTCACGGCGGTCAAGTCTGTACCATCTATGTCAGTGCCCTCCGACCCATGAGTCTCTTGAGACGGTTCGCTTTTGGACTGGGCACGTCGAGAGTAGTATGGGAGTTTGTATTCGAAAGTTTGGTCCCCGGCAGCAGTTTTCTGGGCCATGCCGGCTTCAGGCACGCCTTCGACTTTGACTCGGGCTTGGAAAATCAGCAAAGCTCTGGAAATTGGACTTATGCACTCACGCTCCACGTTCTCACTACTGTCAATGTGGAGTGCACGATTGTTCTTCAGAGCACGACCGACCGCTGCAATAAAAGCTTTTCTCTTTTCTTTTGAACCTGTCGCTGGTGAAGCAGCCTGGTCCTCTCCTTCCACGGCCCGACTTCCCTACAGTCGACCAGCAATGTCCGGTTTCGCCTTGGATCGTTCGTCTTGTTCCGCAACTTCATCAGACCACTGTCGACTAGTCATTGAGCTCACATCCAATTTCCCATTTGGAGCAGGAGAGCTGTTTGATGCTTCGGACGTTTTAGCCGCAAGGGATTGCCGAGCTTTTGCTAGCTGGCGAGGAGTAAACGTAGCAGCGATAGGATTCAAACGGTTTCCCTACAAGCAGAGGTTAGAATCACCAAAGACTAATTCTCTTCGGCTGAAACTACCTCTTGCTTGTGCGTTGGGGTCACAGTCACTTCCTCTCCACTGGCTTTGGGCTTGGACGACTCCGCTTGGCTGTCAGTTGCTGCTGCCGGCTTGTTGACCTTCGACAATTCGGTCCTGGTCTGCTCCGAGGATAGGTCGTTAACAAACCCCGCTTGACCAGCTGACGCATTCTTGTCTTCGTCTTTAGACCGCACGAAAACCTGCTTCGACCACAGGTCCGCGTATCTTCCTCCAGCCACAATCAGTTCGTCATGATTGCCCTGCTCCAGGATTTCACCGTTCTCAACTACAATGATTCTGTCTGCGTTCATGATCGTGGAAAGACGATGACTATATCTGTCAGTATGCCGCCGAGAAAAGGATAACGTGTGATGGCTTACGCGACGATGAAAGTAGTCCGACCCTGGCAAAGTCTCTTGAAGGATACCTGGATCTGCTGCTCTGTGTCTGTATCAACCGCGCTGGTAGCCTCATCGAGTAGAACAATATCTGGTTTCTTTAGCATTGCCCGAGCAATTGCGATACGCTGAAGTTCGCCGCCAGACAGTTTTCTATACAAGTTAGTGCATGGTATTCACCCATTGGAAGGAATACTTACACGCCACGTTCTCCAACACGTGTCTTGTAACCTGCCGAAAGTTAGCAACCGTTTGATGGCTATCCCCAAAAAATTGTCTTACCATGCGTGAATCCTTTGATCTTATCATGAATACATGCTGCCTGGCATGCTTCGAAAACTTCCTCGTCGCTTGCGGTGATTCTCCCATACCGCACGTTGTTCATAATCGTGTCATCAAATAGGATTGGATTTTGAGGAACAACTCCGATTCGATCGCGTAGACTGCCAAGTGTCAGTGAAAAGTAGATATTGACCAGAGTGCGATATGATCTTACCTGAACAAGTCAACGTTTCGTATATCTTGGCCGTCGATGCAGATACAACCATCACCAACATCATAAAACCGATCCAGAAGCTTGATGAGAGTGGATTTGCCTGCTCCAGTTGCTCCAACAAAAGCTACCGTCTGCCCAGCTGGGACGTGGAAGCTGACGTCTTTAATGATGCCCTTTTTCTTGTCATAGCTGAAGGAGACACGATCGAACTCAACCTCACCAGCCACAAACTTCAGAGGCCTAGCTCCCTTCTGGTTCTCAACCGAGGGTTGAGTTCTCATAATATCTAGTAGACGCTCGGCGTCGATAAAGTCGTCGCTGACGTTCTTGCCTAATTTAGCGAAGAACTGGAGTGGTGATGTCAGTTGAGCCCAATACATCAAAAGCATTGCGAATTGTCCTGGTGTTGCATGACCCGCCTTGATACGGTACACGGCTAGGAAGGCGCTCGCAAGGAGACCAGATGTGAGAACCAGAGTCTGAAAGCCGATAGAGATGTACCACCCAAGTACGTATTGCTGCTCTCTAAGCCAGCGATTGGTGACTGCATTGGCATGTCGATTATCTTCATAACCGATTTGGTTGAAGGCACTGACAGTCTGCCACCCAAGGAAGCCAGATTGACGCACATAGTGTTCCTCATATAGGGCGTTGACACGGTTGCGGCTTGCCGCCTTCGAGTTAGCCACGAGTTTGCTAGCGATAAGAAGAAAGAAGATGCCCGTAGCGACGGTAATCAGTCCTTCATAGGGGCCAAAGGTAATCGAAAGATAGACAATAGCCACGCCCATGTCGATGAGCATTGGGACAGCGTAAAGCAAGACATTCTCAATGACGTTGGAAACCGCGCTACCTCCGTAGATCGCCATCATCATGTCCGATGAACTCTTGGAGTCGTGAAAGTCAGCTGAAAGATGCATCATGTGCGAGTAGGCTGCGCGTGTCAACGCGTCGTGAGAATAGTATTTGACAGGAACCCAAAGCCACTGACGGACAAGCTCAATGCCGGACTCAGAAGCAGCCAAGCGGAGCGCAGCAAAGACAACAACCGCAATCCAAGGATTGCTTTGGCCAGATCCATTCAAGCTGTCCATGATGATACCCGTCTGGCGAGGGATGAGTAGATGAAGGGCGTTGGAACCGAACAGGCACAAACAGACGGCCGCGGCACGAAGCTGCAGGCCGACATTGCCGACGGGCCAAACATAAGGGAAAAGAATCTGTACACGCATCAGCAGCAGGCCCTCGGTAATATAAAAATCAACAAGCGGACAACCTCGCGAGGATAAGGGCTTTTCGCTTCTGAGGGAGTAGGGAGTTCCATACCTTGAAACCTTTGGCATACTCAAACCAATTACCGCCCTCTTCCAGTCTCTTCTTCATCGCCTCTTTGGCCTCTCTCTCCCGACGTTCCCAATTGTATTCTGGAGCCTCTTCATCACCTTCTTCAGCCTGAAGTGTTGATCCATATCCGGACTCCTGGCTCGTCGGGCTACTCGGCGAAGAGGCTGTATCTTTAGGTAACAGTGGTTGCCTCTCTGCGTCGGATTCTGTCTCAGCTGATTTGCCAAGAACAAAAAGACTGATGAGTGACAGGAACAAGAGGCAACGCATAGCAATGGCAACGATGTTGAGGATACTGAAGATGTGGTATGGCCAGAAGTGCCCTAAGCTTGCAGATGACAGGCCGATGGCGAAATCGAAGAGTAATCCAAGCAGCCAAGATCCGACAAAAGGGTAAAAGGGCCCATGTTCAGTGTCAAGGCAGCGACTAAGTTGGATACCAAAGGCCAGAATGTTGGCCAAATGTCCAATGATGATATGGTCCTCCGTTGGCCATTTTCGCAAGAGAGCTGACTGGACCACGAGTAGTATTAATTGAACAGCATATGTCAGGATACACAAGACGGAGAGTATGAGAATGACTCTTCCATTAGGCCGTTTCTTTTTGCACTCGTCTTTGTTCGAGGAGTGGACTGTGCAGGCCGAAACAAGGGAGGCGATGAAGAAGTAGGAGAAGACAAGAGCTGGGTAAAGGTAATACAGGATCACTAAGGCGGACTCTACCGGTGAGACGGCCGCCATAATGTGCAAGCCCAGGTTGACCATGGGTGTCGGTCAGGAAAATGAAGCTCCAAAGCTAGTAGTTGAAGTTGACCGATAAGATGGGAAGAATTCCACTTGAGTTGAGGTGATGCCTGTAGGCGTGTAAGACAGAGGAAGAAATGGTCAAGGAGCGCGTGATGGGTCCCCAAAAGGAAGTAAAAGGCGAAGAGGGAAAGCGGGAAAGTAGTAGAAGAAGAAGAAGAGGAACGGCCTTTAGCCCCTTCGAAGCGAAGATGGTACTCACCGGTTGTGACTCTGTGTGTGTAATATTGATGGCGGGAACCGGCGTTGATGAGTCTTGAGGGTGAATGAAGTTGTAAGAGCCCCGTCCAGCTCAAGGCCAAGACTTGGGGGAACACAAAATGCGGTGGAACGTGACTAACAGAGTCTCGCCTGCGCTTTTCGCTGTTTCTTTCCTCAAATTAGGCACCTGGCTCAGTTTTTCACTGCTTGCGGCTGCCGAATTGTCTAGGTTTGGCTGGTATGCGGGAAAGTGCGGTGTCGAAGTGCCTGTTCACCACTGCACCGAACACACCTCACTTTAGGTAGGTTACTTTCCCGTCGGTGAGGTAGAGATAGTGGTAGTCGTCAGCAGTGAAAAGTCTTCTTCCTCAGGCCTTCAACCGTCGCTAAGACTCAAGCGAAATTCGTCCCAATCCTTCGGATATAATATGCACTCAGACACCTATTTCCAAAAACTTGTGTTACGATGAATTGACCCAGGTAGAGATGGTAATGTCCGGTTTTCGCATGCGGTTCGTTTGATTGATCCTCCCTCCCTTCGACTTGCCGATTTTTCCTTCACCGAATTCCTCCTCGAAATCAATTCCTTCTGGTACCGAAAAGCAAGGTAAAAAGAAAAGGCCAAACACCAAACGACAACACGTATGTATATCGGCACCTCGAAGAGAATGGCCGATGGTTGTTTGACGTTGTACAAGCTCGGGATATGTATGTCAGGAGATCAGGGTGATGGATAATGCTTGTTCGTTAGGATCCGCAGACTTTGGAACAGTCAAGGGCAGCTTGCTTCAGTCTGAGCCTCAATCAATTGCCCTCGACAACATTAAAAAGCAAAAAACGAAAAAGGAGAGTCGACGTTTGCGGAAACGCCCAGCTTGAAATATGATTTAGGACAAAGTTCAACGTGGACTGAGGGGGACACTTCCCTAACCCGCGACAAGGGTACCTTAGTCGTTACGAAGCTGTCCATACGGACCATACCCACTCAAGTCTGGCCATGCTCACCAGCTCACGCGCCTTGCAGAGGCTGATTGGCGTATAACCGGTTTCCAATGACTTGGATCGTTTCGCCTCGCGATATGCACCCCTGAATTGTGGCCAGCAAAATGTTACAGCGGAACGTGATGCCGTCACCACTGAATTGCCGACCGAGGGGAGATCTCCAATAACCTGCAGCCAGCCCCGGCCCCAGCTGAGGCTCAACCCACCCAGTTCGAATGGAAAGCTCAGTTTCCATAGTCGCCTGTTTCTTGCCACTTCAAACCGCCATCCCCAAAGTTTCGCGTACTCCCGCCGCTGTCCCACCCCAAAATGTCCAAGCTTCTGGAAACATACGATTCGCAAACAGAACTTTTTGTTTACATGACGCATGACAAGCACAAGACTGGACGACAGCCAACACCAGCACAAAACTCTTGGCCCGACCTCGATCGTGGACAAGCAATCTCTGCTGCAGACCAGACCCTTGGCACCCGCCATTTGCAGCGATATTCATCAGTCAGCACACAATTCCAGGTGACTGACTACACGCAAAAGCCTAGACTTGATAACTACGGGGACCTGACTACTATTTGCGTTAGCACTTGGCATACGACATCTATAGACTCCAGTCCTGACACTTTTCGGCCTTCTCACGGCTTTCCCATTCTTAACCATATTGTACCAACCTACTGCGATAAGAAAGTATGGCAGCATCTGAGCGGCCTGTAAGGCAGCTTGGAATGCCGGCTTGGTGGGTCACTTTTATATCATCGCCATATTGGGCATGTTCCCTTGCAATGCAGACATGCGATTAGCTGCAGGGGAAACATGAGATCTGGGATCACCCCACACTCTGCGATCTGGCAGACGGCAGGTACAGCGATCCACCTTCCGTTTCGGCATCTGTCCTTGTTGCGATGTTCTAGATATGAGAGATTCGCCCAACCGCGAGTGCGCTATACCGCCCAATACCGGCGCTGTCAATCTCTCAACATTAACAAGAGTTGTCAGCCTATACATCATCAGTCGCCAGTGATGATCTCTTATCGTTTAGTTTCGAGATCGGAAGTAAACATCATTTTCTGATGGTTTAGCTCGGGCGAACACCAGCTCACTTTCAACACAACGGATCACATTCGATGGTTGAGCTCTTTTTGGCAAGAAACACGTTGCTCTATGAGCTTTTGAATTGCGGGAGAAGAAAATAACAGCACTGGCTAACTCCCACCCACATCATAGAACGCTCACAAAGTCCCACTCTCAACCCAAGATAACTCCTCCATATGCCCCTATGTACAGGAAGTTTTTGTTTTGGACAGGGTCCAGCCAGTCATGTTAACCTGGTCTGGTCATACCGTTCTCGCGAAGCGGTGACAATAAGTCATAACATCATTATTAAAATCCCCAAGAAGGATTCCAGCTAATTCCATCCACATGTTGGGGCTGAGCTCCCATACCAACAAACATCTCAGCATCAGGATGATGAAGTGGCGTCATGCTGGCAAGAGGCTGGCCATGCATATGAATTGGTCCTTTGCTGTAAGGATCCATTGGCATATCAAAGATCTCTTCTCCCACCTCTGACGTTGATCCATGACGTGCTTGGAATGGCTGTGACCAAGTTGGAGAGATGCCTTCAAACTCAGGAGTGGGCACACCCAATGACTCCGTTGGGCTGGTGCCGCTGTTGCATGAGCCCCGACGATATGGACTCATGGAATCATTGTCAGGTTGAAACGCTGAAGAGCAGGAGAGTAAGCCGTCGACTGTCTTCTTGGCTTCATTGGCGATATATTTCTGGATAAGAACGCAGTTGCAATCTGTGTGTTGCAACAATTGAGTCTTGAGATGGTATATCTCAGCAGTCAAAGAGTCGAAGCATGAGGAAAGATAACGGTTTTGGTCTTCCATGGCCTGTTCCTGGGAAGCAAGAGCTGATGCTTCATCCCGTTTCCGAAGGCGACATTTGGTGGCAGCTATCCTGTTACGCTCAAGAATGCGTCGGCGTCGTGGATCCTTGGGAAGGTCGTCTTCGTCGAGCTCTATCTCTTGACGAGCTTTCCCTGATTCCTTGGGGCCACCCTTGGGCTTTCTTCCACGCTTCTTCTGTTTGGGAGAGTCTGATGCAACACCCAACCCACTCGCTTCTTCCGAGCTATTCATGCTTACTTGCGACTGTTTTCTGTTCCGGGGCCGGCGAGTAGGCTTTTGTTCGGCTTCCATGGATGGCAATACGGCCGGTGCAGAAGGATGGTTATTGGATATCTTCGGTGCGGAGTTATACTGAGGCGGTCCTTGCATAATGCTAAAAGCCATTTCCTGTGGGAGAGGGGAACCACCCATGGCCTCCTCAAAAAAGGAAGGATCTTGGACTTGGCCAAGGATGGGCTGGTACCCAGTGTTGCCTCTGTGTGTAGGCGAGGGTGTTCTGGTACAATATGGAGAGGGGGTTATCATATATCCTGGCGATGGGGTTGTCGTCATGACATTCATCGAGGCGCCGAATGAAAGGTCCATGGTGTGAGGATAAGAATGTACAAAGGTAGCCATCGAGAGTGGTTGTGGTCTGTTCGATAGAACAGCACGCAGTTAATCTTGGGGTTGCGTTGCTTCACAAAGTTGTGACGAGGACTCCCAAGAGCTGAGATAGATGCCGGGAACCTTTGCCAGATAGGCAACACAATTGATGCTGGGCAGGCTGCTGATACAGCAATGCAAAGGCCGGAGGAGTACTTGTTGAGCACCAATATAAGAGGGGTGAGGGAGCAAGAGGTTGGCGGAATTGGTGATAAGTTAGAGGAGGGGGTTGCTAATTATATGTCAGGATCGGTTTGAGACGCCGGATAATACTTGACAGCTGGATTATTATCAAATCATGGGGACTCAGGAACACATGCGGTGCGTAACGCACGTCGAGGGAAATGGGTCCATCAAATACACACAGCAGCTATCAACCCCAGTACTGCGTACAGCCACCATAATGAGACATCGGGCTCAGTAGCCCAGTACTTGGCTAGGCTCAGGAAGCGGAGACGGCGTGATCCAGGCCAGACCGTGAGGGGAAATTAAACTTTCTCGATCAAAGTGGGAGAGCTTCAGTAATCGCCCGACATTGCTTCTGCGGGACGATAGGGTCAGCATCAAGCCCCTCAAGTCTCTGGGCTCTCAGATACCCTTCATCCTATTGGCCCGGACTCCTCTCGGATGTTGTTCTTGGCCCACGTCCCGTCAGAGACGCCGAGTACTGCATCAGCTCCTAAGAGGCTCGAGGCACATCCAATTCCTCTATGGCGTCTTCGCTTAGTATATCCTGACCCAGGCTAAGGCTAACGAGACAACAAGATGTGCTGTGCACAGGCTTCGACCATCCATCATCTCTCTTCCTGGACTCGATGAGTTTTATGACAGGCACGGAATGTTGCAAACCGTTGTACCTGGAAGCAGGGACGGTGGCGTTTGAATTATCCCTACTCCTAGCGAATGGATGCTGACATCTTCTCAGGACGAGAACTGGCCAGGTCCCAATAGTCCGACCACCCCAAAGGCCATGCTGATCTGCATCTTCTGGGCTTGACAACTCCAATCCATGCGGCAAAAGAAACGTTCAGAAAATAGCCCATAACGTGGCAACGCTTCCCTGTTCCAGCTGGTGTGGCACAGGTCAAGCTGAGAGTGAACGGTGAGTTCCGAATACCCATTTCTAATCTGAGGTTGGGATTCGGCGGTTTCGGCAACGTAGGTTGGGTAGGATTGATGTCGTTCCGAGTACTGTTGACCTGGAAGGCGATCAATGCTCATTCAATCGCCTTTCATCACGATTGTTACAGTGCACTGCATTGCGTAGCAAGCCGACGACGGCCGAGCTCAAGCGGCCTCGAACTCGTCCACTACTACTCGGCCGAAGCATCTAAGCATGAACGGACAAAGTGGGTTGGAAAGAAAGCTTGGCCTTGGCGAGCCACTACGTACATGGGACCCCAGGGCCCGGCCCATGTCTCCTGCATCCGAGGTGGATGGATAATGGAGCTAGACTGGAGCTAAGCTTTGACCTAGCTGATCAGGAACTTCAATTCTCGAATCCCCATCTGAGACTAGTACATTGTGGACGGGCTTCTTCGCTGGGCTGGAGGGGCATGAGCAAGTGGTTAAGAGGATCAGCAACCTTTCTGACGGTCGCGATGCAGCAAAGACCAAAGCATCAACTCGGGGTAAAGATCCGTTCAGCATAGCGCAAAGTACACTTGTGGCTCAGTTATGCACTTGGGACTTTAGTGGACAGTTAGGGAAGTTACTGAATGCCGCTTTTCACGATCGTCCATCTGCCAGGTTCTAACACGATATAACAGGTTGAATCTTGGACTAAGGATATGCAGTAACACGTATGTTTCGATATGTACGATTACCGGATCACGATCTGATCAGTACGATGCAACTGCCGTTGGCTGAAGCGCATCTTCAAGGGTTCTGTTGCAAATTGTGATAACTGACTGATCCGTGGGCATGCAGGAGCCTCAAGATACGGGGTGGCTAGTGGTCGCAGACTTTGATGAGCTGGCTAACCGATCCCAAAAGAACACATCTGGGTCTGCGCAGTTCAATACGGTAGCGCCACTACCGTCCATCGGCAAGGTGCATGCATAGCAAGGATCCAGGGTGATCATTGATGGCGTTTTGGCGCAATTTGGTCGAGACCTTGTTTTCTCAGTGAGCCACAGCATTCAAGGTTTGCCAAGTCCCTGGGAACTGGGTGGCCGTTTCGCCTCCGCTACGACATTTTTGCCTCTAAAGCTCCAGCACCAGATCCTAGACTTGGTTTCAGTCTATCCACAGGGCGTCACAAGGCTCTCCAGCCAAAAGCCAGATGCAAGCCTGGCAGATAACGTATCGTTTGTGCGGCCCTGGGACTCGGACTCGGACTCTTGGTACCTTATTTGGGCGGCGGTAGGACCCTGCAGGAACAAAACGGCCGAGATTAACAAGAGCAATAAGGAGAGCAAGAGAAGGGAAGGACAAAACAGAAACTAAGAAAATGTCTTGATCTCTTTTGGTGGCTCTTGCATTTCAGGTAGCCACAAGTCTAGTTGGTCTGACTGCACCCATGTTTAGGTGAGTACTACATTCAAGCTTTGCCTCGCTGCGGGCAGTGAAGCTCTCCTCAGCAGTTGGTCTGCCGCCTGCAGCTGTGCTTACGTTGCTACTGTGCTGTGCATATTACAGCACCTAGGTACGTACCCGGATCAGTAATTAAGCTAGTCAACCAGCCTCTTGGTCCCAAGCCCACTTCGTGTTCCCGGATCGACTGGCGCCCGCATTGGTTTCTATCCCCAATAAGGAATAAAGCGATGCTGTTGGGGATTTGGCCCTGCTCCGCGCAGGTGGAGAAGCCGTTGCCGTTTTCAGAGGAGAAAACAATTTACGATCGGAGGGCGCCGATGGAGAGTATGTGCTAGGCAGTAACTCAATATCAAAGAGTCCGCTAACTGGACTTTAGGCTCAGCTAATCATGGAGAACTAAACCAAGAGCATCAAACTTCATGCTTCGCTAGCTTGACCTTGACCTTGGACGAGGAACCAACATGGAGTGAACTCTGCTGTGCCCTGAGCCGCTGAGCGTATGGCTGGCTACGCGATGCCGTCCTAGCGATCCCTCCATCAACTACTGTGCTCTCTCAGCGCTGCAGGGTGTAAGCTTGCAGAACCCCGCTCTAGAATGCAACCTCAAGCCAAGCTGGAACTGACGGGGAAATGATCCGCAACGCATCGGAGATAGAATCGACAACGGTCTAAGGCGACAGTAGTCTCCAACAGCTCCGGCAATTACGAATCTCACAGGCCCGTTCGCAACAACGTCCGTGGCACCACGCTATGTGGCTATTCTCGACATGAAACCGACCCTGGATTACGCCTCGGAGTTACTCCAGGGGACCGGACTCGAACTGGTCCGGAGCCAAGACCATTCATACTCCCCTTTCAAGGCCGCTTATGATATTGGTGCTGTCCGTAGGACCGTAGGGCTGGTCTGGATAACCTGGCGGGTCCGAGTCTCCGAATGTCCCGGCCGGGTCAAGGTGCTGTTATCTGGATGCAAGAGTGCAGGATAGGGCGCTCGCAGCCTGTCGCCTTATTCTTTCACGCTTACGGCGCACATCCATGGATAACAACGGGACTAGTTGTATGTGAAGCGGCCTTCTCCGTATCACATACTCGATATGTCAGCGATTCGTTACTGTGCTGCTCTCGAGGGGCCCAGCTATACTACCGGTACCTACTACGTACGTGGTGGTGCCCAGAATTTCGGGCAAGAGACATTTCCCTCTTTTCCTGTCCTGCATAGCTAAGCTTTTTGGACGCTTGCCGAGACTCCATGCTGTTGAGGAAACTTTGAGCTATCCCAAAGTGCAGTTATCTGCAAGTCTGCAATGCCGTGACTGTGGAGGGAGACAACAAGACTTGAGATGAACCCACCCTTGGCCGCGCACGGATCTCGCGCCCAGGGAAGATTAGCCGTGGACCTCACAATTTCCTAACGTTGTGCCTACTACCGTTCAAGACGTTCCTGAGGAGGGTGGTTGCTTGTTGTGTCCCTGCCGACATGGGATTGGCGTGGCGATGGCCCCCTCTCAGGAGAGTTTGGATGGGCTGGCGAATCTCATGCCTGCCAGTATGCCAACTCTTGCAAAATGGCACCTGTCATCTCTTGCGTGGACTCGATGCCTTTGACATCACACCCACTCGCAACTATTTCTTCACTTGGTGAGGGGCTGCGCTGCAAGTTGCACATGCAGCTCGCGCCACAAGATGAGGAAGGGGTTCGGCGTTCTGGGAGGATTTGATCTGATCACCATCCATCTTCTCAGCCTCGAAGCCGTTACGGGTACAGTTTCCACCACCCTTGTATGATATGATGCACACATACAGGTGGGTAAACAAAGAAGACATCTCGTCAATTTTGCACGAATGCGGACATTCCAAAACAGCTTTTTGCAAGGGAGTCGCTTAGGAACGAGACGTCTCTGACGCGACCAAAAGTCCGTTGACTAGAGTATCGACGATACCTGTCTGAGCATGGTCCATTGATCTACGCTACCCGTCCAACCCCTGTCAAACAAACCACTACGCGAAAACCACCCCGGATATTCTTTGCCTTGAACTTGGAGGCAACCAAGTGGTTGCTATCATGTGCATGTGATCTTTCGTCGCGAAGGCGCTGCTTTGCTTATCAATGCCACCCTTCATTGAACTCACACATCATGTCATCCACTCAGCTCTTTCACTATCACGGCTCGACGTTATCAACCTGCAGATCCTCAGCAATAATCCAGCGATAAAGCCATTCGAGATATTTGTCTTGTTCGGATGGTATTAACATGTCTATCGTCCAATAGTCGTAGGCTACCCGTACCTAGTAGTCCTGATATCATACCTTACTTCATTGGGAAATTTGAAGAGACAAAGAATGGTCCGATTAGTAAAAATAGCCAACCCCAAAACGGGCAGGCGGCACTGAACCTATGGCTAAATTGCCCAGACAGAGTCGAGAGAGTCTAAGGGTACAGCTACGATTGTATCATATGGCTAGACGCCGACGGGATTGTTGGATGGGGATTCTCAGGATGCATTCCATCCAGATCGTGTCCGAGCGTCGCACTGCACCACACATGGTCTGATTTTGACATTAGGTACGGACGTTTCACTTAGCAGTTACGCTAATGAGAGGCTTATATCCATCCCATCAATGAATCGAGCACGGGTATAAACTGGACGACATAACATCAAGTGGGCCACTGTCAAAGCGCAAAATCCTCTCCACAGTTTACACCCTGTAGATAGGTGAAAGGGAGTCCTCACGATGCGGTATATTTGGCGCCAAGCCGGTTTCTTGACATTGTAGCCGCGGTGAGTTGCCGCGGCCTGGCTGGTCCAGACCAGTAATCTCGCGGCTGGCGTAGTTTGTCAGACAACGGTGACATATCGGCTCCACGTTCAAATCTGCATATATTCCAAAAGGGATAAAATCTTGTCCAGTGACAGGCGACAGCAGGCAATCGTGGTTCTGAAACTGTTGGGATAACGCCTTATTATTCCACCGAGAAGCACAAAACGTCGAAGCGTTCGTTCTACCTCTTGACGATCACGGCTAAGACCCACTGGTATCCATCCCGGACCGACCAAATTCTCGCCTTGATGGATATCGTCCCCGATAAAATCCTAGAGGTCAAGGACCTCATAGGTCTAGGGATCTTCAACGACGGGAAGTCTAGCTTTGATGATCTACATGCACGAGTGTCCGCTTGCTTCCGAAGCGGTAGTTTGTTGGTTTTCAAAAAGAACTGCCGTGACAGTTAGTTTGGGACGGGATCTTGATCCAATCCACCGAGACTGCACTGGTCACAAACTTGAATTTCCTACAATCACCGGCAGTCAAGATCGAGACTATGAGTACACACTTGCTGTCTCCCTCACCGGTAAGGGGTATAGAAACATTCCGGATATCAAGGTTATCGATCCTTACATGCTTAGACACTCGGGGAGACGGGATGATTTTCAGGGATCACCCTGTGGCCGCGTATGAGTTTTGATTGTTCCTAGTGTATTTGCTTCCTTGTTAGTCAGTGATAGTGATGGATGAGAGGTGCTGCCAAGACTGCAAGGATAACTTGACAGTGGGAACAGTCGAGCTCCTATCTTGAGGTTGGGGGTTGGGGGTTTCGAAGTACGTAAACCCATAAGCTATCAAACTTGTCAGCTTAAACTATGCGTTAGTTGTTATAGTCCAACCAGTCCAAGATAGCTTAATCCTGACAAGTAAACCACTCTTCGCAAACGTGCAGAGAACACCTGATTTCCTGATCATCCGCCTTCCCATCGATCGATCGAGACTCTGATCAGGGTCGAAGGATCGTACGTATCGTGATAATATCCCTCGCATGGAGCGTTCAACGCCCTGGATGTCACTATAGGAGCCTTACTTGTAGTTATAACTGCCACAGTGGATAGCATGGCTGTTTGTGTGGTTGCTCCGGGTTTCGGAGCTAGCCGGCCCGGCTCCGGTGTGTTAAGTGTCACTTCCGACTCGGAAAACCCGAGTCGGTGCGCGGTGCCGACGTCGGAATGCCAAGTAAAGATCAGACGAATTAGTGAGATATTGGGTCTGTAATTCGAGTGTTATAAGGGGTAGTTGCGAGTCGGTTTGAGACTTTCTTTGTAAAATTCAAGTTTGGGAGAAGATTTGTCTCCTCACTCTTCCGCTGTCTACCACCCAGATACGAGGTGTGTCTTGTGCTGACAGTAGTTTGCTATCTATACTACAGAGTAATTGCTTTTTTGTTTCCTTAATATGCTTACCACGTGGTTCCTGGAGGCATTCGATAACCTGAGTTACCACGCTGGTTATGTTGAAAGCTGCTGTGGTTTGGGTCAGTAGCTTTGTGAAAGACAATGTTGCACCACGAAAAGTCCATAGAGAACATACCAAACTTCTTTATGGACTTCTAGCCCTTGATCTGTTTGGCAAAGTTGAAGAGATGCCATCGGTGCAGATTAATGCTTGAACGCCTGGAAGTTACGCGGGCTTCGAGAGTGTCACAGCTCAAATATAAACATGACACTCCGTTATTCTCATCTGGCTCTGGTTGGTGTCATAGAGATAATTAGGTGACCTGAAGCCAAAGTTACGAGTGTATATAAGCTAACTCTTTGTTGTAAAGGAATATGTGGTGGTGTCGAAGTGAAGTCTGATGCTATAGCCCCAGGAGGACTTGGATCGGCAAGTCCAGCTGGAGCCCAAAATCCCACAACTGCAGCACTACGATTGTTGATGTCCTTACATGTTAGCTAAGTTGAATACATATGAAAACAATCGTGTTGTAGGGTAATGCTTTGTAAATTCTTCCTAGAACCAAAGATTGTAGTTCCTCAGGAATGTCCCCAATCCCTCGACTTTAAGAACACCGCTCTACTAACCACATGGCAAGGTGCATTGACGTTATCCAACCCTAGATCTGACAAGGTGTTGTTGCTTTAGTATAGGGTAAATCGATACCGTTATGAAGTCCTTTTCATGATCAAAGCGATAAGGTATTGACCTGTGTGTTATTGCTTGCGTTTCGTGTTGATATACCTCCTTTCCATACGGTTTAACTCATTCAAAAAGTGTCAAAACTAACCAGTTAAGGTACCATAAGTAAAACATAGGGTCTGAATTACGGAACATCCTGCATGGATGTATTCAGTGGCTGTGTTAACATCTCAAATACGCTTACATCAAATCTCAGTATCCAGTTTAGTCAAGTTCCAGTCACTCGCTCTGATTATAATAAATGGTCCAAGTTCATAGAGAAACCCACATGCACTCTACACATACTAGAAACTCCAAGGAGATAACCAATACAAGCCAGAGGAAGGCAGGGAAGTCAGTCACTAATGACGTCGATGAGCAGGGTGGATGGTACAGGTTAGGCAAATTGACAGTTGGAATCGTAAAGGATAGGAAAATAGCTAGTCTTTTAGAAATTACAAAAACAAACAAAAACCACCACTATAGACTCAAGATATTTCTTGTTACTCCATGTATGTTGAACCTTGCTAGTCACCATTGAGCGGCATTGCCTATTAATTGCTGAGATAGACAGCACGACCGATGGCGCCAGCGGTTTGACAACCAAGCAAATAAAAACAGATTCACCAGGCTGAGAAGAAACGCCGAGAGAACAGTCCTGAGAGCTTGTCAAAAGAAAGAGAGGGCCAATTCATCTTTTAAGTATAAAGGCTTCAAATCTCGGTGTCCTGCTGGCCGACGTGAGCGAAGGATGAGGCTGATATCACAATTTATACTTGCATGCACGATGATTCAATGCCGCGGGGGATCTTACTAAATCTGGTAGCCTACCAAGTCGAGCTCTCCGGAGCTAACCAAATAAACTCAAGTTGGTGGCCTTGGCGCCGAACCATACGAAGTCAGATCTTTTCTACACTACACCCGTTCGGCCAAAATTACCATGGGCGCAAGAAACAAGTAGCCAGAGCCCGATTTTGGGTTGATCTTGGCCGAAACTAAATCTTTAGCGAGGGGCAACGATGAAGAATTCCGTTCCTGGAGAGACCTTGAATAAGCGTCGGGGATTTTTATCAATTTTAGGACCTGAGTTGCCTTGCAGAAAAAAAAATGGCCAATTGTGGTGTTGTGATGCATAACCCGGCAGTTATCTTCCCCGGACCAAGCTCGGTCTCGTCTGCAAATGAATCTCAGATCACGACGCACGTATGGGGAAGTTTGCGGGAGAATCAGGCCATGGCTTCTAATCCAACAGTCATGATAGGTGAGGTTACAAGATCCCTTGAACTAGGATTGTGGAGGTGTCTCTATGAACAAGAATAGAAACAATTTCCATGTGAGGATACTCAGTCTCGAAACGGTATTTCAAAGCTTCCACCATCAAGAACAACAACCTTCTAGACCGTCAGGACTCACATTGCTAAATTGAACCAGATTGAAGGTCTGCTGATACATGTCAGACGAGGCTATCATTAAAAGGGTATTGCCAAATCAGCCCAAATTAGGAGCCAACTGTATTCTTGTATAGCAACGTGTCAGGTGAAAGTCCCGAGATTTGAGCGGCTGTCTCGTCTAGAACCTGTCAAGCAAGAATCTCCGAGTCTGTAAGGGTCTTGAAATCCGGCAACGATACCGGTCAATCCCCCGCGTGACGTAGAAAAGAGCTAGCGAAATAAAATAAACGTGGGATCTTGGAACGAACATCTGCGACATCTCCACAGCTTTAGCCGTGATGTTATCCTTGGGTATTCTCGAAGACCAAAAAGGGCTACAGCCGGCGGAGCTAGCTGTACATAGTAGCAGAGTGGAGGGTCCAGGGTGTATCGTGGCGTATGACGGCGGATCTAACCTGATATGGCCGTCTCAACTTAGAAACTCTCTCCGTTCAGGTCCACCATTCTCCAGATCTCGACCAAGTCTCAACCACATTGAGACAACTCCACGAGAATTGCAAAGCAAAACACCCACTCAGATGACGCAGATTGGTCATGACCCCGACTTCATGGCCAATAGTGCGGGGAAGAAGAAGGGGAAAGGTTGGTGGTGTGCGGGCAGAACGAAAACTTCGAGATGAGATCGAGTCTCGCAAATTGACTTGACATCAAGTACATAAGAACATCTTGCTCACGACATTTGAGATTCAATTCTCCAAGCTCATCATCCTCTCTTCAATCAACAACAAAAACCACATCAAGAACCTCACAACCTTATCATCACATTCAACCCCTTACCTTCACCACTAACACACAACACATCCATCACAATGGCCCCCGGCGCAGTTGTCGACGATTTCTCCAGCCACGATGGCCAGGCCCTCGAGGTCCTCTCTGACAAGATCGACGAGGTCAACGTGATCAAGTACGACGAGAAGTCCAAGTTCGACACAGAGAAGGACAAGCAGACCTTCCGCCAGTACGCCGATGCTACCGACCGCGTCAAGAACTTCTACCGCGAGCAGCACCACAAGCAGACAGTCGCCTACAACTTGGCTGCCCGCAACCGCTTCTACAATGCAACCCGCCCTCGCGCTGAGATGACCATCTGGGAGGCCATGGAGAAGCTCAACACCCTTGTCGACGAGTCTGACCCCGACACCTCCCTCTCCCAGATCCAGCATCTTCTCCAGTCTGCTGAGGCTATTCGCCGTGATGGCAAGCCCCGATGGATGCAGCTGACCGGTCTCATCCACGACCTTGGCAAGCTGATGCTCTTCTTCCCCGAGCTTGAGACCCAGGGTCAGTGGGACGTCGTCGGCGACACATTCCCCGTTGGCTGTGCCTTTTCCGACAAGATCATCTACCCTGACACCTTCGCCGAGGGCAACCCTGATGCCACCAACCCCGACTTCAACACCAAGTTCGGCATCTACTCTGCCAACTGCGGCCTCGATAACGTCATGCTCTCTTGGGGCCACGATGAGTACCTCTACCACGTCGTCAAGGACCAGTCCACCCTGCCCGACGAGGCCCTCGCCATGATCCGCTACCACTCCTTCTACCCCTGGCACCGTGAGGGTGCTTACCAGCACCTCATGTGCGACAAGGACTGGGAGATGCTCAAGGCCGTCAACGCCTTCAACCCGTACGACTTGTACTCCAAGAGCGACGGTGTCCCCGACGCTGAGAAGCTCAAGCCCTACTACATGGAGCTCATCAGCGAGTACTTCCCCAACCCTCTCATCAAGTGGTAAAAGGGATATGAAACAAACAAAAAAAGCGATATAGAAATGAAGTATAGATGATGATTTGTTTGCAAGAATTTGTTAGCAAGGGCAATTTGTTATGGGATATTTGACATGGGATACACTTGAATTGAGCGACTGAATAAATATATTTGTTTGATGATCAAGATTGATACATTTGACTTTTCCCGAAATGATGAAACCCGGTGACATGATCAAACAAAGTAGGGTGAGCGAATGCAGTTCGAGTTACACGGGCGTATGACACAACTGGAGTAGTCGTGTACTGTAACCACGCTTTCCATTCGAGCTTTCCATTCGAGTTGGCAATGTAGCAGCAAAACGGTTCTCTAGAGGTCGTTTGATTGCGTTATAAGTGAAATTCAGACGAAGGAGATCGTCATATGCTGATTATAGGAGTGGTACTGAAATTATTAAGTAAAGGCATGAAGCTATTCGGAAATCAGAACCTAGGAACTAAATAAATACGGGGCATTCACTGATAAGAGCGATAAGAAGAAAAAAAGTTCGAAATTCTGAACGATTTTCTCGGCCGAAGCGAGCTAAGCCTAACAGCGCTAGTGCAGCAGCTCTCTGACCAATCATGTAATGATCCGCCACCAAGCTGCCCCTCAACCCGCTGGAAATTTAGAGGAAAGCACCGAACGGCAGAAAGATTGTCTGCGGATTGCTAAGAAATCGCCATCTTTCTTTGCCATACCTCAACCACCCAACACAACCCAATAATTCCATTCACGATGGGATCTTCAAAGCGAAAGCGCGATCAGACAGAAGAGTCGACCGTTGCCGATAAGCCTGCGACAACAGAGGTTGTGAAGTCTACAAAGTCGGCGCAGACGCAAGAGGAAGAAACTTCATTCGTCGATCTCGGTCTTGATCCCAGACTTTTGCAAGCTGTCGCCCAGCAGAAGTTCGCAAAGCCTACTCTTGTACAGCGCAAAGCAATTCCTTTGGCTCTTAACGGTCAGGATGTTCTCGCCAAGGCGGATTGTGGCTCTGGAAAGACGGCAGCGTATGTTCTGCCATTGCTCTCAAGCATCTTGAAGCGCAAAGCTGTATGTCCAATCTGTTGCTCCGAAATATCGATTGTTTGATTAAATTGCTAACTTATATGCCTACAGACCGACTCTACCGCCTTCACAACCGCCCTCATCCTCGTCCCGACCCGCGAGCTTGCCGACCAGGTCTCCAAGGCCATTGAACAGTTTGCCTCATTCTGCGCCAAGGACATCAGCACCGTTAAGTTGACCGACAAGGTCTCAAATGCTGTTCAGCGCGCCCTCCTCTCTAACTCCCCCGACATCGTGATCTCGACCCCTGCGACTGCCTGGCACAATGTCAACTCGTCCGCCCTCTCAATCGACAAGCTCACACACCTTATCTTGGACGAGGCGGATCTTGTTCTCTCTTATGGTTACAGCGAGGATTTGGAGAACCTGTCGCGATCGGTTCCTAAGGGTGTTCAGGTCATGATGATGAGTGCTACACTTACCGAAGAAGTCGACACACTCAAGGGAATCTTTCGACGCGACCCAACACTGTTGGATCTCAAGGAGAAGGAGGCTGAGGGCGAGGGTATCACTCAGTTTGTCGCCAAGTACGTGCCATGGGTCTTCGTATTCATGCAAACAGCTGCTAACAGTATACTAGGTGTGGTGAAGATGAGAAGTTTCTTCTGGCATACGTCATCTTCAAGCTCAAGTTGATCAAGGGCAAGTGCATCATCTTTGTGAGCGACATCGACCGATGCTACCGTCTCAAGCTTTTCTTCGAGCAGTTCGGTATTCGAAGCTGTATTCTCAACTCAGAGCTGCCTCTGAACTCTCGAGTTCATGTCGTGGAGGAGTTCAACCGACATGTTTACGATATCATCATTGCCGCCGACGAGAAGAACGAGATGATGGGAGATGAAGAGGAGCCTGCCGAGGCTGCTGAGGGTGAGGCCGAGGACGACTCTAAGAAGCAAGAGAATGGAGACGACGATGCGGAGACAGAAATCAAGCGGCCAAAGAAGAAGGTCAAGAAGTCCAAGGGCGGCGATAAGGAGTATGGAGTGTCAAGAGGTATGTTCTATATGGAGCTGGTATCTGCACAGCAGTGCTCTTCATACTATTTACAATACGAGACCAATACTAACAAACCCTACGTAGGTGTTGATTTCAAGAAGGTTTCCGCAGTCATCAACTTCGACCTTCCCACCACAGCATCAGCCTACACCCACAGAATAGGACGGACAGCGCGAGCTGGTCAGACCGGTATGGCTCTGTCCTTCGTGGTTCCCAAGGATCTATACAGGAAACATATGCCCACGTCAACTCCTGCTTCCGAGAACGATGAGAAGGTCATGGCCAAGATCATCAAGCAGCAGGCGAAGCGAGACAAGGAGGTCAAGCCCTACAACTTCAACATGAAGCAAGTGGATCCTTTCCGATACCGAATGAACGATGCCCTACGTGCCGTTACAAAGGTTGCTATCCGAGAAGCTCGAACAAGAGAGCTGCGACAAGAGCTGCTCAAGAGTGAGAAGCTGAAGCGGTAAGGATACACAACGATCCAATGTGTGTAGAACTTATACTAACAAGCCTGTCAGATACTTCGAAGAGAACCCGACTGAACTCACTCATCTACGCCACGACGGTGAACTTCGAACAGCCAGACAACAAGCTCACTTGAAACACATCCCTGAGTATCTCCTACCTAAGGATGGTAAGCAAGCTTTGACAGGCGATGTTGGCTTCGTGGCGCTCAGAAAGGATCGCAAGGGCAAGGGCAAGAAGGGACGAGGATTCAAGGTCGGCTCGAGGAAGCGAGATCCTCTCAAGACGTTCAAGGCGAGGCGCAAGACAAAATAGATGAACGAGTAATTTAGCGATTTTTAGTTTATAGTTTATTAAAACGATACCTCGGTCTAAATTGAAGAAGGTCTCTTTCTCCTGATGGCTTATTTTTTGGCTTACGCTGATCAACCCACCTCGGGCCCCAATACACCCACCCGGAGTTTCCAGCCATGTCCACGGCTCAGTTTGATAGCCTCCTGTAATTGGACTGTCGTGATAAAGTTGCGACTATGTCACCTTGCATGCCTTGTTAAAGAGGCTTCAGCCGCGGACGGGAGCTTAGTCATTCATGCACGATGGTTGATGCTTCGGAGACAAGAGAGTCTTTCGGCCGCAAAGTGTGGGGCCGGCATATTCAATGACGCCGGGCGGACGAGGTTAAGTCAAGGGAAAGGAGAGGTTGAATAAGTATAAAAGGACGAGGTTTTGGCTGTTGTTGAGAGAAGAACCTCATAGCATTCAGGCTTCAATTGCATTTTCTACAATACCAATATTTGCAATCCACTAATTCATCTTCAACTCTACCACTTACACTGACACTTACACTTACACACATCATGGCTCCTCCCGCTCAGCTTCCCCTTCGTCAACTCACAAAGAATGGCCCCAAGATTCCCTCCGTAGGCTTCGGTCTCATGGGGATCAGTGTCGGCTACGGAGCGCCTGAGTATGCAAACACATTCCCACAGCATCTCCCTCTTTCAAGTACTCTCCTACTAACACTTCACTCCTAGGTCCGATGAAGAACGTCTCAAAGTACTTGACCGCGCGTGGGAGCTCGGCTGCACCAACTGGGACACAGCCGACATCTACGCCGACAGTGAAGACCTCATTGGCAAGTGGTTCAAGCTCCACCCCGAGCGCTGTGATGACATCTTCCTCGCGACCAAGTTTGGCATCAAGTTCGCCGACGGGAAGATGGTCACTGATTCGTCACCCGAGTACGTAAGGAAGTGTATTGAAAGCAGTCTAAAGAGGCTTGGTGTCAATCATATTGATCTGTACTATATGCATCGAGCTAATCCGGAAGTGCCCATCGAGAAGACTGTTGAGGTCATGAAGCAGCTGGTTGAGTAAGTCAAATTACCAACATCTGAATTGATGCGATAAAAGAAAGCTGACGGTAGAACAGGGAGGGCAAGGTCAAATACTTGGGTCTTTCGGAAGTCTCATCAGACACCCTTCGTCGTGCACACGCCGTCCATCCCATCACGGCCGTGCAAATGGAGTACAACCCCTGGACACTCGACATCGAAGGCCCCTCAGGAACATACCTCCTGAAGACCTGTCAAGAGCTAGACGTCGCCATCTTTGCCTATTCCCCGCTCGGTCGCGGCATCCTGACAGGCCGTTTCCGCTCCATCGACGACTTTGAGAAAGACGACAGTCGACGAGACCTGTCACGCTTTCAGGGTGACAACTTCAAGAAGAACCTGGTAATCGTGGATAAGTTTGAAGAGCTGGCGAAGAGCAAGGGACACACGTCTTCGCAGCTGGCACTTGCCTGGCTGCTAGAGCAAAGCCCGAATGTGTTTGTGATCCCAGGTACCAAGAAGATCAAGTATTTGGAACAAAACATTGGAGCGGCCAAGGTCGAGCTGACCAAGGAGGAGGAGCAACAGCTCAGAAAGCTCGTGCAGGAGGCTGGAGTGCAGGGCGAGCGAGACCCCTATTTTGGAAGCTTTGTAGACACCGCTCGTCTGGAAAAGTAAAGTAACGAGGCGATCAGAAAAAAAGTTCAGGGTAGAATGTATCATGTTGTATCGGTAGCAATTATTATGCCAGGTCTATACGAAGAAGTTTCCCCTTCCATGGAACTTCATCATCCTCATCGCTATCCTCAAAGCTCCCTATGATCTGGAATCCTCGATCTACATAGTATCTGTTAAAAGTTAGTGAGCGAATGAAACGTAAAATTGGGACTCTGGTTTGTTAAAAACCAGACAAATGCAACATACTGTACCAACTGCCCATTGCCTCCATCCCAGCAGTCAATCCAGACCGTCTTCCAGCCGCGTTCAGTAGCATACTCCTTCACCTTTTGGAGAAGTGCAGCACCGGCTCCGCGACGTTGATCACCAACTCGATGATCAGTGACGAGATATTGAAGAAAGACAAATTTGTCCTTCTCTATAGCAGGCCCGACCTGGTCCTTCAGGTTGTCGGATGTTTTCAGATAGCCCACAAAGCGTTCATCAAGGACCTTCACAAATCCAACAGACACAAAAGCCTTTCCATTTTCATCCACGCGCCGGGCCAGCCCGTCGTTCGCAGTGGATCCCGCATTGGCTTGGTTATCTTCGGCCTCTGCGATGAAGATCCTCACTGGATCACCGGCTCCTGTCTCACGGTACTTCTCCGACTGTGCAACAGTATCATGTATACCCTGGCTGAATCCTTTCTTATTCGAGAGCGGCTCCGTTCCCCATTGCCCCGAGTTTCCAGCAGCGGCAAGGTGAGGTATTGTTGAATCGAATGCGTCGATGATGAACTGAGCATCATTGAGCGACCCTTGGGCGTCGCGGATAGAGAATTGTCTCGGCATATTTCCGACTATGTATCAGACGATAATTTAGAGGAATGTTTCGGAACGGCACTAGGAGATTTTGAAGATACGTAGTATGTTGACCAGTGAGTTTGCGGCTCAAAGTCATCATCGGATGTCAGCATTGTCTCGGGCCACAAAGCGTGCAAGGGTGCGCTAGCAAGGATACTTATCCCTGAAGGTCCCATGCGAGTTTTCTAGAAGCAAAGATCACCGGCAGCAAGAGGTGTCCGCTATTTGGCCGAGATTCTGAAGACTTGCCCCGGGAAATCTGCGAATATCGTATCACCCAGAACTCTAATAGTTAGGAAATGCTGGAGTTAATCTGGGGTCTCCAAGATTTGAACGATTTCGCGAGATCCTTCTCTGGGGTTGTCTGGAGACGGTTTCGACTTCACCCTCCATATCCTATCTTCCTTTTTCATGTCGATGGCGCTATTGTAGTTACCCAAGGTCCCCACATTCAACAAGAAAGGTAATCCCTACTATCGCTTGCATCTTACTTAGTCGGAGCCGTGGCACTTGTTCGTGCGTCTAGGAACATGATTGCTTTTGTGTCGTCCATGTTCCATCGCCCCACGTGGTTCGGAAGACTCACTGATATGTATGGTGCCTTGAAAGACCAAGACACAAGGCCATTATCGGCTCTCTTCTCTAAAGGAACTGAGCGTACATAGGCAATCAGATAATTGATTACACGATATCTTCGACTGTCAAGTGCACGGCTTTTGTAATCGAGCGAAAAAGCGCAAATGCCGGCGTCTTTAGCCCAAGGAGCATGACTCGACGTCAGCTACGAAAGTTATCAGCGATAGCTTATCACATCGCGATGCGACGACAGTGGAGATTGGTTCGGAGCGATTGCCTTGGAAGCGGAAGATCCAGTTATAGCCCGTGATTTTGCGCTGTGCAAGAGAGATGTCACAAAAGAATTGTGGGAAGACTAGCTTTTGAAGGAGTTGCCGCAAAGCTTTCCGAAGGAAATCCTCCAAAGAGTAACAATTGCGAGTTATGACATAAGTTGTATCGACTGAAGGGTTCGTGATGACCAGCAGGTCAATAGCTCATAGGCTATGAAAACATCCGTAATCCTGTTTGGCCAGCTGTAGCTAATTCATGCCTATTGCTATGTTAATGAGGCGCATCAGCCGCACCCCAAGTTGAACTCAAAGGCAACGAAACGTCTCAAGCACGGGAACGTTGAGCTTGTGTGTGCTCCAATACTATGGTAGAACAACTGATAACTCCCGGGTTCCGTATCTTTTTTTTTTTTTTTTTTGTCACAAATTAGATGATTGCCAGCCCGCTAATACCCGATTACTAGATGAAAAACATCTGTTAGTTCAAGCTCGTCATTCAGAGCTTTGGGGTAGAGATGCGTGTCAGTGGTGGGGGTATTAATGCGATCAGTGCCGCAGAGATTGGGTCGCAACGATCAAGGGAAAGATGCTTTGTCTGCAGGGTCTTGCTCTCCACTCCCGTCTTCTTGTTAGTGGACCACCAAATTACTGCGCAACCGCAACCGCAGCCGCAGCCGCAACTGCCATGGGACTGCTGGACAACTAAGAGATCTCTTGTTTCCGACAATAGAGGCAGAGAGAACTGGATATACGGGCCTGAACCAGCTGCGAGGATGTCCATCAATTCTCTGTGGCGCATCAATAACTCTTACTCAAAGTTATAAGAGCCAGTGATAAGGGCGATGGTTGGTCGAGTGTCAAAAGAGAGGGCCGCCGCACCCACCCACGGAGAGCAGATAGGGAGCCACTTGAGATTGGGGTTAAGACTCGGTTCGTTAATGAACTGAAAGTTGAATCGGCAATGGTTTGACAAGGCCGAGTGTAGACTGGGTCGTCAAGGTCCGGGGGGCGGGCACCCTGATGGGCCTTCGACGTGCTGATCGGCCTATGGCGCTGGAACAAGACATAAATATCAATCGCGCTGCCGCTCATGGGTAGGATTGCACTGTCCTTCAAGCGCTCCTGGTATCTTTGTCGTGTCTGCTGCTTCAGCGAACAGTGGCTTCTGACGTGAGATCCCTTTCTTTATTTGTCATTGTCCGTCATTGTGTTAGTGACTCGCCGACACCATTGACTAGTCCAATCACTAGAGAACTGACACCACCAAGTTATCTGTTCTCAAAACGAGTTCTTTCCCAGCTGAAAGACCTTTCCAACCCTTCATTCGACTTTATTCATTCAAGCTCCGAGTGTTGTGAGCCAACCCATACCAACATGGCCGAAAATTCTATGCTTTTGCGGATCCCTCCTGAGGTTCGTATGTTGATATACGATTATCTCCTCGACAATGGAGCGACAAAAGACATCACAATCCGTAATCAATCGAGATGCGAGTTCCAGGCGCAGCGTTCAAGATATCAACGCTCAGCATACCACATAATGGAGCGGTCCATTGCAAAGAAGTCGTACGAAACAACATATTGCGCCGACCCCGAACCCGATCGAGCAATGCACACGGCGATTATGCACATTAACAGGCAAATCCGCGAGGAAGCGTCACATTTCCTGTACACGAGGCATGCTTTCCACTTTGGAGAGGACCTCGAAGCCGTGGTGCCCTTCCTAGCTGATAAGACGCCACGCACTAGAGACCTAGTCCGAGAGATCAGCCTTTACAAGCGCAGCCCAACGAATGCCATGGAGCCGGATTCATATGACTGGTCTTCTGTCTGTCGTTCGTTGCGAAGCTTGCAAAGCTTGGATAAGCTGACACTTGTCATCGAAGGCGCCCGGCCACGAGGACCATGGGACGGCCCGCAGAGCTTGACAGTCTCCGACTTTCGACTGTTGTATTCGACTCGCCATGAGAGCTTGGAGTGGGCGCGAGAGCTAGCTTCTATCAAGACGATAAATGAAGTCGTGATTGTCGCGGACATTCACAATCTGCCACATCCGGAGTCAAATATGATGCTGGTCCTTGCCGCATTCTCATCGTCAATTGACACATCACTAGTGGACTTCCTTCGCGATGATCTGGGCATTCCCGCGCGGGTTGGGAAACCGCAATATTGCGGTACCGGGGTATTTGGCCGATCGAAGAAATGCCGAAGAAACGGGTGTTTGATGAGTTGAAAGAATGAAAATGAGTTAAAGTAGTTTTAGCAACAGGCGTTGAAGCATTGATGGCTGGAATTAAGGCGCAATGAGGACAGGACGCGAGGTGTTGGGTTGCATTTAACCATGGGAAGTTGTCATAGCTTGATGATACTTAATGAATCAACGAAATTTTGTTGTGATGAGAAACATAGTTGTATGAAACAAAGACGCTGTCTTTCATTTGAAGCTGTCATCACTTTCCTCACTCTACAATCAACCCATCCACCTCAGAGCCCATGCACCACCCACCCATTCACGTGACCAGTTCCTGCGCCGCAAGGAAAGCTTACCAGGCATTGAGTCCAGTCAGGTCGGGTGGCTGGGACGGGCCCCTGCCGCCTAAAAAGACGTGCAGGTACAGCGCCATTATCCGCTGTCTGCCAGTGAGCTAAGGCCCACCTTGGCCAACCCAACTCATTATCTCAGCCTCCCCCGTATCGTCATCGCTCAGCGCTTTGTATGCGGCGCACCTATCGACGACAACCCGGCACCTCCGCTCAACGTTCGACTTCCGCCGCCATCTCCTTCGACATTGCGTTTGTCATTGTCGCGTAGTAGTGAATTGCTAGGAGACTGGCTTTTCCTGACCTGCTCCAAGCTACCCCGCCGCTGTAGCTCGACAAGATGGCCACGCCAGCTCCCCCCGAAGATCAGGCTCGCCTGCTGGAAGATGCCCTCGTTGCAGTGCGTCAGCAGACATCGTTAATGCGCAAGTGTCTCGATACGCCTGGGAAGCTAATGGATGCGCTCAAATGCTGGTATGTTGACAGCTGCGCTGCGCGCCTTCATGACCCAATCTCCTGAAACGCATCGCTAACTGTTGGTAGCTCGACTCTTGTTTCCGAGCTTCGCACTAGTAGCCTCGGCCCCAAGCAATATTACGAGCTGTACATGTCTGTATTCGATGCCTTGCGATACCTCTCTGTTCACCTTCGCGAAACCCACCCTGTCAACCATCTCGCCGATCTTTACGAGCTTGTTCAGTATGCTGGTAACATCGTTCCACGATTGTATCTCATGATCACCGTGGGAACGGCCTACATGGCCATCGAGGATGCGCCTGTCAAGGAACTAATGAAGGACATGATGGATATGAGCCGAGGTGTTCAGCATCCTATTCGCGGACTCTTCCTTCGATACTACCTGTCTGGCCAAGCGAGGGACTTCCTGCCAACAACCGAAAGCGATGGTCCTGAGGGCAACATCAGCGATTCCATCAACTTCGTACTTACGAATTTCGTTGAGATGAACAAGCTGTGGGTTCGATTACAACATCAGGGTCACTCAAGGGAGCGCGAGCAGAGAATCCGGGAGCGAAAGGAGCTGCAGCTCCTTGTTGGCAGCAACATCGTACGCCTAAGTCAGCTCGTTGACCTCGAAACATACAAATCCAGTATTCTGGCGCCTCTGCTAGAGCAGGTGGTTCAATGTCGGGACGTTCTCGCTCAAGAGTATCTCCTTGAGGTGATTACGCAAGTTTTCCCAGACGAATTCCACCTGCACACCTTGGACCAATTCCTTGGTGCCGTTTCGCGCCTTAACCCTCACGTCAACGTCAAGGCCATTGTTATTGGTTTGATGGACCGATTGTCCGAGTATGCCGAACGCGATGGACCAGACGACAAATCCGACGACAGGGCCCAGACTGAGGCTGACGCCCTGGCCAAATTGCTGGAAAGGGTAAATCTGGAAAAGGACAAACCGACAGCCGCGCCGTCAGAGTCCAAGACGACCGAAGAGACCGACAAGCCCGAGGCTGATGAGACTACCGACGCTGACAAGACACCTGAAGAAGAGGGTGAAACAACAACCAAGACAGCAGAGGAGACCACCGAGGAGACGGCTGGCGAGAGCAGCGCCGACGATTCTAGCACACTCGCCGAGTCGACGCCTTCAGTTGCAGATACGGAAACAACTGCTGTCAATGGCCAAAGCTCGATCACAGACAGTGTGCAGCTTTATGAGGTATTCTTTGCTCAGGTCAAGAACCTCGTGGAGGCCCAGCATCTCCCTGTGCCAGACATCATTGCTCTTCTGGTATCGCTTTGCAATCTTGCACTCAACATCTATCCCGACAGGCTGGACTATGTCGACCAAATCCTAGCTTACGCGACTACCAAGGTCCGAGAGAACATGAACAATGCTGATCTTCACTCGCCTCCCGCTCAGCAGAGCTTGCTTGCTCTCCTGCAAGCGCCTCTCAGCCATTACGTTTCCACGTTCACTGCCTTGTCTCTTCCCACCTATGTTCCTCTTTTCCAATCGCAATCATACCCTACCCGCCGTGCCGTTGCTGGTGACGTCGCTCGCACTTTGCTTAAAAACCAGACCAAGATCTCGACTACTGAACAGCTCGAGAACGTACTAGAGGTACTGAAGGTACTCATCAAGGAGGGCTCCCAGACTCCTCAAGGATACCCAGGTGTTGCTCAGAGACGCCCCGTGGAAACGGACGAGACCATGGAGGAACAGGGATGGCTTGCTAGGATCGTGCATTTGCTGCAGGCTGAGGACAATGATACTCAGTTCAAGCTACTCCAGATGACGAGAAAGGCGTACTCGGAAGGAAACGAGCGTATCCGCACAACCACGCCACCTCTTCTGACAGCATGCATGAAACTGGCGAGGAGGTTCAAGCTGCGGGAACACTTTGACGACAACTGGGAGACGCAGAGCAACGCTCTGTTCAAGTTTATGCATTCTGCACTGAGCACACTGTATACCCGCGTCAACGGCTCTGGGGCAGCGGAGATGGCCTTGCGCCTCTTTTGCTCTTCTGGTCAAACAGCAGACCTCTGTGGTTTCGAAGAGGTGGCATATGAGTTTTTCGCACAAGCCTTTACAGTGTATGAGGAGGCTGTGTCAGACTCAAAGGCTCAGTTCCAGGCTGTCTGCGTGATTGCCACCGCCCTTCACCAGACAAGAAACTTCGGCAAGGAGAACTACGATACACTGATCACCAAGTGTGCCCAGCATGGAAGTAAGCTGCTGCGCAAACCTGATCAGTGTCGCGCTGTGTATCTGGCGAGCCACCTGTGGTGGGCGACTCCCATTGTATCCAACGGCGAGTCAGAGGAAACAGAGGTATGTATAGATCCTATATGCCCAAGAGTTCAACTAACGTGCATAGCTTTACCGCGACGGCAAGCGAGTACTCGAGTGTCTCCAGCGTGCTCTTCGCGTTGCTGATTCTTGCATGGAGACGGCCACGTCGATTGAGCTTTTCGTCGAGATCCTGGACCGTTATGTCTACTACTTTGATCAGCAGAACGAATCCGTGAGTCTAATTGATGGGAGCTCTTGGGTATTTGCTAATTTGTGCAGGTTACAACTAAGTATCTTAATGGTCTTATTGAGCTCATCCATTCCAACCTGGCAGGCAACCAACAAGACTCTGCGTCGGTTGAGAATAGCCGCCGGCACTTCAATCAGACATTGGAGAACATCCGTAGTCGACAGTATGAGGGTATTGTGTTGACACCTAACTAAGGTCCTATTCACAGTAGAAGGGGGAAAGAGAAGGCGATTGAGCAGCATAGCGATAGATAATGTTTAGCCTGCATGGATTGAGGATGGAGCAGGAAGTTGTATATATGTATACTTTGCCCGAAAATTGACGATAGGCCCGGTGAAGCTTACTCTGGTCTTTGGTGATGTGCTGATAGATGTAGAGTTCAGGGGTAAAAGCTACTAAGAACCCCAAGGTATTCGAATGAGTACCTACCTAAGTCCCGGATTGGTATCAGCCTAAACACTACAACTTGTTGAAATAAGAACTTTGGTATTGATGGATTTTCGTATTTTGTTCAATTGTTAAATCTGTAATTATTAGACGATGTATACCAATTCCACAGGAGTCTCATCACCTCCCTCTCCGAGTTAGGCTTGTCTCCCTATCCCAGCTTTTGTGGGGTAATCCTGGTGGCGTGCACGGGCAGATTCAGGAGAGTGAGAGACAGGCCAGGCCAGGCCAGGTCAAGTAAGCTCCTTGGATGCCTCTTTGGCGAATTGTCAAGTATCAGGACATGTTTCACGTGAGGTTTTAGAAGGACAAGATATTGACTGTAATGCAAAAGTCGAATAAAAATTCAACCATTGTAGTTTCTTATCAGAGTTTACAATTGCAGGCCAAGGCTTGCCAAGTCTTCCGGATTAACTCAGCCACTGGCACTTCGACCACCTCTCTCCGTACTAACCGGCGGGTTATAGTGGACTCCGGTCCCTTACGTGGACACTCCGTTCGCCATCATCCCCCGTCGCATCCATTCGTATAGCATTCGATTCGACTCGATCATCTCAACCTTTTTTTGCCCCAATCACCAACATCAAAACCCTCGATTCGGTGCTCGATCTGGGCTTTTTGGGCTTGTCGATTTGGCGATGCGCTTCTGGCGTCGACTCTAGCTCTTGTCTCTCTTTCTTGACGCTCCTTTCGTACTTGAACCATCTTAATTGCTTAGCAACGAATCGATCGATCGACCCCAAATCACCCGCTCTTTTTATCTGAATCTTTTCATCGAATGGCCCTGCAGTTTATCACGAGCCCTTTGTAACACCAGGAGTTCAGTTTTAATCGGATCGAATACACGAGGACCGAGGGCGCGGGTAGCGCTCAAGCATCATCAACATGCCTTCCGAAAAGACTCCTTTCTATGATCCTATACCTCCTACCTACGATCAAGCTGTGGCCAGCGGTAGTCGTTATGATCCCGACGACTGGGCTCCCGCCCCAAGGTCTCCGACCAACGAGCGGAATGCCACAGAAGCTGAATCCCAAGGTCTCCTACAACACTCGAGTGGCGCGAGCTCCTCCCGCAGGCCCGACGGTTATCGACCACCCACAGTAGAAACCGACGATGAGGACAGTTTGTGGGCCAGTGATAGCGAAAGCGACGACGAAGCCGCGCAGGTTCGACGTGAGATGCAGGAGATGGAGATTGAAGAACCCGACCGATCCCGAGGCTCTCAATGGGGGAAGAGAATAGGCTCATATTTAACTTTGCCACGGTGGAAATGGTCCTGGAGGCCGAGATTACCACGATTACAGATACGTCTACCTCAACGAGCTGCGCCAACGGCCGACAACGCCGAGAATGCCACAGGTGAGAATGAGGAGACGCCAAGCCAAACATCAAGGTGGAGTATACCGAACATGCCCAAGTTCGACAAGACAACAGTCATCTTATTTTGCGTACGCATTTTGGCGCTCACAATTATACTGGGCTTTTTCTATCTGCTTTTCGCCAGCGATATGTTCGGTGGCCTATCAGATCGCTTGGGAGGTGGTTTCCGCTTTAATCCTGACGACCTCCGAGCTCACCTGCTACGCACTGTCGATCCTATGAGGATGCGCGCTTCTGCGGTGCACTTTTCGAACTACGCCCATATTGCCGGTACCGAAGGCGACTATGCGACTGCCCTGGATGTCCAAGCAATGTTCGGCCGGGCAATGCTGGACGAGGTGATGATGGACGAATATCAAGTTTATATCAACTACCCCCGTAAGGATGGCCGTGCGGTGCAAATTATGGACGCAAAGGATAACAAGACGGCCATATGGACGGCAAAGTTGGAGGAGGAGGAAGTAGGTGGCGAGACAGCAGGCCGACAGACATACGCCTTTCACGGATATTCCAAGGCGGGTGACGTCAAGGGGCCTTTGATTTACGCGAACTACGGCTCACGGGAAGATTTCAAGTACCTTACGAGCAAGGGCGTCAATGTTACGGGAGCTATTGCGCTGGTACGGAATGGTGGTACTTTGGACAACCAGGCTCTCAAGGTCAAGGCGGCCGAGCTGGCTGGCTTTGCTGGCTGTCTGATTTACTCTGACCCTGCGGACGATGGGTTCAAGAAGGGTGCTGTGGCGCCCGGAGGACTTTATATGCCCGCAGACGGCGTTCAAAGGGGCACCGTGGGCCTTACGAACTGGGGGATTGGTGACCCGTTGTCGCCTGGTTATGGAAGTAAGGGGGATCAGCGAATCACCCTCGATAAGACAACCGGACTGGTTGGCATTCCCAGTCTTCCCCTGGCATGGAGGGATGCAAAGATCCTGCTGCAGCATCTCAGCGGCTATGGCGAAGAGGTCCCCGATAAGTGGAAGGGTGGTGTTCCAGAAGTTTGGTGGTGGACAGGCGACGATAAGTCCCCGATTGTGCGTTTGAAGAACGAACAAGATGAAGACTCGCTACACACCATTTGGAACGTCTATGGTCGAATCAACGGCATGGAGCAGACGTCCAAGTCTATCATTATCGGAAACCAACGCGATTCTTGGGCTTTCGGTGCAACAGACCCTCATTCTGGTACAGCAGTCATGATTGAGATGGCTCGAATCTTTGGAGACCTTGTCCAGCGAGGTTGGAGGCCGTTGAGGACAATCGAATTCATGTCATGGGACGCTTCCGAGTATAATCTGATTGGCTCAACCGAATACGTTGAGCACAACTCCGAGACGTTACGCGACAATGCCTTCGCTTACATCAACCTTGACGCGGCCATTGTCGGTAACGATTTCCATGCCTGTGGATCGCCCGTGTTCCAGAAGTCTCTCTTACACGCCCTCGGCCGAGTCAATGATCCGGCTACTAATGCGACTTTGAAAGAGCTCTGGGATCAGAGTAATGCCGAATTGATGGTCCCTGAAGGAAGGGGCGACCATCTCGCATTCCAGGATATATCTGGAACCAGTTCACTTGACTTGGCGTTCAGGGGAAGCCAAGTTCCTCGTCATTCGAGCTACGACAAAGTTGAGTTGGTGGATCAATTCATCGATCCCGACTTCAAGTACCACGGTGCCATGGGTCAGCTAGTTGCTCTCCTCATTCTCGATTTGGCAGATCGACCCATTATGCCCTTTGACATGAACTGGTATGGGCAAAGACTAGACCAATGGGTCAAAGGCCTAGAGAAGTGGGCTCTCAAGAAGATGGGTGGTCAGCCCAAGGGCGAGTCAGACGCTTTCAAGGAGCTCAAGGAAGCTGTGCAACTCATCCAGCGCAACGTTGCCACATTCGAAAAGTGGGAGATGGACTGGGATCGCGAGGTCTTGGGTAACGGAGGCTGGGAGGCCAACGATATTGGCGCAGCCCGACTAGCATACAACAACAAGATGGCATACTTTGAGACGGCGTTACTGGACATCGAAATCGGTGGCGGCGTAAGTCTATTCCTGGCTAACTGACTGAAAGAATCAAGCTGACCTTCTCTAGATCCCCAACCGCACACAGTTCAAGAACGTCGTCTTCGGACCAGAAGCCTGGTCTAACGAGGGAGCTATCTTCCCTGCCATCCGCGACACCATCGAAGCTGGAGACTGGACAGGCGCCAAACCTATCGTTGCCAAGACGGCAGCACTCCTTCGAAAAGCAGCAACGATTCTAGAGATGCAATAAAGCACATACATGTATGATTTGAGCAGCGAAAACCTCTTTTTATTTCCTTTTTATTCATCAATCTAAGTCTTGGCGAGCTCGCCCTTGTTGTTGTTTTTTCTTTATACGGATATACATAGTGTCTGATTCGGGAACTGTGTGGCGACTCTTTCCACGCAAAAATGTACAGGAGGCATTGCATGGAGTTTGGTTACGTGAACCCTACTATTCTTTTTTCTGGGTAGGGTCGGACTTGTTGAAGGCGACTTGTCGGGATAGAGTGAGGGTTTGTTTCTGCTCGCCCTGACTGGGTAGATGGGATTCTTCTTTGTTATAGTTATAGTAATGAAGGAATGCGAGTTACTCATGTCTTTTGGCATGTTCTATCATAGAATTGTTCGTGATCAAGAGGTTGCGAGATGCACCTTGGTACATCCTATAATCCAACAGTCATGGTTATCTTTCACCCCAACCCACCACCTAAGCCTTCTGCGTCTCAAAGTCCTGTGCCGAAACCAGCTTTCCAACAACATTGTACTTTTCCAAGAATCGCTCCTCCCAACCTTGTAACGCCTCCATCTGCTCTCCATCCAATCCCTCGAGGGTATCAAGAGGACCATCCAGATCCTTCGTTAGCATATCCTCATCAAAGCTTCCGCACGCAAGACCACGGCTCGCATCCCTGCCTGCAAAGTTGCTGTATGGACCACCAGGACCGTAGAAGTTGCGACCGGGAGTCACATCGAAGATGCGACCGCGCACAGCGAGATAGACGGGGCGATCTTCCTCGCCGTTGAAGGGGAGAAGGGTGTGCGGCGTGTAGGTGCGGAAGACGGTTGAGGGGGTGTCGCGCGGGAGCGAAGGTGGTGGGGAAGAGCGGAAGAGAGCGTAGGTTGTGTAGAGAACAGCGGAGAGGAGGACGATGTTGAGGGGGGTTATGAGAGAGGCGCTGGAGAAGAAAGAGTTAGTGAGGTCTTTGGTAGAGATGGGAGGGGAGTGAGGGCTTACTATTCTTGTTGGTTGGCTTGCTGAGCCATCTGGCGCTCGATGTGATCCATGATTGGCGATGGTGTTTTGCTGTCTCGATATGCGCGGTTGCGACAAAGAAGCTAACAATATCAAGTGTTTGGTCGAATAACCGTATGACTTTCGAGCTGAGTCAAGTAATGAGTTTTGCTTTGTTTTGCGCAGTGTAACTTGATTACGTTGATTGTTGGGGTTGTCAAAGGTAAGATGTAAAGTGCTGGGTTCCGAGCTCCCGGGGTTTCCTTGGGCTTCTCCCCCACTTTATGCTCCGGCCCCGTCTCAGCTTCGGACGGAAGTGCGGTTCGGGAGTTGGCGTGTAGCCGGTCAATTCTCCGGTAATTATATCGATATAAACATTACATCTTCCCATGATCTGTCTTCATAACGATTGATGCGACAATTGGATTGTACTCATCCATTTATTGCGGCTTCGGCATTCAGAGAGCAGCTGGCCAGAGCTCCCTCGGCACTACCGAAGTTGAGGGGCAATTGTTCATGTAGTGAGACACCACTGTCAAAACCACAAGACTCATGGTATGGCTGAAGCTTCTGGATAGTAGCAGTATTGCTGATGTGTTCCTAAAGCTTCAAAGTTTCCTAAGAAATAAGCACGTAGCTGAAGGTACGGACAGCTGCAGCTATAAGATCAGCAACTAGCAACGTCATAGCTCTGACTCAGGAATCAATGAGAACTGTGTAGATACTCTTTGCTACTTCCTCTCTCTTGAGCTGTCCTACTTCCGTCGTTAATACTAAGATCCCGGCCGTTATCAGAGCAAAAAAAAGTATGTAAATGTAAGCCCTGGAGGGCAAAAGGTTTGGAGACAGAGGGATTTGAACCCCCGGCCTTTCGCAAGCATTTTAATTGATGCAAAGCGAACGTGATACCCCTACACCATATCCCCTGATGTTGTTGGAATTATCTGGATTTATTTAAATTCATAATGGTGGTTTTCCAAACCACCTCCACCATGATTTATATTTATGAGAGGACGCGCCTTCCACTTTGGCATCACTTGCCAGATTCAACACGTCAACCAAAGAAGCTTAAAATTAAGGTTGCCGGTTACGTCAGCACGTGTTATTATGTTTACTGCAACGTTGGGGAAATGAATTCTTCATAATTGTCGAAACTTGGTGGTCCCTCTGAGAGGCACACGGCACCTTCAGGTTGCTGCTTGGTACATCATACAGATAATAGCAGTCTTGCAGCGTTACTCATGGCCGTCCATATGTGATCCGCTCCAAATCATTGTGCTACAACACATCGCATGACAATACAAGATTTCCCAGAGAAGGCGAAAATCACGACTAGACAATGGTATGCAATCGAGTGGTGCACGTTGGTTGCTGAGCTTCTGACCTCGGTTGGAGTTTCGATAATCGCATCATGACCATTCCACTGCCGGCAGAGCAGTGAGCAGACGCGAATCAAGGAAGTCTGATGAAGTTTGTGCCCGTTTCAGTTTCCCCAAAAAGAAAATTGTTTATAGGACGCAATGTGTCCGGGTTCCCTCTGTCGAATCGACATAATCAAGATCGCTCGCTAATTGGTAACTTTGTAAAATGCTTATCCTAAGATTGTTCAGAATTTAGGCTATGAGATTGTATAGTATCCTGATATTATGATAAGATTATAGTAGAAATTATGGCATAGAAGAGCAATACGTCCACGCCGAGTTTGAACTACGAGGACTGTATAAGAAAGAGGGACAGGGCGCCCCTCCACCGGTGCGCCGTGTAAGTCAAACCACAAGCATTGTCACCAGATTTCAGCGTGGCAATTACAAGAAGGTATAAGCGAGTTCCTCAGGCAGCACTCATGCCGGGGCGGGATTTCTCATGCACGACGAGTTATCCTTCCGGTATGGGCGACCGTGAAAATGCACGAGGAGAAATTAACCTTGGCTGAAGCCTGTGAGTCAACGGCGAAGGCTCAGCCTCAGCCTCATTTACAGTCACAACACAAGCCGTGAACTGGCCCCTACCTACAAAAGAGTGCTAAAATCCGCGGACTACTACTTCATCGTCTTTCGATTATTGATTACCGTTGTTCAGCTAGACAAAATGGCTACAACATCTACCGACCCTGGTCGCGTGTACTTCTGGAGAGAAACAGACCCAGAAATCGGATACCTTTCACAATGGTATTACTGTCCCTTTCGCGATGACAAAGATGAAAGTAAAACATACAAGACAGCTGAGCAGTAATTCGCCCGCTAGAGCTCGTTGATGATAGAAACTAACAGCGTCGAGTTATATGATGCACCAAAAGGCCCTTCTCTTCAAGGACGAAGCCATCGCTCTCGGAATTCTCAAGACAGCCCACCCACGCAAAGTCAAGTCTCTTGGCCGCAAGATCAAGAATTTCGACGAAAAGACGTGGAACAAGCATCGCTGCAGTGTTGTCCGACGAGGCAACCTACTCAAGTTCACACGCGCCATTACAGAGGAGGGCTTTCAGAAGGGCACGCCTAGCGGCAGTGCTGCAACCGACGGAAAGCATCAGCCTATTGAGGGTTCTTTACTAGGGATGTTGCTCGCTACAGGTGACAGAGATCTTGTCGAGGCCAGCCCATTCGACCGGATATGGGGTATCGGGTTTAAAGCTGCTGATGCAGAAGCAGCCAGAGGATCGTGGGGTGAAAACTTGCTCGGCAAAGAGTTGATGGAAGTACGTAGAATTCTGAGGGAGACGACAGAGCAGAGAACAGAAAAGTGAACAGGACTATGGGGTTGAGAAACGATGGCGATGAAGGGTCGGGTTGTTAAACATCAATATTAAGAAGGCAGAATTGCACGGCAATCAGAAGATGCATTGAGTGGGTAGTTTAACGTTTTTGGCATACGCCTGAATAGATCGTAACGGCCTTGAAACATCAAGGCAACTTTTGAACATGTCTATAGTCCATCGTCCTCCCACCAATGATGCCCGGCCTGATACTCCATCCCCTTCAATAATCATACATACAAGAGCCTCGTCCCGAGGCAAGCAGAGCGGCGTAGTGGTGAATTTTTTTGCTGGTAAACAGCCCCAAACCGATTCTCCCAAAAAATGCTTGTTTTGTTGTGTGTATTGCGTTGTGTTGTGGTATTGTTGTTGTTTTCGTGTCGAGAGCCCGCCCTGATAATTCCTCATGATGGCACATATTGTACAGTTATTAACACATATTAGGCGATACTTCCTCGCTCGCCCATCCTTTCATTTCGCAGATGTCCAACAAAGGCAGATCCCAACCCCTGACGCCACGTTGAAAATGACTGTGCTTTTTAGTACCAGTCTCGTCCGCTCTTCTGCATCTCAATCAGACGCCAGCCTCGTGTCTCGGGATTGTTGACATCCTCAGGTACTCGGGTGATACCGATGGCATAAGTAACCAGCTGCACCTTGTCCTCCATGCCGGCCGCAAGCTCGTTGGTCTTGGCATTGCGGTAGACGTGGACCTCTTGGGTACGGCAGGTGATGATGAAGACAGGAACCTCACCGGGGTCAAGCATGCGGGCTCGCATAATGTCGACATTTCGGATATCCAGAATCTTTCCATCAGACTTCATGCCAGCCTGAAGGTATTGCTTGGTCAGGGCCTCGTACACCGAGTACTGGGCGGCGGAAAGCCAGAGCTTCAGTGTCTCGGCGTCACCCTTGACGTAAGCATCCAGCACCTCGGGGAGGATATACTCACGGAGCTCCTGGAGGAAGGGCTCTGTCTGGAAGTTGGGGTCCATCGATCGGAACTTCTTGATCACCATAGCAGTCTCGTTCTCGGCGAAGAAGCCACCAATACGGTCGGTGATGCTTCGAGCAGTCGACACAAGAGGGTTCTCTGACTCCTCATACTTGCCCCTCAGGCTGAAGAGTCCCTGAACGTACTTGTTCTGGTCGCGGAAATCTCTCCAAGCCTCCTTCCAGGCGGCGTCCTTGTGGAGCGTTACGCTAGTGCCAGCGCTGCCAAATATTAGAACCATTTCGAATGAACAAATGACGATAAAACACTCACTTGATGTCCTCCTCCATGGCCTCAGGGGCCTTGTAACCTCGTTGCTTGTCCAGGGCCTCTCGGCGTTTGCGTCGCTCCTCCTTCTCAACCCAGCCACCATATCGTGAAGAGCTGCCATCATCAATGACATCCTTGACGTTCTTGTAGGCCTCTGTGTTTCGGATAGGCTGTGTAGCCTTGTCCACAGCATCACCGGTCACATTGGCAGCCTTACGCACACCCTTGACAACCTGAGTATCCCAGGTCCAGGAAGCACCCTTGCCAATAGCACCTGCGGTTGCCTTGGCACCCTTTCCGAGAGTCGAAGACACAGCACCGGTAGACTTCTCGTAAGCTTCACGAGCACGTCGCACACCCTCGCTCTCAGCGAACTGGTTAGCAGATGCGGCAATCTGCTTGGTAGACTCGTTCCATTCCGAGGACTTCTGGAACTCTGTGTTCATGGTCTCCATGAAAACCTGCCAAGGAGTCTTGTCGCCATGAGGAGGGGGAGGGGTAGCATCCTCCTTCTTCTTGTCCTTACCCTCGCCCTCACCCTCAGCCTCTTCCTTTCCTTCCTTGTCACCGTTCTCACCCTTCTCGCCCTCCTCGGTCTTCTTGGATTGCTCCTCCTCGGGCTTAGCCTCGGACTCGGCGTCGGCAGGCTTCTTCTCCTTTGCGTCGGTCGGAGCGGTAGCCGAGGGTTTCTGCTCAGTCTGAGGCTTCTCTTGGTGTAGTCGGCTGGAGAGGTGGAAGAGGCGAGATTGCGCGGTATAGGTGGGGGAGAAGCGAAGTTCGGCAGGTACAAACGGGGATCTCAAAGGCGATCGAACTGATCCAGAAAGCATTGAGCCTTGTGACCTTGCGCTGGAAGAAGAGGCATTCTGAGAAAGTTGAGAAGCTAATCTGCGATAGGCGGGAGATCTGCTGGCGGATGAGACATGAGCAGAAGCTCGCGACAAGGCAAGCTCCGAGGAGGCCGTCTTTCTTGCGAGGGAATTCATGATTGCGACAACACAAGGACACAAGAAACCCTCCAGAGAAGAACGGGGCGTGGATATGAGAGATGGACGGTGGAAAGTGGTGGAATTCCCGGAGGAAATTTTGGTTTGCGATTTCGGTCCGGGGGGCGGAAAGCGAAGGAAACCACGGACACGGCAAAGCCTCGGTAGAAATTCTCATCGGCACCCGGCCCGCTGGGGGAGCTACGGCCGCGAGTAAAAATTGCCAGCGGCAGATCCCTTTGAGATCCATCTATTACAGTCCACGACGGGCAATGCGTACAAGATGAGTCGATCATTGACGAGTCGCCTCGCGGCGCAATCGCTCTTTCGAAGCCCCCGAGCCACCGTCGCCAAGTCGTCGTTCCAAATTGCCCGATCGGTCTCGCAATCGGCTTCTCTCCGCGCTGATGAGCCTCCTCGAGGACCCCGAAATAATGCCAACGCTCGACCCAGCACGAACTCGCTACTAGAGAGTATCTATGGCTCGTCGCAGACAACCGAGGCCAAGCCCACCCAGAACAATGCCATGGCAAACCTCTCCCAGAGTCTTGTTTTCAAGACCCTCGATAAGACCAATATCGATATGAGCGCCCTCACTGGAAGCACCGGCCGACAGTTGGAAGCAAAGGAGGACGATATTGAGCCTTTCCACTTCCACATCTACTCCCACAAGCACAACACCCACATCACTTGCACCAAGCCCAGCCGCGAGGTCATTATCTCTCTTTCAGCCGGTAACATTGGTTTCCGCAAGTCTCGCCGCGGTACCTTCGATTCCGCCTACTCCCTCACCAAGTACGTTCTGGAGCGATTGATCCATACCGGCTGGCCTATGAAGATGAACCGTTTGGAAGTGGTGTTGCGAGGTTTCGGTCAGGGCCGAGAAGCTGCTCTTAAGGTTTTGATGAGCCCAGAGGGTAAAGTCCTGCGAGACAAGATCGTCCGTGTGGCCGATTCCACAAGAATCAAATTTGGTGGTACCAGGAGTGAGAAGCCTAGACGTCTGTAAAAACAGACTGGGTCTGGGATTTGGAAACATGATGGGAATGTGTTCACGCTAGAGTATCACTTTGTCGCGGATGATAAAAAAAGTGAATGTACCATAATTTGTACGACCTGTACTATACAAATGAACAAGACGGCTTGATTTGAATTGGCAAGCACCCAAAAGAATGATCTGCTCATCGACTGTTGAACCAATGGTATCGTACTAACCCATGAAAAGAGCTCTCCAGACTCCAAACTCCACTTAACAGAATACAACCGTTGCGGTTGCATATATCATGCAACCTCATCACACTCCTATCGTCGCAAAGCCCTTTCCGATGGAGGTAGACGACGCCCAGCAGAATCACGGAGTGCTTGCTTTCCTTTACCACTACCACCACGTCTCCTCTCGTCTTCGCTATCCCACTCTTCATCTCCACTGCCATCGTTGCTCTCCGTCAGCAAATGAGGAGCCGAGGATCCAAGCATGCGGGAGCTTTCGTTCGAGTTGTCATAGTCGTCCAAAAGTGCACCTTCGCTTGTATCATACTCGGGTGGCTCGATCCATTCCCGAGGAACGACACAAGGCAGCGCGACACCAATGCTAGCAGCCCGATTTAACCACGATGGGCCCGTCTGCCCTGTGAGCTTCTTACACAAATATGAGGTAAAGTGGTTGCAGTTCCTGGTGAGAAGATTATATGAGGTACCGAGAAACTCGTCGGAAGCGGCTCGAAGGGTAGCATCGATCTCTTGTTCGGTCGCAAGAGTGAATCCGTGGAGGATCTCACATCGGAATGTGCCTCCGGGCGGTTCGGTTCTAGGCTTCGTCCAGTACACACCAGTAAGACCTCGCTTATCATGACCACCATATGCATATTCCCTTCCATTGATGACGACGCCGGAGTGAAGAAGTGAAGCGCCTACTGTCCATAGCACTGAAGAGAGTCGACCGGGCTGTCAACATCACGCGCATTAGCAGATAGGTCACAAGACCATTAAGACAGGAAGATGAATAGTTTTGCTTACCGGAAGCAGATCGTAGACATGAATGGTAATCTCGGTTTTCGACAGAGATAACGTCGACCGGTGAGATCTGCTCACCGAGGAGCTCTTCTTGGGTCGAGGCATAGTACCAGAAGCTTATGCAGGTAAGGTCGCGATAGATGCGACTATATTGCTACGTTAAAGTGGCTCGAAGCTTTGGGGTTCGCAGTTGATGGGTTGAGCGGGGCTGGGGGGATGGTAGGCTAATATGGAGAAGTACTTGGTATAAGCAGGCTGGTAGACGACGTGTGGTAGGCGAGATGAAGGGCCCAAGAGAACAAAGAAGTAATGGATCTTCTAACTCTAATCGTAGACGGATAATGGATAGAGAAGAAGGAAATGAGATTTAAGAAAGCGGAGAGACCGGGCCGCGTTATGTTTGTTTGTCAGATCAAAAGCCGCGGCCTGGGCGAGATCCAAAATCCTCTCAGGCATTTCCAAAGCCGGACGCTTAAAACGACGGAACTCTCGCTCTGTGACATACCTACCTGACAATCCTACAGGCTACACCTACGGTACAGGCTAGTCTAACAGGTACAGTACATGATCCAGGGTCTTGGGGCTTGCGCACGGGTCCGTACCTGCCTGCCAAGCTGCTTTCGTCAGCCAATGACGTTGTCTTGGAATTCCAGCCGGATTAGCAGCTTCTCCGTCGTTCCGAAAGTCTTGGCACGGCCCAACCTCTCTAAACCCAGCAAGGTGGGGTGCAACAAATTCTCATCTCATCTCCCCCAAGCTCCGTCGCGCAAAATAAAAAGAGAAATATTTTTTCTCTCCCTCAAACTTCCTCCTCTTCTCTTTCTCCTCGTCGTCGCTCTCGTTCTCGAAGCCGTCCAGGGCATCTGAGGTTGGCAACTGCCAACCTACGCACTTCATCACGAAGCAATTCACATCGTCTTTCTTCTTCGCTTCTTCCTCCCCTCTCTTTACACCCCGCGCAGCAAGCTCTGCAGCTCTTGGACACGTTCCATTCACGCGCTTCGGCCTAGTCTTTGTTCAACAACGTTACTACGCCAAGTCACGAAAGAAGATGCCTCCCAAGAAGCAAGTCGTTGAGGAGAAGATCCCCCTGGGCAGGCCCGGAAACAACCTGAAGAGTGGTATTGTGCGTTGTGACTCTGGCCAACCCTGAGGGTTGCGTCATGCCATGCATAGACTATGTGCTAACCCTACCCAGGTCGGTCTGGCAAACGTCGGCAAATCTACTCTCTTCCAGGCCATTACCAAGTCTAACCTTGGTAACCCAGCTGTATGAAGCCCCCTCGCCATCCGCCGTCTTTAGAATCGGGGTGCTGACAGCATCAAGAACTTCCCCTATGCCACCATCGACCCTGAGGAAGCCCGTGTCGTCGTTCCTGATGACCGGTTCGACTGGCTCGTCGAGAAGTACAAGCCCAAGTCGGTTGTTCCCGCCAACTTGACCGTCTACGATATTGCCGGTCTCACTCGCGGTTCTTCCACTGGTGCTGGTCTTGGAAACGCTTTCTTGTCTCACATTCGCGCTGTCGATGCCATCTTCCAGGTGGTTCGTTGCTTCGACGATGCCGAGATTATTCACATTGAGGGTGACGTGAACCCCACCCGTGATCTCGACATTATCAGCGAGGAGCTGCGACTCAAGGATATTGAGTTCGTTGAGAAGGCTCTCGAGAACCAGAAGAAGAAGACCCGTATGGGTGGTCAAAGTCTCGAGCAGAAGAAGGCCAAGCAAGACCAAGACACCATTGAGAAGGTCCTGGCCTGGCTCAACGATGGCAAGGATGTCCGTAAGGGCACCTGGGGCCCCAAGGAGGTAAGAAATTTTGTACTTTTTTCTCTCTCTTTTTCCTTACTGCTTTCCTGATGACAAAAGGCCATATGGCCTGATCTAATCCCAGCTCGTCGAATGCCTCACCTAAATAACGCTTAGAGGCATTGTGAGATAAACTTTACTCTGATAGCAAACCCTTTCTTCTGTTTACTGTTGAGAAGCTTTGAGAGAGCCCATGCTGACTCGCTCATCTAGATTGAGGTCATCAACCCTCTCTTCCTCCTGACCGCCAAGCCCGTTGTCTACCTCGTCAACTTGTCTGAAAAGGACTTCATCCGCAAGAAGAACAAGCATCTTCCCAAGATTGTCGAGTGGATTAACGAGAATGCTAAGGGCGACCCTCTCATCCCTGTCTCCGTGTCCTACGAGTCTCGTCTCACTCAATTCGAGACCGAGGCCGAGGCTAAGGAGGAGCAGAAGACCGTCGGCGCTGAGTCAGTTCTGCCCAAGGTCATTCTCCAAATGCGAAAGACCCTGCAGCTTGGCAGCTTCTTCACTGTTGGACCTGATGAGGTCCGACAATGGACTATCCGCACTGGCACCAAGGCTCCTCAGGCTGCCGGTGTCATCCACACTGACTTCGAGAAGACCTTCATTCAGGCTCTCGTCTTCAACTACAACACCCTTAAGGAGCTCGGTGACGAGTCCGAGGTCAAGTCCAAGGGCAAGATTATGACCAAGGGTAAGGAATACGTCGTCGAGGACGGCGATATCCTCCACATCAAGGCAGGTGCTGCCAAGAGCTAAACAACCAATATCGCACCTGTCGTATTTATTTAGATAGAGAAAAGTTGAATGCAATGATGTGATGAACAACCATTAGACCAGTGTTCGTTGAGTGAGATCTGTTTGACCTAAGATTGTGCGACCATAATGGAGGCTGCCTTGTGATCTTGCTCCATACCAAAGGAAGGGCTGGTGGTGCAGTTTGTCTATCCTACTTCACATGTAAACTAGTTGTTGGCTTCTCAAGACCATGTTGGCGTTGCGCTGTTTTTGTGAGTTTTCGTTGTTACTTCACAACGGCTGAGAATTGAACGTTCCTTAGGTCCCGATCTCTCCTTCAATCATTGGGGAATTTGAGATACCCTGTAGAAAGATTATTTTTGCGATGCCTACATTGTGATGTGAATTCCTCCTTCATGTACTGATGATCGCATCTTTCAAGCTTTGTAATATGATCTCAGTTCTTTGGGTTCGTGCTGTCATGAGAGACCGTTTTGGATGCCCAAGAGATTGGGACAATGTCTCTCAAGCGGTCACGGTGCTGCTGTAACATGTTCTTATAAATTTGTCTCGTCTACATATCTCAATTATCTTCATTAGATGACCTCGACTTCACCAGTAGCTCGGTAGGATAGCCTGATATCAGACAGACACTGTCTAATCTCAACACCGAATTAACACCACGAGTCTTTTAAACATATAATAGTGTTCCTCGGCATCTTCAAATTCAGGCATGTGGAGCATCTTCAATGTCGATTCTTCCAGCTTCTATCTTGGTGGGGTTGCGATGGGGTCACCAAACCCTGGCACAACCAAAATGAGGTAGTTTGGGTGCAGAAACCAGATTTTACAAAAAAAATTGACAAAAAGAAAGTGTTTTGCCGTCAGCAAGACTCGAACTTGCGTTTTCAGTGCTTCGAAGAGCCACAAACTGATGTACTGACCCCTATACGATGACGGCTTTCTTGTTGTTGAAGAACTCTTGTTTAAGCCGCTTTATATACGCCTGCAGACTTTGGTGGGAAAGCATAACGCCAGCCTGCCTCCCAACCACTCCCCTCTAACTTGACCATGTGGCCCAATTGAGGCACTGGAGTTATACCATGTTGCCTTATGTAAGTCTTGGATAGTAATTATGCATTGTGGTGAAATAAAGAAACTCTCTTGTTGCCATGGTGGTGATGCCCACAGAATCATGGCTCACGGGAATATACTTGTTCAGAGGTGGATCAAGCTATTGTCACAGTCTCACACAGATGTGATGATTTTAAATTGTTTTGTTAGGTTTATTAAGTACTAGTCAAATTACAGAAGTCAAGAAGCTTTGTTTCATTATCATGTCTTTTCTTTCCAATCATCATCACTCATCCATCCATCTCGCATGGTGATCATAATCATTCCTCTAACGGCACCAGGCCCTTAGATTCCACCATACCGAACACCTCGCTTTCCAAGTTCTTTGCGACCAATGGCATCCTCAGGCCACACCCATCCACGGCTTCGCTTAGCCTCACGCTTCTCAGCAAGCTGTGGTTGAGGCATCCATGAGTCGCGGGGCTGGGCCTTGCGACGAGTTCCCTCAGCAGGTGCACCAATCTCGGCACGCCAGTGAGCATGACCAGCAGGTGTGTCATCGGCAGCAAGCTGGCACAAACCCCAGAGAGCAAGACATGCTGTGAGGGGAGTCTCTTGGGGTAGAGTAGAGCAGTCACCCTCAGGAGCAGAAGCGGCAAGCTGAACAGAGGTAACCTCAAGATCGCCAAAGAAGGGAGTGTTGGCAGTACCATTACGGACAAGCACAAGTTCAATCTCAGTGAGAATGAAGCCGTAGCGGCATCCGTGCTCGCGCATGGCGTGGTGGATGGCAGCAAGGCCACGGAGGTACTCAACACGCTTGATGTTACCCTCGACGCGCATGCCAGTGTTGAAGCGGTCGAAGCTGCGGACTAGACCGACAACACGAGCAGTAGGCTTACCACCAAACATGGCAGCTGCAGTAGCGGACTCGCCAGCAGCGTTGGCAACGAAGAGGAGATCGTTCAGGCCAGCAGTCTTGGGAGGCACTGAAAGGTGCAGAGGGCGGGTGGATGACATGGCCAGAGCTGAGTTCAGCTTGGGGAGGTAGTAGGAAGCGTAGATGGAGTGAAGCCCAGCCTCGGTCTCTGGGTGACGAGAAGTGAAGGTAGGCTGAGGCAGGTAAGGCGCAGGCACGGGGTTTGTGAGCAAGACTGAGGCACCGGGAAGAGAAAGAATGGTAGAGGCGTTGAAGGAAGACCAAGAGCGAATGTTTCGAACATCCCACCAGAAGTGCTTGATGTTGGCATCTCGCATAGGGAACGAGATAGTGCGGACCAGGGAAGCAGCTGGGTTGGAAGATGTCAGGAAGCTGAGAAGGTTGGTGTTGGCGACAGGCTCCGGGGTAGCAGTGAGGCTAAGAGGAGACTGGGCACGAGGGCTGTAGTCGTAAGGTGCGAAGCCAAAGTCAGACTGTTGCTGAGGGGCGACGGGAACGTATGTGGGCATCTGGCGGTAGGTAGGATAACCATACCGATCGATGGTGGTGGCATCGAGGCTTGAAGCACGGCGTGAGTGAGAGGAGCCAGAGATGTGAGTGGCAAAGTTGGCCGGGGATGTGAGGAGGCACGCAGAAAGAGAGTCATCGGGCTGGCTGGAGAAAGATGTGTTGACAGAAGCAACAGAGCCAGGAGTGTCAAAGGTGATGCTGAGAGACTCAGGGTTGGTGTAGCTGCGAGAGTGTCTTGAAGGGTTGGGAGCAGGAGGTGTAGTCATGCGGTAGTTATTGATACAAGGAGTGGCATCGATGTCCTGGTCCTGAGAGCGGATCTTGGGCAGAAGAAGAGGTCCATGCTGGCGCACTGCAGGAGAGGCACGAGGAGGTGTTGTGAGACGAGAGCAGAGAGAGTCATGGTCTGACTCGGCAGAGATAGTGGAGTAGACTGAAGCCTTTGATGATGAACGAGAGTGGCCAGAGACATGTCCAGCAGCATTAGCAGAGGCTGAAGCATAAGCCATGTCGAGGAAAGCTTGGTCAAAGGGCAGAGATGTCATGGTAAGAGGGGGGCTTGGGCGCTCAATAGAGGCTGAGGGGAAGTTGAAGTCAAAAGGCATGTCAACTGTCAGACTTGGAGTATGTTAGCAACATGGATAGTAGCTGGGATGAGTGAATGACTTACGAGGACATGGTGTTGATGGGGATATTAGTGTCGTATGTCTATAATTGATGCAACTGTGTATGAACAGGGGTTTGGAGACCAGCTCCGAAGACTCTATGATGAAACAGAGAGTATGAAGTTCTGGATAAGTAACAAGATCTCAAACCAGTGAGTCCTGTCAAAGTGCCGTGAAGCTTTTGTTCTGATGATGATTATGGGGCGATGGATGATGAAGTGATACCAGATCACAAGTGTATGAGATGCAGAGGATAACAAAAGAGAAAGAGGAATGATTATTTCACACCCCAGATGGAGATGATGAAGACGATTGGTAAAAGACAGGCTGATGAGGAATGAGAGTCAACGAGACCCAGGGCGAGGCCGTCTTCTTATGCTGTTTGTGAAGCAATGGTTGGCGATGGGCGGCTGGGCTCCGGCAGAGGACCCATCCGATCCATGATTGCCACGCACGAAACAAGAAACATTTTCATTGGGAACACGCAAGAGAAGAATCTGAAACACGTAAAGAGAGAGAGTCTTTGAGGTAGTAGTAGAATATCGCGGACGCGCTGGAGGTGTAAGTTGGAGAGATGATGATTGGGTGGATGGTATTGGCACTGTAAGCGCGAATACTCTGTACCACTGACGTATAAGTGCGAGAGCGTCGTATAAACTGTGCAGCTCTACCCCGGTCCCGTCAGACACGACATGATCCACGCCAAGGATGCTGGTTCTCGGCTTGGTCCCGTCGATGCACAAGCCCGGCCGCTGAATGGCCCAGCGCTTGTGACTCATTTTTAGATCCTGGACTCGGCATATTTTAGCCTATTTTTCCACTTTGACCACTCGACGGTGGACGGTGGACGAGAAACACCACCAACCCACGACGCGATATTCTACAAAGACGCGATTTCAACCGTGTCATGAAGGTGAACAAGTCAACCAACTTTTTATTTACTACCGCGTTCAACACCATTTTCTCGTCGCTAGGGACAACCGCAGGCCCTCCATCATCATCCCAAAGAGTCTGCCCATTTTCAGGGTCAAGCCCAGGCCCCCCATCTCCAGATCTCAGACATTTCCACTCCCATTTCCGGATACTTCATCTAGGTAAGCGCCATACAACAGCTCATACAAGGCGTCTATCAGCCTCAGATAGACAGACGTCTCAGAATAGAAGCAAAACCTCCTACGAGGTTTCAGTGGCCTCGGCCAAGCTCTTAACCGCCCCGGCGTTTAATAACATGCAACGGGCGCTTATTAAACCACCTACAAAACATAACACTACAGACAGTAAGGAAGGTATCGTATTAAAAAGCCCATCGTCGCACCATGAGCCCGCGGCTACGGAAATTTGTTGTCGGTCCACAAACGTCTCTCATCTCTCCCTCTCTCAACTTGCACAGCCTCAAGTCTCGTTCCCATCTTGAACTTCTCGCGTAGTCCAACTTCCTTGATCTCTCTTCTCATTCGCTCCTAGGCACGCGCCAGGATCCCACGCGCCTTGGACCAATCGGCATCGCGTCCACTCACGACCGCGAGTTTTTTGCTGCCCAGAAAACGAGTGGCTCTCGACTATGTAGCTGTTCTGCAGCTGCAGCTAGCAATAGCTATCGTGGGGTCCTGTCTCTTCCCGTTTCGTGTTTCATGTTTCACTCAACCTTCGGTGATTCCCTATCCTTGTCCTAGTTCGTGGCCCGGCTTTGACGACTTACAACGCCTCTTCGTCAACACGCTACGCTTGGGGGTTTTCGTCCCTTCTGTAGCTCGCTCCGTTTGCCTCTTTTGTGATCCATGTTGATCAAGGTGTCTTGTGTCTCACCGTACCTTTTCCCCGATGGTGGGGTCATATGGACACAGATGGCTAAAGCCTCATGGTGATATCACAGAATCAACATATTCCATACCCTAGAGTTCATAGGTTTTCTGAATATTGTCATTATCGTTCATGATAGAAAATGAATATTGCTGGTTTCGTTATAATCGATATGGCCATATCTATAGTCATCCGGCCTAGAACTCCATCCAAATCTAGCCAGCGCCATAGAAAATGTCTAAAGTACGGTTTACTAGTATAGGTAGTTTGGGGGTGACACAGGAAACGTCTTGATAATTCTCTCACCAGCCAAACCATACTGCGGCTCACGGGGTATCCTTCCATCCATCTCATCCGTCTGCATGTGCCGACACAGACTTCGCCTCTCCAGCCCCTCTTTGTTCCAGGTTCAAAAAGACCCCATGTAGATCAGCATCGCCTTGGCACCTCAACATGTCTTGTGCTCCACCGCTCCTTGACGCGTCTCGACTACATCCATATCACGCGTCTCCATGGTGTTGTGTGCTTGGTTTTCGCATCGTGGATTTGACATTTTCAGTATCCACATTCGACACTACCCATTCATCCAGCCTCGCCACGGGGCCCTGTCTCGCCCATCTCGACAGCATCGGGTGCCTCCTGAACAGGGGCCGGTGACTTCGTCCCGTTGCCCATTATAGCCGGCTCTGAGCTTTGGGTGCCTGATCTGATTTTCCGGAGTGCTCTCATCATTCCGTCCAACTTCATCCTCTCCTGCACCACCATCCCTCGGACGAACTCTCGGATAGCCTGGCGGCCCATCTTCTCGTGCAACTCTTGCCACCCTGCCAGTTCCCCAGCCACCGTCTGCTGTGTGTACCGAAGTTCTCTCGCAAGGTTGGCGGCTTCATCCCGTGACTTTCGCGCTCGCTCTTCCTTCTCGTCATATAATCGCTGTCTAGTGTCATCCAAGAGTCCTAGGGGCCACCTGGATTTGTTAAGAGAGTTAAAGTTTCTATCAGCCTCACGCTTCGCCGCCCTCATCTGAGAGATGATGGATGGCGGGCGGGACAAGGACGCCAGTAGTGCCTGTACGGTGGATTGTAGGGCCAAAAATGTCGAGTGAAGGGTGGCTTGCGCATTCGATTGGGTTGGGACGATAGCTCGCACATACGTCTCAAACGCCTCTATGTGTTTGGGAGGTAGGAACTGCAGCGCTGAGATAGCTCGATGAAGCAGCACTGACGAATCGTACATGTCTGATCACCAGTTAGTTCACCAAGATTCATTGGTCCACAGCCTTCGCCTGGTAAACTTACCTGCTGCAACGAGTCCCAGATTGTTGGCGCGTCTCGTCGCACTCTTAGTCGAGTAGTTCACGCTCCTGATCATTTCTCGCGCATGATTGACAAATTGTTCCACCTCCCTCACGTCTTCCACTGGCTCATACTCGTCTCTTACTTTCTCTGCTCGCGTCTCTGCTTTGAGGAGCGTCCGCTGTTCCATCATATCGAGCTGCAGCTCCGGTACCAAGAAGAATTCCCACAGCATTTCGTGAGTGGCGAATGTTGGATGCATCAGCATGATCTTCAGGAACCAGTCTGCTCGAGCCTGCATATCTCGTAGGATTGCACGAGATGGCTTCGACGGTATTTGGAATGGAGAGCGCACATCAGTAAGAGACGGTACCCATGATGCCGGATTCTCGAGCGCAAGAAGATTTGGTAGATGCTCGAAGTCAGAAAGCGAGCGACGGCTGGTTGTTACCGTATAACTGTCATGATCCGTGGGAGCTGCTGACTTTAAAACCAATCTCACAGTCGCGTCCTCGACGAAAAACGCCCTCACTACACCGGTGATACGTGCGTCTGGTCCTGGGGTCATGCTAAATAAAGCAAGGTCATCGATCTTGTTCCGTACGTCATCGTCTTTGGCCAGTTCTACTGCAGTGAGGCCTCTAATCTCCTTGGCTCCCACGTCCACCCTTGGATCAGCGAACAGTGAGCGAACCATGTCGTATCTGCCATACTTGCTGGCTACCATCAACGCCGTGAACCTCTTATCATTCGTCGCATTGACGTCGACATCGCAGTATTGTAAGATGTTCAAAGCGAGGTTCGCGTTGCTGACAATGTGCAGCAATGTGTTCCCTTTGTTGTCGACATGTTCGTCGATATGCAAGGGCTGTCCGTCATGCTGCGCTGTGGCCGCCGCATTGAGTCCGGCTTCAACCATGCCGAGGTAGTTCTTGTGGTCGTAAGAGCGACAAAGTGCAAATAAAGGCGTCTGTCCATTCTTATCCCGTTGTCGCCAAGCTATTAGGTGCCCAATCCGAGTGATCAAAGCAGGTGCGTTGAAGAGATAATGACCACAGCTGCGTCCCCAAATGTCTTGCTGCGCCAAATATGAGGTAAGTTGGTCAGGATTGGTCGAAGCTATGACAAAGTCAAGGGTCAAATCAATGATTTGAGCATTGCCTAGCTGGATCGCAGCGCTCAGTAGGGTAGTGTCTTCGTTGTTCATGTCGTCCAAGACGAAAGATGGAGGGAAATAATCGGGCATAGAAAGCAAATACTTGAGCGTTTCTCCTCGTTCGGCTTGGATGGCCATCATAAGAACTGACTCCCCAAAAGAATTATTTGTTTGTGACAGTCGAGACACAGAGATGTCTCCTTCTAGGGCACTGCCAATCGTTCCTATACTTCCGGTGCGGGAGTGGAACGAAACCTCGGAATCGCCTGATATGCTTCGAGTGTCCATAGCTACCTTCTTCACCCGTCGTACGGGTATTGTAAAGTCGTGTACATGGGCCTCGTTCTCGTCCCCTGCTTGGAAAGGGAACACATGGCTGAGCCCCGAACCGTGGGAATAATGCTCATATGGAGATTGGTCGTGTAGCGACAGACGCAACGATGATCTCCTAGATCTTGATGGGCCGGTCGACCTTGACCTTGTGTCGTTTTGAAGATTCAAAACGGTAGATGGCCGACGGCTAGACGTAGGAGATTCTGACAGCTCATCGTCATCCACAACACCTGATTCAGGTTCCATAATCTTCTTAAGATCGTCCAGGGTTCCTGTCTTTGCCGCATCCCATAGCGCCTTGTTCTTCTTGCTTGCCCGCCTCAAACCAGCTGAGTCAAGAACAAGATATGCCAGCACCGCCTCGAACGTACTCAGCGCATAGCCCAGCTCGCCACTGTCTACATCATCAATGAAGATGAAGTTCCTGACATATATCAGACGTGCCTGTAACTGCTTGACTTGTGATCGAATGACAACGTAGAGGAGGAACGAAACCAAAGTATCCGCGTTGATTGTCATAATAGGCTTCTCGGAGGATGAATCGGACGGGGCTGCTTGCGCCTTTGATGAATCTGTCAACTGTGAGACAATCTTGATCGTTGATAGCAAAAGGTCCAGCATGACCTGTGGGCAAGTAGCAGTGGATATCTTCTTAAACTCCTCAACAGCCGGTCCTAGCTGAATGATAAGGTCATGTTTCGCCTTGGAACCACCATCAATGGCGATGCCCAATTGGGAAATATCGACGAACTGCATCTTCCTGATCTTGGCCTCCAGTTCTAAATCGTAAGGTCTCTTGAGGACATTGAGTCTAGGCCAAAGTTGGTTGTGAAGATTCTCTGTAACATAGCGTTCGATCAGTTTCTCTACCAGAGGCCCTGTCAAGTCTGTCGTGGCACCTAGCAGGGACAATTGTTGTTTGTCTACGCCCTGGAAGAGATCGATGGCAGTTGTAACGGCAGTTTCAAGAGAAGCTCTCATAATATCCTCATCGTCTTCAGCATAGAAGTTCTCCGTCACTGGCAATCTGCCATCATCGCCCGTACCGGCCGATGCACTGTTGGATCGAGTTCGTCTTGCAACATTGGCAATAGGTCCGTTCGGTACGGGATCTGGAATGTGCTCGGCTGACGGTGGTGGAGGTAGGGGGCTTCGAAAGACGTTGTTGAATTCGAGGAAAAGCTTCTCAAGACCGGGTTGCATCTGGCGCGCAATCATGGGGAAATTATTCAATAGGTCATGGAAGCTCTTGATATCCTTCTTCCGAGGGGCAGCATTTTCGGTCGATTCGGCGCTTGGTGTCTGCTTCTGATCGGGTATCCTGCGCTTACGGACGCCAGGGACAAGGACGGCCGGAGCGATCTTGTTTTCCTCCCAAATGCCTACGAGAGGTCGCGAGATGTAGTAGAGGAGCCATTGTCGTGGTTCGAAGACGTCGGGATAGAACACGATATCGTTGAGAAGTTGGGCTTGTGCAAGTGTTTTGAAGCCTGTCCCTGGTAAGTAATGATGTGTTAACCATATTTAAACTGCGCACCTTTGTTACTATAGATGAAAGCATCCTTGATGACCACACTCTTCCCATTCAGAGTTGTGAACTGCTTTGCCTTGCCTCTCACCTCTCGCAAGTTCTGAGCACCATCCTTGCCTCCCGCGACGCCATTCGGAGATGGTACACGGAGGACGTGGCTGGCAAGGAAGTCCTCCGAGGCGATGACCTCAGCGGGAGCAGTCCCGCTCTCGGTCTCGCGGAATGTGAGAAGCACATCCGTCGAAGGGACCAGTAAGATGTGATGGTGAACTGGCGTACACTGACTTGGGAGGGAGCTCTTGAAGAAGGCGGCCAGGAAGGGGTTTAGAGGTTGCATTCATTCGACTTGTGGCCGGTCGTATCGAAGCTCACTCGACCTCCCTAGGTCGCAACGTCAAGGACGGTATAGTGATTGAGTATGGGAGACGAGGATGTGGATCGTGAACGGATCGAACGGAATGCTGACACATGCAGAACGGGTTTGGTAAGAATGGTGAAAGGCAAGTAGGAGTATGTAATTATGGCGCGACAGGAGTTGGGTTCAATTTCATGATCCGCGGATGAGGCATGCGACGGCGATAACGATAGCGATAGCCCACCTATTGGGGTAAAGGAGCTACCTATCGCGAGAATTGGCGGATGTTGGACGAGACTATGACGCGGATGGCCAGTTGAAGAATATAGACAGATGACTTTGTCTGAGCAGTCAGTAATCGCTGGGATGCAGAAGCGAGGCGCTTGGCTAATAAGAGTCGTCGATCGTGATGTAGTTAGTCGAGATTGTCGATGATTGTTGGGAGCTTCAAGTGGTACGCAACAGGGCACGTTGCGATCACTCTATGAGATCGTCAGAGGCTAGAAAGTACCTATACCTTAGGTGAGATATAGTGTCATGCTATTTTGGCCCGAGAGTCCCACGCATTATGTACAGAAACATGATCTCCTGGTCGCGGGCGCCAACCCGCTGCCGAGCTCTCCGCACGGGCCCCTGGAAACCCCTGAGAGCCGGGGAATCAATAATTCCGACTCATAAATCAGGTATCACATGTCACTGTGAATAGCATCATTAGCTGCATTTCATTACAACTGAGATTTAATATGGCCTGCCAACGTTTCGTATGTTAACCGTGTGATGCCCTCACTCTGAGTGAATGAGCCCCAGATATGTTCAAATCGACTCATCTGAGGTTGTCTTCGGATGGAGACTATTACACTACGGACCAAGTAGTCTCAAACAATGAGGCTCATTCTAGATCATGCATATTGGAAAGAATTAAGAATAATTGGAATTCAAGTACGACTGAGTGGGTCAATGGCGAAACTGGGTACATGTTCACTTACTAGGCATGTACTCCGTTGTCCTCAAACTCTAACGATTGCGGGCATGGCAGAATAGCACGGCGTATTTCTTGCAACTGAACTTGTATTGTTCGAGGAATGAATTTGACGCTTATTTGTTCGTAGCGAAGTGCTTGGACCAAGGCCCAGGCTCTTACCAGTTTATAAAAACTACTGATTGTGAACACTCATACTAGAAGTCCTGTTCAGAATAAGCGGACATGAAGCCGTTCAAAGTCCTTACCTTCATTCAGGTATTCTAATTGTCTATATAGCTAACCATGACCGTCTCACTAACTCGAACCGGCTCAATCCCAATCATCCTTCGTCAACTTACTAACATACTACAGTCCTCATTATTTTTACCTACTAGTCAAGATGTCTATCTCCTCGCTTTCCCACAAAGTTCGTAACGTCTTTGGACGCAAACCAGTAGAGTTTGGCTCTGCCCACCCAAACTCCTACCCTGTCTTCATTACTGATGAACTTATCAACGCTGCTCTTCCTGTTTTCAGCGACCAGAAGAAACGTTGGCCCGAGGACCCTGAGTATCGCGTCATGCTGGTGATGGTCAAGGTACCCTACAAGATGTGCCCGCCACGCATGGTTAATGCCATGCCTCCGGATGTTCCAGGTAAGCATCCTCACCTAGTTGCTGTTGCCTTGGGGAGGTTCCGTCGTACCCCCGAGCATCCTGGTGGTGAGCTTAGTGGGATCGCGCTGTCGGACTGGAATCAAGTCTCCGTGGCTTTTGACCTGAAGCCTAGAGAGGTTCCTTCTGTTTTCCCTGTTGGATATCCTGAAACATCAAGCTGAGTTAAGTAGCTGATGTGAGTTTGGGAGTGGAGATACTCATGTGCTGGTCATGTCGAGTAAGGTAGAGTAGAGTAACAGAATCTCTATCCACTGACTTATTTCCCATTCAACAATTTAAGCTTTTCTCTCGAAAAGCCCCTTCCGTCTTTGTATGTATATATGTATGGTGAGCAATATTTAGTAAGATGAAGCATGCTTGAAGCAGCACAACTTGTGGTCTTTGTTAAAGTCGTCAAGAAACACTAGTATTCCATACAGCCACAGCCGGAGTAAGATTTCTAGCAATGGGTTAAATACTCTAAAGGATCTTAAATCCAACAGACATGTAACAAATTACATGCAGATCAAAACCAAGCCCACACCTTCTGCCAGAAAGGCGTCTGACCTGGCACATCTCTCGAAGTCGGACCACTCTTGTAGTCCAGATCCATCCTCCTGCCGCTATCAAGATCGATGCTCCAACTACGCTTGAGCGGATCAGTTCCTCGCCACAACAACTTGCAAAAGACATAGATGATACCAAACAAGGGTACCAGAATATAAGCATCGACAAAGTTTCCAGCATCGAAGGGCGAAAGAGTAGTCCATCCCTGGACCAAGGCCAAGAAGACACAAGCTGCAAGACCGAACCAAGCAAGATATGGAAATCCCAAGGCCTTGTACGGCAGCTCACTAAGGCTTCGGCCTTGGGTAACCCAAGCTCGACGGAAGCGGATATGAATAAGGCAGATGCTGCCCCAAACAAGGAAAGCACTAACTCCAGACAGGTTGACGATGTAGCTGTAGGCCTTGGAGGCGCCAGTGGAGACATTCATCATGGAGATGGAGCCAACGGCGTTGGTAATGAGAATGGCCCAGACAGGAACACCTCGGCTGTTAGTCCAAGCAAACACTTTAGGAGCCTTCCCGGACTGCGCCATGTAGAACACAGTACGAGAACCGAAGTAGATGGATGAGTTGATGGCGGATAAGCAGGTGAGAAGGATAAATGCGTTGATGAGATGGACACCTGAACATTATTAGTATTATTAGACACGTATGGGATCATGGAAACAAACCCCCTTGCCAGCCAGCAGTTTGAATCGCAATGGTCATTGGACTCTGCAGAGCCTTTGCGCCTCCGCCCTCGAGTCCTTCGTCATTAGCGGGACAAGTAATGCCAAAGAAGAGAGCAGATCCCATGTAGACGAAAATGATACGCCAAAAGACTTGCCGAATAGCCTGGGGAACAGCAACACCCGGGTTTCTAGTCTCAGTTGCAGCTACAGCGATAGACTCAACGCCAGAATAGAAAGTCGCACAGAAGACGAACACAGAGGCAACACCACGGAAACCATTTCCGTTGAAAGCTCCTGGATCATTCCAATAATGGAAACCTAGAGGTTTGTCCTGACCGACTAGACCACCGGCTGCATAGATAATGGCGAATATGAAGTACGCGGTCAAACCCAAGAGTTTCATTAATGCAAGCCAGAACTCGGCCTCACCAAAGGCTTCAACACCGAGCAGTTGGAATCCCAGAAACACCGTCCAGAAGATGAGGAAGTAGCCCCAAAGAGGAACAACAGGTCCCCAATACGTGAGAATGCTGCAAATGACGTTATACTCGTTGGCGAGGACAGCGGCCCAAATAACGAAGTAGTTCCAGCCCACAGCGACAGAGAAGGATCTGTCTACCATGCGCTCAGCAAGAGAGATGAAGGAGCCTCCACCAGGATACAGTGTCGTCACCTCACCGAGGGATTGCATAATGCAGAAGGCAATGATACCTGGTGAGAGTTAGCAGTGGTTCAATGGTGGGGTCAATTCCATCAAGAATGCGATTGAGGATTTGTCTTGTCGGGACATCCTTTACACATCTCGCGCAAAGAGATGGGTATCTTACCAACAACGCCAAATCCAATTAGCAACGCAGCAGGTCCTCCAACATTCAATGCACCACCTGCGCCGACGAGAAGTCCAGGTCCAATAATACCAGCCAAAGCCATCATCGAAAGATGTCGATTCTTCAGACCTCGCTTGACGCCCGAGTCCGGGTCTATGGAATTGGTCTCCTCTGAATCGTTAATGCGCCGAGTGTCATGGTTGTCGTAGTCGGACGGACCATCGCCAGCCACGGCATCGTCGTCCTTGACGTGGTTGAACACCATATCGGATATAACAGCCTCTTCTAGGCAAAGAGGGGTTGATATGAAACCGATTGCCTAGCAAGTGAATAGAGAGGCGATATCAAGAGACAGCCGTTGATATGAAGAGTTGAGAATCTCGCCAGGCGCGCGAGTAGGTATAAAACTCTTCAAGATAAGATGAGACAGACAAAGAAAAGTCGATATAGAGTTGTGAGGCGACGGAACGCCGATTATGCCATCATTAAGGGCCCGCCAGACTAATGCAGCCGAGCGTAGGCTCTGCATCAAGAGTAGGGATCGACCCGCTCCTTCATGGGTTCTCAAGAAGCTATCCTCATTAGGTGTTGTCTATGGGTAATGGAGGTTGGGATGACAGCGAGTTAGGGAGTTGTGGTGCCCTGAAAGGCTTGTTATCTTAATGCTGTACTGCTAGCGCTCGCAGGGAGTCATGATCCAATTAGATATAGGGTCTAGAAATGTGGGCATGTGTCTCTTGTTCAGCTTTCTTCCTTCAACATTGATGAACATTGACGATATTTCGCTCTCTAGTCCCTACTTGAACCCCCACTCGAAGCTCTACCCATGTGGCTTCCTGCATGCTTCCTGCACCTTCATAGTTGCATTTGTGGCGTTTGAAACCCGGGGGATATAGAAACGCCATATCTGCTGCCGATCACGACATCGAAATACCACGGCATGAAGAGTTTGCAAACGGCCGAGAAACTGATTAAAGTGGCATATTAGTGGAGATTATTAGCGTGAAAAGAGACATCCATAAAGATTCATCTGTGAGACGTAAAGGTGTCTGGTGTCTTCTCAGCTCGAACCTTGATGCAAAGGATAGTGCACGGGCTCGGGAGATCATTCGACGACAACGATTCTATTTGTTTATGGTTTGGTCATGGCCAATTATGCCATATTATTCCTCATGACGACGTTGAATTGAAGTTTACGCCATCGTGGGATTCTCGCTTCGTGATATGAGAGATCCAATCAAATTCACTTGCTGCCTCAGCTCACCCGTTTGGATGCCATGCTTTTCCAAGACAACATCTCACATGCATTTTACATGCCCAGCTGAAGCTGTTCATGCCGCGCCGGCCTAGCCCGGGCCATCGGCACCGGTTGAGCCCCACACTGCCGGCGTATCCTTTGGCGTCTAGGCGGGGCCGATTCCGTTGCATTGGGTCAAAATGAAGAGATCAACACTGTCGAAGTTCTGTGTTGTAGATGAGATAACCCCGTTGAGTTGTTCATTGGTCAGGTCTCAAGTTACACTCCAGACCACTAGAATCAAACAAGTCGAGGCACGTGTCTTGTAGAACACCATTGACAATCGTGAAGGCGTTCAACAGCAAGAAGTTCTTGAGTTTCGCATGGGGCATGATGACATCGACAGTAGATACTTCACAAGTGCGTAATTAGGACATACCTATGCAAATTCGCAATAGGTCTGGTAGTGTAGAATTCTACTTGACCCTCAATCTCAGGTTCCGCCAGAACACTTTCCGCTTCGCAAAGCTCGTCAATTCTCATGCCTTGAAATCATACCTGGACATCGCCTAGTACTTCCTCAAAGACTTCCAAATTGCCTTCATTTCTTCGATCGTACACAGCAAACCACACTTCCTCCCACCAACCGCCCTGAAACTCTTGCTCTTGCAGTACCTCCAACCAGCAGAGGGCCACTTCCTTGGGCGGGTTTCTGAATGCACCGCAGCCGAGCGCACCAAGCACGAGCAGTCCGTGACCACGTCTCGCCGCCATTCGTAGACATAGTCTCATCTTGATCTTCGTGAGTTCACGGTCGTAGTCATCCGTAAAGGCTGGCCTGGAGACAGGACCACCAGGTGTATTCTCGACAATAGTGCTGACAGGAGGGTTTCTCAAAGCCGCGATGCTGAGAACACTGACGACAGGTAGGTCATCGACCGAAACTCTGGGCACGTAGAGTTTATGTCCGGACTCTTGATCGGAACGAATAACAACAACATCAGGTGTGTAGAGTCCCATGCGCTGCTTCCATGGATAGTACCGTCGGTGTAGGGAAAGGGAAAGCGAGCTTCGATAGCAAAGAGCTTCCTCTTGGGCACGCGCTCCCTTCAACCAACCTCCTCCGGGACTGACATGGCTAGCCATGTTCAACACGGCTACACGACCTGAGGAAGGTCCCTTGAGAGTTGCAAGATCGATGGCGGCGTTGAAAGTATCAGCGTTGACGATCTTGATGGTTGCCTTTCCTGAGGATGTTCGTTTGGGGCAGTCGAAAGCTTTGAGCGGAGGTAGGGTGCTGTAGAATAGTCTTTCCGATCCATAGGCGTGGATATGTGGCAGCTGCTTCAGTATATCAGGGAGGGCTGCCTGGGTCTCCTTGGCCACGGCTGCAAGCTCAGTGCCTCGCCTGTAGGGGTCGTTGCGTCTATTTCGTGACGCATACGGATGCTGACTCGATGAAGTTGGTGATGGTGAAGGCGCCGGTTGGGGAGCTGATGCAGCGTGTCTGGACGATCTCCTTCCAAGCCATGAATCTAGTGTTCGCTGGCCACGAGCGCCGGAGTTTGAGGTCATTTCGATGTGACTGCTATCAAGAATTCTTCCTTTGAGCGAGTGATAATGTTAATATGACTACTGGGTTTTTCTTTTGCACTTTAACAGGTTGAAAGGTCTCGTTGGTTCGTTGTTTGATTGAGAAAGATGGCTGTGTATTTGTATGTCCGTGGTGTATTTGCATGGGCAGGTCCGGGTGAGCTCAGCTTAAATACCAGGCAACAGCGGCTCCTACTAACTTATGGTAAGGTAAGGTTACCGACAGTCACCGTCGAAAACAACGAACAAACTCTGAGCCATGAATATTATACCTGGAAGGTTATATACCCAAGTCAGGAATACTTTCTCATTTTAGTGTGGAGGGTTTGTTGTTCGAAGCAATCACCACTCGTCAATTCAAAAGCCATGAACATGACCTTTCTCCCACATCAAGCGATCAATCAGTTGGTCCTTCATACAAAGCTTCATATTTTACTTCCATCAGGGGTATCGACAGTGACTAGTAGTATGGTACATATTCATACAAATCTTGCAATATTACACAGGCGATCATGCAGGTGTCTTGATCGCCCCCTCTGGGACCTCATCTGAAGCCTCAAACTTCCTTGGGATGAGTCCTTCAGCCATATCGATAGCTCCTTGCATATCGTTTTTATTGAATAAGAACAGCCCCTGTATCGCCGCCGTGCTCGTGTGACGATTTGATGGCTTACCGTCAGGTCCATGTCCAAACAGGCCAAGCTCTTCAAGTCGGTTGAGGAACCGTTCACGTCCAGAATGATCCGTATCAACGTCGCCATAAAATCGATCCCACATTTGAGCAGCCTGGTAGCGACTTGCTTCGCCGATGCGGAGCATTAAGTCTACTCGACCAGGTCGAATCAGTGCAGGGTCGAGGCGGTCAACGTGATTAGTTGTCAAGAAGGCGATCCGCTCTTCACCAGCAGCGACACCGTCGAGGGCGTTGAGGAGGCCGGAAAAGGTCACAGTCGCGCCATTGTAACCATCGGCATCCCGTTGTCTTCGGTTGACAAATGCTGCGTCTGCATCTTCAAGCAGTAAGAGACTTCTCTTGGGCAGTTTTGTGAGGAGATATGCCAGTTTATCGTCCGTCATGCCCATCTCGCTAAGGTTGATCATGGCCACGCTGAAGTCCAGCTCTCCTGCAAGCGCCTGGATGAAAGAAGTCTTTCCGCTACCTGGAGGGCCAAACAGCAGATATCCTCGTCGGTACGGGATGCCTCGGTCCACGTACCATTGTTGGCGATTCAGGAAATCTTGAACATCGCTGACAATGCTCTCCTTGACGCCTTCGTCCAAAACCACCGAACCTAATGGGCGTTTCTTCCTTGGGTCTCCAAGAGGCATCCAGTCCATTCCTCGAGCCGAGTATACAATCGTCTTGCCCTCGTTCGCTTTCGCTGCTAGCTGGTGCGCCTCGCTGAACACTGCCTCAAACACATGCCGATGCGCCCAAAGTGTCGTCAATTGAACAATCTCGTGTGGTTCGCCGGTATTCATATTCGCAGTGTTGTGTTTCTCTCGGTTTACAGAAATGTAGGCATTGCCAAACTTGACAATGTGTCGTCCATAACCGGGTTGTAGGAAGAAGTGCGCATTTTGGGGTCCGCTAACGCCCGCCGTTCGAGATGCGGTAGTCGTTGTGACCGAAAGGTTGTGAATTCGTGTGAGACGAGAAGCAATGAAGCCAGGGTTTTCGCGGGGTTGCGATAGCCATGCTAGAATCCATGGGTAGGCGGGATCTTGCTTGCTGATCTCGACATTCACGAGCAGACGACGGCGAGCTGCTCCGAGTGCAGATATCGCGCCTTTTCGTGCGAAAGCTGCAACTGCGCCCAGGGATGCGAGCCCAATACCACCTGCAAAGAGCGGGTTGTCGAACAGTGCATTGATATTGAGCCCTGATGCTGCAGCGGGCTGTGTCGACTTTTCGGCATTGGGAAAGCTCGTCAGGGCTTCCTTCAGGGTTTCTTCGTCCATCGTCGGCAAGTCGGTGGCTGTGTCGATGGTCAAACGGACACGACTGCGCTGTTCACATTGGCTCTCGCCGATATTCCCAAAGGACAGGCATCAATTCCAATTATTGATACCTCAATGTGCGATGCTGAAAGGCAGTAGCAGGATGGATGTTGCTTGGCCCTCTTTTTTTCTAGAGCGTCATGCACGTGGACTGACTGGATCTACTACGTAACAACCACCGAAGCGCCTGAGGGCACCTAGTTTCCTCGAATAACGCCAATAATCACCAAACAGGACAATCCATAAAACGGTTGAATACTTTTTAGGATGTTCCTCCTAATTATCACCCTGAAGTGGCATGAATTCTTAGTTGTCGGAGTATCTGCTCGCTTAGAATCCCTGCAGGATATACGTGCTCCAAGATGGTGGTGATCAACGTCGTCTTTTCAGCGCCGGGGCGCATTCTAGATTAAACCCAGTGAATCGGAATTGAGAAACAGCTCATAAATATGTAAGAGAATAGCAGGATTTACTCACTATTCAACTGACCTACATTATCCCCCCTCACGTTGCACTCAATCGTAACTACAGGCAGAGCTCTAGGGTAGGCCATTCTGCCTCGGTGCCACTGCACCACCCAAAACACCACAGCTCGACATCACCATGAGACAGATGGCTAAAGATTGCAGAAAAATGCAAAAAGAAACGGCTGATGGGCACTGAGAGACAATGCTCCCGCCAGGGCTTGAACCTGAGACCTTCGCATTACCGATACTGCGGTTTGAAGTATTAGTACGACGCTCTAACCAACTGAGCTACGGAAGCCAATCAGCTGCTGTTGAAGACAGCTGTACCCTCACAGTTCATGAGGGATATCTGGTTTTTCCTACCGTATCTGCTACGACGGGGACCTTCTCCAGGCGCACTTGTTGGCTAATCCAGCGTATCGGAGTGGGGGAGCGGAGCGTTGGGGGTGAGCTCTTGAGGAGTTCCGTTCCGGAACCTCATGTCCTTGGCGGGGTTGAGGGACGAACGGAGGTACTGGTGGGGGCAGATCTCGAAAATGCTACGTGCGTTCTCCGTGATGCAATGCTTCAATCGAATCAATTCGGGTGGACGGGGACTATGGGCGGACCCGCCGATGAGATAGCCTTCCCAGGCTTGCAATTGACTAGCCTTACAGCTTAAAGAGAGTAAAACGAAAACTGTGTGGTACGAAGGACTCGTATACTTGATGATCAGCGCGATGCCGTGTATTGGATCCGGCATTGGTCAAAGAATTATGTTTAAAATGTTGCGCCGTTAACCGTTCGGTAGTTGCCGGGCTGTATTTCACAATATCGACATAATCAAATCATATGCAAGTTGCTGATCCGAGTTTGTCTCGTTATGGTCATGATGAATCGACTGCGGTTCGGGGTTTGATGACCGAAATGTGTTTCAACGGCACCTAAAGCAGTCCCCCACAGCAATGATGTCGAAGCTCCACCAATTGACTTGCGATCATGATTTGCGACCTCAAGTTGAGTGTAATATGAATGATCCTGCTGGTAGAACACGTTTCAGTGCTGCGCAAGCTCCGTATACCGAGAATGGTTGTCGTCGGCAATGCAACTGCACCCGTGCATTAGCCCATACAGTTTACTTCACATTTGTGACGTTGGAGATTGGTGAGGACCGAGCCATCAGCACCAGCGGAAGTCAGCCCGGAGGTGTCCACCGGCATGGCGGCGTGCCAGCCAACCGTGATGCTCACGATATCCAACTATGCGGGGAAGATGGGGTCACACGAGAATCAAAGTCAGTGTGTTGCTAATCGCGACAAATGATGAACCCGATCAATGGTCTCCAAGGGCCAGACCGTCCCGCATGTTCCCGTGAAGTGCCCCGAAGCGTCGGCTGTGGTAGGAATTACGTCTCGGCATTGGGGAGGGTATCATATAAGTCAGGCTGCCCCTCCCCCCTCATGTCTTATTGATGTCTTCATTCTCAAATCTTGACAATTCCTCCACTATCGTCATTGCCGACATCATCGCTGGGTCGTCAGTCTAAAAAAAAGTGTGTAAGTCGCATCACTCTCCACCGTCACATACCAAGTCCAATCCCATGCACTGCATTTGTTCTACAACGGCACCGCGGTGTCGGTGACTCCACTTTACCACCGAGGATTTGCTCAACAACGTCAGAGAGCTCCCGCTAGCTGTCTCAAGTGAGCTTGCTGGCAGAGCGATTTTCTGAACAAAGTCTTGGGTCTGACGAGGATGCCTGAAATGGTGCCGTCCTATAGCGGAGACGAGGTGGGCAACATGATAGAGAGCAGAGCTATGAGAGGAAGGGTGAGGTGCGCAGACACCGAGAGAAGGGCAGAGAAGACATATCGGCCGGGGAGCCACCGGAGAGCCACCGGGCATCGGAGCACCCGGAGACCTGAGAGCCAGAGTCGGGTTGAGGTGTGCGGTGAGCGGGTGAGGCGATCCCAATCGTCTCACTTGGTGGTGCGGTGAATCGTTCAACAGTCTCAGCCCATTCAACAGCCCTGGAGCCTCATGAAACTCGAGCTATGGCTGTGAATCTCAGACGATTCGCGACGCATGTCCTTTCTCGCCAATCGAGACACAGCATGCTGCGAGATGAATTAGACGGGCGTTCCTGGCGAGATGAAAAGATCCGCTCTCTTATCATGTTCTCGGTTTATGCCTCACCGACGTGGCGCTGTTGGATGTTGTAAACAGCTCATGGCCTCAATCTGATGAACTCATTCTGGCCCGCACAGAGCAGCTCTCGGCAAGAGCGCTAGATAGCCCCTCCTACCCTGGCCTGTCTGCCCCTCCAAACCGCCGTACCTGCCACTTACCCCTTGCCTCTCAGCACTCTTCTTAGCTTTCCTTTATCGATAACATGCAAGCAAAGAGATTGAAAACCCCGCTACGCCCCTCTCCTTCGTCATCGCTTCTCTGCATTCATAACTAACAAACTTTCCTGCTCATCAGACTTTTCTCTTCTTTATTTCTCACTACAATTCACCAATCCTAAAACATCACACAAACAGCAAACATGGGTGCCCAAGAAGTCCTCAGCCGCAAGACCGGTGTCATCGTCGGTGACGATGTCCTCCGTCTCTTCGAGTACGCTCGTGAGCACAAGTTCGCTATCCCCGCCATTGTATGTATCAATCGACCGAAAAGAACGCAAGGGACTCCAGCTAAGATCAAAACTCACAGAACGTCACCTCCTCCTCTACCGTCGTCGCTTCCCTCGAGGCTGCTCGCGATGCCAAGTCTCCCATCATTCTCCAGTTCTCTCAGGGCGGTGCCGCCTACTTCGCTGGCAAGGTATGTTTCTCAACCAATATTTGCAAGTAACACCACGATACTAACAACATACAGGGTGTGGACAACAAGGATCAGTCTGCTTCCATTGCCGGTTCCGTCGCTGCTGCCCACTACGTCCGCTCCCTCGCTCCCACCTACGGTATCCCCGTCGTCCTTCACACCGACCACTGCGCCAAGAAGCTCCTCCCTTGGCTCGATGGCATGCTCGACGCCGATGAGGCCTACTTCAAGGAGAAGGGCGAGCCCCTCTTCTCTTCTCACATGATTGATCTCTCTGAGGAGCCCGTCGACTGGAACGTCGAGACTACCGCCAAGTACCTCAAGCGCGCTGCCCCCATGAAGCAGTGGCTCGAGATGGAGATTGGTATCACCGGTGGTGAGGAGGATGGTGTCAACAACGAGGATGTCGACAACAACTCCCTCTACACTCAGCCCGAGGATATCCTCAACATCTATAACACCCTCTCCCCCATCTCTCCCTACTTCTCCATTGCCGCTGGCTTCGGTAACGTACACGGTGTTTACAAGCCTGGCAACGTCAAGCTCCACCCCGAGCTTCTCGGCAAGCACCAGGCTCACGTCAAGGAGGCTCTCAAGTCCGACAACGACAAGCCCGTCTTCTTCGTCTTCCACGGTGGCTCCGGCTCCTCCAAGAAGGAGTACCTCGACGCCATTGGCTTCGGTGTCGTCAAGGTTAACGTCGACACTGACATGCAGTTCGCTTACTGCTCTGGTATCCGAGACTACATGGTCAACAAGCGCGAGTACGTCAACACTACCGTCGGTAACCCCGATGGTGAGGACAAGCCCAACAAGAAGTACTTCGACGTAAGTTCAGATTCCGTTCCTGTTTCTATATGCTTTTACGCTAACATTCTGTCCAGCCCCGTGTTTGGGTTCGCGAGGGTGAGAAGACCATGTCCAAGCGTGTCGCTGAGGCTCTCGAGGACTTCAACACTGCCAACAAGCTATAGATGTCTATAACGACGCTCACTAGCTTTAATGATATCCCAACAAAGTATCGTTTGGAAAAAAGGGGACCCAAAAAAGGCCCCCCAGCTTGGTTCATACAAAACATTGCAGTTTATAGTTGCAAGGGACATTATGAGGCGACGAAAGTAGTAAATTAATGAAAAAAATTTGATGACGTACATAATTTCTCTCAAAGATTACAGTGAAAGGCAACCGCAATTCTAGTGTCATGGATGATTATCAACGAAATTATAAGGTCTTGAATGTCTTTTTTAATCAAAGTCCATGAATGTGGGAAAATACATGAAAACCATGTCATTAATCGTAGAACATATATAAACTGTTTAGTATCATACAACCCATCCCATGGCAGCCTCTTGATTCGTCACGGGTCGTCTCTTGTGCCAGAGAACATGTGCCGAGCGCCGTTTATTCTAATCCATGCCCGTCTTTTGATTTAACTTTACCCCTTTACTCGGAGCCCTTGTGTTACCATAAATTATAACCACCTTGTCCTTACTCTATCATGTTTGTTCCATCGAGATAGCTGTTGGCGTAACTACCAGCCAAGAAGCTCCTTTTCCATCTTGGCCACATCGTCCTGGTTGAGCTGCTGGGCAGCACGGGCGTCGGCCTTGGTCTTGTCGAATCGCCAGAGGCCGCCTGTCCTCTCTGCATCTCCGTCCACAGGAACGCCGACGACCTTGCCGAGTTGCTGAAGGACGGGATCCTGGCCCTGGACGGCGGTGAAGTATTGGCGATCCCAAGTACGTCCTTCCTCGCGTTCCTTGATGCGCATGTTGCGCTGTGCATGCTCAATCTTGCCCTTTTCGGCGCCGGTGGTGTCCATGTCGCCCTTCTGGATGGCCTCAGCGACACGAGACCAGGCACGACGGGACTCAAGAGGATGTTGTTGGGCAACAGGGGCAACGCGGAGCTCAGTCTGAGCAGTGTTGACGGCATCGTAGGTGCTCACAAGTGTGGACTTGGAGTTTGTCTTGGAAGGTCCTGAGTAGACCTCAAAAGACTTGTTCCACTGACCAGTGACATTGTAAAGGACTTCCTTCTCCTTACCTGTAGGAGAAACAGTGGCAATGATGGTGTTCTTCTTGCCAGAGAGCCAGCCCTTGCCGCTGTAGTCAATCTTGGCAGTAAAACCACTAGAGCTGGTGATGTGACTTGAGCCATCAAGCTCAACGAAGGGAGCACCAAAGATCAGACCCTCAATGTGAAGACCAGGCAGGGTGATGAGGTAGGACTCAATCTCTCCTGAGGCAAGGGGTACGCGCAGAACAGCGTGACCGATTTGCTTGACGATGATGGTACTCTTGAAAGTGGCCTTTTGAGCGTTGTAACCCTCGAGCTCGATGCCAGTCTTGTTGTTGCGAATACAATAGGCGGTAGCAGGAGGATGGTGGCTGACCTGCTCTGAGACAAGAGTGGTTTCGCCAGCTTCGTCGGACCAAGTACCAAGGAAGAGCTCACCCAAGAAAGGGTTCAGGGGCTTCTTTTCGTTTCCAAACTGCTCACTTCGGCTGGCGTACTGGTGCTTGAGGGTCGAGAGGAACCACTTGAGGACGAGCATAGTACGCTTGGCGGGATCAGACTCGGTAGCAGGGGCGGTCAGGACGGGAGGATGCGTGGCCCAGTAGGCAGAGAACTCGGTGAGAGACTGGGAGGAGAGGATGAAGGGAGGCGCAGTGAGTGAGGAGAGATCTCCGTTGAAAGACGCGATGGACTATAGAGCACGTCGCAAAGACGAAGGTCAGCTACTGCGATCACCTACGAGTCGCTCCAGGAACGTAAACGAGGCAAAGCAGGAGAGTAGTTATCTACCTTGAGGAAGGCGGTCCAGCTGCTGCTGTTCGCCTGAGCGTTGGGGGCGGTTGCTGACGACATGATTGTAGATTTGCGCCGTGTATAGAAAAGTCGGAGTATCGAGATATCAAGGTGGAAGCGTTTGCGACAGGAGATTTGAGAAGCGGTCTCGTGTGGTTGACGAGGGGCCGATGGCGGATTGCGGGGTTGTAAAAGCAGGGGGAGGACAGCAAGTCAGGACGAGACCTGAGACTTGGATGGAGTACGCGGGGCAGTTGGCCGCTGTAACGTGCTGCAGATTAGGGGTTCGATCGGGGGTTGGGGGGGCTGATTATCGATGATGTATGTCGGAGGCGTTGAAGCTTCGTGAGTTCTTTCAAAGGTAAAGTGTAACAAGTATTGTAAAATAGGTAGGCAGGTAGTCTAGGTAATTTAACCGTCTCGATTTCTTGAGTCGACCACAGCAGGTGTGGAAACTGGGCGTATTTGGTTTGGCGCCTCGTCTTGTTTCAGGGACAAAGGGGCAGCAAACAAATTGATGGGACACGAACAACCAAGCAATATGAGGATGGGAGGAGGAACGATGACGAAGGGAGATTTACTCTGGCCAAGCGAAATACAGACGAAATACTTGATCACGAGACTGAAACGACGCGACATCCATCTAATTAATTCAACACACTACAGGTACATACAAGCGACCAGCGGAGAAATTGAGATGCGCCCATCATGGATGGAAAGTGAGTGCAGCTGTGGCAGTGCCCATCACCACCCAAACCCATTACGTCAACACTTTCAACGCCGTCATGACAACCCGTATTCGTATCTGTTGGGGTTGGGCCGGTCAATGGATTTGGGGTGCGACATCTCCTCATTGTTACTGGCGATTTATTAATTAATCTTAACATCACGTCACCTCTGACGGCTCGGCAGCGCTTGCTCCCGCGCGCCGCTTAGTAGGGCAATTTCGCGTTAGTGACGAGACCTTTCGTATCCGTAACTGTTGGTTGCCTGTACCTGAGCCACCTACGTTCTGCTTTTTGGCGTTGATAAGATAAAGAACCAGGGTCAGAAAGCTTAGCATTTCTATCCTTGGTTCATGTCACTGTAACGTGCTGGTGAGGTTCCGGATATACGGGGGTACTACTCCGTATAGTAAATGGTTACTTGCAGCGGATAGGAAATCACATATACGGTAGTTATGGTTTATGCCGATATTATTGCTATTTGACAAGATTATCTGCAAATAAGAAGCATATACAATTCTCAAATCATTGAGATTTATCCTCCCCAGCCATGTAACCAACATATCACTCGAAGATTGTAAAAGTTGCCAAACAAAACAATTCTTTTGTGGTATCTCAGTAAATACAAACTCCTATACACGGGAGATATACAGTGGTCGTCCAGTCATTAATCCCCCACCCACCCATTAAAACAAAACCTTGTCGCCAAATATTACACCTAGTCAGTTGTACTTCCATCCCTCAATTAACTCCGCAACCTTGTCCAAACCTCGTTGCATAGCCATGCCAGCCGGCGTTCCCTGTCGATAACCTCCTGCGCCATCTCTGTCCTCCCATGCATCCCATACAGCATTAGCGTGGTACTGTCGAGCTCCCTTCTCAAGTAACATCTTTACACCTCCAACATGCCCACGAAGAGCCGCATAATGTAGGGCTGTCGCACCCCGGTCGTTTTGGTGGTTCACGTTGATTCCTTGCTGTAACAGGATTTTGAGCGTTGCTTGGTTCGCTGACGCTTCAAAGAGGATCGTATCGCCATGTGTCGTCAAAGCGTGCGTATTAGCACCTAATCGAAGAAGCAGCCGGACTGTCGATACATGTCCATGAGATGCTGCAACTGATAGAGGCGTCCGACCAGGAAAGATGGTGCTCTCGAGAGAGGCGCCATAAGATACAAGTCGAAGCAAGATCTCATCCCGAGCATGCTGAGCGGCAACGTGAATTGGTGTTGTTTGTGGCTCAGGCACCAAATACTCTTTGCTACCCTTTGGATGACCCATTGATACCATTTGCATACCAGCTCCTCTCTCCAGGAGTGCAGTAACGAGGTCAATGTCACCCATTTTTACCGCATGAGAAAGCACGCTCATGCCATCAGGTCCTACCCGCTCGGTGTCGGCACCGAGCTTGATAAGACGGAGAGTACTCTGACTGTTTCCAAGCTTGGCTGCTATCAAGAGAGGAGTCTCGCCCATTCTATCCAGTATGTCGACAGGTGCCCCTGACTCAGCAAGTAACCGAAGAATATGTGGTTTGTCTTTGTGCGCAGCCATATGCATTGGCGAATATCCGGACTGTCCTTGTGTCGCTGATGGATCCGCCCCATGCGCAATGAGATATCGCACAGTTTCGTCATGTCCCGTAGCAGCAGCAGCGAGCAGAGGCGTGTTGCCGTTTCGACTCGGTAGATTTGGGTTCGCACCGCTGTCCAAAAGAGCAGCTGTGATAGGCGTGCAGCGAGAGCTGATGGCCATCGTCAGGGGTGTATGCTCTCGGAGCTTACGGTCAATATTAGCTCCTCGAGATATCAACACCTGTGTGAACTCTTGGTTTCGCATTGTGATGGCCAAATGGAGCGCTGTCTTCCCATCTGGTAGCCGCACCTCCAGATCCGCTCCAGACTGCACCAACTTTGCAGCTGCGGACCAGCGGCCGTGTTGGATTGCCACAAGAAGTGGTGTTTGTCCGTTGTAGTCAATGAGGTTGATGTCGGCTCCTGCATTGATGAGAGCCGGTAGAGTCTCATCCTCCAGAACGTCCGATGCAGCGGACAGGTGGAGTGCTGATTGTCCATCGTTGTCGATGGCGTTGATACGCGCCTTCATGTGAATCACGAGCGTCGCAAATTGTTCCGAGAAACCGCATTTGATACCTCTCATCAACGCTGTGTCTCCGTCGGTGGTAGGTTCGTCAACATCCGCACCGGCAACGATCAGAAACGCCGCGATCAACATATGCTCCTTATCAAAGGCCCGATGCAGTGGAGAGAGCATCGATCCTGCCAACATGATGTTCGGGTCTGCGCGTCCAAGGAGGATCTGGAACACGGCGGCCTCGTCACTTGTCTCAATAGCATGGTGTAGCTCGTGTGCCGCATTCTTGGTTCGCAGGTACTCGACTCCTGGAGGTGGCACAAGCGTATCCAAGAGTAGTTGTATTTCTGCAGAGTCGCTGACTCTAGGAAGCACAACAGACCGTTGGTTCGGCGCCGTGAATTTTCGGCCGAGGTTTCGTAGAGCTTCATCCACCCCAATGTCTGGTTCTATCACACGACGCTGATTTATGTCATGGTCCTCAAAATTATAACCGGCCCTAACAATAATCAGCATTTTGACCTACTGCATCGATCGCATCACTTACCTGGTCGCAGTGTTGAGAAGAGTATGTAGAGATGCCTGGTGAGTGCGCAATCGCCCAAGGAAATCCTTCAAAGCTGCTTCGTTCCAGACAATGATGAGTTGTGGCTCGTTAAGGTGGATGCCGCTGTCTCTATCTGGTCCTTTGATGCGCTTAAGTGCAGCTCGCAACTCATGCACATCCTTCGAAACGGAATAGACGAATTCGTTGTTTGACGCCCGCACGCTTTCTGTGCCGCCTTCGATTGTCCGACTAAGCTCGTGTAACCTCTCAAGCGCAACTGTGATCGCACGACACTCTTTGGCGAGCGCAGCCAAGATGACTGGACTAGTGTTGAGACAATTGGAGATACCTCTGCATTCCTCGGAAAGTTGTTCGCATATGTCGATTAAATCTTGGAGGTCTGCCTTCTCGACTCGACTCTGGAGGTGGTCCATCATGGGGGGAGGAAAAATTGATGGTAGTTGAATTGGCCAAGAAACGCCAAAGCACACAGTCGCACAAGAGTCGAGTCGCGCAGGAAACCTGGGGGGTAATGTATGATTTGACAGCTGCAAATACTACTGCACCGTTTGCCTGCTGCATGAGCGGATCCAGCCTGTGCTTCGCCGTGCTCAAGTTCGTGCGCTGCAAAGGGTTGAAGCCTCAACGCAACAGAGTGACGACGGTCCGCGCTTTACCTGCTGCACACCGTCGTCACACATCAAGGTCTAACTAATCCACAGGCCACAGAGGGCCCGAGATGCAGAGCGAGTCGGCTTCTAGTCCGGAACCAAGCCGTGCTGTAAGCCAACATTGTGATCCTTAGCGTTGGTGCGTGGCAGATGGGATCCCGGGCGTTACACTTAGCGCAACTGGCTCCTGGGATTGGATCAGCCACCGCAAACTGTCGCCCAACTGCTTGGATCTTTGCTGATCAGCACCAGTCACGGCAGCGAATAGGCTGCTGAGCCAGAAAGACGCAGCCGGGACCCAACGGTGGCGTCTGCATGCGTTCGTGAGTCGCTCTTTTTGCGTCTTTTATCCAACATGGCAATCCCGGAGGCCTTGAAGCCTTTTTAGCCTTATGGGGAAGTACAGCCGCTAAAGACATCCCTGACTCTTCAATGACATCCAGTTGTTGTTGGGTTTTTGCGATGCCGTCTCGATAACCGTCAGCCCCGATCAAGAAATCCCTGTGCGGAAGATTGTAATGAACGCCCAAACGGTGAGGCGTTGTTTGGTGTTGATTCTTAAAGACGCCGTGGGGCGGCAGGGCGATAGGCTCCGATCGTTCACTTTCGTTCCCCTCTGTCCGATGCCGACTTGGCCTTGAGCATAGCGCGGCTCGACTCGAAGGTGGCTATTTGGTTCAACGGGCGTAAACAACACGCGATTAGCCCGTTCCAGGCTGATCTGATTCAAGACCCTGACCCTGAATCTGAAAAGTAAAAACCGTGCCTCGCGTTGACTTTGCCCCTTTGGCGCCGCGCCTCTCCCTGACTTCAATCCTTGCAGTCGGGACGTGCATCTGCTGAAGATTGCTGCACTGCCCGTACCTTTCGTTAGCCCCAAATGCCAATTCCAGGGTTTACTGTCGTGCAGTGATTGATCGGGGCGACCAGGATCAAGCTGGGGGATCTCTACAGGGATGTATGGATCAGCGGAGCCAGAGTTTATCCGGCGCGTCCGGATACAAGCAAGCCGTCCCTTAGCTCCGGCTAGGTAGGCCTTAGATGCGTCACTGAAGTCTAGATAGAACCAACACTGACTTGAGAGATTCTAAACGACTAACACGACACGACCCTGTTTCAGACTCCTTGCGTGCCACGTTTTACCTGGATACGCTAACAAATACTCTGACTTCTACCGTTGATCAAACACACGCCCACTCTGGCTGGAATACTCTGGAAGGGTTCGCCGGACGCTCAGAAGGAGAGGTCCCCGCGGCCAAGAAATACCATGACTCAACCATCCACACAACCGCAGCTCACTCCACAGTTCTGTTTCTCATATGGAACACTAAGAGGTAATTCTAGGACAGAGATAAACCAGCTTCTAGAATATGTGGCTGATTGACTCGTAAAGACTTTCTGCGACTCTCGAGATCGACGATTGACGATTCAATCACCCAGAACCTCAATGCGCTGGTGACACCATCACGAACCGGTTTCGACCCTTCCTCCACCTCGCAACGCACTCCGAGGCCGACTTCAAGGCAGATTGATCCGCAGTCATGCTCCGAGTTCAAAGAGAAGGTTTTGTTTCCCTCTTGGGAGGCCCGGGCTGAGGTGCTGAACTATTGCGCTCTGGTGGCGGCGAGCCCAGATCCTGATGACCCGGATCGCACATTGAGGGAACTCGAGAAAGAGCAAGACCGTGAACGAGTCGTTGATGAACGATTAGATCCATACTCTGGCAGGTTCTTCCCGCGCGAGGCTCGTACTGAGCGTCTGGCTTCGCTTGTTAGACAAGAGAGAGGCGTTGAAGGTATCGTACGACATAGAACGTGGGAGGTTGTACAGCAACGATGTGGGGGTGACGCTTTTGAAAGCTGGGAGGATACTATCAGCAAATGGAGGAAGGCTCGGAACTCGCAAACGCCTGTATAAACTAATTATGGCAACTGGTGCGACCTTGGTCTAACACGTCGTACAGCCTGTGTAAGCCTCAAAATGTACAATATGATAAGCGGAGGACTGTATGATATTGGGCATAATTTATGTACGATAAGAATGTTACAACACCCTATTTCACCGAAAAGGAATGATTAAGACTGTGATATCAATCCTCAGCTGGCGCAGCTATCCGTGCCCATCCCCCTGAGATCAACTTTTTCTATATTTAGGTATGTGCTGTAAGTCTACGGATAACTTAACCAGCTATCGATCTTGATTTGGTGGACTAAAAGGTAAGAATGCTGTAGGTGCTGTATCTGCTGAATGATCAACTCCTGGTAAATTGTTAGAAACTTGAAGCGTTTGGGCTTATCGCTTGTCTATAAAACAATTCCTGTTCATTCCCCAGCTGTCATGAGGCACGCGATGTCATGGATCATAGACTGCCCCGCCAAAACCGTCCACCACCAGTTCACAGAACACACGCAGTGCACGACAGGCTCCGAGAAATTGCCGGCCTACCGCAGCAATTCCTGCCCACATCATTTCATAAGGTCGCAAGCTTCAGTACTTTGAGCTCCAAACACCGCTTCTCCAGAATCGCCGGTCAGGGAAGCCGACTCTTTGCCCTTCATTCTCCTTCTTGCATCATCTCTGGCGAGGCATTATTGTCACACCCCGCCAAAGCTCCCTTGTACCTTTCTTTCCATTACCTTCGCCCACAACACCCCTCATCCAGCCCTACTGACAGCTGTCGCCGACAGCGGAAGCGGACCTTCATTGACTAGCTTCCACGTTCACGACTTCTCTACCGTTTTCCGACCGAAAGCCGTCTACGACTCTCACGATGCCGCAACCTCTTGCCTCGAAGGAGGCTTCGCTCTTCCGTTCCGTCATTCGCTACTATGAAGACAAGCAGTACAAGCGTGGACTTAAGTCTGCTGAGCTTATTCTGAAGAAGCATCCCAAGCATGGCGACACTACTGCGATGAAGGCCCTGATTCTGAATGCGCAGGGCAAGACAGAAGAGGCTTTTGCACTAGGAAAGGAAGCTCTGACGATGGATATGAAGTCGCACATTTGCTGGCACGTGTATGGTCTATTGCACCGAGCGACCAAGAACTTCGAGGAGGCGATCAAGGCGTACAAGTTTGCCCTCCGATTAGAACCAGAGTCAGCACAAATCCAGCGCGACCTCGCCATCCTGCAGATTCAATGTCGCGACTACCAGGGCTACATCCAAAGTCGAACTGCCATGCTTCAGGCCCGACCTCAAATTCGCCAAAGCTGGACTGCGCTCGCCATTGCCCATCATCTTTCCGGAAACCCGGCGGAAGCTGAGAAGGTTATGAACACCTATGAGGAGACCTTGAAGACGAAGCCGTCGAAGTTTGATAACGAGCATTCCGAAGCAATCATGTACAAGAACTTTTTGATTGCCGAGCAAGGGGACTATGAGCGAGCCCTCGAGCACCTCAACACCGCGGCGAAGCACAATCTTGACCGGCTGGCAGTTATGGAGGCTCGTGCCGAGTATCTTGAAAAGCTGGGCAGGAAGGACGAGGCTGCCAAGGCTTATCGCGCTCTCCTCGACCGCAATTCGGAGCACGCAGCATACTACGAGAAGTTGAACGAGGTTCTTGAAGTACCACAGGAAGATACCAAGGCTCGTAGGGCTATCTACGACGAGTATGCCGAGAAATCTCCTCGATGCGATGCTGCGCGGCGGTTGCCCCTGGACTTTTTAACTGGTTAGTATGACGCAGTCACTGGCTACGCATTGATACTGACTCGTAACAGGCGATGACTTCAAGCAAGCAGCCGACGCTTATTTGACGCTGATGCTCAACAAGGGCGTTCCATCAACTTTCGCTAACCTCAAGCACCTTTACTCTGATTCTTTCAAGAAGGACACCCTCCGCGAACTGGCCGAGAAGTACCTCAACTCTCAAGGCTCCGATTCTTCCAGCAAGGATAAGGGAGAGGCGGCGGCACTCTACTACCTTGCCCAACACTACAACTATCACCTTAGCCGTGACTTGACGAAAGCCACCGAGTATGTCGACAAGGCGATTGAGAAGGATCCCAAGAGCGTAGACTTTTCCATGACCAAGGCGCGAATTATCAAGCATGGTGGAAACCTGCAAGAAGCCTCCAAGGCGATGGACCGAGCCAGAAAGCTCGATCTTAAGGATAGATACATCAACACAAAGGCCGCCAAGTATCAGCTTCGTAACAACGAGAATGATAAGGCACTTAAGACAGTCGGCCTTTTCACTCGAGCGGAAACCGTTGGTGGCCCCTTGGCCGATCTCTTGGATATGCAGAGCGTTTGGTTCTTGACAGAGGATGGCGAGGCATACGCGCGCCAGGGCAACACTGGACTGGCCCTTAAACGATTTCAACAAATCTTCAACATCTTCGAGGTGTGGCATGAGGATCAGTTCGATTTCCACAGCTTCTCTCTAAGGAAGGGTATGATCCGCGCTTACATCGACATGATTCGATGGGAAGATCACATTCGCGACCACCCCTTCTTCTCCCAGGCTGCCTTGGACGCAGTTGCAGTCTACCTCAAGTTGGCTGATAAGCCTTCTGCAAATGGTGTTAATGGAGCTGACGGTGAAGATGCTGAGGATGCTCTGGCTAAGAAGAAGGCCGCTAAGAAGGCCAAGAAGGAGCAGCAACGTCTAGAGAAAGAGGCTGCAGAGCAACAGGCTAAGCAGGACCCCAACAAGGGTGCCAAGGACAAGGACGGAGAAGTGAAGAAGCAGGACGATGACCCTCTCGGATTGAAGCTGGCCGAGACCACTGACCCTCTTGGCGAGGCCATGAAGTTCATCAACCCTCTGCTCCAGTCCAGCCCCAAGAACGTTAACGCTCAGTTCGCCGGCTTTGAGGTCTACATGCGCCGCAGTAAGTCTGATGGTATAAAGAAAATGCATACATCCGCTAATTTACCCGCTCTACAGAGAAGTATGTCCTCGCTCTCCGCTGCCTCACGGCTGCGTTGGAACTTGACCCTAAGTCACCGAGGGTGCATGAGCAAACTGTGGCATTTGCTCAGCTATTGAAGACAGCGACCGACATCGAGCCTAAGGTTCTCGAGGTTCTGAAGGCTGAGTTCAAGGCGGTTGACCCTTCCACGGATCTCGTCGAGTATAACGACGAGTTCAAGGCTGCCAACAAGGGTAGCCCTAGACATGTTCTCTCTGCTGTTAAGACGCAGAGACTGCTGGGCCAGGATAAGGCCAAGAGCGAGGAGGCCGTTGTTGGAATTCTGGATATTCCTGATGTTACTTATGAGGATGCCATCGAGGGTCTTGAGGTGCTCAAGAGCTGGAGGAGCTCTCAGGCGGAGGCTTACAAGAAGGCGGCTCTTGACAAGTTTCCCAACGTGACTCGACTTGCTTAAAGGATTGTCAGTTTATAAGATCAAAAGTTTCCTGGGGTTTCAACATGCATATAACATTGGTGTTATTGACCATAGGACATATAGACGCATGTTGCTAGAGGCTGCGATTATGAGGTGTGCTCTATTAGGTAGAAAGGGTGCATGCAACAGGAGGAGGATGACAGCCTGGCGCAAGGGATGTCTGAGGATGTTTAGGGGGATTGGAGTTTCGGGAACATGTGGAAAAAGTGAAAGCATCCTGTAGAATAAGCATGCGCTATCAGTCTTGTTGGCCAAGTATACGATGCATCGTCCACGTTCTTTACCTTTGAGTCAAATCCGTCACTATCAGGATTGTTGATGCCTGCTCAGTGCCTCGGCAACTTGAAAGCTTGATTTTTCTGAGTATATAACAAGCTCCACGTTTCTCAGTTTTTTGCTCCTTCTTTTTCTTCTCCTTCACCTGAACCGAGCGGGCAGCTTGTCTATATCCTTGTAACATGGAAACAGTTGCGCCAATGATGAACGGATAAGATGAAGGTATCCAGCGAGATGGCACCAGTGGCTCCGAAGCTGCCTGCTCTTATGATGGGTGCTGAGGTCCAGGATTTTTTGTGTCGTGTTATTGATGTTTATCATGCTCGGACTACTATTGTTGTTTGTATGCTTGGACAACAAACTTGTTGACGCATCTAAGATTCAAGGTTGCAATTAAGAAGTCGCGCTAATGATGAAGCTACCTATGAGAATGAAGCTATCCCTGTCTGTAAGCTTAGTCGAGGGAGACTATTGGATCTTACTTACAAATCTGAGGTAAGCCCTCAAGGGGCATCCAGTGCTTTAAAGCCGAAAGCGAAGCGAAAACAATCCATAGGTGGCATAGGTAGTAGCTTGAAGTCCGCCGGGCAGTGTCAGTCAGTGTCTTGGCATCTGCGAAAATCTGACACTCAAGTGTATGTCAGCTGCAGCTGCAGCCGCAGTTACAGTTGGGTATATTTCAAGGGGGCTTTCTAATCTCGGATGCACGCCGTGCGCGGATCATCACGCCCTGGAATCGGTATCCGCGTAAGCCGGTTGGCTATTACTCCTGTAGACGGCCGAAGAAACTCAACCTATTTTCTCACTTAACACACGCTCGTTCAACAAAGTTCTTTTCTGTTGTTTTGTTCAATCGCTTTAAAGTGTACTGCCGAGCTCGCTCTTTTCTCGTGCCACTTCACTCGAGCCTGCGACTGCGCGCCCAGCTTCAATCTCGTCCTTCGATCTAACCTCTGTAGATGCCAAGCGCTCCAAGGTATCCAACAGAGACCTATCGACAAGCCTATTGATTATTCGCTGTTTCAACCACTGGGGAGTTTGAAAGGCCAATGGACGACGGAATCGGAATGCAGCTCCTTCTAGAGGGCAAGAAAAAGTTGACCATTGGAAGCGATGGTCTGGAGCTTAATGGTGCGGATCTCGTGAGACCACACGCTGCCAAGCATCTTGACTGATCATGGACAGACCCTGTTGCAAAAAAGTCAGGTCGTTCTTCTTGCGCCCCTTTGACTGCTGGTAAGAACATCCCGAATGGCCATGTTGTGATCAAGCGCTGATTGCTTTGTTTGTAGCAGGACCTCTAGCGAAAGATACCATCCCTCTCTACAACGTCTTATGGGCCGAGCTCTCCAGCAACCAAATCACGATCGATTATGCCATTCACGCCTCGAAAACATCGATCAAGCCTGGAAAATGGGTTTTCGAACTTGCTGCAGCGGACGAGTCGGGCAGTGTCACTCCAGCCGAAACCTTTGTCAAGACCCTACTATCGCGCGCATACGGTGATGCGCCGCCTCAGAAACGTGCCTACGTGCTGATCAACCCGAACTCAGGACCTGGTGGTGCTGTCAAGAAGTGGGAGAATGAGGTCAAGCCGCTTTTCGACGCTGCGAGGATGCAGCTTGACGTTGTTATCCTCAAGCGTGGTGGTGAGGCTGTTGAGCTGGCGCAGAATGCAGACTTGACGCGATACGACACAATCATGGCCTGTTCTGGAGACGGAACGCCTCATGAGATCTTCAATGGTCTTGCCAAGCGACCTGATGCTGCGAAAGCGCTCTCGTCGATTGCTGTTAGCCATATTCCCTGCGGCTCAGGCAATGCCTTCTCGTGCAACCTGTACGGATCTCACCGGGCTTCCTTTGCTGCTCTTGCTATCATCAAGGGCATTGTGACCCCGATGGATCTGGTATCAGTCACGTCTGGCAACAACCGCATCATGTCATTCCTCTCTCAGACCCTGGGCCTTATCGCCGAATGCGATCTTGGAACAGAGAATATGCGCTGGATGGGCAGTGCCCGATTCGAGGTCGGCGTCGTACAGCGCATGTTCAAAAAGAAGTGCTATCCTTTTGACCTGGCTGTCAAGGTAGAGATTGATCAGAAGGAGGGTGTCAAGGCGCATTACAAGCATCATGCAAGCAACACGAGCCTGGCTCAGCTAGCGAAGAGCGCTGAAGCGAACTTCGCGACTGAAGGCTTGCCAGAGTTGAAGTATGGTACAATTCAGGACGATCTTCCTGAAGGATGGGAGCTTATTCCTTATGATAAGATCGGCACTTTCTATGCCGGCAACGTGAGTCCTTTGATCAAGCTACCCCCTCGTATGAAGAATACTGACAATCGTAGATGGCGTACATGTCGCCTGACGCCCCTTTCTTTGCTGCCTCTCTGATCTCGGATGGTCTTATGGATCTCGTCACTATTGATGGTGGCTTGCCTATCTTCACCGCACTCAGAGTTCTCCTAGATGTCGAGGCTGAGAAGTTGTTTGACAACCCGCACGTCACATACAAGAAGATCAGTGCGTACCGCATCATCCCACGAAACCAGGATGATGGCTATATCAGCATTGATGGCGAGAGATTGCCCTTTGGACCGTTCCAAGCCGAAATTCACCAAGGTCTTGGAAGGGTTATCTCCAAGGCTGGCAAGTACGAGGCTTCAGGGCCGACGAACTGGGACAAGGTGACGCTGGCAGATCGAATTCATAGCTGAGAGGAGGTGGTTCGAACTTAACACTTGAGGCTTGAGGGATGGTGATTGGGGAGGTTATCAAGACGAACGAGAGCCTCTGAAGATAATGATACCCATGTAAAAGAACGTGTAGATGGAAAGATTGCCTGGACGATACCAGGCCTAATTCGAGAACTAGATAGAATCGGATTTGATGTTTGTTCAAGAATTCTTAATTGATGGCACTTTGCTCTATACTAGTTTTCTCTCCTGTCCCCGTCTCTTATCCAAGTAAGGAGGGAGGGTTGTCATGATGGACGATGGACGATGGACGCAGGAACGAACTGTGGATGGTGGGGTCCTCTAAATACTGCCCCACCATTAACCTCACTCTCACTCATAACTTGGTTCATACATTCTCTATTAGGCCCACGACACTCTTGTGTTGGTCTTACGTGATACATTGTACGGCCCCTGCTTCACTTACTCTGAGATCAAGTATTCCTTGCTTCATTATAGACCCTTCTTTTGTATCGAGTGTAGCCCACTCACGAGATGCCTCGTCGAGGTAGAGGTAGCAGGATGCCCTCGGGCCCCTGGGGGAGGTTGAAGCCTGTCGAGCTGGACCCGTTGCAGAGCATCGGTCTCCCATCTAAGGGTGATGAGAGGTATGTCTAAGATGATCATGTTTCAACCTCAAAGGGGCAAACGGCAGTTGATTGAGATCATTTGAAGAGTGTTGAGTTAACCAATCGGTAGCTTACTCGACCACAAGACCCAGGAATGGTACTACAACCAAATCATCTCGCGGTTTCTCGCTTTTTGCACAGAAGCTGGTAACAAGGAGTCGATATTAAAGAGTTTTGAGGCTCTGGATATAAGGGCCTTTGACCCTACCCCCCCTACACGCTATACAAGACCTCCACCTGGATATCTACAGTCTTCAACTGCGACTTCTGCTGCGGCCTCATCTTCTTCATCAACTCCTGCTTCATCAAAGGCAACTACTAGCGGATCTTCTCAGACTCCGGCCTCGACTTCAGCTAATGGCCCAGCTGCCTCTTCATCCTCTTCCTTGACGAGTCCATTGAAGGCCTTGCGATCGATCATTCCTTCTGGTGGACCATCCACCTCCATGTTGGCGGCCATTGAAGATCCAGACAACACAAAATCTCTCCAGGACGTACTTATGGCGTTGAGGAAGCTCCGAGAGGGCTTGGTAGCTACGAAACGAGCTGATCTGTTTTCGATCCAAGCTTACATATTCTCCATCCGTCTTTCCATCCTTGCTAAGCATCCCGAGTCATACCACCCAGCTATTCTGCACCTTCTCCGGTACATGGCCGTATGGACCCCGATGGTCCGTAGCGAAATTGATGAAATCGCTGGTTACTTCATGTTAGACGCTGCGTGCCGGCGTAGGGACCTGACCGAGGCGTATTTCATTAGACAAGACTTCAACATCAGGAACAAGAAAATGGACACCATACTCAAGGCATTGGCGCATGACAACTACGTCTCATGGCAGATTGCAAAGAAGAACATGAACCGGCATTGCCTCAAGCTGATGGAATGGGCGGACAGCGATATGCGACTTCACACTTTGAAATGCTTTGGGAGATCGTACCTTAACGTGGATTTACCGTTCTTGGAGTTTGCGACTGACCGCAAGTGGAATGAACTGAAAGAGAAGGATAGTGTCGGCTGGGAGCTAGATGATGAGAAGGTCACTATTCGGCGAGTGAGAGCGAAGTGAAGTTCACTTGCCAGTGACGCACGATACCCTAGCAGATAAGGTTGGGAGCGAGCGGTGCCTTGGTCTGGGGCTTTTGTTTGTTTTATTCTTTCTGTTACTCCAATTCTACTTCACAGCGTTTACAACTTGTGCTTTTATCCTTTAAGTGAGAACTCGAGGCTCCATTTGATCGCTCTTACACGGTGGTGGTTCGCAGCTCGTGACTTTCCTTCACTTGCGTTTGAGCAGTGTTGAGCCCAAACAAGACTTGGACCAAACACATCATGCTATTGTCAATATTCTGAATCCTTACAAACAGAAGACAACAGAGTCTGTGCGAACGCTCCGCACGATGCATAGCATAAGAGCTCAATCCGACTTATTGCAAGATATCTTCATCATCTTAGACGCATCACCAGAGGAGCTGATGCGACTTGAAGAAAATCTCGTTTCTCATCGACACGCACCGTCAGAATCTTCATTCGCAGCTTGTAACTTCGTCATGGCTCCTCCTCGCAAGAAACCCCGAACCAGAAGCGTTCCCAAGAACGACCCAGCTGAGGAGCAGCCTGCTGGCGTCCTTACGGACTTTCGCACCTCTTGGCTCATCAAGTATGTCTACCTGACTGATATTTATGCCGAAGGGGTTGTGGGCATCGCCCGCTATGGAACAGGATTTGCTAACTTGGTTGCATACACAGAAGCGACGAGCAGATGGTCGAGCTCAAAGTCAAAGGCGAGACTTTCCGAGTCGCGAAGAGCGTTCTTACCAAGAACTCGGAGTATTTCGAAGGCTGCCTGAACGGTCGGTTCGCTGAGGCTAAGAAGGGAGCTGTCGAATTCGACGACGACGAGATCGAGGCCAAATACCTGGCCCTCTACATCGGGCTCGCATACAGCCACTCGTCCATCGTCCCCCATGCGCCTCCTCGCCCTGCCCAGAACCCCGAGGTCACGCCCATCAAAACTCCCATGCGCGACTACATCGAAGTCTACAAGCTCTGCGACCGATTCATCAGCCCTGCCATGGGTGACTTCATCCAGCGTTGCATTGACGTCGCCATCGGCAATGGACACCGCGCTCTTTACCGCACCGAGGGTGATGAGGGTACGCAGAAGCTACTCATGCGAGACTTTGCCGACGGATACGAGGGCCTGAACCTCGAGCAGAACGCCCAGGCTGGGATTGCCGACCGCATGGTTACTTACTTCTGCGAGGGCGTCAGTTATAGTGTCTGGATCGAGAGCATGGAGGATCTAGCAGACCGTCCCAAGTTTGTGGCTCATGTCTCTCGTGGCTTTGCTCACAAGCTGCGAGAGCTCCAGACTGGCCGCAAGCTCAAGCGCAAGGAGTTGGGTGGACCTGGGCCTGCCTAAGTTTACGGTTGTGGTCTAGAATGGTTGGGGCATTTTTGAAAGGAAGGCCAGGACAATTCGAGGTTGAGGTTACGATGGCCTAATATATCCCAAGGAAGGATACTAGGCAGGATTTGCGAGCATGCAGGCGGAGAGTGTCAAGCGTCTACCAAGCGATAGCGCGTAATTATCGGAATGATCCTCTCGATAATAAAGCCCATGACCATAGCGTACCATAAAGTTGATTTGTAGACGTGATTGATTATTGATCTGCTCTGAGTGCCAGACACGTCGACCGCGGTAAGCTTTTACAGGTATTCAAGCACAGCTTTGCTCCCTTTGACAATTCCGCATATGTTAATAAAGAAGATAAACCGTCAATAGTTCCGGTAGTCAGCAACAAGACTTCGCAGAAGATCTCAATCGGTCGGTACCAGCAGTTCGTTCTCATTTGAGAGGACAAGCTACCAAAAGCACTTTATAGCTTGATCTCCAGTGCAGGCTCTTGGTTAAGATCTAGATCTTGAGATCAACCAACTGCAGGCTCGGGGTGGTCACCGAATAGATTGCCGAGTCGACGAGTTTTATGATTGGCCTAACTACTAGTTTCTTCTCACATTTTTCAAGCTTTGGATATAGGATATAGCATTGGTTTATTGTTTGTTGGTTTCTGATATTCTGATATTTCCATACAGGCTTAACACTAGCTTCACTGGGTTCACCCAGGTCTAATCTATATGTCAATGTTTCCATTCTCTTACTCATTGAATTGAGGTATTTCTCGGCTTAAACTCAACAACCTTGTCCAGGAAAAAAAAGACACTTTCGTATTGTCGTCGCATGAAATCGCGGAACAAGACCACCGGAGTAAGCAAGGACGTAATGGACATCAATCACCGCGCGCGGCAACGTCACAAGTAAGTCCTCGGAACGGAGTTCGCTCGTGCTGATAGGAGATGTTCGGTCCAGGCGCCGGCTAAGTTGTCGGGGGTGGGGGCTTCGGGGCTCAACGACCGCTCGGGCTCCTTAGCCGGCGGGAAACCTCGGCCTGTAATTCCAGCGAGAGCCCATGACGTTGAACGGAACAGGATAAAATTTCAAGGGTAGGGGTCTGGCCCATTGTGGTGATGAACATGTGGGACTGAGGTAGTAATACGCAAACAGGGAATGGATAGAAACAATAAGGTGTTGACGACATGCAACTGTGAAAATGAGTGAGAATGAATGATTTGACCTGTGTAATTGGGGGTAATTTCTAAACCCAGTGTATTGTAGTATAATCTTTCATATGCAACAACTCGTCGTCGAGACGACCAGGTCCAGTAAGGTGTAGCGAATCGATGTGTCGACAATGAGAGATGCCGAAGTCGTGAAGCTAACCAGACGATTTGTCCTTTCAAACAATAATTCCAAACAAGTGGTATCCCTTTGAACGCCGTTCCATGCAATGCTTCAAGGCTTTAGATCGTAATGATGATAGCCGTGCCAGTAAACTCCGACACATCTCCGTTCGGGAGTTATCGCCGTCGCTTCAAACAAATAGAATGATGGGCAGGCATAACGAAGCCAAACCCAGACTGATTTTTCTGATTTCGATGTTGGTTTTCATTCTTGGTTGGTGTTGAGCGAATCATTCATCTAGCGCTTTTCGTAAAATTGGACGGCCTTTTCGAGTTCTTCGAGACTTGATCGATCACCGTACATGTTCATGAGAGCTTCGTTTCGCTCCCTGTAGGCGGCATTCTCGCGCTCCATGGCTTCAATCTGAGCAATACGTCGTGTTGCAGCCATCTCGAGCGAGAGCTTGGCACCATATCCAATAGCTGTGACGGCCGCGACGGGCTTGACCCTATAATAGGTAGTCAGCATCTGTAGACTTCCAAAGCAAGGCAAGATCCGGCACTTACCATTTTCCAAAAGACATCCTCTTCTGGGGACGGAGGTGAGGAACAATGTTGGGATGGATACGGGCGGCAGTGGAAAAGGACTGTCGAGGAACGCGCATCATTGTGAAGGAGGAAGAGGAGAGTTTCTCTTTAGGACTTTGGCAAGGGTGGCAGTGAAAGTGGCAGATGCAACTCGGTAATAGTAATCCGTATGTGAACTAGTCTATTGATGGGAGGTTCTCAGGAAAAACGTTGGGGTGAGCAGGGCGGAGGACCGTTATTATAAGTGTCTCTCCTGATTCCTGTTTCACATATGTGCGTGCTACGTAAGGCAGGCGCGGACTTGCAGGGCAACTGGGGGTGGCCCGGCTGACGCTCATGATCGAACGACACACGACAAGCAAGACGGCGATGGGCGATAGCAGAGACGTGAAGGTGAGTGAGAGTGTGGGGCGGGGGTATGAATGCGCCCCAGCCCAGGGCGGCACTGAAGCCGATCAGCGATCAGGTGCCTGGAGAGCTAGACTAACCTACAGAGGACTTTACAGTAGTTCACTGGCTGTAAAGCGTAAAGAAACCCGTTGGGTTTGATGGCTGGGCTAGAACCTAGATGGTGAAGTGGAGAAGGCTGTGGATGGAGCGGGAGTGGAGGGTGTGGCACGATGCGGGATGAGCTTGAATATGGCGGGGTCGGGAAGGATTGGATTGGTTGGAATTCGGCATTTCGCTTTCATAGTCAGAAAGACCCAATTGAGCATTGATGCGCTTTGGGCGTCGTGTGAGCGATTAAGCTGAAGGCCTCAATTAGAGAAAGAGGTGTCAAGAACACTGCTGCACTGGTACACAAAGATGCACAGAAACCGTTGACGACCTACGATAACCTCAAAAAAAGGATCAAGCCATTTTCGGCTGGACTCGGGTCTCATATTTTCGCCGTCATTTTTGCCCCAGATCTTTTATTTTTATTCCGAAGCTGGGAGCAACCAGAAGGGAAAACATTCGACCAAGGCAAAGCTCCCGCCAAACAACGGCATCCATTCACGGCCAATAGTGGGGGTGATGCCCCTAGTCTCACCACCATGACCTCACCATGGCCTTTCTTGGGGGTCGAGTGGCCTGGTCATTTATCAACCACAGATCCCCTACATAGTAAGTTACAGTATGTCCTGTTTCTTTCCGCTGCCACTGGACCTGTTGCTGAGTTGCATCTTTACCTTTTACGTTTCCCCGGTTTTTGTGGCACCACCATCATGTCTTGTGCATCTGCATCTGGTGGCACATCTCGTCTTGAATGAATCTCGCCCTCATTCTCACACCACCAAAAGATAGCGAAACCCTTTACAGCATGCACTTCTTCCTCTTTTATTTCCGATATGGGTATTCTCTTTACACCCTTTTCGGTCACTTTCCGCTTTCCCCGCATTTGTCCAAGGCATCTGGCATCTTCTTTCTCACTTTGGCATTTGTGTCTCGTCGTGCTTGTCACGTTAGAAACGTGTCCAGGCACAGGCTGTGCAGGCAAATGCTACACACTCACACCCTTTGAGTATAGTAGCTTTTTCCCCGCGTCTTGGACGTGATGCAACTTTTGGCGGGTTCCCTAAAGAGAAAACGATCAACCCACCAATCATTAAGACTGGATCCTTCAAAGATCTCCCCGTCTTGCTTCTTATTGTAGACAATCAATCATTGACCGCTATCCGTACAGCACAGAGTAAATCACCAGAAGCTCCTTGCAGCAGACTCACCGGAATCGAAACATTTCCTTTCTTTTTCATGCCGTCTCGGCGTTCGTCTACCGTCTTTAACCATGTCTTTCGCAGGGTCTTTGCTTGACCGTACAGTTCTTTCAGCCTCATTTGGCACTGCAGCCGTTATGGAGAATTCCAGGGTCCAGGCTCCACGGTCCAGACAATTACCGGCTCCACGATGCAGCAGGGTTATATGACCCAGTTGTTCTCGGCAGCAGCATCATGGCTCAGGCACGATCAAGTTGCTATGCATTATCAAGGAGTTTTGTTGCCACCATCACATCGTCAGCTAAGCTTGAGCCTCTCGCAACTATCTTGTGATAATCGACAATTGTGTGCGCAACCCCGCCTTGCCGATCAATCCGCATCCTTCGATGTTGCATCTCAATCTTCGTTATTGGTTTGTCTCATGGCTATCCCCCACGGCGTGCGCCTTACCGCCGCCATCATTTCATAGACTACATCTTCCTCCAGCCAACCTGGCCTCAATGTGAAATGGCATCCTTGAGAAACAAGTCACATTAGCGATCTCTCCCTTCCTTTGAAGACAGGAGTTGAACGGGCGGGTGTCTCCGTCTTCCGGTCCCGGTAGTTGACATGCCCCTTCCCAGCAATGTGGAGGTAAAGACGGCCCGGTTACTATGCAGTGAAAGGGATGCTGCATCTGAAGCGAGCGGCTACGTGTTTCAAGGTCGATAACGTCAAGCCTGTCTTCTCGTATGCGACTATGCAGGAGGTTGGAGACTATGAACTCGGCTACAGCTTGCACAGTTATCGCAATCTTTGCCAGTCATCATACGCCTGTTTGTCAGGCATATGTAGTGATGTTTCAAGGTAGATTAAGAACCATAATTGCTGGGCTTCTTCATTTAGATATGAGCAACTCATGATTGGTTGATCATGAAATGGATTGACGGTTTGGTGGATATTCCGCTCACTTAACTATGCGCACAAAGGTGGGCTTCATAATTTGAATACTAACCATTCTCTATCACATACGACCAAAGGTAGTGGAAAATACGGGATCCCGTCCGCTCTCCCATAGTCAAGCCACTAACCGGCGGATTAGTAGTTGGGTCGGTGACGACCAGCGAATCCCCGCTGTTGTATGTTTTTGCCGAATTGTTGCATGATCTCCTCTTTTTACTCCTTATCTAATACCAATTATTGTGGGTTTTCGAAGAGACTCCTTTTGCCGCGAGCCATTGCAGGGGAAAATAATGAGTAAAGTTCTGACAAGGTAGATAGGTGGGGTGGCTAGTTTTGCAAGTTGAGTCTCATTGGATGCTTAACTCCTACCCTAAATTTATAACATGCTTTTGACTTCGATGGAAAGATAGCAAGTCAAGGTGAATCGGAGTAAACTTGGAAGCAATTTCTTTATTCTCGTAGTGCTGTAGACCTTTTCTCGTATGTTTGGCGTGTTTGTCGATGGTTTTTTCATAGTATATAGACGCAGACACAGAAACATGAGAACTCATTACACCATCTGTTGGAGATCGCCTCATTACCAGCGGGTGGATTGGAACAACCTGAAATCATTATACGGATACCATTGGCCAATATCAAGTGATTATACAATTGTACGCCGCGACAATGCGCTTGAATCAGTGTGTTGCGTGTAAGGTTGTTTGACCTAAGGCACTTAACAACCCAAAGCAGCAGACACCACCGGAATGACTTTACTACAAGGTGCGGACGACACCGGGATTCGGTTACACGGATTTATATGCGATTGCATTGCCACATAGAACAGACTTTTATCCATAGGTGGTGCCATTGTTCGGACGATATGTACCTGCCCACCGCTCTCATTGATTCAAAAGTTACTCCAGAGACCAGAACAAGTATTATTTACTCAACTCCACAACTAAAAACAAGGACACCCAAAACATTTGCTTAGACTTTTGTACCGCAAAAATTGCAGGTGAACTTTTGTGTTAGAATCATCTGAAGCACGCAAGCTACATCAGGATCACGTCTTCCTGCACTCCCAGAAACCACTGAACAGGGTTGTAGAACTCATTGTACCCCCCAACGCCCCCGAGGTATCCCACTTCTTCAAGGACTTCCTCTTCCGTCTTTTCAATCTGGTCTCGTGGTTGAAAGATCTCGCCATCGACAACCTCATCGATATCGTAGACGGGATACTTTCGCAGCCACTGTTCCCAAATACTATCCCAGTCTTTGGTCGTGTGGATGATCTCTGTGTCTAAACAGTCTTCCCGCCACATGAGCTTGTAGTTGAACAGCATGGCGGTGAGGAACTGGGACACACCTTCACTGGAGCCGATCTTCCAGCTTTCTGAACGAGGTGTCTTTTGCTGCCGCCAGATCTCGCAGCAAATGAGAAAGCGCAAGATGAATTTCTGAAGAGGCCATGTTTCGAAGAGTTCGTGATCGGGGTTAATATAGCTGTGGACTATCTCTACCCTCGCGGCTGTTTTGATGCCAAACATGATATCCTGAAAGACTGGTCGAGCCGCCACGAGGGCCTTTTGGAACTCGTCGTCGGAAAGGTTGAACTCATACAGCCCATAGGTACCGATGAACCTCCAGAATGCCGATCGAACAGGTGGCGAGTCTATGAATGACAAAAGACCCCGTATCTTGTGGTTCTTGGCTTTGGCGTCCTGAATGCCAATGAGTTTGGTGACCATGGCAGCGGCAAAGTCCCTGAAGTAGTCCTCCACAGGAAGTCCTATACGGCTCTTTGGATAATCGATGATGTATAGGATGGGATTTAAGAAGATTTGGGTTTCTTCGTCGCATTCTTCATCGTTGCACCAGGACTTGGAAGGGTCGCCTCTACCCAGGGATATTTGACGATGAATCAAGGCTCGTCGGGTGAGCTCGGAGCGCCGGAAAGTACGGTAGCTTTGTTCGCTAAAAGCTTTACCAGAAGTCTCAATTTCGATGTCGTGAAGTGATTTCAGTCTTGGTGCTCCGGATGTTGATGTGTCAAGCGACTTGTGTTTAACAGGATCCCCCTTCTCACCGTCGTGCGTCTTGTGGCTGTCGTGATCTGACGAGTCTAATGTTCCCACCGAGAAAACGTCGTCGGAGTAGTGAGTTGACGAAGAGGATTGCTCGAAAAAATCTGAGCTCGAAATGCTTTTGGTGTTCTCCATGGTTTGTTATGGAGTCGCAAACCAGATTGTGTTAGCAAAGATGATAAGGTTGCTACCAATCTAAGAGGCCTGGCAGATTTTATACTTCCAATATTGTTTCATGGCTTGTTCTTGAACTAGATAGCTGATGGAACTCAAAGATAATGTAGCAACTCCAGTCAAGAAGAATTATTCGGCCCCTGTTGAAGGTCATCAAGTGTGAACAAAGAATATTATTGCCAGGACTGTACAACGAATACAACGCCTCAAGTGAACAGGCAGTAGCTGGGTATAGAATGTTACATAGATGTGACAAATCTTTCTTTGTAGGATACATGAAAGGGAAAGGGACATGTCAACAGAGCGCGAAAGCCCATGGAGTAGGAGCATAATCGACAAGTCTGGTGCTTGTGTTTGGTTCACGTACATCTCAAGAGATGATGAACCCGTGATAGGATTATTAAAAATTGGATGTTACCACAAAAACTTCCTGCACTTTTTGCTCCCACACAAACACGGCGTCATATGATCGACATCACCGCTCGGTTCATCGATCTCATAGGAAACTCCATCGACGTAGTCAAATGTAAGCTCCTGACCCTTTGGTATGTCTTTGATTGCAAACAGGGCAAGGTCGTGGATGTGTTTGTCTGCATGGTCGCCTACCCGTGCGAAGATGCGCATGTTTGGTTCACATGAATGATTGATGAATCGTGTTGGGCCGGACATAAATTCGCCGTCAACTTCCAGAGAGGGTCCCTTCAGACGTGGATCAAAGGAGTTTGGGTCGGTGAATTTGTCTAGAGCGAAAAGGTATACGTCTTTGCGTTGTGAGATGGCGGATTTGGAGCGTCGGTGATCTGCTTCTAAAGATGTGATAATTTCTCCCAGATATCGGTCTACGAACTGGCCTTTTCTGATGGAAACTGGTGATCGTACTCCTGTACAGAACCGAGTTTGGTGAGCAGGCGCGTTTCAAGCAGCAGCCATGTTTCCGGGCAAAGAGTACTCACCCCATCCTCGATCTTCAGTTCGGAATATTTCCAGCGGAATCGTCCGTCCACGCTCAACAACACGGTTTGGACAGTGTATACTACATGAGCAACCATGATGGCATTCGTATATAGGCATCTTGGAGTTGTGGAATTTTGAGCGTAAGAGGCCAGCCTTGGAACCATGGGCGTGATACGCGTAGGCCTTTCTGCGAGTCCTGGGCGCGTCCAAATCCATACCGTTGGCGCGATCTTCAAAGGGATCGTCTTCCTCATCACTGGACTCATCTTCTTCTAACTCAGCGAGACAATGGCAACTCGTAAACTGACACTCGGTGTCGTTGGTGCAGGAGCAGCCGCTGCGAAAGCTATCCCCAGCTTGTTCGACTCCCTCACCAAGAACTACATTGTTAATAAAACGGAAGTCGTCTGGAAGAACCTGCGTATCTTGTTCGTTTACTACTGTGATAGGAAGAATGGCATGTGTGGGAAAAGAGCGTATTTGGCACCAGTGACAGTTGTTTCGTTCCACTTCGAATCCCTCAAGGTCAGGTCAGCTGATTGTACACACGGAGTACGGATGAATATGTTGTTTACCTCCTTTCCATGAAAATAGAAATGGCGCTCAGTCGCTTCTTCCATGTTGAGTATGTCCAACCGTCACTGCACAAACCGATTGAAAGGCGATTGTTTGTTATTTCTGCAGCCCGTGAGACGAAGTAGCAAACACGCGAACACTTAAAGTATTGGGGCGCAATTTGTTACTGTGTGACAAGGGTGAGTTTATTTGGCTGAAATAAGAGAATAGGTGCTGGCGAAAATGATACGGCGCAAGGCGCAAGTAGCTTTGTAGAGTTGAGCTCACGGTGAAGAGCTGGAGGTGAGGTTGGTGGGTGCCTGTCAGGGGCATGTTGATGCTGATTGGCTGCGGCCCCGGTGAAGGGCTGTTCACCGTCCCAGGTGAGCCCGTTCATCTTGTACCAGACTCTATTTTGACTTACAGGGGCGTTTTCTGTGATTCATCAGGTTGATGCCTCATTTTCCTATTGCAACTAAACTTTGAGAGGGTGGATTTTGTTTCGCTATCTTGAGTAAGCTGCTAAATTGACATTCTGATGGCAGCTTTAGCCTACCACTAAAGATCAAAACTCTCTTGCAAATGAAGCATAAATAGGCAGCCTCTCCTGATAGAATGTGTTTAAACTTATACCTTGTACTCTTGTTTTCTTTTCAAGAGTCCACATTTCAATCAAGAAATCCACCATGACGGGCTTTCTTTCACTTCCCTAAGAGTTATGACTCATGATCTTCATGGATCTACTCGTTATCCGAGAACCATCAATCTATGCATTCAATGTTGTCTAAGATGAACAAAGCTTAAATAACCCTCGAGAAAAACTCGTCTTATCATCGCAATCAGCTGCAAGTGCTTGGCAGCCAGTCACACATCCATCAGCTCTATTGCTTGGAATTGCAAGACTCTTCGGACCAAATCTTCCTTCAGGCGATGAATGGATGGCAATCATGGCATATGAATCAGAAGAATCCTCAAAAACGACGGAGTTTCTTCCTCGTCGACAGATGGATGTAGTGCATCTCAGTTGTGATGAAGAGGACTCCTGGTTCATGGAACGTTTAATTCCTTGGCACAAACCTGGAGAGAAACCTTGGACCTCTGGTTATGGAGCTGATCGAGTGTTTCCTTGCAGTCTAACAGTTTCTACTATGGGATGAGACTGCACCTACTCACCCTTGATGGTAGTCAGAAGGCTTCGGATTGCTTTCCTGGTCTCATCAAGCAACTTCAAAAAGCTGGAACCAGAAGTTTGTACAGCTTAGGTCCTATCCCCGGGTGGTACAGCGAAGAAAAATCTGCTCTTTTCGAATCGGAAAAGTTCTCAAGCTCATTTGGCCAATTTGTTTTAGACAATAATTGGGAAGCATTCAAGGCCTAGACGAGTAAATTGAGTTGGGAAGAGAGTGTGAGGGTTAGGAAGCCTTTTTGGGATCGTTGGGATTGCATTGTGCTGTAGAGCCTTGACTAGGTATCTTAGCTCAGGTAGTTGAGTACCTCAACAACCAAGATCAAATCACAACGCTCTACGAGAATCAGGCCATTTGAGCGCCATCACGAGGTCCATACCAGGTACTTTGTAAACTAGCAGATGCTTCAATGTCACTCAAAGATTCATCATCCAGATGTGAGAGAACGACAAGGTTCCCCTCTGGGACCCTTGCCTGTTAGTGAAACCCCACCAACAACAGCCAACTCAACTCGGTGATACCGCCAGCAGGGAGCAGTAAGATCAATTGTCATTGTCTTGTGCCTGTGGTCGGGCTTTTTTACTTTCTCGGCTGGATCCGCGGGCATCAAGTCTCGGGGTTGCATCAACAAAGCTAAATAGTACATAAGCTCTGTGTATGCATCATGCTACATGAAAGGCCGCGTCTCCCCCAACCTTGTCTTGACAGACAACTTTCGTCACCTCTGACATGGATATTGCTGTGAATGAATCCTAGTCAGGTCATCACTTTCTACGATTGACTGCTTCTGAAGCGATCAATTGGATTCTGTAACTGTTATCAGTGCAATTTTTACCATTCTGTTTCTCATTTATTTCAGCAAGACATTGTCTTTAATACCGCCGCTCTAGGCTAAACCAGATAAAGAATCAACAAGGACCCTTCTTGTTCCTTTTTTAGCTCTGGCTCTGGCTCTGGCTTTGGCTCTGGCTTTGGCTTTTACCGTAGAAGCGAGTCCCGCTTTTACGCCTCCCCCTGGTCTGGTGCTGTCCTGACTTCTTGGGAAAGCCCCCAAAAGAGTCGATAGGTTCGGCGACTCCAGAAGACTCTCGGCTCCCGTTCTTCATCCTCTCGTCTGCGCCTCCTCCTCTTCTCGCTGCTTTTCTTCTTTGTTTCGTTTTCTACAACAAACAATCGCTCAACAGCTTGAGAGAACCTTAGTCCCACCAACTATCGTCTAGACACTGCGACCTGTGAGATCTGCGACTTCGGCCAGCGATGGCTATTCGCTAAAGTTGGGATCCTCATTCCTTGTCTCGGCCTTCAATCCACAAGTCAACGTCGATCGTCGTCGCCCTTTTAGCAAAGATGGTGCGGCGCTCCTCTCTACTGCCCGTAATAATCATCAAAACGCCATAATCTCTAACACACAATATCTAGGGCTGCTGCTTCTCCCGCTCTTCAGGCCCCAACTCGCCTTACCCAGGTGGCGCACCCAACGCTTCATCGCGCGCCATCAATCCTCCCCCGCTGTCACTCCCCGAAGCCGCCCAACCACAAATCCCTGCCGAAAGACGTCGCCAACGTCGTCGCAACGACCGTCCTTTAGATCAGCACATTGACAAGCCTTTGCGACGACACGAATGGACCTCCCGAGATCGCACATGGACCAAGAGCGAATTGGCAAAGGAACGTGCCGCCTTCTTCGATACTAGAGTTACCGGAAGACCAGAGATATGGCAGACTATACATGCGGCGCTGCAGGTGTTGTGGGATCCGGCGAGTCAAGATGCTCAGGATGATGGGTCCAACGGACTTGCGACGGCCCAGATGATTCTCTCCGCTGCCGAAATTTCTCTACCGACTGGTAACCTCGCCAACGGCGTGTACGATGCTCTCGGAAACTATTACCAACTACCGGAGTGGGCTGTTTGTGATCCACAAAACGTACAAGAGGATCAGGAAGAGGCCGCAAAGGGCAACATCTCAACAGTTGAAGAAGACACAGCAGCAGACGAAGAGCTGAGCGACGACGAGATTGAAGGCAAAAAGCAAGAGAAGGGCAAAGAAGTTGACGACGTACGAGAACTGGTCAAATTACGGGCTCGACTTAGCGAAAATGGACAGGATATTAAAGTCAGCATAGCAGAGTCGGAAACGGTCCGAAATGTTGCCAAGAAGATTGCCCTAGAGGCTGGTGTGAGTATTCCTTTTTATCTTTTAGCCGGCGAACGAATTGCTAACCTCCATGTCAGCTTGCACCCACGAAAAAGATCAGGATAGCATATATGGGCAAGATTCTCAAGGACAACCTGTCCCTCTCGGCGCAGAATTGGCAGGCGGGCCATGTCGTCAACGCCCTTGTCTTCGACATTTAATCAACTCCTGTCGCCATTTACTGTGAGGAACCATGGCGAGACTTTATTCACAGGAATTCTGCCCTTTTCCCAACACTCTATGACCCAAGTGTCGACTGTTCTCACCACTATATGACTACACATTTCCTAATGGCGTTCCTGCCTTTGATCGATCTACTGCGGTCGCTCATGTTCGGATAATACCCCATATTTTTCACACCATTTACTATCATAACCCCATGGAGTTCGGAATATGCTGGTCTAGCGATATTTTGCTTGTTACTCATATTGCTTTTGTATTTCATGCGTCAAGATTGAGATTTGGATACTCTTACAGTATGTCCTACTATACACGTATATAAGCCCACCAAGACCCCGACAAGCTTCCAAGTTGGCTTCGTGCTAATACCGAATTCTTCTGTTTCTTGAACACGATACCCATTCAAGCAACTTCGTGATAGCCTCTAGCTTTCGCTGTGACCCTGTTTGAGAACCATATGCCTTTGTTTGGAATCAACGTCTACCTAAACCTGCTTACAATGAACTCTACCAGGGACCCATCGCATAGCCTTTTGGTGGGAAAACACCCATTAACATGCTCCGACCCTGACTCCGCTCCAACCATCGTCATGAATCTTGCAATGCTGCAGCAACCTTTTTCGTATAGTCCGATCCAGGTACTTTTACATATCATCAACCAACCTAAGCCGTTGAGCCGATCTTGTTCAGACCCTTCAATGAACCCAGGCTCAGGGCCAAGCCCTGTGATCGACTTCTTATCCGGACGAAACCGGTGATAGGTCCATCCTCACCCTCCTTCTCGATGCTCAGATTGGCAAGAGCATCCTCACCTAAAAGTTTGGTTAGACATAATCTTATTCATAATGCTGGAGCAGAGTAGACTTACCGAACACACTCCTTGCGTAGAGGTTAGCGCTCAGGAACTGGCAGTCGCCCTTGAGACTGGCCTCTGGTGTCAGACAGTTCATATTTGTGCAGGCCATAAGTTGGTCCAGGAAATCGCGTAGCGTCTTTGCCTTTGAGTTGATGTTGACCTTGTTCTCCCATTCAAACTCAGTCCACATGGTTCGGAACTGTGTCTCGGTGCACGTAGCTGGCTGAATGTAATCCATAATATCAACATGGAGGTCGTTAAGAATAACAACATTGGTGTCGGTAGAGTGAGCGCCATCATATACAACATTACCGAAGATAACACCGGTGTCTGTTGACGAGACCTTGATTGTGCATTGCACATTGTGGAAGTCGTGAGGACCAAGGTTCTGTGTAGTAGGTCGCTCTACTACCTTGAGGTCACCCAGCGTAGCAAATTCGACTGAAAGGTTCTGAAGAGTCTCGGTAGTTTGGTTGACAAGAAGAACATCAAGGACGATATCGAACTGGTGAACCTTAACATATGCCTCGGCGTAGACAGGATCAGAGAAACCGGTCAACTGGACCACGCGGCTGAGCTTGGATGAAAGGTCCTCGGCACTGCCCTCACCACCAGTTGCTCTCTCCAAATCCACCTCGATTTCATCCAAGCCGTCGCTGGTGTTCTTCTTAGCGAGTTGTCGAATAGGGACAACATCGTCAACCTGCACGGCCGTCTTGGCCTTTTCAAAAGCCTCCTTGGCGGCTCGCTTCTTCTCCTCTACCTGGACCATGGCACGGAAGGCCTTGCGGGTGTCATCCAACCAGACAGTCTCAAGTTCCTTCTTCTGCTCAAATTCGGCCAACGAGCGCACGCAAGACATGACTCGATCCACGGAGTCTTCATCGATAGGGGCCTTAACAAACTGAGACTGGCCTACTCGAATGATGGAGATCATGATAAGCATAGCCTCAGCCCGAAGAGCGTTGGTGCGAGCCTTGTCGGAGGAAATCTCGTGGTGGCGCATCACAAGCTTGACAAGAGTGGATGACAGGACAGTTGCCAAGTAATAGTCTCCGTCGAGGATGAGTTGACGCAGCGGAGGCTTCTGTGCAGTTTTAACGGCCTCCAACTTAGCAGCGGCTGAAGACTGGCTGGTAAGAGCAGTTTCGGTAGCATAGGTGCCATCAGCCAGAACCTTGCGGGATCCAGAGGGGGCAGCGGGCTTCGATGTTCCGTTGATATGATCGTCGGTCTTCTCTTCACCGTCATGAGAGTCCAGGAGTCGCTGTTCCGAGGCAAGGATGGGCATCTCGCCGAGGCTAGCACGTATCCTCTTCCAAGCCTCACGAATGTCCTTCTCCTCAAGAGAATACTCGCCAATAATCCACATGATGCCACGGTAAACCTTGCCAGCTCGAACCTCGCCTAGAGTAGAGACAAGACGCTCGATAATGGTAGTTCGGAGGTTGGGGAACTTCTCGACAACTTCCTTGACGAAGTTGATGACATCGACAGCGGAAACGTTATTAAAGTCGGCGATGAAGTCCATGAGAAGCTCAACGACGCTTGCAGCAACCTCAGAAAACTTGATGGCGCATTGGTGAATCGAGTGGATAAGGAGAGATCGGTACTCGGTGTTCTTCTCGTATTCCTGGTCGACAGTCTTGGAAAGTTCCTTCTTGAGCAAGAGGACGACCTCCTCAACGTTCTTGCTAGACACCATCTCGAGGGCAAGGCCAAGGGCCTTTCGTCGAACGTCGATATCGGTACTGGACAAAACTCGAAGGATCTCCATGGTCAGGTCGTCTAGGACACCCTCGTTCTTCTTGCGCAACTGGTCGACTCGGTCGAGCACGATAAGTTTGACATTGTTGTCCGCCTCCTTGATGCTCAGCTCAATGAACTTGGCGGCGGCAGCCTTGACAGCAACAGGGTTGTTGGTAAGGGCAGTTAGAGATGAAGCGGCTTCATATACAACGGTTGAGGCGCCAGCTTCTAGCAAATCGAAAATTAATCTCAGATATCGCGCCTATTGAGATTGTCAGTTCTGATTTAACCAGTTATATACAGATGCCGGACCTACCTTGTTCTGGGAGTTCTGGACAGCATCCTTGCGGATGAATTCAAGCTCGACAAGCTGAAGAAGCTCCTCTGCGTTGGGAATGCCCTCGAAAACAGAGCCGAGATACAGCAGAGCAGCATCGTGATCGATGCTAGCAAGCGCGGCAAAACCATTCCTTCGGCAGACACCGTCGCTTTCTCCCTCGAGGAAAGTGGAAATAAGTTCTGAGGCATCAGGGATAAGGGAGGGCGAGTGTGTGTGGATGGAAGAGATGGCGAAGACAGCGTTCTTTCGGACGTAGGCATGGCGGTGCTCGAGGCAGGATCGTGCTGAAGAGAGAAGGGGCTCAATGAGCTCAGCTTCTCTCAGCTTGCAGAGGAAGCGCAGAGTGTTTCCTCGAATGTATTCGTTGGGGTGCTGCAGGTCGTTTCGGATGCCGTTACTGTGATAATATGGTTAGCAACATATAATCGCAGCAACCGAGTAGCCTTTGAATGTAGACAAAGGAAGATGTAGCCTACCAAACCAGAATCATCTCCTGTTTGAGCTTGCCGCTGCTGTCGAGCTTGGGACAGATCTCATAGTAGAAGTAGAGAAGCTTCTTGAGAGGTTTATACTTGGAAGGCATAACAAAACGAATAATGTGCATGAGGAGACTGGGCATAGGATCACCGTTGAGCATGATGGTCAAGATGCGCTTCATGGTCTCGACCTTGGTCTCGTCGGTACCCTTCTCCAACTGCATGCGCAGGTCGGAAACGGTGGGGACATCGGCCGCATTGTCCTGGTGAACGAGACTGTACGCATTCTCGAGAAAGCCAGACATCTTGAAGAGTGTCGCCAGCGGCTGGCCGAAAGAGTTGGTGGATGTGTTTGTTGTAAATGGGACGTGGCTCTTAGGGGGAACGTTGGAGGTGGATTGAAGGTATAGGTGGTATCGAGTTCGGCGGTGGGGAGGCTCAGCTCAGGGGTTCTAGCTGCGTTGAAGCTCTAATTGTCGGGACAAGTAGCAATGTCCGTCTGGGCCATTCGTTTGTGTAATTACAGCGCGCAATCGCTGACAGTCTTCACCAATATCCCCTGTGGTAATCTAGACCAGCTCTGGACAGCGTCAGCTTCAAGAAGATCTGTCCTGCCAGCGATGTCGAACAGGTGGCACTAAGCGAGTTGATGGGAGGGAGTGGCTCACGTGATTTGACAAGGGGTAATGCTAGGTACAATGGCATCTATCACTTAGTATTGGTTCTGATTTTCTTTTCTTAGAGAATACAATGAGCGGAGAATGAAATGGTAGAAATAAACAAGACGTAACTCAACTGAAGACTCAAGGACGCTCAATTCAAACTTAGGTCATATCAAACATGCATCTTATCTTAGTTACCATGGGCTTGACTTGACAAGAGTTAAGCTTTTTGTTGACAGCCTATGTACACTTAGGCCGCGTGGTTGGTTTACCGACGGTGAAGGTCTTACACCTGGCAAGTAAAGCTGTTCTGCCCCGCCATGATGGTCTGTGCACTTACCTTCACCACAAGGTCCCGCGATTCTTTCTCAGCCTTGCGATTCTAGGTGGTATTTCTCTCCCGTGAATCACCAACTCTACCAATCTTGCCCCCCCTACGTAAAAGTCAGGATGTCCTCCTCAAACGAGCCGTTCTACTTACGGTACTAGTATGTTACTCTCAATCGCATCCCCAAGCACACTTGCTTGGCGTCAAAGTCACGTACCATGCTGAATGACGTTTCTCGAAACAGCTCCGGCCATATGGGCCGCTTTGGTCACGAATTTCTGGGTATGGATCACTTTAACCCTTCACTATGTACTGTCATTCGAGCATGCGCTAACAAGAGGCGCGATCAGAGTTCGATTTTCGGGTTGTCGGCGACGGTCGCAGCGCGGTAGCCAGATACGCCAACAATTCCAATTACCGAAATGATAGCTTGATCCGAAAAGAGAGTAAGATTCACGTACGGAGCCCGGGCGTTGAACTTTTGCTGATGGACTTGAAGTGTGCGTTAGCTCGGTTGTCGTCGACGAAATCAAGCGCATCATCAAGACGAGCGAAATCACGAAGTATGCCGAACCCAGACCCATGAGCTCTCCCTCGATCACTCCTAACCCTAAATAGAGAAGATGATTCAAAATGGCCACAAAAGAACAAGGACGGACGCCAGGAATTGGAGATTCGAATCGGTAACGATCATATCGCGTTCGAGGTCGGTCATCCGGCAACAATCCTTGGGGGGAGGCTACTAACACGCGAAACAGACCGCCAAAATCGGATCTCTGGTCGATGTCACGGAGTCTGCTGACCCAGAAGGTCTGCGAGTGTTTTACTACCTGGTTCAGGATCTGAAGGCCCTAGTTTTCAGCCTCATCGCTCTGCACTTCAAGATTAAGCCCATCTAAGGGGTCGAATCAGGACCAAGAGCGAGGGGTTGTGTCATTACCTGTCAAGATCTCAAAAAGTTTGATTCATGATTCACAGGATGGCGGTTATGGCACGATCAGTGCTAAGAAATGATACCCGGATTATCAAAGAAAGGTGTGAAAGACCACTACGAACATGGGATGTTGATACATAGCGATTTGGGGAAGATTCACAGAAGAAGGCGCCACAAGATTCAGCACTTTCAGGAGGCAAGATTAAGCTACTAAATTACTATGAACCGACTGAATACCATCTCGACAATAAAGGCAAGGAAGAGATTGGAAGTGGCTTACACGCAAATTTCTTGGGATGACCCTTGAAGTCCTGGGGGATATGGTACGACGATGCATACTTAGAGTGTTTGGTTGACTGCCAATCGTACTTGACAACGCAGGATCAAATCATGCTATGTACTCAAGCGGTCGTTAAAAACATGACATACCAAAGCCCCAGCTTAGTATACAATCTACACGCAGTATGACAGACGCTGCCTTTTTGATCCTGGTTTTTTATTTATTTATAAAGTAAGCAAGTAATATATATTTAGGGTTATATTATTCAAAGCATAGTCTTTCTAAACCCATGCTGTACTTTCTTTGAAGTTAGTAAAGACTAGTATATTATGGTCTTAAGTCCTTGCTTCTATGGGTACCTAGTAGTGTGCGATGTCTTTCTACGACCGCGTGGTACTCTATATTTTCGGGGTGATGATATGCAAAGACAAATAAAACACGAGCAACACGCGCTTGGACTCCTGGGCTCGCATGTGAAATCCAAGCGGTCAAGAGGACCTGCAAGCACCAAAAGACAAGGTACCTAGACAGAACGAGGCGTACGGCGTCTAGAAGTATGAACGTGGCGGAGGCACCCAGACGTCAAGAAATTCGCGCCGGATAGACCCGTGTGAGAAACGAAATTCCCGAATCCAGGAATGAATTGTATGATTTCAGATCATGCCAGCAGCCAGCGAAACGGTCTCGGAGTTGGCGTGTGCATCAGGTCTCCTTACAGGCCCATCACCCCATACGAAATGCAAGCGGGAACGCAGTGGGGGGGGTGCTGGGGCTGCCCGATGGCGCTTCTGGGGGCGGCACGGAAGCAGCCCAATAAATTCCTATTGCACGAGAGGCCATCTAGTTATGGTTATGGAATATACAATATTCACGCCAAGACAGAAAGTATCATTGTAATTCTCAAAGATAGAAAACTCGCGTTCTTACTTGTGAAGAGATTTGAATACCAGGAGACTATTTATCATGTTTATGCTCATGACAGTGATGGAGGCCAAGACAGGACCTGATTAATGGTCCGCTAGGATGGAACTAGACCCCTGGTCAAGCCAGTATCTCAGCCCAAGATGAGAAGGAAGCAGAGTGGATTGGATCTGCATGTTCCCAAGTTTGTATGTACATGGCAACCCGGGGAAAAGCCTCGCGTACCCCAAGTATCCATCTCAAGACGCGCTTCAGAACGGTATTTGACCTACCTTAAGTAAAAAGGCTAGCATACAGTACAGTACCGGTAGGTAACCCGCTCGACCTAAGTTAGTACAAAGCTTCTTACAAGTTTATCATAAGCTTTTTCATCGTTGCACTGAGCCACTCTAGAGGTGCACGGATGTTGAAAGGCCTCTCCCGTCGGATGCTCCCACCAAGCAAGACTGAAAGGACCTTCTCGTCCTGATAATTGAACATCAAGAAAGAGGCCACAAAGTCCCTAAAGAATTCAAGTTGCACGGCATCAGCCATCAGCCCAAGGCAAGCCTGGCAAGGTAAGGTACTGTTATAAGCTAAGAGAACTGGAAGACTCCCCGTCTTGCCGAGTGGAGGTATAGGTATCCACATAATCCGCTACAGAACCCCGGATGGCAGCAAATCAGCCCCCTCGTCCTTGAGCCGACCCAGCACCAGCATCACCGACTTGACCCTTTTCTTTGCCATCGACCCATATGCGATCTGGCATGCTTTAACCTGCTTGCTTGCTTGCTTGCTCCAGCCTCTTTCTGCTGACACAAGCCCTCTCTTGTATTATTATACTACCCCTTTGCCAACTCTTGTGATGGGCACGTTTGTTATTTTCTAAAGGGCTTCCTTGGCTCTATACCTCTCCCGTTTGTTGTCACTCTCAACCTTGCCCCGAAATCGCCACCCATTTGGTGATTAGCACTAGCTTGACTGTTTCTCCTCTGGTTTCGAACAGCGCTCTACGTCAGGCCGGCCAGTCCTCCGAACTTGCATCGTCTACCGGTCGATTTGATACCCTCGATTCTGCTTGTCTGCATTATTCTCTTAACTACTGGTTATCTTTTGTCAATATACTTTCTGTCTAATTGCTCCATCCATCACACGTCACAATGCCGACGCCATCATCGAATCCGCCCGTTGAGGCTGCCTCTCCCCGGTCATACAGTTTCTCGACTTGCCCTGACGACGTCCAACATCAGCAACGCCCTACGTGGCAGTCGCGCGACAGCGATCAAGGTCACGTCGATGATATCGGCGTTCAGTCCAACCCTAACCTTTCTGTCGATGGCGCCTCGCCGCTCACCGTTGATGCGCCGTCTGCACCCGAAGGTCTAACAAGCGACGATGCCATCATGTACGAAGGACGTCCATCCGATGACCCATCATCAAGATCCTCTACCATGTCACCCCGACCTCAAACTGCTACCACGGCCGTCACATCGCCTATGCCCAGCGCGTCAGGCTCCGAGATCAAGGGACGAGAGGCCGAGATCGGCAGTCAGTTGAGTCGAGAACCTTCAAACAGCACACAACGTGCTTCCGAATCCGAATCCATCTCCCGCGAGCCGTTGAGGCGGAGAGGATCACCAAGTCGAGAATCGGAATGGATTGATTCCGATGCGCAAGAAGATGATCTCTGGTCCCCGTCGATGGGCCCTGACTTTTCATGCATGCGGGTGAGTTAAAACTATCGGTCGCTCAATCGGAATGACGCAACGGTCTAACAGCTAAAAGACGATTCCCTCGGCTCCATCATCCTACCTGCGTCCGGGAAGCAAGTTTCATGGCACACAACAGTCAGAACGACAGGTCTACGATGTACAAGTAGAGATTAAGCACGTGGACATGCGCGAGTCTTTTCTTTGTGGCTATCTCCGCATTCAGGGTTGGTGACAAGTGATCGCAAGCTGAGTACTGAGTACTGATTATGTCGTTACAGGCTTGACTGAGGACCATCCCACACTAACGACATATTTCGAGGGAGAAATTATTGGCTCCAAGTACAGCTTTTATACCCAGCATGAGAACTGGGGCGCAAACAGCAAGGTCGACCTGAGCCATTGGGCCAAGTTTACAGCATTTCGCCCCTTTCAAAAACAAGCCCGCAAGGGACCTGTTATGATCCGTGACGCCGCTCAACGAGAAACCATCTTCATGCGATGGAAGGAGCACTTTCTGGTCCCTGACCACCGGGTCCGCACAATAACAGGTGCGAGTTTTGAGGGCTTTTATTATATCTGCTTCAACCAGGTCAAGGGTGAAGTGAGCGGTATTTACTTCCACTCCAAGAGCGAAAAGTTAGTTTTCCACTCCAATCACATGTCAAAAAGCTGTCTACTAACGACCACCAGGTTTCAGCAACTGGAGTTGAAGCATGTCCCTGACCGGGGCTGCTATGCCGCAACCGAATTCCGTTGAAACACGGATATCTCAAAACATACCATGTAGCAGAAGCTCAAAGCACGACTTCGCCATGAGCACACTGCCGATTATTTACTCTGATTCTTACCAGATCTGGTTGGGAATATTTGGTACTGTTATACATCAACATATAGATGGGAGACGGGCATGGTAGGAGCCCGTTATCATGACATCTTGACGCGCCTACGTGAGTTATTTTGTGGGACGTAAGGTTTTGGGTTTTCTGGGCAATTTATCACATATGAATGCGGAGCATGGGAAGTCTTTGATGGGAGCAGAGCGAGGTCTTTCCTGTATATGAGGTTTATTCGTCGGCCTCGAACTTTTTGAAATATCCACGTCGAAAGGGGTTGAGTTCGTCTGCTGAGGTTCCGTTCGCTGTGATCTTTTGTCGGTTTGTGTAGGCTTCAAGTGCGGATTTTGAGATTTGCGACTCGGGGAGCCGGCGGTAGGTGATGAGTCTCCTTGACCCTGCTGAGCGTCAACATATGCAGGATGCGTGCGAAAGAAACTTGTGGACTACTCACACTTATTGAATGGCTGGGTACAAACAACGGCAACCTCCATGCACGGATGGGTAGGTACGGGAATCTCTTGGTCTTCGTCGTTAGCAGTCGGCATCCAAAATGATAGCCGCCCTTCGTCAACCAACGTCTCAGCTGCAAAAGTGAGAATGTCATCGAGCATTACCAGAAAGCTGTACGGTTTCTTGGGTGGCACGTAGGTTGATTTCCTGCAACAGTCAGTCTGAATATCAGCTTCACGGGAAAGGTTGTCACGAACATCCCATGTTGCTTTCCTTGCTCTATCAGCCAAGGCGTCTTCTCAGGATCACGTAGGCCAAGGACCCTCAACCCCTCTCGCACACCGTATGGCGGATCGCAGACGATTCCATCCCATGTTCGACGATGTCTTCGGATGGGCGTATTGGTCAGGTCGGCTGAGAACACATCCCCTAAGCAGGATCCAATACCGTACTGGTCGAAATTTCCTTTCAGACTCTTCTTTCCACCCTCGCCACGGATGCTTCGCCCATCAATATCGCTTCCAAAGGCTAGAGCACCAAAATGGGCACAGGCGATAGGGAACGAGCCTGTTCCAACAAAGGGGTCGTAGAACAGCTTGCCGGGAGCAGCAAGTGCAATGTTGGCAGTGACTAGGGCAAGCTCTGAGTCCATACTTGTGGTAGAGATGTATCCACGCTTCTTGAGATCAAACTTGACCAGAATATCCCGCGATGAGTTACCAACGAGGCGTGCAAGGTACATCATGGTGGGATCTGGAATGTTGAGAGGGACGCTGTTGTAAGGCCACATCTCGAAGATGGTGAACAAGTTATCTGGATTGGACATTTTGACTGGCCCTGTCCAGCCCAGAAAACGGAAAGAGTTGATGAGTTCAATCCTCTTCTTCGCAGAGCGAGTTCCTTGGTAGGGATCGACATCGAACTTGAAGGATTTTCCAATATAGCTATCCCAAAGATGAGCCGTATTGGTCTTGACTGATTCATGAAGTTCCTCCAGGGTGCTTCCTTTACCCCAGAGTTCATGGATGGATTGCACAAGGATGGATCTCTTGGCCAGGCGCTTTGCCTCTTCCACTGAAGCAAGTTGTACGATGCAAAAAGGGGACTATTCACGGTAAGTTTCTGGATTAACACCACTTGTGGGAAAACGGACATCTTGGCTATAGTCAACTATTTTCATATGAAGGTCCTCAACGAGAGCCAAAGCCTCGATCTCGGGGACTCGAAAGGTCTCATGCGCCTGCGCAAACTTGATGAGGAAGTCCATTTTGAATTTCAAGCACCGAATTCCTTTTTCTGTGTATAAAAGCCCAGTTCACTTTCAAGCCTGTGGCATCAAAATGATAGTGGGGGAACGTAGGGTGGGAGGTCAAAGCTAGGTCAGTTCGACTTCCTCAATGAAGAACTGCTTTTTGACAAATGTGCCGACCAAACGTGAATTTGGAAAGTGTACTACACGGCGTGAACAGCAGAAGTCTTGGAAACCTCAGCAGATGTGCTGATTCTAAGTTGTGACAAAGTGCAGAAATCCTCTCTAGATCCTGATCTTGTGAGAAAAATTCACCGAAAAAAACCCGGCTAAAACCCAAGCCAAGCCGTCCCGTTTGTGTTACCCAAACATCACCCATTTTGTGACTTACACTCATACCGCGGTCAAGTTCGACGCTTTTTTCACACATTACGCCAACTGGCTTAAAACATAGCATGATGTTTCCGGCTGTCGCGCCATCTATCTATCAGTCACCAAAATGTTTCGTGACATACGGTGCTATGGGTCATGTTGACCCCAAGCAAGCTCCTCACAAGGGCAAGCCTTGGACTGCAATTATGTCGCTAGATTTCATTCACAAGGTATGATGCATGTGTAATCCACGCCGAATAATTGCTTACTGAAGACTAGGTTGATCTGATTCTGCCTGCGGAGGCGTATGAGGCAGCTCATGAACAGCTCGCCAACGCACAAAAGCCTCCACGCTATTCTAAGGTTGTGATGTCTCTTGGTGATATTCTGCAAGGAGATTTCTTTACAGAGTACATAAAGAAGGGTACGTGCTCTGGCCCATGTCATTGAGCGGTGGCTAACACACCCACTCATAGGTGATGTTCTCATGCTCTCTGAGGGACAGACAACTGCTGGAACACTTTTCACGTTACGCGACGGTGCGAACAATAACTGTCAAATACATTTTGACTCGTGTACTAACGAAAAAATAGGAGTTTTGACTATGTACGTGGACAAAGAGACGTATGAACGCGCAGGACTAAGCGGTAAACCGTATGGCTCGAAGGGTAGAAGAGGATCCAAACCTCGTTGGGGTAAGTCATCGGGAAACGAGTCTACGCAAACTTGTACTGACCTTGAATGGAGTCATAACATACAATCTCAGAGATCCGTCCATGTTTCGAGGAAAGAAAGGCTTTGATAGATTAATCTACGCCTGCAAGACCGTCTTCACTCAGCCCATGACATGGCTTTTTTACGACAACACAGTCCAATGTAAATACCCGACTTGAGCCGTAGCTCTAAAACCGCATGCTGAACTTGTGCTAATGCTTCCAAGCCCCCGATCCAAATCCCCTACAGAAGTTCTTCCCCACAGCCTTCACCTCAGTACCAAACATATCTCAAAACCTAGAGATTCTTCAGCCGAGTCTAGAGGTTGGTCCAGAAATTCTTGCCGACAACGACCGCGAGGCCCTCGAAAACTTCTCCACAGAGTGTTATGAGTGGGTATCGCTCATCCGGCTGGGCAGCTCACGCGTGGAGCCCCAGGATAGCATTGATCCCTATCTCTCACGATATTGCGTGCCCGGTGATGCTATCAAAGAATCCAAGGTCTGCAAGCTGAGCTGGGAAGGATTGATGTCGACACAATGGCTTCGCGGTCTGCTGATGGATGTACTGGCTGCTTATCCCTCGGGTGCGTGGTTCTCCCTCAGTGCTACGTGCTTCTCGAAGAGTGTTCCAGGTAGCAGTGATGATCTTACTCTTCTGAGGCCGCCGAGCGCAGCTGGGAAGTATCTTTTGTGGGAGACAAAAGCATCAGACTGAGATTCTAGTCTTGCTTAGATCGCACGTTTCGTTCGTCGCCGACACCATCCTCGCCCAGGACAGCATCCTCGACCAGTTTCCGTAGCTCGGCTTGGCCTTGAGGGGTGTTGAAGTCGTCGCGTTGGGCCAGTTCCTCAATTCTTCTTCGAAACTCGGGATCGATCTCTTCGGGAATATCTGTGGTCTCGTCCATGGTACCAACAGTGACCTTCATACCCTCGGGAGGCGGGGGGATAACCTCGGGCATGACAGCAGCTGCGGTCGAGGCAGGATCATCAGCTTGCTTAGCATCGATCTTTGCCAGGTACTCGGCAACGGCAGGGAAATCTCCTTCGGCCTCGATTTTCTCCTTTGCTGTCAATCCTTCCGATCCTCGGTGGTTAATGTTTGCGCCAAGCTCTTCGACAAGGACTTGGGCAGCATCTTGGGTCTCGACAACAAACAACGCGGTTTCGTCATCCTCGTCTTTTAGGTCTACGTCGACTTTGAACTCTTGAATGAGAGTGCGGAGAAGATCGAGATGATTGTAGCTGGCAGCGGCATGGACGAGGGAGTAGCCGTGTTCATCTTGCGACGACGCCAGAGCTGGGTTCTCTCGAAGGAGGGGCAGCAACGTGGGGCTGTTATCGGCAGCGAGGAGGAATGGGTTTTGGTTGGCCATGATCGCTAGTTTGGTCTCGTTTTGTTGATGAGGCCAGACGATGGACGTTTTTCGAGGTGATGAGGGTGGTAATAAATTACAGGATTACTCAGGTCGCGGATGTTCTAATATTTGAACGTGTGTAACAGAAGATTTTTGGCGGGGTAGCTTGCATGTGGGGTTCTCACACCCGCCATCATGACGATGTCGCTGTGATGCACCTGACGAAAGGCTTAGATGCCTTGCATTATCGAGCAGCCTTCTGCTTCAGACATGACGATACAAAGAAAAAGAAACGCCGATGACCATGTTCTATACTGAATTGAGCACAATTCACCAATGATAAGCTCATGCGACATCCATCTACAGCCGGCGTGACGCATCATAAGCAGCAGCCACGGCCAGACTCTTCAGGGTAAGGTGGAGCTTTGCCCTCCACAAGGTTGTTGATGCCTACCTACTTACCTTGGTGTTAACTGGTGACTCAGTGAAAAGACTTGCGGCCTGAAAAAAACGACCCAGGGTTATAGTCGAGTTGAATGAGACCATATCCGCGCGACCCTGTGTCTATATTCCCTACGGTCTGACTCATCTGAGAGGACCTAAAGCCTCTATCGAGGCGGTGCACCAAGGCAGTTTTTGATCTGGTTCCTGGCCCGCAACCACCGCCACAACCTCATTTGAGCGGCCTCCACCGAATAATCAGCAACATATGCCTTATAAGAAGCTCGGGTGTGTGAACCATAGAGTCTATTCTGAAACTACATCTCGATCTAGATATTGTTTGTACGCCGCAAGACACGCAACACAGCCCAAGCTACCCACCAACCGCACCACACTGACACAAGCAACATCGTTGCTTTATTCCGCCAATACTTTCCACGACTGGATCCCAACAAAGTGAGTGACTTCCCAAACAGAGTGCAACACACTCGGTTTACTGCAAAAGTCGGTAGCTGCAAGTTGCTCGATAAGAGATTGTCCCTCTAGTGAGGAAGGTCCATCGCGTTGTCTGGAATATCACTGTCTCCTGCCTCCCCTGCTTACTTACCCTCGCTCTCTGCGCCCTCTTCTCACAACATTCGGCAGAGCCATTGCGGCCCATCGAATCTATCATACTCCCTCAAAGGGTATCGACAACATGTCTGCCCCATATATTGCCCAGGACGTCCAAGCCGTAGCAAACTTGGTGCGTGCTTTGGACAATGCTCGCAAGGACAAGAGAAAAGGTGGATTTTCGGTCAAGAAAACGACCTTCGATGTGAAAGGATCATCAGATGGCATCCAGGTCGACTCATGGCGGATGCAGGATTGGGATTACAAGCGACGTGATTTGCCCACCTACGCCCGTGGCCTCTTCACCACAAGGACACGTCGAAATGAGCCCGAGATTGCTGTGAGAGGCTACGACAAGTTCTTCAATGTCAACGAGGTTCATGAGACCAAGTGGGAGAACATCTTCACAAGGACCCAGGGCCCTTACGAATTGACGCTCAAGGAGAACGGTTGCATCATCTTCATTGCTGGATTGGAAGACGATACATTGATTGTGTGCAGTAAGCACTCAACAGGTGACCGAGACGATATCCAGATCAGCCATGCAAGTGCCGGCGAGCAGCGCCTAGAACAGCAGCTGGCCGCTGTCGGCAAGACAAAGGCAGATCTGGCACGAGAACTCCGCAAGAGGAACGTCACCGCTGTCGCCGAGCTATGCGATGACGACTTTGAGGAGCACATTCTGGCTTATGGTCCTGATAAGGCAGGCCTGTATCTCCATGGTATCAACCTCAACTTGCCCGAGTTCGCCACCTATCCAAGTCAATATGTTCAAGAGTTCGCCGACCAGTGGGCGTTCCGAAAGACCGGTCTTATAACGATGGACGATATTCATCAGGTCAAGAGTTTCCTTGAAGAGGTAGCTGAGACTGGAGCGCACGATGGGCGGGATGTCGAGGGTTTTGTTATCCGCTGCAAGATGACTCACGATCCTTCGAAACTGCCATACCGCGATTGGTTCTTCAAGTACAAGTTCGAGGAGCCCTACTTAATGTACCGACAGTGGCGAGAGTGCACAAAGGCTTTGATTGCTGGAAAGCAACCAAAGTTCAAGAAGCACACTAAAATTACTGAGGAGTATCTACTTTATGCTCGCAGGCGACTTGCTAAAGACCCCAACCTCGGAAAGGAATACAACAACAATCACGGAATCATCGCCTTGCGTGACGACTTCTTGAATTTCAAGAACATAAACGGAGCGGATGCGGCCAATATGGGAGAGTTGGATCCGGTCGTCATGTCCGAGGTCACTAGAGATGTGATTTTGTGCCCTATCGCCACCATCGGTTGTGGTAAAACGACACTTGCTATGGGTCTCTCGCATCTTTTTGGCTGGGGTCATATTCAGAATGATAACATATCTGGCAAGGGACGTCCTCCACGGTTCACGAAAATGGTATTAGACGAGCTCAAAGACCACGGTGCCGTAATTGCAGACCGAAACAATGCGCAGAGGCACGAACGCAAGCAGATCATTACGGATGTGAAGCTTCAGCATTCTACAGCAAAGCTCGTCTGCCTTAACTTCAAGCACGACGAAGAGTCGATCGATGAGATTCGACGAGTTACCCAGGAAAGAATCATCGCACGCGGCGACAACCACCAGACGATCCATGCCGCGAGCGACAAAGACAAGTTTATTGGTGTAATGGAGGGCTTTATCAACCGATTCGAAACCTGCAACCCACATGCTCGACCTGATGATGGTTTCGATTTCGTTATCGACCTTGACCCTACGGCTGGCAGTAGACAGAACCTCGAAACCGTTGTGACACAACTACACAAGTTTTTCCCTAATCTTATTAAGGAGGTCCCTTCTCCCGAGGCACTTGATGGTGCAATCGATTATGCCCTGGAATACAAGCCAGATTTCAGGCACGATATACCCGATCGTGGCAAGAAAAACAACCAGCAGCAGCAGCAGCAACCAAAGGCACAGAGACCCAGGAAGCTTGAATATATGTCTGTTGGCATCCCTGCTCAAGAGGTCAACAGTGCGCTTGATCGTGCCTTCAACGGCACACCGTCATCCACTTCCCGACTCTACACACAACTCAAACAAACACGACGTGTACAGCCAAAGTTTCACGTCACCTTGCTACATAAAGCTGGCAGCAAGGAACATCCGGAACTGTGGCAGAAGTATACTGCGCTCCAAAAGGAGGCAGAGGCTGCTGGAAACCCTGAAGGGAAGGTTGGAGAATGTGAAGTAATGCTTGAACGAGTGAGTCCATCAATACATCCAACTGAGCTACTTGGTGTAACTGACGCTTCATAGGTTGTATTCGATGATCGAATCATGGCCGTTGTGGTTCGCCTTGCGGACCAAGATGATCAATGGCAGTGTGTGAATCGAGTTGCTCACATCACAGTCGGAACTCGAGATGATTCAGTGAAACCAAAAGAGAGCAATGACCTCTTGGCCAAATGGTTAGAAGTGGGTAGCTCCCCTGAAACCAAGATTGGCGAGGCTGTGTTCACGAACAAGCCGACACTAAAGGGCACGGTAACACCAGTTCTTAGCAAGTGGTGAGAAGCAACGGGGGCAGAAAAAGTAGCATCAAGCATATTGTGGTGAATTTCTTGGTAGCATTAGGTATGGATCATGCGAAGACGAATGCATTCGCGGAGTAGTGGAGGCGCATCTTAGGAATTAAAATTCATTACGAAATGAGACATGGCGAATGCAAATTGATTCTATACACACTCGAGATGAAGCTGTTCCGTTGAAAATAAGACCCATAGGTGTTGGATCGGCCTACCGGGCGCTGTCACCTATATCAATGCCGATAAACCGGTATATTGATTTCTAATGTTGGACGGCCTCGTCGCACGTCCATTAGTCGAAAAGGGGTATTATGGATACAAGACAAGACTAAACGCACAAGGCTCAGAAACAGTGCGGCACAAGCCAATACTATGTATGTTCATCGGCTGCTACTCATCATCAAGAAACCGACTTGCTAAAGCGCCGAAGAATGGGACCTCGAATCTAGAGCACAGGTCAGTGATAAAGTTGAGACGCAAGTCAGACCGGGAGCATACCTATCCAGTATCTCAGCATCTCTATAAGCACGTAATGTGAGAACAGCGATTAAAGCAACGTCGCAAAGGAAGAATAGCCAACTGAGAAATGTTGACCATGAGAAAATGAGGTGAAAGACCATAATTGCTGTGAATAACAACGCAGATTGCCAAGCATGAAACCTAATTCGGTTGTTAGCACCTCAAACATAGACAGATAGGCAGCAGCAGAGGGCCAATTCTAGAGAGAGAGCCGGATGATTGGGTTGATCGTACCTCACGTAGTCGCTGTTTCGCTCTATAATGAGAAGTATGATCGCACCTAGTGGTGGAAATGCAACGTATGCTAGACAGGCTTCATAATCAAGGCGCATCCCTAAACTGGTATCGAATTCGCTGACTTCGGCGGCGGGAAAGGCGCCTGGCATTGTGTTCGGTCCTCCAAAAGCCCGACTGTCGGGGCTAATGGCCGCCCAACCAGCGGACTGGCCATCGAAACCGCCCCATCCTCGCTGGGGTTGCGGATGTTGTAGCGGAGGGGGAGAAGCAACAGGTGAGAAGGATCGTCTGGCATCGTAGGAGGGTCGAGGCGAAGCATGTTCGGGAGAGGTTACGCGCGAATGCTCCGGCGGGGAGGATTGGTAGGGGGCGAAGTCCATCGCTGGCGAAGATGAGTCGGTAGTTGTCTAGAAATACAAGAAGAGCGGCATGCACAGAGAATGGATAGAATAGCGTAGTGAAGCCGAAGGCGGTGGAGGTAGATGAGAGCACCCGAAGTAGGGTTGAATTCAATGATAGCGAATAGGTGAATGAATGGTAGCTGCTCGAGGTCCTATACTTTGCGGCTGGCTCTTTGTGATTAACTCGTAAGATCTGATTTATGAGAGAAACTTTGGCAGTCGATTATGCAGCTACGATGCGAATCGCGACAAGCTGAGCTGGTTCGAGAGGCGGGGCGGTGATAGTAGATCGAGGTTGCTTGAGCTTTGGAAGTACTGTACAGTGCCTGCGTCTAATACAGAGTAGCTCACAGCCAGCCACATGCCATCCGAGCCACACTTCTCAACAAGGACCCACTTGCAGTCCAAGTCCCTTGTGCTCTCGTGACAAGGGGTATTGGGAATGAGGTTACTTTAACATCTAAGGTAAGTAGATATATGCCAGACACCACCAGTCTCGACCTTCATTCAAAAACTGTGAGCCAAGGTATGAAAGCAAGCAATTATGAGAAGGCGCATCTTGGTGATTGATACCCAATGTGATAGTCATCTTCAACGTAGAAATGATCCAATATGCTGTTAATACATCTACACATACATGGCCTACGCCAGGCTCCTTACTTGTACATCTCATCTCGATAATTCTTGACTCTATTTTCATTCTCCCTCCTTCTTTTCACCCTTGGATTCGTCTTCCAATTGGCCTTTTCGTCCCTCCAAAGCCAGCCACAGGCTTCGGCTTCCACCCTCCAGAGTATTGGTAATGCCCAAGCCCGCGCCTTGGAGCATAGCAACCAACTGAGCCCGCAGACCGTCCAGACCACCTTCGATACCACCAACCCAGTTGACGCCGGATTGGTCAAAGATCTTGCCTTCAACACGGCCACCGACAAGAAGTAGCTTGGCCAGACCACTTTGGCAAATGGGCTCGTGATAACCGGGATTCTTCTTCCTTGAAGGAGCCGGGAATTTGCCTGCAACAGGTGCCAAAATACTCAGTGCCGCCGCAACATGAGCGGGCGAGACAGCGGGCAGTACCAATGCGGCCACGGGTCCAACCAAAACAGGCTCAATCTGTGCGTAATTCGAGTCCTCAGGTATTTTGATATCCTTGATAGCGTCGTATGCAGCTGCAGAAAGATCATGGACAACAGGACCGCGCGTTGTTCGTGTCGTACTTTCCGATGCGGCGGCTGCCTCGGGATTATAAAATTCGACCAGCTTGAGAGCTACTCGCAACATGTTGGTTCGGACCACCTGCAATTGAACCAGAGGCGTAATATCAACAGGCTGAGTTCCAGGAATAGCATTGGGCGGCGGGATCGCGGATAGAGCCTTCCTCAGCTCTCGTCGCACAGCAGCCCATTCTATGGCTGTCAGGTTGCTATGCTGGAAGAACAGGATCAGAGGCGTTGTTCGGAGGAGTGATGTGTAGGTTCGGATCAACTGGCTCTTTCTCGTCTCAACAGGTCGAGCGCTTGGGGGCTTCGTCGCAGGAGCGTGGTCGGCTGGCCTTCGGATCTCGGTGACAGCAGCGGAGTAGTTTGACGACGTTGCAATGCTGCGAACAGCCATAGTCCATGGCCTCTGGGCAATATCAGATTGTCTGCGCAATTGACGCAGACAAGATGAGGCAGCCCGCGATATTCGTGAGGCCATGATTCTCGACTATAACAAGTAGAGATTAGTACCAGAAACAAATAATTGAGACGCAATGCTGCGCTTACCTGTAATGCTGTTACTGGCCTCCAATTAAAAAAAACCCACGAGCTCTCGCAGCCGCTAGATGCCAACTGCGAGAGTTTACAGCCCTGGTCCGTGCACCGGATCAACCCACCGCCGATCCCCGGCACTGCAAGGCCACACTGAAGCCAATGCCGAGCTGTTGCTGGAGGACCAGGCTGATTACGCGCGACCTGACTGCCTACCTCACGGCTTCATCTTTGGTGTCGTTGGAGCATCAATAGCTTTCGCCTCCTCAACCCACAGTCACCACTTCACCATCAACAACCATATATTCCGCCGCTAATACTGTCGTTACGACGTCAATACCATATTAACCATCTACCAACTAAATTAATCGACGTCATTTTCCACCATGTCGACTCTTGAGGAGCTCGATGACCTTGATCGCCGAGACAAGGAGGACAAGAAGAGAGATGGCGACGACAAGAACCAGAAGAAGCCTACTGATGGCGATGCCGACATGAAAGATGCCGAGGAAGATGATGAGGATATCCTCGACGAAGAGATTCTCGGCCTCAGCACACAAGACATCCAAACTCGCAAGCGACTGCTCGAGAACGACTCTCGCATCATGAAGAGCGAGCTCTCTCGGTTATCACACGAGAAGGCCGCCATGGGGGAGAAAATCAAAGAGAACCTAGACAAGATCGCCAACAACAGGTACACTCTTATTTGGCAGTCGAAATCGCCGGCGTCATCGCTAACTTGGTCTATAGACAACTTCCGTATCTTGTCGGTAACGTCGTTGAGCTGCTCGATCTTGACCCAACTGCCGAATCTTCAGAGGAGGGTGCCAATATTGACCTGGATGCTACTCGAGTTGGAAAGTCGGCTGTCATCAAGACATCTACCCGCCAAACAATTTTTCTCCCGCTGATCGGCCTCGTCGACGCCGACAAGCTAAAGCCTGGCGATCTCATCGGAGTCAACAAGGACTCATACCTCATTCTCGATACACTTCCAGCCGAGTATGACAGCCGAGTAAAGGCGATGGAGGTTGATGAGAAGCCCACAGAACAGTACACCGATGTGGGTGGACTGGATAAGCAAATTGAAGAGCTGGTGGAGGCTATTGTATGGCCCATGAAGGAAGCCGAACGATTCAAGAAGATCGGCATCAAAGCTCCCAAGGGTAAGTCTGACGAGAAGATATACGCAGGTAATCATTGCGCTAACCAGCCCAGGTGCCTTGATGTATGGCCCACCTGGTACCGGCAAGACCCTACTAGCACGAGCATGTGCGGCACAGACAGATGCTACCTTCTTGAAGCTGGCAGGTCCTCAACTCGTTCAAATGTTCATCGGTGATGGTGCCAAGCTAGTCCGGGACTGCTTTGCACTGGCCAAGGAGAAGGCCCCTGCCATTATCTTCATTGATGAGCTGGATGCGGTTGGTACCAAGCGTTTCGATAGCGAGAAGAGCGGTGATCGCGAGGTGCAGCGAACTATGCTGGAACTACTAAACCAGCTCGATGGATTCGCTTCTGATGACCGAATCAAGGTACTTGCGGCGACAAACCGTGTTGATGTCCTTGATCCTGCGCTACTCCGTTCCGGCCGACTTGATCGCAAGATTGAGTTCCCCTTGCCCAACGAGGAGGCTCGCGCTCAGATCTTGAAGATTCATTCCCGCAAGATGAAGGTTGACCCTGGCGTCAACTGGGGTGAATTGGCTCGGAGTACGGACGAGTTCGGTGGCGCTATGCTGAAGGCAGTGTGTGTGGAGGCTGGTATGATTGCCTTGCGATCGGGCAAAAATAAGATTGGCCACGAGCACTATGTTGATGCCATTGCTGAGGTGCAGGCCAAGAAGAAGGATGTAAGTGATGAGCCTCCTGACTTTTTGCATATGATGGGGTTGCTAACTGATGCGAACAGACAGTCAACTTCTACGCTTAATTGTGATGATGGTAGATATCATGGGCTGGGATACAGGTCACGCGAGCCTAGGCGCTGGGGTTTAGACGCGACGAGGGCATTCATAGATCAATGTAACATTATCTCGGCATATGCCCGCCTTTTTCGAGGCACCAAACTTTTGCACCAGTCAAATGTGTTTTTGTTGCTTGAAGCCGAGATATACTACTAACACTTGCCACCTACCCAGACATATCAAGAGTTGAAAGCCAATTGAGATGAGAATGTGTGGTTATTTGGCATTTCCCCGAGAATTTTCTAGGGCAATGCTTCAGACCTCTGATCGCCTTCATAGATGCAATTGTTAGGAACTGTACGTCTTCAAGACAGGCAGCCAGGGCAAGACGCAACCCCGCCGGAGCTTTTGTTCCATTTATGAATCGAGATCTGGCTTTAGACCTGCAGTTCGATTAACCGTTGGAAACAAGCATGTGCTTTGCTCGAAAGGACACTTCAGCCCAGCTAAGGGCATTGTTTGGCAACGGAACGTACCGATATGCACGTTTTGGCCTTAGTCATCCTGCCTCTTGCCTGTTCGAGCCTGGAGCTTGTGCGGGGCCCGTCATGCAAGCTACGTCATGGTGGCGCCCGCAAGACTCTCATCCAAGGCTTGTTCGCTCCAGATCACATCGAAATGATGAACGATGGACGATGATGATGCTGATGGTGACGATGATGGCCTTTGTTGACGAGTGATTAAGTGACATGGTACTACCGGTTGTGGAACTGTTTGGTGTCTCTGACAACCGTGCTCCATGCTTTGTTGAGCTCTTGCCCAAGTATCCTGTACCTATTGCCTGGGTGCAAACTGCCAGATTCCAGCCACCCATGACAACCGCACAGTGACGTGATAGATTTACTTTTGGTGGCTTGCTCTCCCTCCAACCCGACCCAAGCTGCCTTTTCCCACCTTCATCTCGCTTGAGCTGCGTATCTGTTTTCATTCCTCTTTCTACATACTCAAACCTGCCAACTTCGTCGAGGTGATTCCCATTGTGATACCCCCTTCTTATCCTATCCCCCCCCATCGCCTCTCGACCTGGTATCGTCTTTTAAGACCCCAAGCTCAGAAGAACATTTGGTTTGCAGCATCAGCAGCCAAGATGAGATTCCTGAATGCCGTCCTGGCCGCAGTGGCCATCAACGGTGCAGTTGCCAGCTCGTGGTTTCCTGGCTCTAAGCCTGGTAAGCTGATTCTGATAATCTTGCAAAGCTGCAGACTAACAATAGACAGTCTACAACAAGTGGCACGAGACTGAGTTGGAACGCTGGCTCTCTGACCACGATGTGCCCTACCCAACTCCCGCCGACCGCAAAGACCTTGAGTCCTTGATTGAGAAGAACTGGGAGAATTATGTCGTGACACCCTACAACAGCTGGGATGCCAACCAGTTGAACTCTTACTTGCAGGCCAAGGGCAAGGAGACCAAGAACGAAGCCGCTGCCTCAAAGGACAGCCTCTTGGCCCAAGTCAAGGCTAACTGGTACGAGAGCGAGAACAACGCCCAGTCTGCCTGGCTCAACGTCAAGGACTGGATTCTGGACACATGGACTGAGAGCCAGCTGAAGGCTTTTGCCGATAAGCATGGAATTCCTGGTAAGCTTCCCTCATCCCCTCTTTCAACTGTGTTTTGTCCTTGTTCAAAATACCAATTGATGGTCTGTGTAGTCCCCCAGCCCCGTCAGCGTGACACTCTTCTCCAGAAGGCTCGCTCTAACTACGAGACTGTTGCTAAGAAGGCCAACGAGGCTTCTGCCTATCCTGGTAACTGGTTGTATGAGAGTTGGTCTGAGTCCGACCTCAAGGAATGGCTCGATACCCATGGCTTCCCCGCCCCTCAGCCTATGACCCGCGACAAGCTCATTGCCTCCGTTCGACGCAACTCTCGCCTTGCCTACCTCAAGGCCCAGGACCAGGCCGCTAGTGCTACTGCCAGCGCCCAAGGTGCTTACTCTACTTTGACTGACATGATCATTGACGCGTGGAGCGAGTCCCAACTCAAGGAGTTCTGCGACAAGAACGGCATTGCTGTCCCCCAGGGAACCAAGTCCAACGAACTCCGCGCCCTCGTCCGCAAGCATCGAGCTGATATCCTTGGTAACAACGTTTCTGGTAGTGCTGCATCCGCCTACGGTGCTGCTACCTCCAACGCTCAGAACCAATACGCCAAGGCTACCGACAGTGCTTCTTTGGCGGCTCAAGATGCCTTCAACCAGGCTGTAGGAACTTGGTCTGACAGCCGACTCAAGTCCTATCTCGATGCCCGTGGTGTTCCCGTTCCCCAGGGTTCCAAGAAGAATGAGCTCGAGGCGCTTGTTCGCAAGAACTCGCACGTTGCTTACCACGGCGGAAACGCCTGGACCTTTGACGACTTCAGCTACGAAAACTTGAAGAAGTACCTTCAGCGCAACGGAGATGCTGCTGCCAAGCAAGCAGCTGAGAAGAAGGACGCCACCCGCGATGAGCTTTACAGCGCTGCTCAATCCGCCTATTCCTCAGCTTCTTCAGCTGGTGGATCTACCTGGGCTTCTGCTACTAGTTATCTCACTTCCGCTACTGGTTCCGCCAAGCAGTCGGCTTTCGACCAGTGGACTGAAACCGATCTCAAGGCCTACCTCGACAGCTATGGCGTGCCTGTCCCTCAAGGATCCAAGCTTGAGGATCTCAAGGCCGAGGCTCGTAAGCAGTCTACTTACTTCAAGTACGGCACGAGCTCTCCATCTGGAACTTTCTTCGCTAAGCTCGGAGAAACTGCCCGTGACACCTACAACTGGGTTGCCAGTCAACTTCAGCTTGGTGGACAAGCTGCTAAGCAGAAGGCCGCTGAAGCCGAAGCCGACGCCAAGTCCAAGGTTCGCGAGGAGCTGTAATATCATGCGCAAGGCATGTAAACTTTATGCCTACTTGCTCCAAGATTCTGGGCATGGGGCATGTGAAGTAATTTTGGTGATTTGCCGTTACGAGGTGAAAAGGCGACAAGATGTGGTTCAAGCTGGTCAGACCTGACTTGAACTACGATATTAGTGCAGTTCATGATTCTTTGGGTCGTTAGCTTGTAGCAGTCAGTTATGTATTACGAAGCCATTTGATTAACTCACAACATTTATTTGTTCTAGTGAAATTCCATTGTGCCAAATTGAAGATGCTAACTTGTTCAACATCAGTCATTACTGCTTCTTTTCACTTCTGGATCTCTCAATATGCTAATGCGATACGCTAAGCTCGGGTTATATGATGTATGCGATGAATGTCAGGCACATATCACATCTCCCGTGTGCATGTTCGAAGTTGTGAAAGTCAAACTGTTGTATTTGTCCTACAATAGCAGTCACTATGTAACAATCCAAATCCTACCCGCATCAGAGTTTAAGCGTGGCGGATATGTGAAGTCTTGGAGAGTAAGAGCATAATGACAGATGCTTTTCTATGTCCTAACGCCATCGCTGGAAAAAAAATCCACCGCGAGCCAAGTTGATCCCCTCCCGCTTCCAGATTATTCACCTATTGGACTTTGCATAGATCATGCCCAAAGCCTACAAGTGCCATCCGCACCAGCGCTGAGGACCCAGGGGTGTTTGGGATGCCAATCCACGTCCAGGACACCCAGCTTGTTGATTACTTTGTGACCTCTGAGCATCTTGACAGGCACGATGGTAGCATTTTCCATTAGGTCGCTAACAACCTTACCATGGAAAATCTGTAAGGTCCCGTCGTCGCTGGCATCGGCAAACAGAGGAAGACTGCGGTGATATTTGACAGCTCGAATGGCCTCAGGGTGGAACCTCATGGTCTTGTAGGGGCGGGCTGATAGGTCTAGGTCATGCCAGAGGAGTCTCCGGTCGTAAGAACCAACAATGAGATTGTCTCCTCCAGGGTGAACATCGAATGACGATATCCATCGAGCACCAGGCTGGACAACCTTGACAAGTTCCTGGCGTTGGAGGTCATAACATCTGATCATGCGCTGAGTAGCAACGAAGAAAAGAGGCCTTGAAGGGTGGAACTGGGCTGTTTGGGCAAGGCCGGGGAGCTTTCGGAACGGAATTTGACTGACGTGCTTGGAAAGTGTGTGAATGGCCACTGAGCTTCGTTGTCCGGTCGGAGAGACTGAGCAGATGAATTCTCCGCGCCTGTGCCAACTGATGACCTTGATCGTCGACCTGACGGTAGCCATGAGTAGCACGCCGGCAGCCTCCAGTTTGGCTCCAGGTCTCGACCACTTGGCGGGGGGTTCTTTCTTGGCGCCGTTGGCCACCGAGGATTGCGCGCCGTTGGTTGCGTATCCGAATCCAGCGTCGAGGACCTCACGACTCGCCTTCTCCACAGCATCACTGGCGACTGACGGGATCATGAAGAACAGATCCTCCCCAGCGGCAGCTGCCAAGATGAATGTCTCTTTGTTGGGGCGCCATCGCACAATGTTGACAGGCTCCTCGCTGCTGAGCTTAGCCATCCATTCCTGATGGCCATTGAGCGCCCAAACACGAACTGTGCCATCATCGCCACCAGAAGCCACAAATTCGCCATCAGGACTGAACGACACAGAGCGAACTCGGCCGTCGTGACCGCGGAAGATGGTTTGGTTGAGTGTGGGGAAAGGCTTGAGATCTTCCGGCCGAGGAAGTTTTGGCAGAAGAGAGTTGGGGTCGATGTTGAGCCTGTTCTTCCTGATTCGCGGAGCGAGGTAGAGATCCAAGCACCGATCAAAGCGCTCCTTGACAAACTCGCCGTAGCCGGGAACTTTGCGCAACGAGTCGAACTTAGCAGGCAGATATTCCTTTTCCCTCTCCTCAGGGTCTTGGTTTTTCCAAGCTTCCTTCTCCTCCTCAGTGGGCAAATACTCTGGTGGTGGGTTGTAGCTCAGATCATAGCCAGGAGGAGCGAGCTTGGGTGCTGGGATGTTCATCACATGAGGATCCTGAGGCTCTTCGTTGGCCCACACGTCGTAATAAGACTCTTCCTTCTCTTCCTCTTCTCGTTGGCGCTCCTCCGGAGGCTTGTAAGGCAGAATGCGACCTTCTTGAATGGCTCGAACAAGTTTGGCGACTCTCTTGGCCTCATGCTTGGAAGGGACGAACCGACGTTTTGGCTCCGGCGCCGCACTCAAGGGCATCTTCTCCTCAATGCTAGTAAAGTACGGGACCATATCCTAGAACAATTAGCGACTCTGTGTGATAAACAATACTGGGCTGGGAGACTTACAGGATAAGGATCATAGCCCTCGTTAGGAACCTCGTTCATCTGTAGTCGTTTAAGAAGCTCAAGTTGGTCCTGAGTCAGATCCAAGGGTTTTCCTGTCTCGGGATCTGTCAAACCAGTCCATCCCTTAGGAATCTCGATGCTATCAAGGAGAGCATCGAGCGCCTCGCCTGTAGCTGGTCGCATGATCTTTTTGCCGTTGATGTCATATCCAATATGGGGATACGAATCGTAGAATGAGAGGGGGATGTTGCCAATGGTGTTGGCTGGTCCTTGAGCATCAGAGTCGTCACTGTCATATACAGGATCAACCTCAGCGTACTCGTATCGTTCTCCTCCATTGGCATCCTTGACGACTCGGTAGTTTGGTTCATCATCATCATCGTCGTCGAGGGCGGGAGGCGCGCCGAAGCTGTCGGCCGCGTCGGAGGAGGCGTCCTGACTGTGTGTATCGTCGTCGTTATCATCGTCCTCATCATCGTCTTCGTCAAGGTCTTCCTCGCCATCTAATCCGTGCTCGTTGTCGCTTTCGTCGAAGTCGGACTCATCTTCGCTCTGAGAAAGAACACCATCCAATTCAATCCCAGCAAGCTCGTCATCAACTGGCGCGGGTTCCGAAAGAACCTTGCGTTTGCGGGAGGACAATGATGGCGCCATTGCACATTCACTGCTTGAGCCAAATGAAGTCTACAAAAAAGAAACAAAGGCGATGCTTGAGAACGACTGGAGACTTTTTTTTTTTTTCGCGGCTGATAAGATAAGGCCCAGCTAGCTGCGAGGATATAGATAGGTGGGTCATAGAATAACTACTGTTAAACCGGTGATATACCGAAATACTGAGAAGGTTACTAACTAAGCAGCGGATCTAGTTTTTAGCCTTATAATTAATTTAATAAGTAAAACTTTTTAAATAAAAAAAATAAAAATAAAATTTTAAAATTTAATAAAATATAAATATATTATAAAAAAAATTAATTAAATAATTTATTTAATTTTTAAATTTATTATAAAAAAAAAGTTTTTAAAATATTAAATAATAATTTAAAAAGTTTTTTTAATATATATATATATTTTTTTTTTAAAACCTAATAATAACCTTTAAAAGGGATCTAAATAAGTTAATAATATTTTTTAATAATATAAATAATAATAACCTTAAGCCTAAATTAAGTTATTAGTATATTATATTAATAAGATTACCTTTTAGCTATATTATATAACCTTATAGCTGCCTTAATTAATTTTATTTTAAATAAATAGGTTATATAATTAGCTAAAAGGCATAAAGTCCCTCTATAAGAATACTTAACTACCTATTTAGTAAGTCTTTCTTTAATTTCTATCTTATAACCTTTTAAGCGCTTATAAATCAACCTCTAAGTAAGTATTTAATTAATAAGCTAACTGCAATTATAGCCGAGATATTAACCTTAAGTAGCTATAATTTAATACTTATTTCTTATAATTCCTAGCGCAAAGATTTTTAACTAACTAACCTAGGTAATATAACTAGGGCTTATAGGACCGAATTTTAATATATATTTAAAACCTTTTATAACTAACTTGCGGAGACTAATAAAGGGACCTATTATAAGCTATATATAATAACTAAATTAAAGAGGTTAAAGCAGCTAAGACTAAGTTTTAAACCTAAGAATAAGAAAACTAAAATTAAGCTTATAATTTTTAAATATAAGGTTTTTTTTTTATTAACCTTTTTATTTATAATAATAATTATAATAATTATATTAAATAGGTTAATAAGAAGTAATTATTACTTATAAGGCTAATAAAAAAGCTAGCTTATAATTAGCGGCTTAATAATATAAAAAAGAATTTCTTAAATATTTTAAAAAAAGATAAGAAAAACTTAGAAATAAAAGGATATAAAAAGTAGCTAATAGATTTAATTATTATTATATTTATAATTATAAAGGAGCTATAAGGAAAATAAGTATTAAAGCTTTTAAAGGGATTATTTAGTTAAGTTTTAATATTAAAAAAGTCTATTAAGGTTAGGATTTTATTAAGAGGATATATATATTTTATAAGAAAGAGTTAGCGCCTAAAATTAAAATAAAGCTTTTAATATTAAAAGTAATTAGGTTTAATTAATTAAAAGGTTACTTATTTAATATAAGATTTATTATAGGGTTATATAATTATATTATAGTAGCTAATATTAATTAGTAATAATATAAATAATAGTTTTAATAGGGGTTTTAATATATTTATAAAAATATTAATAATATATATTTTTATATAAATTTATAATATATTTAATAAATATATATTATAAATAAATATATATTATACTTTTCTTATTATATTTTATTTTTTATTTAATTAAATATTTCTTAATAATTAATTATATTATAATTTTTAAATAAAATTAAAACTTTTTTTACTTTTTAAGCTATTTAAAATAATTTAAAATTAAGTATTTAATATAATATAAAAATATATAAAATCTTTAAATATAAGCTATATTACTATTAAAATAGTATTTAATTATAACTTAATTATATTTTAAAGTTATAAAATTTATTTAATTTAGAGAAATAAATAATAATTTAGTTTATTTTTAATTTAAATTTATAAGAATTTCCCTTATAATTATAATTTATAAAAGAAATAATTAATTCTTTACTTATAAATTATAATATATTACTTATTATTGAATAATAGGCTTATAATTTTATTAAATAATAATTAAAGTTAAAAATATATTTATTTTAGAGATATAATTATTAGAGAGCTAAATATAAAGATTTAATTATTATTTATAATTAATTTAGGCTTATATAAAATATAATTATAAAATATAATATCTAATTAAATAATATTTAAATTTTTAATAAAATTAATTTTATAAATAAGCCTTATAATATTTAAAATAGTTATTATAAGTTTAAAAAAAGAAAAAAAACTTAAATTAATATAGCTTAAAAATTAAAAATAAATTATTATAATCTAGGTAATTAATATAAAAAGTTAATTAATTATACTATTTATTATTAATATAAGCTAATATTATTTTATAAATTAAT